>CM060703.1:4030625-4645312 GCA_030686995.1 Artemisia argyi
AATTTTCAAGAGAGAACTTGAAAAATGGAGAGAAATTTATTTTAGTAGACAAATCCGTTTGATCCTTAGTAATCTCATATCAAGAGTTGATTATTTATCTATGATACAACACAGACATATCTTGAAATTAGATTACAGTAGGGATTCAATTCAGTCTATCATCAATGAAATAATTAGCTTAATTTGAATTATTCTGACATCAGATGGATTCTAAGTTGAGTTTCATTAATGATTTCAGAAGATGGATAACATGAACAATACATCTACTCCATCATCATCAAAAATCACCATGACTACTGAAGCCGTCAAGAAATTGGTAACCAACATCGTGTCAGTAGTACTCGAAGGGACTACCATAGCTTATCCAAGGGGAGAGACGGATATATCCAATAAGCATGAAAGCTGCATGGAATATAGGCCAACCCACTTTAAAACTCCAGAAAGAATGACTAACCCTACCATCACCCATAACCAAGGAATTAGGCAAGGAGTTATACCTAATGGAAATAAACAAAAGCAAAAACTCATTGAAATAGGAACCAACAACCCCATCTACTGCAATTTCACCAATGCTCAAGACAGCTATCGTAAACATCTGGAAGATCGTATCAACTATCATTGTCAGCTGGAATGCAAACAAAAAGCTAATAGAGACTGCCTTGCCACACCTGTTACCAAAAGTCGTTATCGTGGAAGTAAACCCCTGTTAGTCATAGCCCTATTTTTCTCATTTAATTGTTTTATAAACTCTTTAGGGGAGATACATGCTCAACTACTTGCTTTTACTTTCATAAGTATTTTAAACTCTTTACTTAATTACTGTGGGACCATAGCCCACCATTTTATACATTTTATATCTCATGGAGAGATAACTGCTATAAACATGATTACAAGTGACTTATCAACTGTATGTTATACCTGATTTCTACACCCCTAAGTTTGCTATTGCTAAAAGACCCTCATATCATGAACCTTAATCACTTGAAGGGTGAACGTAAATAGTTGTGGATAGATCTATTAGGGACTGACAATCCCCGTTTGGTTTAGCTATGATGAGCGACCAGGCGCACTTTATTTAAAACTTATAGGTAAATAGCAAAAACCTATCAGAGGGCCATTGTTATTTTCCATCATGTTTGATTGATGTGACCAGTTAATCGTTGAGTGTCATGAGGCTTAGAGAAATCAAGTAGTAGTGTTGTGGTCATGACACAGACTACAATAACTAATGTTTTCAAACAACCAAATTGTGTTTACTATATAGGAGAAAAATCACTTTTACTTGGCAAATTATAACTATTTTGATGTTGACCCAGTTAGGGCAAACCAACCAACCATTTTGATGTTGACCCAGTTAGGGCAAACCAACCAACCATTTTTTATGATTGACCCAGTAAGGGCAAACCAACGAACTATTGTATGTTAACTTTGATTTTGATAAATCAACTGTTTTTTACTATAAACACTATGGATTTACTCTCACTTTGATTAATAAATCGTTTATTATGACTACTATGGACTCACAAACTCTTTTGATTCTTTGAAATCAAATACTCTACTTGTAAACTCTATGAACTCACCAACCTTTGTGTTGACACTTCTAGCATGTGTTTATCTCAGGTCCATAATGAGCATTGATGGTACGGAGGAGCACGGATTCTTACAAAGGCTATAAATCTTGCTATCATTCAAAAATATATTTATCAAACTTTGAAAACACCGGGACCTCATTTTAAAAACTCTGATATTCGAATGATAAATGTTTTAAAATGACTAAATTGATAATCATTTTCTAAGGAAAAACTGTGAGCTATGAAGTAACACCCAATCTTTATTCCGCTGCAAATATTTTAAAATTGGGGGTGTTACAGATTGGCATCAGAGCCTTGGTTATAGCGAAACAGGTCTAATCTAGATCCGAACTATAACCGTTTTTACAAACAAAACATTTTATAGCCTTACACTCTCCGTGCCCTTCGTGTCTACAGACTGCCATGCTCAGTACATTACCTGTTAATATCATTCTACATGTTTAGAAATTACTCTCACACAATTATTATTTCATCCATACTATTATATCTTTAACGTAAAAGTTACTCATAAAATGCTATTCTCGGTTACTACAGTAACATGTCTCATGAAACTTCCGTGAATGTCGAAACTACTCTCCGCAATACTATTACATCACCTATCAACAAAAATCCCCCGAATACTGAAGACCCTTACGTACAAATATCACAACCCCAGCTTAATATAGAAATCACTAAGAAATCACTTCCATCGTCACCTATTCGTTCACCTTTACATCAAAGACTCAGGAGATCTACTGAATCATATGAAGATTTGATTGGTGGTCATGCAACATTCGAAATGGGACAAAGTTCACGCCAAGAGATGCCGTGGAAGGATGTTGAGCCAAATTCTCCGTTAAATAATACTTCAGATTCCTTAATACCAGATATTCCAAATAATTTATCCTCACCTAATTCACCCGACTACAATATAAGCACACCTGACTCAATATGGAATCTTATTTATCGACAAGCCAACATATTAGATGCTCACACAGAACAGCTAGAAGGGTTACAACCAACTCAATTTGAATGGTACGACCGTAACCTTGACGCATTGTTCAAAAGAGCGGATGCTGAAAGACGAGCAATGTGTGAATTAGGAATAAAGATTAATGAGATAAAGGACAACACCAACCAGGAGCTTGGAAGCTTGGATTCCAGGATCCATTATGCAAGAAGAGAACACGGTCATACACATGGTAGAGTTGAAGATATTGAAAGAACCCTATGGATGGCCAGAGATACAGCCAGAAACCAGGGTCAAAATATTGCTGCATTAGAGACTATGTTGGCAAATCAAATGAACATGTGTCAGGAACATTTCTCAAACATGGAGGCAGCACAAATTGAACTTCAGAAAGAAGTTAGATATTTACGTCAGAGGCGTAATTAATCTTAAGTTTACAAGTACCATTGTTGTACCTACTAAACCAGATAGATTTGGTTAGTATTTCATGTAATGTTCAATAAATATGAACCTTTCAGAACTCGTAATCAAATCATGATGTATAATAACCTCCTTTTCTGTTACATCTCTCTGTTACGAATCAATCGTTTCTTTCGTATCAAACATGCATATAATAAATCCTCATACCTTCATGCAAAAATCTCATCATTTGTTACCTCCCTTGATAAACAAATGACTCCACGTAAATCCATGACATATTAATAAAAGACCTTGTACTAATTGTTTTACAAAAACAATCAGTCAAGTTATTAATATTATGTTAACTTCTACAATGTTATTCAAATCTACCGTAAGATTTCTTAAACATACAGTAATTAACCAGAAACCAAAGGATTGTCTAAAAATAAATTTTCAAGAGAGAACTTGAAAAATGGAGAGAAATTTATTTTAGTAGACAAATCCGTTTGGTCCTTAGTAATCTCATATCAAGAGTTGATTATTTATCTATGATACAACACAGACATATCTTTAAATTGGATTACAGTAGGGATTCAATTCAGTCTATCATCAATGAAATAATTAGCTTCATTTGAATTATTCTGACATCAGATGGATTCTAAGTTGAGTTTCATTAATGATTTCAGAAGATGGACAACGTGAACAATACATATACTCCATCATCATCAAAAATCACCATGACTACTGAAGCCGTCAAGAAATTGGTAACCAACATCGTGTCAGTAGTACTCGAAGGGACTACCATAGTTTATCCAAGGGGAGAGACGGATATATCCAATAAGCATGAAAGCTGCATGGAATATAGGCCAACCCACTTTAAAGCTCCAGAAAGAATAACTAACCCTACCATCACCCATAACCAAGGAATTAGGCAAGGAGTTATACCTAATGAAAATAAACAAAAGCAAAAACTCATTGAAATAGGAACCAACAACCCCATCTACTGCAATTTCACCAATGCTCAAGACTGTTATCGTAAACATCTGGAAGATCGTATCAACTATCATTGTCAGCTGGAATGCAAACAAAAAGCTAATAGAGACTGCCTTGCCACACCTGTTACCAAAAGTGGTTATCGTGGAAGTAAACCCCTGTGAGTCATAGCCCCATTTTTCTCATTTAATTGTTTTATAAACTCTTTGGGGGAGATACATGCTCAACTACTTGCTTTTACTTTCATAAGTATTTTAAACTATTTACATAATTACTGTGGGACCATAGCCCACCATTTTATACATTTTATATCTCATGGAGAGATAACTGCTATAAACATGATTACAAGTGACGTATCAACTGTATGCTATACCTGATTTCTACACCCTTAAGTTTGCTATTGCTAAAAGACCCTCATATCATGAACCTTAATCACTTGAAGGGTGAACGTAAATAGATGTGGATAGATCTATTAGGGACTGACAATCCCCGTTTGGTTTAGCTATGATGAGCGACCAGGCGCACTTTATTTAAAACTTATAGGTAAATAGCAAAAACCTATCAGAGGGCCATTGTTATTTTCCATCATGTTTGATTGATGTGACCAGTTAATCGTTGAGTGTCATGAGGCTTCGAGAAATCAAGTAGTAGTGTTGTGGTCATGACACAGACTACAATAACTAATGTTTTCAAACGACCAAATTGTGTTTACTATATAGGAGAAAAATCACTTTTACTTGGCAAATTATAACTATTTTGATGTTGACCCAGTTAGGGCAAACCAACCAACCATTTTGATGTTGACCCAGTTAGGGCAAACCAACCAACCATTTTTTATGATTGACTCAGTAAGTGCAAACCAACGAACTATTGTATGTTAACTTTGATTTTGATAAATCAACTGTTTTTTACTATAAACACTATGGATTTACTCTCACTTTGATTTTGATAATAAATCGTTTATTATGACTACTATGGACTCACAAACTCTTTTGATTCTTTGAAATCAACTACTCTACTTATAAACTCTATGAACTCACCAACCTTTGTGTTGACACTTCTAGCATGTGTTTATCTCAGGTCCATAATGAGCATGGATGGTACGGAGGAGCACGGATTCTTACAAAGGCTATAAATCTTGCTATCATTCGAAAATATATTTAACAAACTTTGAAAACACTGGGACCTCATTTTGAAAACTCTGATATTCGAATGATAAATGTTTTAAAATGACTAAATTGATAATCATTTTCTACGGAAAAACTGTGAGCTATGAAGTAACACCCAATCTTTATTCCGCTGCAAATATTTTAAAATTGGGGTTGTTACATGTAGTTGCATAATAGTTCATAATAGCTTAATCTAGTGTTAAATTGGCTTAATAATACAATTAGTAGTAGATCTAAGTAGTTCAAATTGGATTTGGTGAAAGTAGAGAATGCATTAAATAGTCAACTGATTCATGTTTTGAGTTTCTAATAGCTGCTGATCTTAGCTTCATTTAGAGTAGCATTTGATAGATTAGGATAGGGCTTTTGCTGATTTTAGACACTTAGTAGTGCAGAGTAACTTTTGCCCCCATTACTTTTAATGTTCAGCTTATTAGAAGTGCTTTTCATGGACTGCAAGTTAGTAGCATAGAACCTATTTTCTATCATAAGTTTAGGCCTGCAGTAGTACTATTTAGCTCATAGCATTAGCTTAGTTGTGATTTTTGAGTTCCATTAGATAGCTTGTTAGTAATTACTTTGTACTTTTGCTTCTGGCTTATTTTAGTGGACTGTTGCTTAATGCTCTTGCTTATTGAAACTGCTTATTGCATTCTTATATCTGTTTCTGAGTTTCAATTGATCATAACTGAGCATATTTGAGTTTATTAGAGTACTGAGTTGCTGTATTATCAGTTTCATTCAGTTTGGTCACAAATGCTTATTGATAAGCACTTGTGATAAGCTGTTTTCTACTCAATAAGCACTTATACTGCTTATTTCTTTTTCAAAATTTTTCTCCAAGTTCCTTATAATATTTTAGATTTTCTGTGAATTTTTCATATTTTTCTGAGTTGTTTTACTATTTTTCTTAATTTTTCTTGGTTTTTAATCATTTTTTAATACCTTTTAATAAATAAAAATCAGAAAAAGCCTTTAAAAATCCAAAAATATTTTAGATAATACTTTTATAATATTTTAGATTTTTCAAAGTTGATTTTATATTTTTCCCATTTATTTTTACATTTTCTTTTATTTTTAATTACTTTTTAATTCCAAAAATAGAAATTAATTCCTAGAAAATAAATAAAAAATAAAAAAAAAATATTTTTCTTTTTCTCAAAATTATTTTAAGTAGTTTAAGATTTTTAGAAATTAATTTCATATTTTTAGGATCATTTTTCATTAAAAGTTACGTTTTTATTTGTACGTTACGTTTTAAACTCGCATTTGAATTCCCGTTTTTTAGAATTTAATCAATTGTGTATACATAGCTTGTACATCCTGCATTATTTGTGATTACTTGTCATTATTTGAGTTTATCAATCACTATTTTCACTTTTCACTTTTCACGACACGATTTGCGAATCGAAATTCACGATTTCATTCAACCTTCGTTGGGAAACGACTCGGGTAATCCGTATTTCTCGCGGATTTCCTCGATAATTATAAATATATACTAAATTGATTGCTATCACACACCCATTACCGAGAACAAGTATATGGGATCTACTTCGGATATCACAAGGATTGCCGCACTTCAACCATGGTTCCTAGCCATCGGATTTTGCAATATGTCAATGTTTAATTGGGACATGTATTTCATTTTGCTCAATAAACATGACATATTTTCTCCAACAATTGTCATGTTATGCAATTTTTCTTTATATACACCATCCTTTATGGAAGACAAAAAATTAGGGGCTAGCATGGTTTTGTTTTGCTCGGTTTTTGCATAAAAGTGAAACCAATCCATAAATATTTGGTTTTTGCTTTTGAGAAACCATTCTCTTTCAGTTTTGATCACGGTTTGGTTATCGGTTTTTCCTCTCCTCCACCTCCACGGCCTTGGAGACTTTTTCCACGGCCGTGGTTTCAACTACTAGTGGAAGGAAATGTTCATTTCGTGAACAATTCAGAACTTCTAAAATCCAATGCTTTTTTGGTCATACTGCACTCCTTTTATTCCTTAACAGGCTATACATATGCAGCAGTTCACTTTCTTTAAACTTAACCAGTTTCATTTAACAATGAACTAACTTTTCATCCTTCAAGCTACAAAGCTACATACATACAACTAAACCTATAATTTCAATATGCTATGAACTTAAACAATGCGAGTTTAGAACGATAATAGTCTTCATATGTGCAAAACTTATAGTACCACTTACCACCAAAATTACTGTGATCTATCAGCATAACACAACATTGAATATCTAGTGATCTGTTCGCATTACAAATCACACACAGTGACACAACTAATTACAAGACATACCTTCCCACACATATTATGACACAAAATGGGGATAAAAGACAAGTCGGCCTCATCCGGATCTACTCTCCTAAACTTACTCTCTCTAATATTCTGAAAAAAATACCCCTCACTGTGAGCAGTGACGGAGCCACATTGGTGGTTGGGTTGGCCAAGGCCCACCCTAACTTTGCAAAATGTATACTTGTGCTAATATTTTGTTTCAAAACATTAGTAAAATTGATTATATTTACATGGTTTAATAGAATTTCTTTACTACTATTTCAAATATATGATCAAAAACTATGTGTTTAGCCTTTCATACTTTACACTTATTAACATGTATCTTTTTTCGGCCCACCCCAAAATAATATCCTAGCTCCGTCACTGCTCACTCGCATACTTCCCAGTCAACTTCCTAGGCGTCTGATAAAACGTCTTCGGATCACAAAGTAAAGTACATGCAGAGATCATTTCACATATATATAAGTTCACACAATTAGTTTACCTGCCACAATAAACATTCTACCATATTATCATAAATTGGTTCGACGAAAGTACAAAAAGACTAATTAGCTAAATACGTTATAACTAGAAATAGTAAAACGACCAAACAATGCAAATGAAGATAGGCCAGCTTCTATGGAGAGCAATAAGCAAGTTTGAACACACATTGAGACCACTCACCAACTAAACTTAACGAAGAGCTTGTTAGCGTTTCCCATTCTCCTTTGAGACCATTTCTTATTTCACAACATTTGAGGCCAGGCGAATTTCCAGATTTGTTTTCCGTCACCCCCGTATCAATTAGCTTCAAGAAGTAATCAGCGGCTTTGAGCCTCATCTGAAGATGTGCCTCTACGTACAGGGGCTGGCAAATAGAAAACAATGTATTAAAGAGGAGTACCGAGTTCTCCACCAAACCATCTTCTTCAAATGATTCAAACGAGAGTTTTTCAACATTGGTAGCCGGAAACAGGAGCCTTGTTCTCACATCATCAATGTTGAATGCTAGAACAGATTTTTCAAAACCTCGCATTACAATGTTAAACTTGCTTGATAAAGTGAGTGCATCCCTCAACTTAAGAAAGAACAAATGATCGATGGGATTATCCACCCACAGAGTTAGCTTAATTTGCTCGGGAACAATGGTTGGAAAACGGAGACTAAGGATTGAAAAGCCTTTGTAGTGGAAAGAAAGTAATTTGGGAGCATTTACTTGTATTTCTGTTGGTGGCCTGAATTTACTCAATAGTATTTTCTGCAACGAATTGGATCTGATATCCAAAATTTCCACCCTACACCGCAAGATATGAAGGGTTAAACTCTCAAGAAAAGGAAACTTGGTATTGATAATGTTACATAATCCATCATTATCAATGGTTACACCACTTAAATGTATCTCTCTTAAGCTCTCAATTGAATCTGTAATGGATAATACAGGCATAGAACGTATCCTTTGTGCGCCGTATGAAAGTGAACACAGACGTGGGACATTAAAAATTTCCAAACTTGCATCATCACAAGGACTACCTGGAGCTATTTTTAACTCATGAAGATAAAGGAGAATCTTTACCTTTACTTTATCCAAGCCTTCAAGAAGTCTAAGGTTGATCTTTTCAAGTAACTTACATGTAGATAGTAAATTATGAAGCACCTCTTCATGACTTATGTCAACATCAAGCAACTCTAGAACTCGCAGGTTCACGCAAACGATCAAAGGATTGCTACTAATGTGAAGGGGGTAGTTCTTCTTGAGAGGGCGCTCCATGTGAAGGGAAAAATCGAGCTTTATACTTAACGTGTTTAGGTTCTCACTTGAGAATATATCATCTGGCAAAGTAAATGAAGCAACGTCATCAACGACTGTGAGACAAAGCTCCTTAAGAGAACTTTTGGAAGCTACACGCTTAATAAACTTTTCAGCACGAGTAGCCGACTTTGGCTTGCGGATACCAAAGTGAATATCACATGTAATAATTGGTATGTTGTCCCTGTGATACCTTCGTATAGTCCGTCTGATCAGCCTCAAGTACCATTTTTCTTGCTGTTTAGTTAAAGACTTACCGGATTGGCAAAACCTGAGAGTGGGGATGGTAGACCAAGAGTGTAGCCACGACTTGGACAAGACGCAGGTGCGGGCTGCATCTTTTGCCGGTAACAATGCTTGAATATGATGAATCAACTCAGGTACATCTTCTAGTTGCCGTCTGTGGGTCAGTGTCATGCTCTTCATGTCCTCCATCTGCCACAAGAATAACAAAAGAAAATGAACGAGATGGTTATGTTCAATATACAAATAACATACAATTCTGTTTAGTTAAATAGTTTAACCGTTAAATAATTAGAATAAGAGACGCTGTCTAAAAAGACGAGGTCGAGGAACATGTTGACTTGATTCTGTATCCATTGTTTTAGCTTTTATAAGAAGCTTATTGGCTTATATAGCTAAAAGAAGTCCATGAAAGTGATTGGATAAGGTCCCTTGGTTTCCTCACAAAAGGTTAAGGGTTCAAACCTTGCTAGGTGTGTACATTTGGGGGTGGCCCGAGGAGGGTCATAAAGGGTCTGGGATTAATCCGGTGAGGCCGCGTATCTTAACAGGGAAATTAGTACCGTGTTAACTAATACTCAGTTCAAAGTACATCAATTCAAAGTAATTTTACTATTAAAAAAGAAAAAGAAAAAAAAAATGATAAACAAACTTACTTTGAAATTGAAGGTGTTTTATTTGGTGCAAGATCAATGCCTTAGTTTTAATATATGATGCTTCACCCACTCGACATATAAGTTACCCCCTGCTAGCAGGATTTACAAACAACCAGGGCTGGTAAAATAGGTGGGTGGGTAGGGTTTAGATTAAGAGTTTATATGGGTTTGGGTCTAGATGAATTTTGGTCTGAATGGATACTTATAAAAACATGGCGTTACATGGTCTTTTAAAAACATGGGTTTAAATGGGTCTAGATCTATATAGGCTGGGTCCGTGTATAGATGGGTTTTGATCGGGTCGACAAATATTTATTTACTTTTTAGTAAAAAATGAAAAAAAGTGAAAAAAAAAAAGGTTTATTTAAAATTTGTTTTTTGACCCACTAGACCCGTTGGTTAATTATTATACAATTGCACTTTCTATCAAATACCCAATTAGACTTAACTATAATATTTAGGGCAGGGATGGCAAAAGCACCCGAACCCGATGGGGAAAACCGAAACCCAAACCGGTTGGGTCGGGTTCGGGTTTCGGGTGTAACATATGTGGGTAGTGTAATTGTTTATAGGCGTGCCATAATATCTTTGTGGCAATGTCTAGATCAGATGGTGAGATCTAACTCGGACAACTTGTACCAATCGTCTACAAACCAAGCTGTTTGACTGGCCGTATAAAAATTAGTTTAATCTTGCATTTCACCGGAACATACCATTTTTTTACAATACACTAGATGTTCTTGACATCATACAAAAACCATGGAGGATATATAATTCCAATTGCATTATCACTAAATAATCATACATGAGTTTGATATCAATTTTTACTAGTTTGATAAAAAAAGAAAATCTACAAAGAAGATAAATACTACTATAATATTTTATTACGTCAACAATTTATTTTTTTTTCTTTTTTAAGTTGATAAAATGAAAATGACAACAAAAGGTGTTATGACATAGTTTGTCATTAGAAAAACTTCTTATACGGGGTTACGAAACTTGTTTGAAGTTCTAGTCCCACATTGGGCAAGGAGAAGAAATTTTGCTTACTTATATACTGTGTTTAATATGGCATATATAAATTTGGATTAGTTTTATGTTGGTTTCTAGTGTTGATATTGTTTGAGGAAAAAAAAAAGGTTAACTAGCAATTCATATAAATTTCAAACTTTTTATCGTTTCTTTTATATTCAGTTAGTAGTCAGTAGTTTGTCACCTTATTTCCTTTATTTCCTATAAGTAATTAACATGTGAAGCTACATCCCAATGACTATAATAATAATACTTGTAAATATTTGAACTAAGAAATTGTATTTGATTTCTTTTTGTTGTATAGCTTCAATAGTAATACTTTAATGTGACACTAAATAACTTCGTTTGAGTTTGGCTATAAATGTCTAATAGACTACTACTTAAGAAAAGAAGGAAAGAATTATAAAGAGAACACAGACAAATAGATTACAAGACAGCATAATAAAGATGTATAGAAATGAAAGAGGATCTTACGAATGAGGTTAGTAGCATGATTATTTATAGACACACGATATTAACAATATAAAACTCATCGTAACTATGGGTGTAATGTTTAGAGAATGGGGTACCATGACATGCCAATTTCTCATTTTCAGTGTCAGCTCAGCGCTACCTCAACATCCCCACTTTTAACACTCACACACCAAAATACCCTTCACTCATAACATCTCTTTCAATTTTTTTTTTTTTTTTTTTTTTTTTTTTTTTTTTTTTTTTTTTTTTTGTCATTTTCTCACATTCACCCACGCCAATTAATTGGCATTCAAATTGACACAAGGGGAAGGTGGTATGGTAACATGAGATTTGGCATGCCAAATGAGTTGCCACCTAGACTTTGACATGCATTTGTGTCACCATACCCCATGGTCTTAGATCCGATGACGAGGCCTAACTCGGACTACCTATACCAATCGTCTATTGATTGAGTCATTTGGTGAACCATGTATAAATCATTTTAACTATACAATTTACCACAGTCAAATTTTTTTTATTACATTACACAAGATTTCTTGACATTTTAGCCAATCTTTGGGGTGTATTCAACTCAAATTGCATTGTCTATCTTTTATATGCAATGCAATTAGTATGTCTTTAGTGAAACTTCCCATATGGAGTAAAGGGAAGAAGCTTTGCTTACTTATATATTGTGGTGAATTTGGTTTGAATAAATTAAGATTAGTATTATGTTGTTGCTTTAACATGTTCAATGTTGTTTAAAGAGGAAAGAACGAAATTGAATTTGTGGAGCAATAATTCATATAACATCTAAATTTTTTGTAGTCTAACTTTTATATGCAATTAGTAGTCACCTTATCCTTAATTTCCTATTAGCAATTAACATAGAGAATAATTGAATATCCCAAATGACTACAATAGATAACACTTATAAATATTTGAAGTAAATTTTAGTTTTTTTATAACGCTATACTAGTTTTAATAATAATATTTTTATGTTACACAAAATAACCTTGTTTGAGTTTGCATCAAATGTCCAATAGCTTCAAAAGAAAAATATGCAGTATAAATTACAATAACATGTAACCAACTTTGAAAAAAATCATAATTTTTGTAATTGACTTGTTCATCGTTTTGCTTAATTTCTAATTTTGATTGTTTATATCAAATTAGATGGGTATACAACGTTTATGTTTAATGGTATATGATGGTGATGGGTTATCTTAATACAAATTGTTGACTAATATCTCTACTACTTATAAAGGAGAAATGGTCAATGTTGAGTTTTCAAGTCAATGTAATCGAGTAATGTAATTAATACTCATATTAAAACACCCCATTACTTATAAGTACAATGATTTATTCACATTGTACAACCAATTAAAAACATATCTATCAAATTAAATACAACAAATTAAAACACAAACCGGGTTGACCCGAGATGCTTCAAACCCGGCGGGTTGACTCGGTTTAATTTGACCTGTTTTCAACCCAACCTAGCAAGTTAATCCGGGTTAAATCGGCCCATTTTTCGACCAGAACGGTTCAACCGGTTGAACCACCCAGTCGAACCGGGTTTCAAAACATTATATTTAATTCCCAAATCTTCAAACTTTTATTATTTTTCGTTTATAACCTATAAAATTTTTTTATCAATAAACCATCCATCGCTATAAAATCCCGTTGCTATGCACGGGTACTCGTCTAGTATAATAGTAAAGTGTAAACATTTTCAAACATGACAATTGTGGAAGATCAAGTAAGATCAATTATGCTTCGCCACACTGATAGTGAATGGTGAACTTTGATTACATTGTCACTAAATAACCGAACTTGAGTTTGGTTTCAATTTTCTCTAGCTTCTGATGCGTGGGAATCGCACCTTGCTTTACCTCTCGAGGGATCTCGCGAGGCTTACAACCCCCACCAGGCAGTGTACCTGATCGTTGTAGTATAGTATAGTGACAAGTACCGGGGGATTGATCGTTCAGCTTAGGAATAGTGTCGCTAGGATTAGAAAGCCTAATTAATAGTTCTAGAGATGAAAGATGATTATTTTTTGTGTTTTTATATTTTAATGAAAGCAAGTAAAATCTCGGGTTTTGGAAGAGTGGGCGGAATTAGTTGCTATTCAACTAACCCAAAAACTATTATATAATTAATTAAACTAATGAAAATGAAATTACACTAATATTAAACTAAGGTTGTGAGCAGTATTTGGAGAAATTGTGTTTACTTAGACTTCATTACTCCCTAGATATCTTTTACATGTCAATTACTTGTTACACTTGTATGGATGACGGATTGTATTCCTTAATACCATTCGTGGGGTGGCATACATAACTCCCCAACTCTATGAGCTCTTATCTCCTCCTACACCATGACCCAGCACAACTATAGGGATTGTAAACAGTGGCTCATGCATTAAATACAACCAATAAAGACCTAGTACGCCTCGGTTCATGTTTCTTAAGACGTTCAAGCATGTTACCATTTGGAGATCTGCCAGTTTTCTTAAGCCTAACATATAATATCATTCATCCAAAACAAGAATAGACAAGTAATCAACACATAATCAACATCTAGGTTTCATTAGATCTAAGCAAACACAAAAGAAATCTAGCCTAGCATAGTAGAATTAAGATAAGAACAAAAGATAGACAACCAACACATAG
Source organism: Artemisia argyi (assembly GCA_030686995.1). NCBI lineage: Eukaryota > Viridiplantae > Streptophyta > Magnoliopsida > Asterales > Asteraceae > Artemisia > Artemisia argyi. The sequence continues at coordinate 4,044,890 of CM060703.1, forward strand.
ACATATTGATTGAATTAAGAGTATACTTATCTCAATTACAATGCAAGGTCTCAAGGGTTTGGAACCCTTGAAAAACCTGTAAAAGAGGCACCAAAATCGTCTTTAGGGTTTCACCAAAACTTCTCTTCCTTTTTTTAATGAAAAAACTAGAAAACTATATATAGGAAAATTGTTATGACGGCGTCAAGAGTTAAGTCTGACGCCGTCACCTCGCCGCCATATACTTCCTCGGACGCCCTAGATCCACTTGTGACGGCCTATGTGACGCCGTCACCACCTACGGTATTTTATTCTTGGCCACTTTGACGCCGTCACCTATCCATTTGACGCCGTCACCATCTTCGGTATTTTATTCTCCATGTCTGACACCGTCAAGAAGGAAGTCTTGACGCCGTCACCTTGTATCTTCAGCTTGGATTTTTGGTAATTTGCCGGTTTTCTTCACTTTATGCTCAAAAAACGTCCAAAATAGCCTCTTTTCCAAAATTCACTCTCCAAACACCTAAAATCACAAAAGGAACGATTTAGGGCAATATTTGATCAAATAAAGTCGGATTCGGGCTTAAATGACCCCCTAAAAACGGATCATTTTTCGCCTCATCATATACCCTTACACTTGAGATTTGCTTGTCCTCAAGCAAATGAGCTTTTATTCTACTCAAAAGACAAGTTAGGGGTCATTTAACACTAATATAAAAGTAATTACAACAAATAATCGTTCCACTAAAGACCAATAGACAAGCACGGAGGTCATACACAAGCACCTCACAAATAGTGTTTAGATACTCACATCTCTTGGGTGTAATAAAGTAATATAACATTATGGAAATGGAAGATATCTCTCACTACCTGTCATAGCAAAATAGATTACCATAGGCTTGGGAAAGGATCAAACCTCCACCACATGGCGTAAGCACCTAGGATAAACTATCAAAGAGGTCTTTTAAAAGGGTTATAACGTTAGGTGTAGGGATATGAATTACACGGTTTTGTTGGATAAAGGAAATTTTACTGGTGGCGAGTTAACAATCTTGGTTAATTACATGTACAAGATGGCGTTGCTAAGCCAAGACTAGACTCGACTTAAGCTAATAAATGAAAAATAACAAAAACATAAAATGAACATAGAATGAAACGAGATGGTAGTCCGTATGTTTTTTTTTTTCTTTTTTTTTTTTTTTTTTTTTTTTTTTTTTTGTTTGCACTCTTACCCTACCATCCAAAATAATACATCATAGGGGTATGAGCAATCCCCTTACACTTGAATCTTTACATACTTTACATTAAACTAATCTAATGACTCGAATTAAGAAAATCAAAACACTTGGAGCACTTTTTAGATTAACGTACATATGGGGGTAATAATATTATGTTCTTCCCCATTACTCCACAAAATAAGTACTTACCCATGAGTCCCAATCGTCCCAAAACAATATGTACAAGGATATGACTCGACTTAGCAACCATGTAATCAATTAGAAAGTTAACTTAGGGTTTAACAAATAACAATAATGCACTAAAAATGAGCGCATACACGGAAGGCTAAGGCGATTTGGGTGTACATTTAAGTGGGGTGTAACAAATTCTTCCTTTAAGTAAGATGCTTAAAGTTAGAAACGAAAGGATAGGCTCGGAGGGGTGTACTAGGGGTATCGTGTACTAAAAATGAGTACAACGCAAAAGGTGTGGGAAAAATTAGTTGACTTAACTAGCCAAGTAATATGACTTAAATGGTCAAGTAATTATGATACGGGTTTAACACAAGGGTAATCCTAATGCCTCTTATCATGTAGTAAATCCTACCACACGAATGTAGTCTCACTAGCGGTCTCGGGATGCAGCACTAACGCAAGTTCTAGAATCTAAATGCTACCGGTACACTCATAAGCACCAATAATAAATGCTTTTCCTATCAAAACTAAAGGCGAACCTCACATTTTTGGGTGGAAAATTTTTCTGAATATACGGTTATGTGCTAGTCATACAATCTCCTATCCATGAGACGCTTGCTATGGCTAAAGTTTCACTCCTAAATGTTGTAAAAAATTTTAAATTTGGCGCTAAAATTACACTAACAAGTATTTCTCATAGTTTTATTACACATCTACTATCAAACAAAACAAACTCAAGCGAAAGTGCATATGTAAGGTATCATCTTTTTACCCTCCCCTTACACTTAAGATGAACATTGTCCCCAATGTTCAAGTAAAGAATGTAAAAGTTAAAAGTAAAGAAAATGAATTCAAATACTCCCCTGATTCGCTCGGTATGGATTATAGGTTGGCCAGGTTAAATCTTCCTCCAAGAAAATGAACAATCAAAGCTTCCCTTCCAGAATATAAATCATCTTCTTGTCAAAAATAACCTGTAAATCCTGACAAAAGTAGACAAGGCAACCTCGCGTAAAATCGGCGGCATCCTATATAAGTTACTTAATCCTAGAAAACAAAGTAAGATATAATGCTTGTGGAATGAAGTTTGCAGATTTCCTGGAGATTATAAAACTTAATAATTCACAAAAACCATAAGACTCCGTTAGAAAAACAAAACCGGTAAAATTTCCAGATTTTTAACTCCTGACGCCGTCAAGAGCAATAACCTGACGCCGTCAGAATGGACCTGCAGAAATCTTTATGTTAAGTTTCCAGAAAATTTCTGGAAAAACTTTGTCCTACTTCCTGGAAAATCCTGCAAAACTCCGTTATGACTCAATACAAGAATTTGACTCTAATAAATACGAATATACATGTTCATTAAATATTGTGGAGAATCATGATCGGGTTGTTTCTTAAAAACATATTTGGGGTTTCCCCTTACACTTATCTTTTGCAAAAATACCTTTAGGTTGAAGTTAAGACTAGGCCAAACAACATAATAAAGTATTTCCACATTTTAATTGAGAAACATGATCAACCAACAATAAAAAATAAAACATGCATACGGAAGCAAATAACAATCAAACAAATAAAATCACACAAAACATGGGTTGCCTCCCAAGAAGCGCTTGTTTTTGTTCGAGTCACGAGCCTGACTCTACCCTTATTTCACGGATAAAGGTGAGGCTTTCCCTACACTTAGGATTAAGTGCGGGTGATAGTAGCGATACACACCCTTAGGGTGTAAATATGCGTCGTGAGGAAAGAGTGGTGGATGAATTTTATGCTCAAAGATGCGGGATCCTATCATCATAGCCTTACCTAATTCAATTGGGTTAGTGGGTGAATTAAGATTCTCTCTTAGAAAGGGATCATCTTCTATCAATTTCGAGAGACTCCTAGTTGGGAATCCATCTTGACCTAATAAACCCGGTTTAAACCCATAATGTGTTTTGTGATCAATCATGAATGGGTGATGTAAGCATGTAAGGTTATGTTCCACTCCTATATTGGCTTTCTCTCTACAAGGCTTAGAGTCCACTACCTTTATCCTAAGACTACCCGGACTACATGGGTTGATGGGTGGATCGGAACCTAATTTAATTCCTAAATTTTCATCCAAGGATGGAAGATTAGGTAACGGTTTTGGTTGAGGCTCCGGTTCATCAAAACTAGGAACTTCCCTAGAACTAAGAGTAAGGTTATCATTATAAGTATTCAAACCTATATCCTCTAGTTGTGTTTGGTCCAATGGTTCTACCTCAATTGGGGTTCCTATAGTCTCTTCTACTTCATCCGAATAAGTCACGGGCGGTGTGTGTGCCTCAGATGATGCTAGGACTTGTGGGGTACTTGGTGGGCTTAGATTTTCTACTTCATCATTCCTTGTGTCAGGATCACCAATATCCTCAACATGTCTTTTATTGTAATCTAACCCTAACATTTTCCCAAGTATCTCAAGTGCTTCTTTAGGCATCTCAACTTCTATATCCGAATCATAAGGATCATCCTCAATATTATGACTACTATATACAAATTGCCCAAAAGATTCATCATCTGTTTCTTGAGATTCATCATCATCGATCATAAAACCTGGGTCTTTTTGATCAATGTGATCATGTTCGGCTACATCCTCCATCACATCAAGGTCACCTATGTGTTTGTTTTGTACTATGGCTTTAGGTGACATCCACACAGGTATCCCTGAGTAATCATCCCCAGACAAGCTTCCTGTTTGCTCCTTCAAACTTGTTTTTGATTGATTTGTGATGTTGTTTGTTGGGTTGTCTACTCTATAATAATATTGGGCACAGTTTTCTATGGTATCCCACGCTTCTTCATCACTTAATTCCCTAGGGCCCCCATTGGCAAAATCATCAATGCACATTTGGTCACATCGGCTGACACGATAGTAAAAGGTTTCGGCTAGGGATGCTAAAGAGAAACTATGATGAGGGAATTTTCGAAGTAAAATTTTAAAACGAGTCCATGCATCATATATGGGTTCATCTCGATATTGTTTGAAATTCAAGATGTCAATAGGGTAGAATGGCCTTTGTAGTTGGTGGTATGGTGGATTCGCGTACTCCATAATGGTGAACGGAAGAGTCAATGGAAATTACGAACAAACACACAAAGAAAAAGATAGACTAAAGAAAACCTAAAAATAAAAATAAAAATCTTACTAGAAAGGAATCTAGCAAGTAGACCTAATAAAAAGAAATCCTAACCTAGACAATAACTATTCCCCGGCAACGGCGCCAAAAACTTGATGCGTGGGAATCGCACCTTGCTTTACCTCTCGAGGGATCTCGCGAGGCTTACAACCCCCACCAGGCAGTGTACCTGATCGTTGTAGTATAGTATAGTGACAAGTACCGGGGGATTGATCGTTCAGCTTAGGAATAGTGTCGCTAGGATTAGAAAGCCTAATTAATAGTTCTAGAGATGAAAGATGATTATTTTTTGTGTTTTTATATTTTAATGAAAGCAAGTAAAATCTCGGGTTTTGGAAGAGTGGGCGGAATTAGTTGCTATTCAACTAACCCAAAAACTATTATATAATTAATTAAACTAATGAAAATGAAATTACACTAATATTAAACTAAGGTTGTGAGCAGTATTTGGAGAAATTGTGTTTACTTAGACTTCATTACTCCCTAGATATCTTTTACATGTCAATTACTTGTTACACTTGTATGGATGACGGATTGTATTCCTTAATACCATTCGTGGGGTGGCATACATAACTCCCCAACTCTATGAGCTCTTATCTCCTCCTACACCATGACCCAGCACAACTATAGGGATTGTAAACAGTGGCTCATGCATTAAATACAACCAATAAAGACCTAGTACGCCTCGGTTCATGTTTCTTAAGACGTTCAAGCATGTTACCATTTGGAGATCTGCCAGTTTTCTTAAGCCTAACATATAATATCATTCATCCAAAACAAGAATAGACAAGTAATCAAAACATAATCAACATCTAGGTTTCATTAGATCTAAGCAAACACAAAAGAAATCTAGCCTAGCATAGTAGAATTAAGATAAGAACAAAAGATAGACAACCAACACATAGACATATTGATTGAATTAAGAGTATACTTATCTCAATTACAATGCAAGGTCTCAAGGGTTTGGAACCCTTGAAAAACCTGTAAAAGAGGCACCAAAATCGTCTTTAGGGTTTCACCAAAACTTCTCTTCCTTTTTTTAATGAAAAAACTAGAAAACTATATATAGGAAAATCGTTATGACGGCGTCAAGAGTTAAGTCTGACGCCATCACCTCGCCGCCATATACTTCCTCGGACGCCCTAGATCCACTTGTGACGGCCTATGTGACGCCGTCACCACCTACGGTATTTTATTCTTGGCCACTTTGACGCCGTCACCTATCCATCTGACGCCGTCACCAGCTTCGGTATTTTATTCTCCATGTCTGACGCCGTCAAGAAGGAAGTCTTGACGCCGTCACCTTGTATCTTCAGCTTGGATTTTTGGTACTTTGCCGTTTTCTTCACTTTATGCTCCAAAAACGTCCAAAATAGCCTCTTTTCCAGAATTCACTCTCCAAACACCTAAAATCACAAAAGGAACGATTTAGGGCAATATTTGATCAAATAAAGTCGGATTCGGGCTTAAATGACCCCCTAAAAACGGATCATTTTTCGCCTCATCAGCTTCATAAAAAAGAAAATCAATGTGTGATAGGAAGATAAATAAGATTTGATTACGTCAATAAAACTTACATTTTTCTATGAGGTTACTCTTGTGAAACTTGTTTTAAATTGCTATCCCACATGGGGTAAAGAGAAAAAGTTTAGCTTACTTATATGCTCTAGTAAATACATGTAAATAAGTTGTGGTTAGTATTATATTATTGGTTCTCTTCTTAGATGTTGTTTAAAGAAATAATATCTATAAACATATAAGATTGAGTCCTAAAATTTAATGTTGAGGCGTCATGATTGCAAAGAGTACAAGTTACCTAATGCTCGAAATTAAATGCAGAAAATAGATTTTCATTATGCAGAGGCTTCATGCGTAAGTACCTTGATTTAATGTCCATGCTTAAGTGGTAAGTACATATGAGCTATATTTAGTGTTTCAAATGTAAATGATTGAAACCATACAAAGTGTTGCTAGCCTTTATTTTCATTTAATTATTTGCTCCTTTCATTTGCCTTCAAATAAATGTACAAACCCTTCAACTATCATCATTGAATACTATAAATAACACCATTTGGTCTTTGTTAATGATGTGTGTGTGTGTGTGTGTGAAACATTAAGTTCAGCACCAACTAACCAATTTCCTTTTGATCTATACTTTTTGTTTCTAGGCACATGATGAGAATGAAATGGACCACATGCTAGCAATTGATGGCATTGAACTCATTGGCATCAATAACCATAACCTTGGTATGTACCCCATCTGTTTTTATGTCTCAAGATATGTGAATTAACAAGCTTGCTAATTAGATAAATAGTTTTGAAATAGATATTGACATGATCATTTTTTTTCAGTCAATAGTTTTTCCATATTTTTTCTTATAGTGTGATAAAGTTCTTTTTGGTGTAGCTTCTCACCTATGGAATTGAATTTAGTTGGTTAATGTAAAATTTCTCCGTCCAATGAAAGTGTACTATGCATATTAATGTTACGTGCAATGGTTCATGTAGAAATATTAACTTGATTAACGCAAGGGGGTATACGTGCAAAGGTAAGCAAATGGTTAACTTTCTTGCATGTGAAGTCGGTTGATAGTCCAGCTTTGAAGTTTATGGAAGACAAATGGATGTGTTGTTGCCTGAGAAGGAACCGAAGGTTAGATATGCTAACCTACTTTAAAATTTTGGGTTGGTTAGCAGTTTATTAATGGTATTCTTGCAAGTATTGATAAGTGGTTAGTGACCCTAACGAGGTATATCAAGATGTTGATAACAAAACAAAGTGGAAGATGGAGACGGAGTGGATAATATCTCCACATTTATGAAAGAACTGTCAAAAAATTAGGCATGCAAGAAAATGAAAATCATATGTAAACAAAGTTTATAATTAGTGTGACAAAGCTTTGATGAATATTAATGGTGGCTTGAATCTTGCTTTTATTTTTTTCCCCTTCCACTTAAGCAGTTTAAGAGGTTGCAATGTATCCACCCCATGACATTAGAAATAATACAAAATCAAAGTTGAATTGATGGAAAGTATAACTAGACAAAATTAATATTTTGAGGATTTATTTTAATCTATGTTTTTTTATAGGGATTTGAGGGTCTCTTTACCAATGGTTACTATATGGTATTAATTGAAGTTCACAAATTATTTGTTTTAATTTTGATCTTACAAATATGTATAAAATTTGATGTTGTTATTCATGAAAAGATGAGTTTTGGTATGTTGGTAGGGACATGAAAGTGAGAATGTGTCGTAATTAGTGGGAAGGGGTAATCTTAGGCTCCATTTTTTGCATCGAATTCATTTTAATGTGGAGTAATCAAGATACTCAAGATGGAGTCCCATTGCATATAGTACAAGATAGCTAATGCTCGAAATTCAATGCAGCCTCATAATAACTATACAATCATGAAAGGAGATGAAGTGCAAGGGTTGCCCGAATTGATCACATGGCATTTAGTAAGAAATTAAAGTCGGTTAGATGAAGTGCAAGGGTTGCGAAAGGTTGCAAGAATAATTAATGATATAACCTAATTTATGCCTATATAAACCGACCAAAATCACATTTAGTATGTACAGATTCACACATCTTTTAGATCTTTGATTGTTGGTAGCGGTATGTAAATTCTCTTTTGCAACATTTTGGAGATGATTCACACATCTTTTAGATCTAATTAACTCGGCTTTCTTTTTTTCTTAATTTAGTTATCATACGCTGGTACCATGAAACTCACACAAGATAATGCATGCTCAGATAAATGGAACCAAAGACTGGGATACCAACTATTTTCTTTGTTTCATACATATTTAGGTGATTGTTATAGATAAGCATATATATATAGATATATGTATTATGTTAATGCATTTTCATATACAAGTAATTTATGTGCGTTTTCTATTGATGTAGCTCACATGTGCGAATTGATTCAAGAAAATGTGCACGAGCATGTATGTAAAGCAACATTTAAATGGTTAAATGATACTTTTTAGCGTGATTAGTTTATGTAAGTAGTTGCTTTCGAATGCTATTTGAGAAATATTAGAATGAATTTATTGTGTGCAATTGAATTATTATTGAAAAGAAGAAGGTCCGCGCATCGCAAAATGTTTTCTTTTTCTATATGTAGAATCATTAGTAAGAAACCAATATTTAGGCCCATTAAATGAGTTTGTCATAATAGCAAAATACAACATATTAAAAATATCATATTGAGTAACGAATAAAAAGGAAAAAATACATAATTTTAACTTAAAGGCATTTGTAAATTATAATATCAAATAAAAAAGTTGAGTTTTAAACATAAGCAAAAGTTCAAACTTTTATCGAAAAACAAAACCGGTGCATTTAATGTGAAGTATATACAACATCGAGATGGAAGTGCAAGGCTTGCCGGAATCGATCACATGATATTTAGTAATTAGTAGAGAATTAAAAGTCGGTTATGGATTGAGATGAAGTTGAAAAGGTTGCAAGAATAATTGATGATTTAACCTAATGCAATATATATATATATATATATATATATATATATATATATATATATATATATATATATATATATATATATATATATATATATATATATATATATATATATATATATATAGGGGGACTTTCTTACGAGAACCATTTTATCTGCGAGAACTGAGAGAACCACAAAAAACACACATGCACGCCTTTTAAAATAAAATAAAAATACATGCAAATCATCAATAATCGTAAGCATCCACCTATGTTCTTCAATATCATTATGAACTCATCATCTTTTTTCACAAAAACCTTACCCACGGCCGCAATATTGTCGTTGCACGTCTTATAAGAACATACATGCACACCTTCAAAGAAAAATTTTGTATTTTCAATTTCTTATCAAATTCTTTAGAACAACTATGTTTTTTTTTAAACATATGTGTTGTTTTTAAAACATATGTGCAAAAATACAATTATTGAAGCCGTGCATGTATGTTTTTGGTGGTTCTCTCAGTTCTCGCAGTTAAAATGGTTCTCGTTTGAAAGTTACACTATATATATATATATATATATATATATATATATATATATACATATATATATATATATATATATATATATATATATATATACATACATACATATATATATATATATATATATATATATATATATATATATATATATAGAGGTGGGTTCATGAAAAAACCCCCCCTTGGTGGAAAAGTTGGAAAAATGTACAAATCTCACCCTCCATCTCCCACCCCTTTTTTCCACCCAACTACAAGGGTCTAATTGTAACTTTTACAATTTTATAAGGACTGATTAATAATTTTTTGTAATATCACTGCATCATATATTATCCCTATTCTTCTTCACTTTTTTTAATCAATCGCTACTTTTTTTCTCTCTACATCTCTCTATAAAATCCAAACAATAATTCTCTTATTTTACTTTCATTCACATTTTTTCTTTATGATCGTGCAGTCGATTTCAATAAGATGCCTCAATCCGATCTCAATTGTAAGGTTTTTTAACTGTTTCTTTTTATACGCATCGTTAATCGAATTAGTGCATCAGTAATAACACAAAAATCCGATCTGAAACAGTTTGATTAATCGTATTTTAGCTGTTATACGCATCGTTAATTGATTTTTTTTTTATTTTTTATCGGTTAACTTTCATTAAACGTTCAATTTATGTGATTTTATAAACGTTTATATGATTTGTAACAGTTTTTTTCTGGTTCATTATTGTTTATGTTATTTCCGAACATATTAGTGTGATTTATAGTGATTTTTATAGTGATTATTGTGGTTATGTGATTTCAGAACCGATTAGTGTGATTTATGTGATGAATAAATTTGATGAATGAGATAATGAAATTTTTTGTATTATTACTGATGCACTAATTTTAAAGTTTATTGTTATCAGATGTTAAAAAAAAAAAAAAAAAAAAAAAAAAAAAAAAAAAAAAAAAAAAAATTCTATGCTGATGCACTAATTTTAAAGTATGTTTATGTGATGATATTTCATACATAATGCATAATTTAATTTAATATGATGTCTGATTTTGTATGCTGTTTATGTGGATAATTATGACGAACAAAATAATGAAAAAAATGTGTGATTATACTGATGCACTAATTGTTTATTTTATTATTTTCATATGTCAAATATACATATATATATATATATATATATATATATATATATATATATATATATATATATATATATATATAAATTTATATACTGATGCACTAATTTTGTATACTGATTCAATAATTTTATTTAATATTCTATCTGATTTTACATACTGTTTATGTGATGAATGAATTTGATGAAGAAAATAATGAAAAAATAATAATAATTTGTGATTATATTGATGCACTAATTTTATATTTTACTATTATCATATGTTAAAAAAATATATGCATATAAATATTTATGCTGATGCACTAATTTTATATATTGATGCACTAATTGAATTTACTATGATATCTGTTTGTTATATTATGTGTTCTGTATATTATATACGTTGTTGCGCTATTTTATAACATTATGTGTTTCTGTTATACATTATTATAATGTATATTATGTATGTTGATGCAATATTATTATACTTGATGCTATGTTTATTATTTTGATTCACTTGATTATATTTTAATATACGTTTTTTTATTTTTATTTTACCGGTTTCATTGCTAGTTCTAGTTTTACTCCGAATCGTAGTTGTAGTTCATCTAGTGTTGATAGCACTGGTGACGTGGGTGTTAGTTTAGGCAATTATAGAACATGGATTCCTAGTGTAGGTGTTGCTGATACACCTACCAAAGGGACTATATTTGGTTCGGTTTCTCAGGCGTACAATTTCTATAGACAATATGCGAAGATATCTGGTTTTGACATCAAGTTAGGAACCGAGTGTAGGGATGATTTAAGTGGTATACCAATCATTAAGTATTTCAGTTGTAGGAAAAGTGGAAAGAAGAGAGAATCGAAGTATGATAAGCATAAGTCAGATTACGAGGGTGAAAAACGTGTTAGTGGTAAAGGTAATTCTGTTGACAAAGGGAAAGCTGTTGATTTGTCTCAAGTTGGCGACTCTTTTGTTAAAAAACCATTCAGGAAAAACACTTTGTGTAAGACCGACTGTCCTGCTTCAATGAGGATTAGGAAGGTTGAGGGAGACGTTTATGAGGTTTATTGGTTTGTTGCGGAACATAACCATCCTCTTGTGTCACAACATGATATGCAATTTTTGATGAATTCAAGAGACTTGGGATTCTTAAAACAGCGATTTATTATGGAAGTTTCAACCGCAAATGTTGGACCTGTGAAAGCATTTAAGTTGATGAAGGAGATGAATGGTGGATTTGAGAATGTTGGGGTGACGGCTGTAGATTGCAAAAACTTTCGCCGTGATATGAATTTGTTCATTGGAGATCGTGATGCTCAAATGGCGGTTGAGAAGTTGCAGAATTTGGAGAAGCATTGTGAAGGTTTTTCTATGGATTATTACGTGGGTGAAGGGGATGCGTTGAGTGGATTATTCTGGGCAGACAACGCTGCGAAGTTAAACTATAAGCGTTTTGGAGATATCTTGTCTTTTGATGCCACATTTAGATCTAACAAGTAATCTTTTTTTTACCTTTTATATATATATATACTCACTGATGCATCTTTTTTGTTCAATACTGATGCACTTTCTTACTTAATGATGCACCTTTTTTTTACAGATACAATTTTTTATATAAATATACTCACTGATGCACCTTTTTTGTTCAATACTGATGCACTTTCTTACTTACTGATGCACCTTTTTTTACAGGTACAAGATGGTTTTTGTACCGTTCACTGGTATAGATAACCACAACCATTCGGTTACATTTGGAGCTGGACTTCTATCTGATGAATCGATATCTTCATACAAGTGGCTTCTTCAGTCTTTCCAAAAGGCTTTTGGTTCTGACCCACAAGTTGTCATTACTGACCAGGACCCGTCTATGAAGCAAGCAATTGCTGATGTTTTTCCGAATGCTCGCCATCGTTTGTGCATGTGGCACATTATGCAGAAGGTCACTACTAAGGTATATTTATAATAATTGTTGCATTTTTTATTTTTTATTTTTTATTTTTTAATTTTGTTGCATTAATTTTATAATACTGATGCACTAATATGTATCACTGATGCACTTTTATAATAACATAAAAAAATATCAACATTCTAACAAAACAATTGTTTTTTAAAAAAAAACATTGGTGGTTTCTATTCATGTTACAAATGTACATCATGTCGATTTTGTACATCATTGTCGTTTTTGTACATCATTGATTTTTGTTTTAATGTTGTATTAATTTTATAATATTGATGCACTAATATGTAACACTGATGCACTTTTTTTAATTTACTTATTTATATATTATTATTTTTTTATTTTTTTTATTTTTTAATTACAGGTTGGTTCTGCTATTTGTAAGAATTCAGATTTCAAACGAAGGCTTTGTGGGATAGTTTGGAATGACCAAATTTCACCTAGTGTATTTGAAGAGGAATGGGCGAGTATTATTGCGGATTTTGATCTGAGTGAAAACAAATGGTTGTCTGATATTTTTGAAATGAGGGTTAGATGGATTCCAGCTTTTCTGCGAGACGAAGATATGTCTGGACTTATGCGTACTACTTCAAGATCTGAATCTGAAAATCATTTCTTTGGAAGGTTTACTAATCCACACCTTACGTTGGTTGAGTTTCTTAGCCATTTTGAAAGTGCTATGGATTCGCAGCGGTACATTCAGCGGAAGAATGATCATGAATCTCGTTACAATACACCTGAATACCGCACTGAGTTGAAATTGGAGAGGGATGCTGCTGAGCTGTACTCGTTGAGTGTGTTTTTTGATGTTCAAGATGAGCTTGTTTCTTCTATTGTCCATTGCTTATCTCTCAACATTGAGGAAATTGGGTTGTCTACAAAATACTTTATTCGTGATAATGAGGTTAAAAAGTGGAAGGACAAGAATACATCTGAAGTGTATGAGGTATGTTTGATTACATATATATATATATATATTTTTTATTGTTTATTTTTATTTTATTTTTTATTTACTTATATATATATATATATATATATATATATATATATATATATATTCTTTTTTTTTTTTATGTATATAATCAATTTGATAATAAATGGATGCACCTTTATTATATACACAGATGCATTAATTTGTTGTTTATTTTTTTCAGGTGTTGTATTGTTCATCTGATATGACCGTGACGTGCTCTTGCAAGCGTTTTGACCTTTTTGGTCTTCTATGCCGTCACATTTTTTACGTTTTGAGGATGAGCAATGTTCAAGATTTTCCAAAAGAGTATGTTCTTGATAGATGGTCGAAGACTCCGGATAGTATTTCTTTTGATGTATCTGTGAATGCTGTGAATGCTGCTGAGTCAAGCTCTTGTTCTGCTCATCGCGCAATTCGCCAGATTGTTGAAGCTACAGTTGATAGGTTGATGCCGTTCAAAGAAAAACTTGAGATGTACCGTTTGCAATTGTTGGATTTGCTGTCTTTAGCTGAAGATGAGGTTCATGTTTCTCTTTCCAATAACAAGGCTGTCATTTTCTGTTCGGTGCTTGGTGTCACTGAACCAGCTGGAGTTGAGATTAAAGTTCCCAAGCAATCGAAGAACAAAGGGACTGGTTCCCACTCAAGATGGAAGAACATGGATGAAATTTTAAGCAAAGACGCTGAAGCATCAAAGAAGAGAAGAACATGTTTTACCTGTGGAAAGGCTGAAGGTCACAACTCTAGAACCTGCCCGTACAAGAACAGCATCAGTGGTACTTGCAAAAGATCAACCCGTTCTACTCGTTCTGTTGATGTGGATTACCAGGAGTGATGGACCAGTATGTTTCTCACATGCGGGTTTTATGTACTTGTTCTCAAAAAAAAATTCTATCCCTTTTATTTTTTTAGGATTTGTGATTGAATAATGAACTTCTGCAACAAAAATAAATGTCATTCTGTACGATGATTACTTTGAATTGGATTTAGATTCTGTATAATTGTACTTTGAAGTTTATTTTTGGATTCTCATATTGTCTGATGTGTATTTTGTATATATATATATATATATATATATATATATATATATATATATATATATATATATATATATATATATATATATATATATATATTTTTTTTTTTTAACATTACACAGATGCATCAATCATCATAACCTTGATGCACTTTTTATCATATGTTTGTTTTATTATTATCGACATATTTATATTGTTACTAGTATATTATCCATAAACATATTATATAAACATATTATGTGTGAATTTTATTTTTAATTTTGATTTTGATTTATTGAATTTTTTACCACACATATGCACCTTTTATCCTAACCTTGATGCACTTTTTACCACACACATACGCATCGTATTATATCTTTAACAAATGTTTAAATGTTATACACACATTTCATTAGTGCATTTTTTCATATTTAATATATATAAATGCAATAAGAATTTATACATCAACAAACGTTATCAACACATTTGCATAAACACAATAGTTGCTGCATAAACATACTAGTTTTATACATGCGTAAACATAGCGTATCACACTTTGCATAAACATACTAGTTTTATGCCACGTTAAACTTGTGTTTATAATTATTTGAAAATTCCTAATTCTAGTTCGAATATCAAGCTTATTACATCATATTGTTTTCATTAATAGACTTGTTCCCTAAGAAGCTCCATCTCTTCCTTATTTTCTCTTCGTGATCCTCAAAATACTTTGATACTCTTTTTTGAAGCTTTGGGAATGCGCATTTCTTGAAATTTTGTTTCTGAGCATCGTTGAAGTTGTCGTATTTCTTAGATTCTTGTTCTACCTGCTCTCTTTTTTCGTTGATAAGAGTCATCAACATCTTTACCACATACTTTTTACGAAGGCTTGTGAGTTGGGTGTGTTGCGCCGAACCTTCTTTTTTAATTCCAGATTTGAAATCTTTTTCTGTTCCACAGAATGTCTCCATGTGCCTCATTAGGAAAATTGCAGATCCAAAATGGTCCATGCTTGTTTCCCACTCCAACTTCAATATCTTGATTTTCGTTGCTGCTATCTTTGTTGCGTTTGGGTGATTTTCTGATTGCAAATAATTTGCAAATATCTTTGTCTGTCATAAATAAAAAAATAAAAAATAAAAAAAATACAGGTGGTTAATTCATTTTAAACATAAGTATATGCAATATGTGAAGTTTATAATAACAACTATCTTCAAACCAAAATTCAGATTTGAATATAATAAAATTTTGATGCACTATTTTTTTTATCTTTGATGCTATAATTTTAAAACGTACCAGTGCTTTTGGAGTATCCCCATATCGCCTAATGACATCTTGACTTTGCTCTCGCACGTTGTCGATTATATATGATTTACATGTCTTTAAATTGTACACGACGAGATAATAATGATTATAATTTTCTCTTGCCATTGTTATTGGAAAGAAAACCTGGTTCATATTCATATTGTTAAACAGCATATATAAATACATATATATATATATATATATATATATATATATATATATATATATATATATATATATATATATATATATTATCAATTTTTCATTCATTTTTATTTAAAATAACTTACCATTTCAACTTTGTCAAGATTTTTTTTCGTTGAATATTCAAGCACGCCATCCATCCTTCTTTTGAAGTCGTCTGCCTTCCGTGTTATCTTTAAAACACAAAACAC
The DNA here is from genome assembly GCA_030686995.1 of Artemisia argyi. Classification (NCBI taxonomy): domain Eukaryota; kingdom Viridiplantae; phylum Streptophyta; class Magnoliopsida; order Asterales; family Asteraceae; genus Artemisia; species Artemisia argyi. The sequence continues at coordinate 4,061,205 of CM060703.1, forward strand.
GATCACTATTTCAACAAATTATTAACAAATATGCACTAAAATTAAATTAGTAATCATATATGTTGTTAAGTTGTTTATCTAATTATTTTTATACATATGCATCAAAATATTCATACAGGTGCCCTAAAATATATCATACAGATGCACTAAAATATATCATACAGATTCACTAATACCAATATATCACACGATTTTTTTATATCAATCATCATATTTTAACAAATAAAAATAAAAATAAAACCAATAATCATATAGGTGATATAAGTGTTTATCTAATCATACTAACAACATATTGCGCATTAATGATCATTATTATGCAAATATTATAGTAAACGTGTTTTCCTTACCAGCATGCCAGTTTTGCAGAAAACAGATCGCGATGCCACCTTGTTTTTCAACTTCTCATCATTGTTTTGAATTATGCTCCACACGTCAATTGCAGCGCTTGTTACCGGCAAGTTTCCATACAAACTTTCAAATACTACCCTCGGGATCTCCATGTCGAATGTTTTGAACACAATGTCCCTGGTCACACGTAAATGTATTACTTCATAACATGGATGCATTAACAATAATTCTATGATGCACTAAATTTATTTTTTATAAAATTAACATTTATATTTTTACTCACATAGGAGGAAGCATCCCGCTGAACATGTAATCAGCTATTGTTTTCTCATCACTCTGCAAATTTGTGGTTATGCTGACCTTTCTTTTGACATATGGAGACAATAGTACTTCAGTAGGATTGCTCACTCTTTTCCCTAATACTTCATTTCCTTGTTCCATTGGCCTCATAAAGCTTATTGGCACCGCGCTAATTGCTCCAGTGGTCGAAAGATTACCCTCATCAGACGTAAGCACTTGTTTACCTTTATCCGCACCAGTTTTATGAATTGTTAAATCACCTGGTTTTTTCAACCCTTCTGATATCTTTATTGTCACCTTAGGTCTTTTTATAAATGTTTGGTGCGTGTTTGTTTTGTTTTGAAGTATCGTATCGACAATCACATGCTCAGACCTGGGTTTTTGACCTGCTTTCCCTACACTTTCTTGAACGTTATCAACATCATCCATCAGTGTTGTTGCTTCATTCCTCGTCACACCGTCCTTTACGTTCATAGAAGTATCCTTTGAAGGGTTAACCAATTTGTCATTTTTTGATTTCACCACTCCACTTTTATGCTTGTCTCCGGTTTCCATTTCTGAAGGTTGTGTCAGTGGAAGTTTCATTACAACGTTTAAATCTGTTTCTATATTGTTCATTTCATCATCTTGCGAAAACAGATTGAAACTTGGTGGTGTGAAATCAATGTATTGCCTCTTTGAAACTTTACCGGTTCCTGTATCTTCTAAATCATTTTCAGTTGCGACCGAGATTGAAAGTTTTGGTAATCTAGTTGATTCCCCTTTCTTTTCGAGTCTTTCCATAATTTGGCTTACAGTCCTCTCGCCAACTTTAATTTTATTTTTCCTCGTATAATGTATCGACGATTCTTCAACCGGTGATTCTCCAACAAACCTTACATTTGCGTCTTCAACTATTTCATTCACAACTTCTTTTTCGACATCCTTTTCAACTTCATTCAACCCCACGTCTGCACTTTTTCCACCTTGATTCACCTCATTTAAAACTAGATGCTCATTAGCGTTTCCACCTTCATTTATACCAACATTTCCATCAGTTTTCGGTGATTCTCCAACCTGTTTAACCAACTCTGCGTCTACACCTTCATTCGCTTCTTTTTCAATATCGCCATTAACCTTTCCTCCTTTATTTATACCATTAGATTCCTCATTTACTTTATTTCCCCCATTCGTTTCCAAACAATCTTCTGGTGTTTCCATAACTGTTTCTATATCTGGTCCCCCTCCGAAAAAATCATCTGTGCTTATATCATTTTCTTCTTGTGATATATGTGCATCATTCATAGGTTCATCATTTATATCGTTTTCCGATTCAAGTGCAGCGGCGATTTTTCCTGGTTTGAACGCTTTCCTAATCTTCTCGTTTCTCGACTCAATTAGTGATTTGACTTCTTCATCTTCAGGGTAAGAAATTGCAGCCATTTCCAGCATTTCATCAACAATGCTTTGTATATTTCCTGTTATTGACAACGCCTTTTTTATCTCTATCTTCATGTCCTGAAATATTTTGTTTTTTCCAGTAACAATGTATTAGTATATTATTGATGTACTATACATATAATGCATATGATATATAAATAACAGATGCACTAATTATAACTAACAGATGCCCTAATTATAAATAACAGATGCCATAATTATAAATAACAGATGCATTAACATATATCATTTCATTTCTAACACGTGATCGTTCATGTAATCTAACATCAATTATTACTAATTATACATCTTCATTATAATTAAACAATATTTACATTGATTCGTTCTTACATACAAATTATACTAAATATAAACTTAACACCTAATATGCTAATAGTTAATGCTAATTAGGAAGTCATTATTTATACAAAACAACATCGTCATCGGGACCATTGATATTAATTGAAACAGCATCCTGGCTTTCCCAATGACATATTCCAATTTTAATTTTTTGCTAATCATGAAATTCTTTCAACTACTTCCATCCCAACACCTCCCCGCAGTTGCGTTGATATATCAGATTACCTCGGCTGGTTTCTTTTGAAAGTTTTTAATTGCTTCAATCCTCTCTGAACTTTCACCAATGCCGCAAATTCCATCTTCCAAATCAACTCTTGGTGTATAAACCTGACGTACTATCTCTTGTTGAGCATACTCCAATTGTTTTACTGTAAATCAATTAATAAAGTTATTAAACTACCTTTATATGATTATCGGATACGTGTTACTGTAAATCAATTAATATTGTAATATATGATATATTACCTGGTTGTTTGTCATCCAACACTGTGATTTTCTTCATCTCCTGTAATTTTTTAATTGTCATATTTATTGAAAATATTTAATACATGTGCAATAAACAAATTATAATTGACTGACTAAAATATTACACTCAGATGCCCTAAAATGTTATATACAGATGCCCTAAAATGTTACATACAGATGCCCTAAAAGCAACATATCATAAACCAATGAATAATCAGTAAGCATAAGCACTCATGCATCAAAAGCTAACAAAATCTAAGTCAGTCACAATCACTTATGTATGCTCAGAACAACTAACATCAAGCAGTAAAGTACTCGGTATAAGCTAAAAAATAATCAATCAGTTACCAACTAATAAGACAGAAACAGCCAGCGAACCCCTTACTTGCTAACTATAACTAAGCTATCAATTAAGCACTTAAGACCAAATAAAACACATTTATACCAAGATATCATAATGAGCTACCAAAAGGAAAAAGGATTATGCAATAAGATTATACTACGGAAGGATAAACGATGCTAAGAAAAGAGGTCATGTAGGCAGGCTGCTGGTGCAGGGCATACAACTGTCCAAATTGGACCTTTCATAACTACTATTTACCCGTCAAAACTATTCCAAACACTTAAAACTATTTTGATCACATAAAACAAGTAACCAATAATCATTTAAATCCAACTTTTAAAGAATTCCAACATGATTTAAGCTCAAAATGCTAACTGGTGTTGATGTTTGGATCAGGTAATGAAAACAAGTAACTAAAGAGTTCCAGTTGACTATGGTCAATACAACTAAAGTTTGACTTTGTTGATTTTCAGCCAATCAAATCTGACCATAGGTGTTATGTGGAGATGTTTAACTATAAAAATCACACAGCCAAACACTAAATACAACAATTCTCCAAATGGCAGATTATACTTTGCAATTTTCACTAGCAGAAATGAAATCTAAATCTAAATTTTGACGTTTAAACCTATGAGTATTATAACTGATTTGGCGATCATTATCCTAAAGCAAACTATTGGTACAAAAATTATTGCAAAACAACATCTAAAGCTACTGAAATCATGCAAATCCAAATAGTCATTAACCTATCAGTTACACTATGACAAATTTGCTAAACTCCACAAATCTCTAAGCTACAGTTACCACTACTTGCAAAACACTATACGAAGCAAGTTAATCAACCTAATTAAGCTTGTAACAACAGAAATGCAAAGACACAATATCCTATTTGCATCTAAATTAAAGCCAAGTAAACAACAAACAAGGGATAAAACTGATTACCTGTAATCTTTTCCTTGTCATCTTCGTTTTATTTGTTTGCTCAATGTATTGCAACCCTTCTTTAATCGGCAACATTCCAAAACCACCCATGGCAATCTCCTGTTTCTCCCTTCTCTTCAATTTTTGTGTGTCCCATGCCTTTATGGCTGGGCTTTCTTCAGCAATCTCAACTTCCTCTGATACGGTTGAATTTAGATACAAAAGCTGTAAAGTAATTAAATTCATAAATAAGCGTAAATATACAAATCAAAATGCACAATAATTTATATAATATTATATGCAGATGCGGTTTTTTTTCAATACTGATGCTCTAAAAATTGTCACACATATGCAAATATATATATATATATATATATATATATATATATATATTAATAAAATTTTGATTCACTTTGTTCTTACCACCATTAACAGAAGCGGCCCTCCGAAACCGGTTGTTTTTGTGTATTCAGATTTTGCTTTCTTCATTATTTCCAGCAAGTAGGTACACCAGTCCATATTCTTTATATCTTCTTCGTTCTCGATGCATTGAATAAACTTCTGGTTCACCAGTCCATTTTTCGTACAAGCTCCAAGAATTGAAATAACCGCAACAAGGAAATTAAGCTTGAATTCCAATCCAGTATGATGTTCTGTCAGTAGCTTCTCGACCACTGTTGTCAAGTAGAATCTATCATCTGGATAGTCGTACGTATGCCTCCATCTAACAATCAATGGGTACTCGGTTGTTGCAAAACGTACTTGCGTCACTGCAGTATCGCCCATTGGAATTCCCAGCATTTCTTTTATCATCTTTGCAGTAATCAGAATTGCCCTTCCATCTCCCATATTGATTGTGCACGTCTTAGGATCAAATTGTTGAACCACCCAATATCCCAATTTTGTCGGTGTTGTGTTTATATTGAAGTTATCGTCCAACAATGATTCAAAACCCATTTCTTTCACATCATGCTTCTGATTATCTGTCAACCCTTTCAAGATTTTCACTATGTCTCTTGGTGAGGACCTAGTTTTGATTGCTGGAAAAACCACCGTCGGTTTGTTGTTTCTATCATCTTCTATGACTTTCTGTTTCTTTGTAATTTTTGCATTATTTTTAACCTTTTCTTCTCTTATCTTCCTTTTTTTGGTGGCGATTGTTTTCTTTCTGCGTTGACTCTTATTAGAGTCGGTACCTGCCCAATAACGCATTCATAATTAGTGATGCGGCATATATAACGACTTATGAAATAAAGTTACATAACAAAATTATAACAAATGCACTAAAATAATCCATACATGTGCACTAAAATATTTAATACATGTGCAATAAACAAATTATAACTGACTGACTCAAATATTACACTCAGATGCCCTAAAATGTTACATACAGATGCCCTAAAAGTAATACATACAGATGCACTAAAGTACGATATCTAGCTTACTAAGATTCAACATTAATCATCATTTGGCCATTTGCAGCTTCACACATGCAATCTAAACATTGTAAACCACAAGCAATATCCTATTTGCATCTAAATTAATGCTAAGTAAACAACAAACAATGGCTAAAACTGATTATACACTAGTGACTTTCTAAACATAGTTAGAAAATAAAAATTTTAGAATACACAATAAGCAACTTATAGAGTACTTGAAACTAGTTTGAAATGGTTAAAAACTGCATATAACAACAATTTAAAACTGATTCAAGTTTATATTTATGACAAAACAGATTTTAGCTAATAAAAACTAATTGTGCCAAACACCCCCTAATGGGTAAACTGAAGTAATTTTTCGTTACAAGAGATGGATTTCGTTAAAAATTTGTGACAAATAAGCATGAACTAGTTTAGAAAAACAAAAAAAGCAAGTTTCAAAATAAGAAAACCATCATAAACGTTTGACGTTTGATTTTGAATAAGTTTGAATTTTGATAAAATTTGAGATTAAAACATAATGTAAACTATCACAAGCTCACAAAAGGTACGATAACCTGATATGAGTTTGTGAAAACAGAAATTGTAAGTTTTAAACCGATAAATATATTGAAATTCAAATGACAATGAGTTTAAGTAAAATTTGAAATTGCATTACTCAAATGTAAATAGCATTACTCAAATATAAAGTACAATTCTCAAATGTGATCATTTGACTTACTGTTTTGGGACCTCCCGGCTTCATTTTCAGAGTAAGTTTCGGTATCTGGTTCGGGTGCTGAAATTATGATTGAAAAATAATTAATACAATCGTAAAACTAATTAAGTATTACATAAAAATGCCTTGTTTATCCGATATACTAATATTGCATATGCCCTAAAATATTACATTTAGATGCCCTACAATATTACATTCAGATGCCCTAAAAATTTTACATTAAGGTGCCCTAAAATGTTACATACATATGCCCTAAAAATGTTACATACTGATGCACTACAATTTTACATTCAGGTGCCCTAATATGCTACATACATATGCACTAAAATTTTACATACATATGCACTACAATTTAACATACTGGTGCCCTAAAATTTTACATACATATACACTAAAATTGTACATACTGGTGCCCTACAATATTACATTCAGATGCCCTAAAAATGTTACATTAAGGTGCCCTAAAATATTACATACATATGCCCTAAAAATGTTACATACTGATGCACTACAATTTTACATTCAGGTGCCCTAATATGCTACATACATATGCCCTAAAAATGTTACATACATATGCACTACAATTTAACATACTGGTACCCTAAAATTTTACATACATATGCACTAAAATTGTACATACTGGTGCCCTAAAATTGTACTAACAAATATATACAATTATAAACTAATTTATTCCATACATATGCCCCAAAATTTAACAAACATGTGTCCTAAAATTTTATATACAGTTTCCCTAAAATTTTACATACAAATATATACAATGATTAACTAATTTATTCCATAAATATGCCCTAAACTAATACATACAGATGCACTAACATATTATAAATAATTTTAGCATTCATTAAAATTTTACATTCACTAAAATATAAATTAATCAGATGCACTAAAAATAAACATAACTCTAACCGACTCATATGCACTAAAAATAAAACAATATAACTGATTCAGACGTATAATTCTTACTTTCTTCCTGATTTTGTTCTATTCTTCTTATCTTCTCCATTGTTCGGGGGCTTATACGAGTAGCTGTAAAAGAAAAAAAAAATAAAAAATAAAAAATAAAAAATTAAGATATTTATTAAAAAATGAAAATTAAAAATAAAAAAATCATGATCGGAAAACATAAAATTAGTGCACTTACGGTTCCTATGTCTTTTTTTCGCCATTTTTTATGATGATCGGAAAAAAAAAACGATGTTAGATGATCGGATTTATTGTGTTTTTTATCGGAAATTAGATCGGAAACTAAAAAAATAACGGTTTGTTTGATCGGAAATATCGGATTTATTTGATCGGAAATTAGATCGGAGTTATTGTAAGAAATGAGAGAGAAATGCGTTTTGTGTGTGTGCGTGGTTTGTGGTGGAATGTGAGAAAAAGCGTGTTTTTGTGTGTGTGGGGTTTGTTAGGTAGAAATTTTGCGTTTTCCCCCCTAAACTTTTGACTATTGTTAAATTCGACCCTTATAACTTTTTTTCCCACTTTTCTACTCAAATACACTTTTCTCTAGAACCCTACCCTATATATATATATATATATATATATATATATATATATATATATATATATATGTATGTATTATGTTAATGCATTTTCATATACAAGTAATTTATGTGTGTTTTTTTTTATTGATTTAGCTCACATGTGTGAATTGATTCAAAAAATGTACACGAGCATATATGTAAAGCAACATTTAAATGGTTAAATGATACTTTTTAGCGTGATTAGTATATGTAAGCATGCATCTTGAATAATGAATATAAAAGAAAAAGTACATAATTTTCGCTCGAACCCATTTGTAAATTAAAAAAATTAAGTTTAAGACATAATAGTGGAGTCCTAAAGGTTTTAGGAATTATTAATAGTGTGTTAATTAATATTAATTTGGTTAGCTATTTAGAATTGAGTTTATTGATAAAATTTATTATTATTAGTTAGACTTCAATGTTAATTTTCAATGAAATTAGTTATACAATAAAATGAGATGAAGCTAACTTTATTTTGTAATCATAAACTTTATAAATAAATACTAATATGTTATAAAAAGATTAAATATAAAAATCACCAAACAAATAAAGGCATACTTACAACAGATGTAATACAATCACAACTTATGAACCTAATAACAAAAATAATTAACGCAAATTACACTATAACAAATAAGAAAAAGCCAGTGTGCTTCGTATTACCATGCAAAAACCATATAATGAAAAATTATTGTTGTGTTACATAATAGGCCAAAACAATCAAAGGAAATTACATCAAGCGTATGACAATTTAATAACGACAATCAAATTTAGAAAATATAAAGACCAAAAAACCAAAACAATATCAACCATTTTTATATTTTTAAACAACAAACTAAAAACGTTTCATACAACATACTAAACTAAAAATACAAATCCACTCGACAATACACAAAAACAATACGCGTGATTAACAATTAGATTAAAAGCCTGTGCGTAGCACGGGTTCTGCATGGCTCGTATCTCATAAGTCTGGACCTAATAATTTATACAAAATCGGGACCTTTTTGTCATTTTGACTACAATAAATAGGTCGAGACCCGCTTATGTTGTTGACTTCTAGTTCTAGTGTTGAATGTCCTTTAAAGAAAAGTAAAGAACATCGAATCATAGTAATTGGTAAATTCATACATTATCCGAATGTTTTGTCATTTTTACTACAATAAATAATACTTAATAATGTTTCGACCTTTTGTCACTATATTTTTTTTGGACGGCAAAATTGTGGCTACATGGTCTCTAGCCCAGAAGGCATAGCGAGCCCACACAACCAGGTTGGGTCCAGCCCATAAGACAATGACACCCTTCCTTTTACGCACGCGGGAGGAAACCCCTATCGTAGACAAGACTCAAACTTGAGACCTTGCCTAGGAGGGTAAAACCTCCATACCGCTAGACCAGAGGCCCGTTGGTATTGTAACTTTTGGTCAATATATTGAAGGATTCATCACGTCATCCGAAACTTGTGTGTCAATATTGTAACTTTTAGTGTTGGAGATATAGTGAGTGTATATATTTGCACTAAATAAGAGTTAAGGTGTTCTTAATTGAAGATATTAAAATATAAGGAACGGTAACAATAATGAATACGAGGCGAGATACAACTCGTGCGATGCACGGGCTGCTGGTTGAATAATTATGTATTTTTTCTCGTAATGTTGGTGCAGACGCAACATATGACAGTTGATTGTTATTGATTATTTATTTACGTGTATAGTAAAATTTTAATTATAAATGGGATTTTGTATATTAATATGAATGCTAAGTATTCATCCCACCGGTGGCCGTGACATTGTTCTTGTTGTTGTCTTTGTCGTTGTTGTTTATTGGCCTTTTGTATGTTTTGTTCTTGATACAATTTTTGAAACTTTTCGATCTCTTTCTTTAATGCTTCTTGACGCGCTACAAAAAACAAAAGTGTGTGAATCCGTTCTTGATATTCTCGATTGGGAAAACCTCCTTGGCAGCAAAATAATATATAATGAAATATATTTAATGTCATTTTTCAAGTATGTGGGCAAAAGTTTAATGTCATTTTTCAAGTATGTGGGCAAAATTAAAATTTTATATTAATCTTCTAAAATGTTGATCTTGACTCATAGCTAAATAATATATAATGAAATATACTTAGATCACTTTTTAAGCTGTACGTATGGATCACCTAAATGACAATTGCGTTATCACATAAATCATGCGCCATATTTTCTTCGTAAGGAATTCACAAAACCTGATGAACACAATGATCATTGATCAAACATACATATACAATAGTACATATGTGATCATATCGTAATCAAATACACATGTCAATAAATAATCAAAGATCAAGCGTACATGATAATCATTTAGGACAAAGGATCCATGACAAATGGTCATGCATAAGAATGAAACAATGATTTATGTAATGTAAATGTATAATTGATAATCTCTAACAAAAGTACTACTATTTCATTTTCGGAAAACGCTCTTCGTATTATCTTTAGTAGTTACCACATAAACCAACAGATAGGTCTAAATTAACACTACACTTATTTGATGAGCCATCGTTTACATCAGGCCTAGAGTGCACCTCACTGATTTCTCTTTTGTGTCAAGGGATGATGCAAGGAAAGCGTTAAAGCTACTGCATATTCATCTTCATCTTGAATGGTTCTTGAGCTTCCCAACTTTCGTTGCTTATACGATCCGCATTCTCTATCATCTTTTTCAAAAATCTGTGTAATACCAATACAACAAAAAAATATTAAGAATCTATATTGTTTAGCGACAACCATTACAACATATATTATCCATAAAACGTAGCAACAAACATTTTGTCTAGGATGATGCAATGAAAGCGTTAAAGCTACTGCATATTCATCTTCATCTTGATTGGTTCTCGAGCTCTCTAACTTTCGTTTCTTATATGATCCGCATTCTCGATCTATCACCTTTTCCCAAAATCTGTGTAATACCAATACAACAAAAAAAATATAGAATCTATATTGTTTAGCAACAACCATTACAACATATATACTTGATGCGTGGGAATTGCACCAGGCTTTACCTCTCGAGGGATCTCGAGAAGCTTACAACCCCCACCAGGCAGTGTACATGATCGTTGTAGTATAGTATAGTGACAAGTACCGGGGGATTGATCGTTCAACTCAGGAATAGTGTCGCTAGGATTAGAAAGCCTAAGAACTAGGTCTAGAGGTGAGGGATGATTCTTTTTGTGTTTTTATATTTTTATAAAAAGTAATTAAAATCTCGGATTTTAGAGGAGTGGGCGGAATTAGTTGCTAGTCAACTAACCCAATAACTAAGATGCAATCAAAATAAAATAACAAAAATGAAAATAAAACTACTTTAACTAGTGGTGTGAACAATAAATGGGAGAATTGTGTTTACTTAGGTTTCACTACTCCCTAGATATCTTTTACAGGTTAATTGTTTGTTACAGTTGCGTGGATGACGGGTTATATTCCTTAATACCAATCGTGGGGTGGCGTACGTACTTCCCCAACTCTATAAGCTCCTACTTCACTCCTATGTCGAGCCTGCAAGAAGCTCCTAACATGGGATCACTAGAATTCGCTCATGCATTAAATACAACCATAAAAACCTAGTACGCATTGGTTCATGTTTCTTAAGCCTAACATCGAAATCATTCATCCATTACAACTATAAACAAGCAATCAACCTATAATCAACATCTAGGTTTCATTACATCTAAGCAAACACACAAGAGATCTAGCCTAGCATGTTAAAATCAAGACAAGCGTAAGATATATTCAAACAACACATAAACATATTGAATGAATTGAAAGGATACTTATCTTAATTGAACATGAAGGGTTTCAAGGTGTGAAAACCCTTAAAAATACTGTTAAAAACGAGCTAGGGTTTATTCAAGTCGACCCTAAAATTCTCCTCTCTTTTAGAATGAAAATTACAAAGACTATATATAGATTTCCTAAGGTGACGGCGTCAAGAAGAAACTTCTGACGCCGTCAACCCGCCGCCAAAAATATAATCGGATTGCCTAGATCCAGATCTGACGCCGTCATGTGTATTGCTGTTCTGGGCCGTCACCACTTTTACTCTTGACGGCCTTGATTTGACGCCGTCACATTTCCACTGGGCCGTCACCATTTTTGCTCTTGACGCCGTCAGGTACTGTTCCAGCAAGGAAAATTAAAACTTTGCCGTTTTCTTCACTTTTATGCTCCAAAAACGTCCAAAATGCTTCCTTTTCCAGAATTCACTCCCAAAGTACCTAAAATCACAAAAGGAACGATTTAGGACAATATTTGATCAAATAAATTCAAATTCCGGCTTAAATGACCCCCTAAAAACGGATCATTTTTCGCCTCATCAATACTCCATATAATGTAGCAGCAAACATGGCAAAAAAAATATTAAGAATCTATATTGTTTAGCAACAACCATTACAACATATATACTCCATATAACCTAGTAGCAAACTTTCGTTCATATGCATCCAACTCACATTCCCACACAACTCTTTATATAATAGTTTAGTATGATTTGCTTGTAAGTTGTAACTCATGGGAGGCAAAAAGATTGAGGGTTTATAATCTTTTGGTTTTCTTATATTAATGCTTACACTAAAAGATATTGTAGACATTCAATTGAGAGCTTGTTTGTATTCTTTGAGTAGAGGTTGCAAAACTGAACCGAGGATGTATTAAAGGATGCGGATGTAAATTTGTGGAATTCATATAATTAATATATTGCTTAAATTACATTCTACCGTACTACCTTGTTTTGCACAATACACTTCTACATTAACTTAAGGGGTAGAAGCTTTACATAGTATAGATAAATGGTTGATTAAGTATAATGTAATGAGTCATAACCCACTAATTAAATGTGTTTACATTTGGTCCGGTCCTCGGTCTCGGCTTTTAGGCTAATTTGGTCTCGGTCTTGGTCGGTCCGGTCTGGGACCGATGCTCAGCCGACATGAGCATCCTTAAAAGAGCACATCATTTATATGATTCGAACAAGTCAAATGAAAACCATTAGCATGCCCTTAATTTCTAATAAGCAATCCCAAAAAGATGTTTACTGTTTGCATATTCAATTTAGAATTAGAAAAGTATCTACTAATAACAGGTTATATTAGCTACAAGTATTATTTTCAAACCCAAGATGATGCTCAAGTAACCAAGGCAAATGGGTTTCAAACTCGTCCTTTTTTAACAATGAAAGGAAATGACACCCACATTTAAAACAAGCCGGATTTAAAAATTGGTATTACCCGGGTCAACCCGGTTTGAAAACAAACATCCCCTTTGCCCTGAAGGGAGGAGACTAATACTGTAATTTCTTAACCCTTGATAAAAGAAATGAGAGTTAATAAAAATAATAATAATAGTAATTATTTGCAGCAGCAAAGTCAATCGCAAAGAATAGCATTTTGCATCAACAGCATTGATAATAATAATCCCCAATTTCTTCTTTCAACCTAATCTCCCCCGATCTTATCCTAATTTATTCTCCGTAAGCACCACCTTCATTAATTTAGTATTTATTTATTTATTTATTTAATTGAAGTTGTTATAATAAATAGTAGTTGATACATTTCAGTTAGTTACCGCGTTTTCTTTATATGTTTGCAATTGAATAATTAGGTTTGTTACTTTTATGGTCCACATATAATTGACTTAGAAATTATTAACTCAAATTGTTCCGTTATACTTACTAGTATCATTCACATTTGAAAAGACCATGGTTCAAACCCAACATCTTGGGATAGCCAGGGAATACCTACCAGTTAGGCTCAAAATTATTTTAAGTAATTTAAGATTTTTAGAAATTTATTTCACATTTTTAAGATCATTTTTCAATAAAAGTTACGTTTTTATTCGTACGTTACGATTTAAAATCGTGTTCGAATTTCCGTTTTTAGATTTAAATCATTTGTGCATACATAGCTTGTACCTTCTGCTTATTCTATCATTTCTTTTCATTATTTGAATTTCACAATCATCATTTTCACTTTTCCACTTTTCACGACACGATTTGGCGAATCGAATTTCACGATTCCATTCACACCTTCGTTGGGATACGACTCGGGTAATCCGTATTTCTTGCAGATTTCTTCGGACTTATAATATATACTATAATTGTGACAAATCATGGGACACGTATCGATCATAGAGGCCAGTTGAGCAGTCGAGCAGTTGAGCATGACCAAATTGAGAAAAGAGATCAAATCATGACCAAAACATGAAATGGCTGAATGTTTTTTGTACTTTTTTGGTAATTTCCTCTTTTCTTCATTCCCAGCCAACAAAGACATTTATGAATTGAAAGTTATTTTACTTATCTCGACGAACGTGTAGAGGAATAAGTGATTCAATTCTTTTAGCTAATACAGTACGCAACAATCATGCTAATCGGAATGGATACGATGTCTACCAACATGATGCGCGGCTAAACTTTTTGTAATCTCTCCCGGTAAAAGATATATTTGGTTTAATCATGTTTACAGATTTTATTTTGTTTGCCAAACATTAATTCATATAATTTTAATGCATATCTTTTGTTGATTTTAATGTTTTAATATAATTATTTAATTGAATTATTGCAAGACATATTATTGCGAGTCAAGGATTCGTGCCGAGCCTAATTAACATAGTGGTTAAGACGGTCGTATGATAAACATAATTTGTACCCATAATTGTTCATTTGAGTAATTATTAAATTAATTGATAGGATTGTTATAAGACATGTTATTGCTAGTCAATGAGTCGTGCCGAGTCCAACTAGTTTAGGGATTAAAACGATTCATGTGGTGAACATAACTTGTGCCCAAAATTGTCTTTTTTAATTAATACAAACTATGTTTACAAGGACTGTTGTATACCAACATTTTATTTGGACACAAATATTTTATCAAAACTAGTTTTTTAACATATAGAATATACATTTATTTTCCATTGTATACACAACCCATATCTTTGTTTGTACACTATATATGATTTTTTTTAACAACGATATATTAAAATAAAAAAGAACTAGCAAGACGCTAGAAAATTACAAAGGCGATTGCAACCAATCATTCCAAGTAATACAAAGCTTACCTCTAAATTTGATCCAAGAAAAGGAAAAAAGACATATATAATCAAAAATATCACATTTCCTCATAGAATGAGAGTTGAATGTGATACTATTTCTATAACGCCAAATGGTCCAACAAGTAGCTGTAAAAATGACGTAAGCACGATCCTTCTTTTCTTTAGATGTGTGCCATGACTGAAACCAAGAATCCCATTCACCACAAGAGGAAAAGGATGGGAAAGTAGAACCAGTCCACGTACGCATAAGACGCCAAACAGCAAAAGCAGTGTCACAAGTGAAAAAAGAATGAAAATCTGATTCCACAGAAACGTTGCAGACCGGGCATGTAATTGAGTCAACTTCTAAACCTCTAGAAGATAAGTTTAACCGAATTGGAAGCCTATTTAGAAACAACTGCAACATAAAGATATTCACCTTTCTAGGAATAGCCTTACACCACCGAGTGCTAGGGAATCATATATGTACACCATATATGATCAAGTACTGAGTAGGACATTAATGGAAAAGTAGAATAATTTATAAGGTTATAAGTAAAAGTTTAGATGTTTTAGTGCAATGAATAGTATTGCATTATATTTTATGCTTTTTGAGCTTTACTATTCATTGCACTAAAGTAATGCACAAGTTTAATGCATACATTGGAGAGGTTTTGTTGTACTTTTTGCACTCTTTCAGTGCAAAAAATGCATATAAAGCCAACATTTGAGATGCTCTTGTTTAAAAAAAAATAATAAAAATAAAAAAAAATCCCAAACCTCTTTTCTCTTCTCGATCTCA
Source organism: Artemisia argyi (assembly GCA_030686995.1). Classification (NCBI taxonomy): domain Eukaryota; kingdom Viridiplantae; phylum Streptophyta; class Magnoliopsida; order Asterales; family Asteraceae; genus Artemisia; species Artemisia argyi. The sequence goes on from CM060703.1 coordinate 4,076,934, forward strand.
CACAACATCATCGATCACAAACAACATTCCCAAGATGGTTTGATGTTAGGGTTTCTATGATGTTCATCATATTTTTAATGGAAGAACAAAAACCCTTTCAATGACCAAAAGGCAGTGGCGAAACTTGTACATTTTTTGTGAGGGGCCAAAGTTATCAAAGTTCAAAATGCACTTCTTGGTAATCGAAAGTCGATCGAATAGTCATGTAATGTATATAAGAAATATATGCCCGTAAATGATAAAAAGAATAGAAAATAACTATTTTACACTCAAATTCTCAAATATGAAATTTACAAAATTAGAACCAATAGATGCAGTGGCGGATATAGATATATTAATTGGGTGCAGTACCAAAAACACATTTGTTAGTCTCTGAACCCAAAATATTTTTTATGAGGAGCCGGACAAGCTACAAAATTTTCTAACTTGTGACAAGTTAAGCACACTAAAAGGACATTGGGACCCACAAAAAAGGACACAGGATTCCACAGAAAAGTACAATTTTTGTGGATCCCTGTGTCATTTTCTGTGGGTACCGATGTTTTTTTAGTATGCTTAACTTGTGCTCTAGATCACAAGTTAGACAAACCCAAATAACAATATGCTAAAGGATAAGCAAAGTGTATTACTTCTTCCGTCCCATATTAAATGTCAATGTTTGACTTTTCAAGTCTTTCTTTATCAACTTTGACTTTAAATATTTTTTCTTGTTATATAGTATTTGATAAAAATTATACGTAATGAAAATACATTTAAAACTTAATCCATTCGTATATTTTGTATCAAATATTATATTACACAAATACAAATATTTAAAGTCAAAGTTGAGAAAGAAAGACTTTGAAAAGTCAAACATGACATTTAATATGGGACGGAAGAAGTAGTTATTTTGTTAGAGAATGAGACCAACAAATTATGATCTTTAGTTCACATAATCCTATGAAAGGTAGTTTTATAAGTAAACATGTATTAAAACAAAATGGTAAAATCATGTCTGCATTTTTAAGCAGGCAACTGTCTACTTTTCTTTGTAAAAAAAGGGAAAACATGTATATGTGATATAATGAAGGTGTTTAGTTTTGTAAATTTTTTTCTTTTTTTACAAAAGGAAAGAAGGTAATTGTAGGCATGATTTCCTCATTGAAGGGATCAAGTGAAAAGAATAATTAAAATGAGAAGAGTGAAAAGTAATTATAGCCACATATTTCAAATAAGAATGATAAATTGAAAGAAGATGCATCCATTTTTGTAAGTGTTATTTAAAATGTGTGATTGTGATTACTTCTTATCATTCTTACTTTAATTTCCTTCCGCACCTGATTTCCCCAAACAAAATATCATAGAACATAAACAACATATCAAAAAGTTATTTAGTGAAACAATAAAAAATAACAAAAAACTAAATTACATGTACTATTTAACAGTACTACTATATGTTAAAAAAAAAAAAAAAAAAAAAAAAAAAAAAAAGTATTAAAAAAGTACTTTTTAATTCATCTTTTACTGCTACTGCTAGCTCTTGTCTTTTACAGTACTACCTTGGCCTTGACTCATCTTCTTCATTATTCCTGTCTTTCCATTCATATTTCTACACATAAGTCGCTATATCTAGCTACCCACAACTGCCCCTTAAAAGTTCCGCCGGTGCCAAAAGGGTATGATTTTAAATGTCTAATTTGTTGATTTTATTCCAAGGGCTTTTAGTTATATGTCACAAGTCTTTGTAAATTTACTGTTAATTTTTTTGATTTCTAGCTTTGACTATATAAATGAATAGTTTTGATACGATTCATGCTAATGTTTTTATTATGGGGGTGTTTCTTTAAGCTTATATTTTAGGCTTATGACCTTATTTCATTTCGCCTTATATTACAAAACCCCTAATTTCCTGACTTATTTTGACAATCATGGGCTTATTATATAAGTATATAATAAGCTTATATAACCCCAAAAGTCTCGAAATAAGCTGGAAAATTGGGACTTATGAAATATAAGTCGAATGCTCATAAGCCCACATATAAGCTTAAACAAACACCCCCTATGATTCATATTAACAGTGCTATTACTACATTAGCAAACCACCCGAACGGACCGGACGGACCGACCGAGACCGGACCGGTCCTCGGTCTCGGCTTTTGGGCTAATTCGGTCTCGGTCTTGGTCGGTCCGGACCACAAACCGACTATTTTGCCTTGTTGGACCGGACCGACCACATTCGGTCCGGTCCGGGACCGATGCTCAGCCGACATGAGCATCCTTAAAAGACCACATCATTTATATGATTCCAACAAGTCAAATGAAAACCATTAGCATGCCCTTAATTTCTAATAAGCAATCCCAAAAAGATGTTTACTGTTTGCATATTCAATTTAGAATTAGAAAAGTATCTACTAATAACAGGTTATATTAGCTACAAGTATTATTTTCAAACCCAAAGATGATGCTCAAGTAACCAAGGCAAATGGGTTTCAAACTCGTCCTTTTTTAACAACGAAAGGAAATGACACCCACATTTAAAACAAGCCGGATTTAAAAATTGGTATTACCCGGGTCAACCCGGTTTGAAAACAAACATCCCCTTTGCCCTGAAGGGAGGAGACTAATACTGTAATTTCTTAACCCTTGATAAAAGAAATGAGAGTTAATAAAAATAATAATAATAGTAATTATTTGCAGCAGCAAAGTCAATCGCAAAGAATAGCATTTTGCATCAACAGCATTGATAATAATAATCCCCAATTTCTTCTTTCAACCTAATCTCCCCCGATCTTATCCTAATTTATTCTCCGTAAGCACCACCTTCATTAATTTAGTATTTATTTATTTATTTTTTTAATTGAAGTTGTTATAATAAATAGTAGTTGATAAATTTCAGTTAGTTACCGCGTTTTGTTTATATATGTTTGCAATTCAATTATTAGCTTTGTTACTTTTATTCGTCCACATATAATTGACTTACAAATTACTAAGTCAAAGTGTTCTGTTATTATACTAGTAGTATCACATTTTAAGAGACCAACATCTTGGGATGGCCGGGGATTACCCGCATACATCATCATAGCCAATAAGGCTCGACTTTCCCTAACAGATATCCTTCACATTTAGGGGGTGTTTGCTTCGCCTTATATAAGTATATTATAAGCTGAAAACCAAATAAGCCATAGGCCGGCTATATGTTTGCAATTCAATAATTAGGAGTTACTTTTATGGTCCACATATATAATTGACTTAGAAATTACTAACTCAAAGTGTTCCGTTATACTTACTAGTATCACTCACATTTGAACAGATCATGGTTCAAAAGGGTGAACATCTTGGGATAGCCAGGGAATACCAGGCAATAAGGCTTGACTTTCCCTAACAGAGATCCTTCACATTTAGGCGGTGTTTGTTTCGCCTTATATAAATATATTTATTATAAGCTGAAAACCAAATAAGCCATCAGCCGAAACAAACACCCCCTTAAAGCAGCTTCATCTCAATATTTGCTCGTCTCCTATTAATGTATTTTTATGATGTTAATGTGAGTTTTTTTAGCAATACGGCCCCCATCAACCAACTGGTTGTTTGTTCAACTCTTAGTTGATTGAGACATATGCTTCCTAGTAGTACTAGTAGTAGTAGGTGTTATTTATTCTCTAGCTCTCAGTGACCTATCAACAGCTTTCACCCTGTTCTCCCCACCCAAATAAGGAACATGGATGGGTGGTGGTTGTCCATAGAGTACTTTAGACGGAGTAGTGTTAATAGAGGACTGGTAGTTGGTGTTATACCGCACTTCTGCCAAAGCCAACCATTTTGACCACTCCGCGGGTTGCTCACCAACCATACACCTCAAATAACCTTCCAAACACCTGTTCACAACCTCCGTCTGGGTGATAAGAGTTGAGGTTTGCATTTATTGGCACCAACTGGTATGGGAAACAGGAAGCGCTCACATCTTTGAATGACACATACAAAACATTATTGGGTGATAAGAGTTGAGGTTTGTTCACAACTGGTATATATGAGTCAGGGTGAGCTATTTAGCATGTTCCTTGCTTTAGTTTTTTTGCTGCATTTCACGAGTGATATACCTATAAGTGGTATGTAAATAATATCTGTAAATTTTATAATCCCAATCTGGAAGTATGTAATCAGTCGCATCTAGTGGGAAAATAAACCGAAAAATATGGGCTTATGAAATTAAGCCGAATAAAATAAGCTCATAATCCTGAAAATAAGCTAAAAGTAACATATCCTTTGTAATCTATGTATAGTGATTTGCTCTCAGTAGTAGAATACTGTTACATTTATACTTGGTGTAGTTGGGGAATTCTTTTATCGTTCAATTGGTCATCTTTTAGAATCAAATCGATAAATTTTTTTATATGTTGACAACTTGGGATTATTGTTGCAGGGACACTGTGCATGGGCATACCCAAGCATCTTTTCCCGAAGTATCTTCCCTGGTAAGTGAAATGAAATTTTCTTTGGTGTTGAAAGCATATACAATAAGTTCAAACATCAAGCAATGTGTTTTGGCATTGATGTCGATGCATACACTTTACATAATTATGGATGCTTGCCAGCTTTGATCAACCTTTTGAAGAAATTATCTATCCAAAAGGGGAAGTTGATGCTGTTTCTATTGGCAAGAGAGACGTCGATATGCTCCTACCAGACACTTTTGTCAATGACACCATCATTGACTTTTATATCAAGTATGTTAGTCTGTATCTTGTTTCCTTTTTCCGATGATGCTTCTAATTGACCGTTAGTTTGTCACAGTGGCAGCTTTAGCATACCTTGTATTTCTCGCTAATAACAAGTGTCAAATTTTCAACTAACGACAGATACTTAAAGAACAAAATCAACCCCGAGGATAGACCGAGGTTCCATTTTCTCAATAGTTTCTTCTTTCGAAAGCTAGCTGACCCAGATAAAGAACCTCTTGAGGCCTGTAAAGGGAAGGAAGCTTTTCAACGTGTAAGAAAGTGGACAAGAAAAGTGAACCTTTTTGAGAAAGATTATGTCTTTATTCCTGTCAACTACAAGTAAGTTTATAAACCTTTTGAATCGGGCTCGCTTACGAACTCGTTTGACTAATTAAACCGGCCTTTTGACAGCTATCACTGGAGTCTTATCGTAATGTGTCATCTTGGGGAAGTGGCCACATACCAAGGTCTGTCTTTCATTTTTCTTATATCTCGTCATGCATATCGAATGTGATGATTCCTATTCTAAAGCTATTTTCATGTTTAGATGAAGATGTAACCAAGTTAAGTAAAGTGCCATGCGTTCTGCATATGGATCCTATTCGAGGCAATCATACTGGTCTGAACGGTCTTATGCAAAGGTAGCATTTGATCATGTTTTGTTTTATAAGTTTAAGTTATAAAACAAGTATACTTCTTACACTTTGTCAGAGACTCAGAGATAGCGAGTCGGCTTCTAAAAATTTGCCGTGTTTCCTAAGTTTTACTGTCCCCCTTTGTTAATTTGTATCGTGTTTTCAAACTTGTATAATCGAACCTGGGTTTTAAAAAGCGCGAAGCGCCAAAAAGCGTTAAGGGTCAAAAAACCGAAGCGCAAGGCGACGAGGCGAAAGCGCACGCCTCTCGTAGGTGAGGCGTACACTTTGTACAAAACGATTCTAACTTTGTTAGAAAGCATAATTCATATATAAAAACACATCAAGAAGACATTTAACAACAATAACAACGATTCATTCCCCATTCATTCTCAAAGTTTGTGATTCCATATCGCTAAAATGCTAGATATTACCAAACAAAGATCATAAGCTTAACAAATTCCTACTAGAGAATAACAAAAGGACCACAAAGGCATACATGTGAACAAAAACCATGCAATGCATAAAAACGAATGGGGATGTATGCAAATCACAAGAAAGCATACATTCCCCATTCTCAAAGTTTGGGGTTCCTTATCTCAAATACTAGATATTACAAACTATAGATCATAAGTTTATCACAAAAGCATGCATGTGAACAAAAACATGCAATGCATAGGAATGAATGGAGATCTGTGCAAATAGAATCATGCATATTCGCTCTCCGCAAGATCATCATGAATCTGGAGCACCTCATTCATCTCATGATCTTGGGCTTTATTGAAGGCTTTCTTAAAGCCCAATTCCTAACCGGAAGGGACTAATAATAGTCCATTTAAACCCTTTTAGTTTATATGTCCTTTTTAGACCAAAAAACACATGAGGCGAGGCCTAATTCCCGATTGGAAGACACTAATAATAGTCCATTTACACCCTTTTAGTTTAAATGTCCCTTTTAGAACAAAAAAACACATGAGGCGCCAAAAACTTTTAGTTTAAATGTCCTTTTTAGACCAAAAAGCACATGAGGCGCCAAAAAGCGCTCCTCAAAGGCGCCAAAAAGCACGCCTCAGATCGCCTTATGTAATGGCTGCGCATCAAGGGTCCTGATGCGATGACCCCACTGCCTCGCCTCGCCTCACGCCTCAGGCGCAAAAAGGCGCGCTTTTTTAAACACAGAATCAAACAATTGTGGTTTACATGTGGATATGTCAATGCAGTTACCTTAAAGAAGAATGGAGAGGGAGGGTACCGGAGACGTCTGAAGATATTTGTTCAAGATTTGATAATTTACGCTTTATCTCACTTGAGGTAGTGTGTGTTTTCTGACTTGTGTACTTTTTAATATTATCTTTTAATGAATATCCTCTTTTTGTTACTCCATAAATATTATCACACAATAATCCGTTTTTACGAGTTTACGCTTTTTGAAACAGATACGGAAAATAAAAACACTAGTAATGCCAACCGTGGCCTTGTTAGTACAATCTGTTTTTACATTTTCACTTGTTGAATCTGGAATCTTGTTGTTTGTGCAGTTACCGCAGCAGCCAAATTCATATGACTGTGGTCTATTCTTGCTCCATTACGTAGAACTCTTTTTGGAACAGGCTCCAATTAATTTCAATCCATTCAAAATATCTCAGAGTGTCGACTTTGTAAGTAAACTGACTCATCTTTCAACCTCGTATCATTAGTTTTAGTTACATGTCTAATTTATTTTTCTACCAAGAACAATGAGGATTTGAACCAACCATTTAATACTACGTATTGACATTTAAGCAGATAAAGATACCTTTTATGGTACTTTATAATATACTTGACCTCACACCATTTGTTCAGCATCTTGTATTGTGACTGCTAGTTTTTCCGGATTATTATTCTTAAAGTTAATGCGATCGCATATTTTTCAGCTAAATGTGGACTGGTTTCCTCCTGCTGATGCATCCCTTAAAAGGGTGGTTATCCAGAGATTAGTATATGATCTTCTAGAGGCACCTTCTCCCGTGCGTGCCAATGATGATAACTTCCATATAGAAACTGCTGTAAATTTCTTTCCAGAAACGTTCAATAATAATCCTTCAACAGTTTGTCAAACTTTGCATGATGATGATGAAATTGAAATTTCTTTGTTACCATCATTAACTATGACAACTGAACCATGCCCTGTGGGTCCTACTGAATCTTTAAAACCGACATTTGAACCGAGATCATTTCTGAGCATGCAATTTCCGTCTTTCAACGAGGCAACATTTGATGGGTACAAAAGCTCCCTAGCGCCATCACTTGAGGTAATTCTGTTTTAGTTTTTGTCATGTGAAGTCCTAAACTACATGTGGCAAAATGGGCAGGTTGGGTAACAGGTCAAAACTGTGTACGGGTCAGGTCAGTTGGGTTTACCCGAAACACCTTTTTCCATTTTTTAAAATTTTTTCTATAAATAATTAGTGCCTTAAAAATAATTTATACTTTCGAATATCATGAGTTGGAAAATTTATCATTGTAAATAAACTTGGGTGGCTTTTGAGCCTTTTGATCCATTAGAGATAACTGTAACTTGAATTTGATCCATTGATGACTGTTTTGGGTAAATTTTGACATTTTAGTCTAACATAGCACGGCTTTCATTTGTAAAACAGGAAAATATAGAAAACCGAGGACAATCTGTTTATTCTCTGACAGAAATTGATCTTGAGCAAGACAATGGAATCACACCCGAAATCCCATATTCATCCCAAGATCTCAAAAACAGTAACTTTTATGAAACATCACCACAAACATCAATTTCTGGATGTGAAGATTCATTAGAAGTCATCAATAGTAATAAGCAAATGAATGAAGTCGACTTCATGGAGATAAGACATGAACCAAGATCACCATTAATGGAGCATGTGGAAATTCCCGATGATAACGATAATGGTAACGGCTATGCGTATAATCTTACATTATCTTCTCATTTTTCTGAAATGCAAGCAAATGGGTCCACTGGTTCCGGTGAGTCCTCGGGCTTGGAATCAGATGTGCAGCATCCTACTAAAAAGATGCGAAAGACAGAACCACCTCTTGAAGATGGGTCTCCGTTTAGCTGAATATAGTGTTGATAGCTTTTTTTTGGAAATTGGAAGATATGTAGCAGTTAGAATGAACCAACCCCCACACGGATACTGTCGGTTATTCATACTTTGCATTTTGGTGTTTGTTTTTGAATGGTCCAGTTTTGGGGGATATGATAAATAATACTAGTAGTGTTTAATCCATTGAACTGCTCTACTTGCTTTTAGCTTTAAGGTCACTTGCCTGACTTTGTAAACCTATAGCTTGATAGCTTGTAGCTTTGGAAATATCCCGATTTTTGTTCAAACGGTGGCACTTCTGGAAGATCAGGTATGCTTAAAATTCAAAGATCTATTTCCAACAGAGTGATCTAACTTTGACCACTCTGATAGTGAATGATGAACTACCAATGTTGGATTTGAGCATGTACTCGTTGATAATCCGACCTTCTATTATTTTATTTCTTTTCCAAAATCTTCAAAGGTGAAAGATTAGGGGCATTTGAGAATGATTCGAGCCGTATGAAGGGAAACTCACGTACAGTTTAAAGGTTAGAAGAGGATCTGAAGCAAGCGGAAATCTAATTCCTCGTAGAGAAGATTAAGCGCGGTATATGTGTCTTGTATACTTATATGTCGAGCATAGTAAAAATGTGTAGAAATGAAAAAGGATTTTACGAATGAGATTAGTAGTGTTTGTTTAGAGACACACGATAATAACAATATAAAACTCATCATAACTCTTGGTGTAATGTTCATATCCGATGACGAGGTCTAACTAGGACGATCTGCGCCAATCGTCTATAGATTGAGCCATTTGGTGAGCTGTGCATAAATCAGATTAACTATACATTTTACCACAATATGGCATTCTTTTTACTACATTACACAAGATTTTGTTGACATTTTAGCCAACCTATGGAGGATGTTCAACTCCAATTGCATTGTCTATCTTTTATATGCAAATTAGTATGTCTCTATGAAAACTTTATATATGGGTTACTTTTGTGAAACTTCCCACATGGAGTAAAGAGAAGAAGCTTTGCTTACTTATATACTGTGGTGAATATGCTTTGAATAAATTGAGATTACTATTATGTTGTCGGTTTGACAAGTTTGATGTTGTTTATGGTGAAAAGAAACAATGTTAAACCTCAAAATCACTAATTAATATAATATCTAATTTTTTTGTGAAATAAGAAACATGTGAAATGGGTCGAAAGTCACCAAAGTGTACATCCAACACATAAAACCTCCTAAATCATTTTTTTAGAAGCTATATTCTTATTGAATTAATATGGTCTTTAGATTAATATTCGATGCATAATTGTTTTGTAACACCCCCAATTCATGGATGCAGCGGAATTCGAACTGGGTGTTACTCGACGGCACAATAGTCACAATAATAGAAAACGAACTCCAATTGAGTCGTTTTAAAAGATGTATCATTCAAATTATATAAATATCAGAGATTTCAAAATGAGGTCCCAATTGGTTCCATGTTTACAAATCACATTAAATGAGTTTTGAATGATAATAAAATTTATAGCCCTCTTGAGTATCCGTGTCCTTCCGTGTCATCCTTGATCGTCATGAACCTGAAATACATGCTTGAGAGGTCAACACAAAGGTTGAGTGATATTCATAGAGTTTGTTTAATCGTTTGAACACAATATGTTGGTAGTGTGAGTTATAGGCTCACACCAATGTTTGGAAAACAAAACAGGTAGGATACGTTATTATACGCCCGGAACATGTATTATACACTAAGCTTATGACACCATAACGTTAACGTGTACCAATATCGATCGGCAGATTTATCCCGGTAGGTACTTTGCTAACATACCTAAATCTCAAATATTAATGCATTTGTTTGAACTTAGTCAATACAAATGGGATTCGTCAATCCCAATAGGCCTATTCACAATATTCGCGCTCACTTGCAAGTAACCCTCGCAAGTGATTAAATGGTTCATAATATGGGATCTCGGTTTGGCAAGGATGGTACTTAGTGATAATAAAACAATCAGGCAAGCATACAATTTAAAAACATTGTGCTCGGTTAAAAATAGCATGTATTCCCCCCAAGGGTTTGTAAAACAATTAAGTAATCGAAAGTGGGGCTATGAACTCACCTTAAGTAAGATAGCAAGTAATGAATGTAACGGTTGAATCGTGAAGGTTTCTACGAGCAACCTATAATAGAATGTCGCGACTTAGGATTGGAGTAATGAATATGAAGTAGTGCCTATATATATATCTTGCATTATAGTCCATGATGTGGTATGATGTATATTGTAAGTCCTTGAAAGAAAAGATTCATGAAACATGTATGTTTTGTATATCGTTTACTACCGTTCGGGCCGACATAATTCAGAAGTCATGTTAGTAAGCGTTCGAGGAGCCAGGACACTTTAACTCGTAAATCCACAACTCAACTCGACGGCTTACATAATGAACTCCTCACATGAGGCTCCCTACTATTGTAGTAGTTGATGAAATATATAGATATAAGTTTTGATCCGAAAGGTTACATGTCCGATATTTGAATAAACTTAGGAAAGTTTATTAGTACATGAAGATTGTTATTAGGGTATGTTTCATAAGTTTTGAATGACCATTTTCTCTTGGTAAAATCTCATGGTTTCCTTTTAAGCGAAGTAGATCCAAATTGCTTGTTCAAGTTATCGCCTAATTCATTGTTTCATGTTTACGCCTATGTAAGTTGGTATGGTCACTTCGTCATGGCCTAGCCATGACCTTTGGTCCTTGTTTCAAGGTCATGAGACACAACCTTGGCTCTAGCCTTGGTTGTGGTCTTGATTATAGGTCATAAGACCTCTTGTTCCTTTCAAAGTATAACCATAATCTTGTGACTTTCGCCTAAAAATGGGCTGTTTAGAATTTGAAGAATTTTATCACTCGGAAAGTGTTTTTAGGTCTCGAGCTTCTTTGTTCCTGAACGAAAACGTCGTTTCGGACAACTTTCGTGTTTTAACTTTTTGATGAATCGGACCAGAAGTGGGACTTTCAAAACCCAAATTTGATCAGAATGGTATTTGGCAGTTTTGCCGGAAACTTTGGTAATTTCAAATGGGCGTAACTTTTGACTCGTATACTCGTTTTGGGTGGTTCAAATTGCTATGGTTTCCTTGTTAAGTCCTCTACTACAATATGTAATGATCCAATATCATATTTTTACCATTTTGGTCGTGGTTTTCCAAGAAAGTCACTAGTTTGCTTGTTTTAGTAACTTGTTGTAACAATCAATAACAATAACTTGTTTTGCTCACTTTTATACATCATGGACATAACTACAAGACATAATATAGCAAGAATAACATGTAAATAACATGAACATGATTATTTAACAAGAATCAAGTTAGGGTTTGGCTCACAACTTTTGGCTTTCAAAGATGAAAGGAAGTTAACATGTAAGGATAGGACTTTGATAGACTTGCTTCAACCCTTTTTCACCTCATGCAATCTTTCTACCCTTGGTATTCTTGAAAGAGATGTAATGAAAGTTGAGGTGAATTGAGTGGATTTAAACTCAAGAGAAATCACCAAGTATATTAGGGATTGGAAGAGTTTTGGTGAATGATATTCTAACTAGGGTTTCTACCTTGAAGAATCACTTGAACCTTGCAAGAAATTGGAAGGAAATGAGCAAAGGATGGAATGGTTATGGGGTTTGGGGATGCACGGCACAAGAAGGGGGGAAGAGGGCTTATATAGGGTCTTAAGGAGGTTACTTCCTTTGACTTGTCAACACTTGTTCACCAAGTTCTACACATGTTCTCATCTAAGGCCTCCTAGCATGAGATTTACCCACATAGTGTGAAACCCCCCTCCTAATGGCGGTTTGGAGACTTGGAGAGAAAGGGTTGGACTTGTGATGATATTATCCAAGATATCTAGTATGTTTTGACTCCGTAAAATGCAAACCGTAAGTTGTTACGTCACAAAACGTAAAACCGGGTATCGTAAAAATACGAAACTTGGAGGAATGATTAAACTTGTCAAAATACTTCATAATAAAATATAAAATGAGTGGTAGGTTCCATTGGGTGGTAAAACCCTGCTAAAAACTGGAAACCCGGGTCTAAAACGCGTAATACGTAAAACGTACGAATATTGCGTAAAATTGATAAAAGTAAAATGTTACTTTTCTAATGTTATAAAAATGATTTAAAATGACTTATAATGTCTAGACTGGGCTCAGTCTAGTGTCGGTTGGTATTAAATGTCTTTTAGACATCAAACCGTAAGCCTAAAAATCACGAAATGACTTATAACATCAAGGGATGATTTTTGGTCAATGGAGGAGGGAAAGAATATGTTGACTTTTTCTAAGAAGTTGAAAACTCAAATAGTCTTAGAAACGCGTTTTGTGGTCTAACGGTTAATCGCCTAAATGGTTAAGCGTGCTCATGCGAGAGTAGTATAGGCTTGGGTGACCTGCTGGGAAGTCTTTGGTCATGTTTTTCTCAGTCACGATTAATTCTCAAATAAATCATGAGTGTGTCAAACATTTTTCCGATGTGGGGTCACCTGACGGGATCGAATTTCGTTGTGCGTAGAATTTCTGAATGACGTTTTACCCTAAAACGTGTAATTCCTTAATAACTTTCACGAAAATGATCTGACGAATGTCAAACATTTAATTTGCTATGGAAATGATTTATCACTCGAGAATATCAAATAAAAATCAACTTTCGGGAAAGTTTCGGGAAAAATGAATAGTAAAAGTGAATAGTGAAATTTTCCGGGAATGGTAATTAACCTGAAAATGCGAATTGTTACATGTTTACTAGGCGAGAACCCGTGCATAGCAACGGAATTCCTAGCGGCAGATAATTAACGATTTGTGATATTGTGGTGAGTGTTTTGTGTAGAGCTCAAAATAGAACGTGAACCGATCAGAATGTAATTGCAAACGGTTGTACTACACGATAACTAAAGTATAGAAAAAATTCTTAACATCTATCAAACAACATGTAAAAACATTTAATGAAATTGAAAGTAAAACATTACATCAGTTATGAAATAAAAACTAACAACACATGTTACTCTTCGCGTAAAACTTCTTGATAAACGACATTCGAGGTGTAGATTCCTGCTTGACGGAACTCTTTGATTGGATTAACCAATACCTTTGTTGTTCTACGGGAAATCCCTCTAAACAATGCCACATAAAGCTGGCCATGGGAGAAAACAGAGTCAGGCAAATAGACACCCACATTTGGAAAAGTAGGTCGATTTAACCGGGTCAACTTGCTAGGTTGGGTCGAAAACGGGCCAAATTAAACTGGGTCAATCCACCGGGTTTGAAGCGTCCCGGGTCAACCCGATTTGTCTTTGAATTGGTTGTATTTAAACCGGGTCAACTTGCTAGGTTGGGTCAAAAATGGGTCAAATTAAGCTGGGTCAACCCGTTGGGTTTGAAGCGTCTCGGGTCAACCCGATTTGTGTTTGAATTTGTTGTATTTAATTTGGTAGATATGCTTTAATTTGGTTGTACAATGTGAATAAATAATTGTACTTTTAAGTATTGGGGTGTTTTAATAAGAGTATTAATTACATTTCACTTTCTCTCTCATTTGACTATTGTTGAAAACTCAACATTCCACATTGACCATTTTTACATTATATGTAGTATAGATAAAAAGTTGACTATTTATGGCTAAAAGTGCTTTGGTTCTACTTGAGCTGAACCGTAGAAAAATGACATGTTCGTTTTATACCAGAAGTTAATTAATATTGTTGTAGGGATAATATGAGTTTTTAAATCATATCTTACACTGATTGCGTGATAACTTTTTTGGCAAAAAGTTACTGTGGGTCGACTAAACCCGACTACAAATGAGTTGCTTTGACCTGAAACTCTCTTCGCCTACCACTACCATCTTTTGTATACTGCCATTGAATGCTCACATATATGTATTTGGAGTGACACACGTTCCTCGACTGGCCTTTTATGCCAGTAGAACACATTGGGTTCTGTCTAATGGTAGTCATTGCTCGTTTTCTTTACTTTATATCACTCATTTCATAGGTAAAATTCAGTTGCTTTAATTAACACAATGCTTATGTGACTGATGTCGTGACTTTGATTTCTTCAACACCAGCAGTGGAAAGCTCAATGACCAATTCAGAATTAAAAGGAAATGGAGCCAATAGCCTCGTTGCAGCAAAATGTGAATTGAAGAGTCTATTACCATGTAACGTGCCCGAAGAAAGCCATTTTATTTGTGTTTTCAATGTTATTGGATTCGTTTTCACCCTATCCGATGAGTTTCATATATTTCATTTTACACTAAACAACCATTAACTATTAACATGTTTTACATACACTATCAACATAAAGGGTTATCAAGTGGAAAGAAACACAAGCTCCTGTTGACCAAATTAGTTACGTTGACTGGCCTTAAATTGGCAACTTCATATTCCACTTCATCAATCCAATGTGTAGCATTCAGTACGAAATCTTGATCCTTGATCATGATCACTAGGATCATCAATGTAAGGCTGGGATCACATCTTCAACAAACACAAAAATCCTCCAACAAACACAAATAACCATCGTGTAAAACAAAAAAGCCTCCTTTTTACCCTTATATATCACACACATTAAAACACACCTAACACACAACTTTTCTAACTTTCTTACCATAAACCAGCATACCCATACAACCCAAAAGTTGCCATCGGTTATTTTGACACTCAGCAGCTTATGTACCATACAACCCAAAATTTGATATCAATTATTTTGACATGTTGCTTTTTTTGTCTTGACAATGGTGTTATCCGTGGACTAGACTACTTTCATAATGCTAAATGGTCAAATGGCAGCTTCTCGCCATTTCGATATGTGTAGTGATATCTACACATACACTTTTACTTCATGCACATAAATTTTAGTTGTATGATCCTAGTGGTCTCACCAAATTTATGTGTAAATTTATGTGTATGAAGCAAAAGTATATGTGTAGATATCACTACCCTTCGATATAGGTTGGGAGGTTGAGACATTGTGATTGTGATAAGAGTTAGGTAGTGAA
Source organism: Artemisia argyi (assembly GCA_030686995.1). Lineage (NCBI taxonomy): Eukaryota > Viridiplantae > Streptophyta > Magnoliopsida > Asterales > Asteraceae > Artemisia > Artemisia argyi. The sequence goes on from CM060703.1 coordinate 4,092,383, forward strand.
AATGTGAGAAATGTAATTAAGGTGGTTATTGAGAAATGTGGTGATACAAGATGACCATCGCCTTCTTTTTATACGCAATGTTCAAATACTTTTAAAGATCTTTGATCGAATCTAAGATATTTTCCTTTTCTTGTTTCCGAGTCTTTTGGTTGTTGTGAAGTTCTATTAGCTTTTACTTCTTGACAGGAAGATGGGCTAGTACAAATGATGTATTTCTTGGTTAGTTGTGTTGACATGAGGGTGTGAGATAGGGACAAAGGTTGTAGTTCGTTTTTTTATTTTTTATATAACTTGTTGTTCACAGTTGATTGTATCTTGTTCTTGTATTATTCATTTACCATTCGGAACAGTGAGATGGTGTGGGACAGTGAGTTCCGTATAAACACTTGTTCAAACAAAAACTCACAATGATAAAAATTGAAATTTTATATCACTTTCTTAATAAAGATATATAAGATATTGCAATTCATGAAGTGGGTAATGAAAAAAAATTGAAGCTATGATATCATAGTTAATGTTGAAATAAATATTGATAAAGATTTAAAACCCACATACAAAATCTAGTTTTAAAACAAACCCACAAAGGAGATAATGAGTAATGAAATGGGGATATAAAAAAGACTAAGGGTGCGTTCGGTTTTACACGATGGATATTTGTGTTTGTTTGATGATATTTGTGTTTGTTTGGAGATGTAATCTTGGCTATACATTGATGATCCTAGTGATCATGATCAAGGGTCAATATTTCATGTTGAATGCTACACATTGGATCGATGAAGTGGAATATGAAGTCGCCAATTTAAAACCAGTCAAAGTAAATAATTTGATCAACAAGAGCACGCTTGTGTATCTTTCCACTTGAAAATCCCTTTCCTACGTTAATAGTGTACGTAAAAAATGTTCATAGTTAATGGTTGTTTAGTGTAAAATGACATATATGAAACTAATCGGATAGGGTGAAAACGAATCCAATAACATTGAAAACACAAATAAAATGGCTTTCTACGAGCATGTTACATGGTAATAGACTTCATTTCACATTTTGCTGCAACGAGGCTATTATGGCATGAGCTTTGATAATAAACTTCCAACTCCTATTGCATCGTCACTAAATAACCATACTTGACTACCTGAGTTTGTATCAAATATCAGTAGCTTTGATAAGAAAAGAAAATGCATGTGTAGAAAGAAGATACATAACATTTGATAGAGTCAACACAAAATCTCATGTCTCAAGCAAAGTTGGTGAGCCGTGCATGAATCATTTTAACTATACAATTACCACAATATGCCATTTTTCTTTTATTACATTACACCAGATTTTCTTGACATTTTAGCCAATCTACGGAGTATATTCAACTCCAATTGCATTGTCTATCTTTTATATGCAAATTGGTTAGTCTCTAAGAAAACTTTATATATGGGGTAACTTTTGTGAAACTTCCCACATGGAGTAAAGAGAAGAAGCTTTGCTTACTTATATACTATGGTGAATATGGTTTGAATAAGTTGAGATTGGTATTATGTTGTTGGTTTCACATGTTCGATATTGTTTATGGAGAAAAGAAACATTATCAATCTTTGACTCTAACAGTTCATATAACATCTAAATTTTTGTCATCTTAATGAGAAATCTATCTTCTATATGCAATTAGCAAGTCACCTAATCCTTAATTTCCTGTATGAAATTACCATGATGAATGTCATTCTTTTAGTAAATAACATAATGAATATCTATCGGAGCTGCATCCCAATGAATACAATAATTAATACATATAAATATTTGAACTTCTAGTTTCTTATAACGTTGCAGTAGTTTTAAAAATATTACTTTTACGTGACACTAAATAACCTTGTTTGAGATGGCTTTAAATGTCTAATAGCCTCAAAAGAAAAAGAAAAAAAAATGGTTAATCTCTTTGTGGCTACGGAATTTGACCTGCGTCAACTCCGGGCTATCCAAAAGGGTAGCCGCCTTGGGATTAGTCGTATCGCAATGTCGAGTCGGAAACTCAGGTAACCAAAAAAAAGCATATATAATTACAATAACGTGTAACTCGGACGAATTGTACCAACGTCTATAGACCGAGCCGTTTAACGGGCTGTACAGAAATCAGTTTCAGCTTGCATTTCACCGGAACATGCCAACTTTTTTTTTTACAATACACTGGATGTTCTTGACTTCATACAAAAACCATGGTGGATATGCAATTCCAATTGCATTGTCACTAAATAACTAGTATCAATTTTCACTAGCTTTATAAAAAAAGAAAATCTACAAAGAAGATAAATACTACTCCCTCCGTCCCAAAATAAGTGTCCAGTTTGACTTTCAGAGTCAAACTGGTTCAACTTTAACCTTAAATATTTTTTTTGTGTCATGTAATACTTGATGAATAATTATACCAATGAAAAGTACACTTAAAACCCAATCATTCATATATTTTGCATCAAGTATTATATAACACCCACAAAAATAGATAAGGTCAAAGTTGAACCACTTTGACTTTGAAAAGTCAAACTGGACACTTATTTTGGGACGGAGGTAGTAATATTTTATTATGTCAACAAAAGGTTTTATGACACAGTATGTCATTAGAAAAACTTCTATACGGGGTTACGAAACTTGTTTGAAGTTATAGTCCCACATTGGGTAAGGAGAATAAATTTTGCTTACTTATGTATCGTGTTTGATATGGCTTAAATAGATTCGGATTAGTCTTATGTTGTTGGTTTCTTGTGTTGATATTGTTTGAGTGAAAACATCACTAACAATGTGACTAGCAATTTGCATAAATTCTAAACTTTTTGTCGCTTCAATGACTATAGTAATACTTATAAATATTTGAACTAAGAAATTGTAATTTGATTTCTTTTAATGTTGTGGTAGTTTCAAAATAGCAATGCTTTAATGTGACAATAAATAACTTTGTTTGAGTTTAGCTATAACTGTCTAACAGACTAATACATAAAGGAAAGAAAAAAAGAATTACAAAGAGAATACGGACAAATAAAATTACAAATAGTAAAAATGTATAGAATGAAAAAGTATAAACCTCATCATACAAATGAGGTTAGTAGTGTGATTACGTAATAACACTTGGCAATAAAAAAGTATAAACCTCATCATACCTTTGGGGTAATGCGTGCTCGGATTCAATTGTGAGGTCTAACTCGGAGGGCTTGTACCAATCGTCTCCAGGCCGAGCCGCTGTATGGTGGGCCGTACATAAATTAGTTTAGTTTTGCACTTTACCGCAACATACCAATTTTTGTTGCGTTACATTGCATGTTCTTGACATTATACAAAATTCATACTGATATCCAAGTCCTATTGCATCGTCAATAAATAACCATACTTGAGTTTGGCATCAAATATTAGTAGCTTGATAAGGAAAGAAAATCCATGCGTAAAAAGAAGATGCAAAACATTTGATTGTGTCAACACAAAATCTTATGTCTCTAAAACAACCTTTTATATGGGGTTATTTTGAGAAACTAGTTTTAAGTACTCGATCCCACATGGGTAAAGAAAAAAAGTTTTTCTTATTTATATAGTGTGGTAAATAAGTGTAAACAAGTTGAAGGTTAGTATATGTTGTGGGGTGTATTATTGGATGTTGTTTAAGTAATTAAAAACACCATCAAAGTGTATCTCTCAACTTATATAAAATTTGAACTTTTTGTAATTTTTACTAAAATAAAATTCGAACTTTTGAAATTTTAACTAGACGATTTCTCACGCATAATAGCATCGATATGTGGTGTTCGCCAAAATTTAATTGTGTCGATCTGGTGTGATACGTGTGCTTCTCTTTTAATCATTTATTTTTGTAGCGTCGAATAATTTTAGTTACGAGCTTGCGATTCGATATTTCTCTATTTACTTAAATACCATCAAATAATCTTATATTCTTACACTTTTTATCCTAGAACGTTTTTCAAAAAAGCCAAAAGTGAGAGATGACAGGTTAGAAGAGGATCTGAAATTAAAGTCGAAGTCTACCCTCAGACAAAGAAGTCAAAATTCGGTATACATAGTGCATAGTAAGGCTGTGCACGGTCCGAAAACCGATTTGGACTGAGGACCGAACTGAATTCAGTTCAGATGCGGGTCGGTCTAATCCAACAAAGCATAATTGCCGGTTTTGCGTAAGAATGAACCGGACCGGACCAAAGACCGAATATGAAGTAAAGGGTGAATCAAGGACCGAACCAAAATACGTTTGGTCTAGTTTCTCGGTTGCCCGCGATCGTTTATGCTCGGCCCTAGTGCATAGTAAAAATGCGTAGAAATGAAAAAGGATCTTACGAATGAGATTAGTAGTGTAATTGTTTAGAGATACATGATAATAACAAAATAAAACTCATCATAACTCTTGGTGTAATTTTTAGATCCGATGACGAGGTCTAACTCGAATGGCGTGTACCAATCGTCTATAGATTGAGCCAATTGGTGAGCCGTGCATAAATCAATTTAACTTTACCGTTATCATAGTATGCCATGTTTTATTGAGAGTTGCTATAGCAACACCCCCTACATTGCATAGTACAACACCGCTATGCACACAGTACAACTCTGCTATGTATAAAGGGTGTGTATTTAAGAGGTTTGGGGTGTGTGTATAGATTCCCCTTTTTTTATTATTACATTACTCAAGATATTTTTGACATTTTAGCCAATCTATCGAGGATATTCAACTCCAGTTGCGTTGCCTATCTTTTACTTTGGTGAAACTTCCCACATGGAGTAAAGAGAACAAGCTTTGCTTACTTATATATGGTGGTGAATGTGGTTTGAATAAACTGAGATTAGATTATGTTGTTGGTTTCACATGTTCAATATTGTTTAGAGAGAAAAGAAACTACTTTTAAAGCGTGGAGCAACAATTCGTACAATATCTAAATTTTTTGTAGTCTGTTTCATATGCAAGAGTAAGTCGCCTTATCCTTTATTTCCTATTAGCAATCAACATAGTGAATATCTCAATGACTACAATAGGTAATACTTATAAATATTTGAACTTAGAAATTGCAAGTTTTTTGGGAAATAATACTTTTATGTGACACTAAATAACCTTGTTTGAGTTGGCATCAAATGTCTAATAGCTTCAAAAGTAAAGAAAAAATTGCAATATAAATTACAATAACGTGTAACCAACTTTGAAAAAAATCCTAACTTTTGTAACTGATTATTCATCTTTTTGCTTAAGTTTTAATTTTGATTGTTTATATCAAATTAGATGGGTATACAACGTTTATGTTTAGTGGGTATATGATGGTGATGGGTTATCTTAATACAAGTTGTTGACTAATATAATGGTTTAAAGTGTAAACGTATTCAAACATGACACTTGTGGAACAAGTAAGATCATTTATGCTTCGCCACACTGATAGTGAATGGTGAACTTTGATTACGTAGTCACTAAATAACTGAACTTGAGTTTTGAATCAATTTTCTCTAGCTTCATAAGAAAGAAAATCAATGTGCAATAAGAAGATAAATAAGATTTGATTATGTCAATAATTACATTTTTCTATGAGGTTACTCTTGTGAAACTTGTTTTAAATTGCCATCCCACATGGGATAAAGAGAAAAAGTTTAGCTTACTTATATGGTCTGGTAAATATGTCTAAATAACTTGAGATTAGTATTATGTTGTTGGTTCTATTCTTAGATGTTGTTTAAAGAAATAAAAACAACACTCAAGACTAGGCCTAATAATTTCATACAAAATCTGGACCTTTTTGTCATTTTGACTACAATAAATAGGTCGAGACATGCTTATGTTGTTGACTTCGAGTGTTGAATATCCTTTAAAGAAAAATAAATAACATCAAATCATAGTAATTGATAAATTCATACAGGATCCAAACTTTTTGTCATTGTCATTACAGTTAATAATACTTATAATGTTTCGACTTTCTGTCAATATATTGAAGGATTCATCACGTCATCCGAAACTTGTGTGTCAATATTGTAACTTTTAGTGTTCGAGACATGTTGAGTATATATGTTTGCACCAAATAAAAGTTAAAGTGTGCTTGGTTGAAGCTATTAAAATATGGGTTAATAAACAAAAAAGTAACTATATTTTACAAAAAAGTTCACCTAAGTTACTCAACTTCCAAATTATTCATCTAAATTACTAATGTTTGACTAACCGGTGATGTACGTTATTGAGCTTATATTAACTTATGATAACAGGTTAAAAAACGTGATATGACTAAAATACCCTAGAATTTACACACAGAATTTGCACCTTTCGTCCCTGAGCTAACGGCCGCCAGTTCTTTAGTTATCATGTGGCAACGTTAGTCCATTTAGCCAACGATTATTTGCAACGTTAGTCCTTTATACATTTTTGTCCGTTTTCCATACGTTTTCATACGGTTTTGTCCATTTTTAAACGTTTTCGTAAGTTTTTAGTCGTTTTCATACGTTTTTGTCTAGTTTAATACGTTTTAATCCGTTTTTATACTGTTTTGCCCGTTTTTCTTACGTTTTTATTCGTTTTAATACGTTTTAATCCGTTTTTTTTTTTTACGTTTTTGTCCGTTTTTCTTACGTTTTCATCCGTTTTAATACGTTTAATCCGTTTTTGTCCGTTTTTCTTACTATTTCATCCGTTTTTTGCTTGATTTTTTTTTCGAAAAAAAATTCCATTTTATTGAAAAAAAAAAATTTAGAATTTTTTTTGCTCGATTTTTTTTCAACAATATAATTTTTTTTTTTTTTTAAAAGTTGAATTTTTTTTGCTCGAAAAAAAATTCTAATTTCTTTTTCGAAAAAAAAAACAATTTTATTTTTTTCAATTTTTTTTTTATTTTTTTTCTTGATTTTTTGAGGTGATGTGGCAAGGTTAGAAAACGTAAGTAAAACGAACGAAAATGTATATAAGCGGACGGAAACGGATAAAAATGAGATAAAAACGTAAAAAAACGGATGAAAACGTATAGAAACGGTTAAAAGTGGATAAAAACGTATGAAAACATAAGAAAAACGGATGAAAACGTATAAAAATGGTTGAAAACGTATACAAATGGACGAAAACGTAAAAAACGGATGAAAACATATAAAAACGGACGAAAACGTAAGAAAAAAAGGCCGAAAACGTTTTTTGGGACGGTTGATGCAATATTTGTCAATCCAGGGTCCATTAATGTAATTCGTCCATTTATTAAACCCATTTAGCAGGTAACCCTTCCATGAAGTGACCCGAATAACACTTTTTTTAAAGATCAGTATTCTACTGAATAAATACGCCAACATTAGGGCAAATCGCATAAAAAGGTACTTTATTTTATGTCGATTTAAATATAAGGTACTCAACTATTTTTTTCTCAATTTAAGGTATCGAACTCAATTTTATGTGCAATGTAAGCCGAAATGACTTTTAAATACTCAAATAATAATGATACATCACATTAATTAACCATTTCAGCAACAGCAATGACGAGAAGCCTCTTTCGAAAAGTAGAAAAACCTCAAAAAACCTTATATTGTACATAAAATTAGCTTCGGTACCATAAATTAAGAAAAGAGTTAATTACATAAACGGTCCCTGTAGTTTGTTGGGTATTATGGATTTGGTCCCTAAACTTTTTTATTTATTTATTTATTTATTTTTTTGCGGATATCGTCCTTGTGGTTTTGACCCGTTACGGGTTTGGTCACTTGACCACCTTTTCTGTTACTTTGACCGTCAAGGATAGTTGAAATCAAACTAATACCCTCGTATGTTTAACCATACGGTCCCTGTGGTTTGTCTCGTATCACAGATTTAGTCCCTAAGGTTTTTTTTTATTTATTTTTTATTTATTTTTTTTTTAGAATTTTTGAAAGAAGTTTTTAAAACTTTTTTGGCAGATTTTTTTTAAAAATTTTATGAATACTTTTTGACGGAGTTTTTTTTATAAAATTTTTTGACAAAATTTTTTTTTACTAGATTTTTGTTAAATTCCTTGGCAGATTTTTTTACAAGAATTAAAAAAAAAAAATTATAAAATATTTTGACGGAATTTTTTTTATTCTGCGAAAAATATTCAAAAAATTTCAAAAATTATTATATAAATGTCAAAACTTTTTTTGCCAAAAAATTTTAAAAAAACATATGTCAAATATATATATTTTGTTTAACTAAGAAACCTCACTAAATAAACAATTAAGCAAATTGACATTTTCAAAACTTTTTCGTCAAAAAATAAATAAAAAAAGGCCATTAAAAAGTGTTCATAAAAGTTCAAAAAAATATGTCAAAAAAGTTTTAAAAAAATTCTGACAAAGATTTTGTTGACAATTTTTTTAATTGACCCAGTTTTATACGGTTTTTATATGTTTTAATCCGTTTTTATATGTTTTCATCCATATGAAAACGAATGAAAACATATAAATCGTAAGAAAAATGGACGAAACCGTATGAAAACGAATGAGAATCTATATAAATGGATGAAAACAGATAAAAACGAATGAAAACGTAACAAAATGTATAAAAATAGATGAAAACGTGAGAAAAACATATAAGAACGGACGAAAGCGTATAAAAACGGATGAAAACGTATAAAACGGATAAAAATGGATAAAACCATATGAAAACGTAATAAAAACGGACGAGAACGTATGAAAACGGATAAAGACAGACAAAAACGTATAAAAACGGACAAAAAAGTATGAAAACATAAGAAAAATGGATGAAAACATATATAAACTGACGAAAACGTATAAAAATGGATAGAAACGTATGAATGTTTTTGAATATTTTTAAATTAAAAAAATATTACTAATATTAATAGTTAAAAAAAAAACCTTAGGGACTATATTCGTTATACCCTACAAACCACATGGATCATACTAGCACAGGGTATATATGTCATTTTAGCCCTTTAAACTTTCACTTAACGGTCAAAGTAACAGAAAAGGTGGTCTAGGGACCAAACCCGTAACGGGTCAAAACCACAGGGACGATACCCGCAAAAAAAAAGTTTAGGGACAAAATCCATAATAACCGACAAACTACAGGAACCATTTATTTAAGTAACTCTTAAGAAAAAAAAGTTGGATACTAAATTTTAAATTGACTTAAAGTAGAGTATTTTTTATGTGATTTGCCCTAAAATATAAGGAATGGTAACAATAATTAATATAAATGGTTGAGTAGCTTTCAATCCCCAACTCGTTCTTTATAATTAGTCAAATTCCTTTGTTTCGACTTAAGTATCTGTATCATTTGATCATTATAAAATTGAATTGATTTTTGCCAATATACGTTAAAATTCGGTTTTGAGTGAAAAGGCTAAAACAGTATGTCGTATAACAACACATGTGACAATTTTGTAAAAAATATATAAAAAAATGGTACTCAATAAAACTTTAGTCGTTGAATTTATAATAAATTATGTGGACTTAAGACTACTCATAATGGTCACACCTGTAACAATTCGCAATTTCAGGTTAATTACTATTCCCGAAAATTTTCACTATTCATTTTTACTATTCACTTTTTCTATTTATTTTTCCGAAATTTGATTTTTATTTCATATTCTCATATGATAAATCATTTCCATGACAAAATAAAAGTTTGACACTCATCAGATCATTTTCGCGAAAGTTATTAAGGAAATACACGTTTTAGGGTAAAACGTCATTCAAAAATTCTACGCACAACGAAACTCGACCGCGTTAATTTTCCCCGCATCAGAAAAATGTTTGATACACTCATGATTTATTTGAGAATTAATCATGACTGAGAAAAATGTGACCAAATAAACCTCGGCCGTGAGAAACAGAAATTTTCGTTTTTAAGCACTTTTACTTAGCCGTAACCTTAGCCTATACCTGCACCGCGTTTCTAAGACAATTTGAGTTTTCACATTTTTGGAAAAAGTCAACATATTTTTCCCTCCTCCTTTGACCAAAAATCATTCATTGATTTTATAAATCATTCATTGATTTTTGGGCTTACGGTTTTATGTCTTAAAGACATTAAATACCAACCGACACTAGACTGAGCCCAGTGTAGACATTATAAGTCATTTTAAATCATTATTATCGTATTAGAAAAGTAACATTTTACTTTTCTCAATTTTACACAATATTCGTACGTTTTACGTATTACGCGTTTTAGACCCGTGTTTCCAGTTTTAGAAGGGTTTTAGCACCCCAATGGAACCTACCACTCATTTTATATTTTATTATGGAGTATTTTGACAAGTTTAGTCATTCTTCCAAGTTTCACATTTTTACGATACCCGGTTTTACGTTTTGAGGCTTAATCATTTACGGTTAGCATTTCTCGGAGTCAAAACTAACTAAGTATCATGGATAATATCTTCCAAGAACCACCTCATCCTTCCTAGCCATATCAAACCACCAATAGGGGGGGGGGGGGATTCACACCCTTGTGTGGCTTGATCTCATGCTTGAAGCCCTTGGATGAGTACAAGTGTTCAACTTGCTCTCCAAGCTTTGACAAGTCAAGGAAAGGTAACCTCCTCAAAGGCGTATAAAAGCCTCCCCCTCCCTTTGTTGCCGTCCACCATCACACACACAAACACAATCTCCTTAGCAATTTACTTCAAGTTTCATGCATGATACAAGTGCTTCAACAACATAGAAACACTAGTTAGGGTTTGATTCATCAAAACTACTTCCAAACCCTAGAAACTTTGGTGATTTCTCTTGAGTTTGAATCCACTCAAGTCACCTAAACTTTCATCATCTCTCTTTCAAGTATACAAGGGTAGAAAGATTGCATGAAGTGAAGTAGGGTGAAGCTTAAGTCTATCAAAGTCCTTACCTTACATGTTAACTTCCTTTCTTAATTGAAAGCCAAAAGTTGTAAGCAAAACCCTAACATACTACTTGTTAAATATCATATTCATGCTATTTACATATCATTCATGCTATATTTTGTCTTGTGATCATGTCCATGATGTATAAAAATGGGTAAAACAAGCTATGATCTAGATATGTTAACTTATGATAAGTAAACAAGTAAACTAGTAACTTTCTTGGAGAACCATGACCAAAATAGTACAACTATGATAATTGGACACTTACTTACTGTTAAAGAGGACTTAACAAGGAAAACATAGCAATTTGAATCACCCAAAACGAGTACCCGAGTCAAAAGTTATGACCATTTGAAGTTACCAAAACTTTACGGCAAAACTGCCTAAAAACCTTCTGTGACAGAACCTTAAACACGCAAAAAGAGGCCCTTCTGGTCCGATTCATCAAAAAGTTAAAACACAAAAGTTGTCCGGAATCACGTTTTCTTCAAAAACTCAGGAGCACGTATCTAGAAAACCAATAACAAATGAGATTTTCTTCAGTTTCTTAACAGCTATTTTATATACTCAAAATAACTATATTATAGTTATGGTTATATATAACCAAGAGGTCTAATGACCTAAATTCAAGACCACAACCATGGCTAAAGCCAAGGTTGAGTCTCAAGTCCATGGTTACAACAACTAAGGTCACGGCAAAGCCATGGCTAAAGACCATATAAACATACCAAGGCGAAAACATGAGCTAACGACCATATAAACTTACTAAGGCAAATACATGAACTAGAGAGTTAGCGATAACTTAAACATGCAATTTGGATCTACTCCATCTAAAGAACCATGAGATCTTACAAGTAATTGTCATACAAGATTTAAGAAACTCATCCTAATAACAATCTTCATGTAAAAGTAAGCTTTCCTAAGTTTATTTAAGTACTTGGACATGTAACTTTTCGGATCAAACTTATATATTTTTATCAAACACTACAATAGTAGGGAGCCTCATGTGAGGATTTCTTTAACAATTCGCAATTTCAGGTTAATTACTATTCCCGAAAAATTTTACTATTCATTTTACTATTCATTTTTCCCGAAATATTCCCGAAAGTTGATTTTTATTTCATATTCTCGAGTGATAAATCATTTCCATGGCAAATTAAATGTTTGACATTCGTCAGATCATTTTCGTGAAAGTTATTAAGGAATTACACGTTTTAGGGTAAAACGTCATTCAGAAATTCTACGCACAACGAAATTTGATTCCGTCAGGTGACCCCACATCAGAAAAATGTTTGACACACTCATGATTTATTTGAGAATAAATCATGACTGAGAAAAATATGACCAGAATAAACCTCGGCCGTGAAAAAAACTGGAATTTTCAGTTTTAAGCGTTTTTACTCAGCCGTAACCCTAGCCTATACCTGCACCGCGTTTCTAAGATGCTTTGAGTTTTCAACTTATTAAAATAAGTCAACATATTTTTCCCTCCTCCATTGACCAAAAATCATCCCTTGATGTTATAAGTCATTTCGTGATTTTTAGGCTTACGGTTTGATGTCTAAAAGACATTTAATACCAACCAACACTAGACTGAGCCCAGTCTAGACATTATAAGTCATTTTAAATCATTTATATCATATTAGAAAAGTAACATTTTACATTTCTCAATTTTACGCAATATTCGTACATTTTACGTATTACGCGTTTTAGACCCGTGTTTCCAGTTTTAGCAGGGTTTTACCACCCAAAAGGAACCTACCACCCATTTTATATTTTATTATGGGACATATGGACATGTTTAACAATACTTTCAAGTTTCATAATTTTACGACACCCGGTTTTACGTTTTGAGGCCTAATCATTTACGGTTGGCATTTCCCGGAGTCAAAACTAGCAAATATCTTAGGATAATATCCAAGCCAAGCCAACTCACCCCCCTAGCTCTTGTGAACCGCCAATAGGGGGGGGGGGGGGAGTCACACCCTTGTGTGGCTTAATCTTGGGTAAAATGGTCTTGGATGAGTTCCATGTGTTGAAGTGTACTAAGGAAGCTTTGACTAGTCTCATTTGTAACCTCCTCATTGAGCTATAAAAGCCCCCTTCCCTCCCTCTTGTGCCGTCCATCACCACACCCCATTTCACTCCACACTTAGCTTTATTTCTTCCAAGTTCTAGCAAGGATCAAGTGCTTCTTCAAGATAGAAATCCTAGGGTGATCTTAGGTTACCAAAACACTTCCAAACCCTAATATACTTGGTGATTTCTCTTGAGTTTAAATCCACTCAATTCACCTCAACCTTCATCATCCATCTTTCAAGAATACCAAGGGTAGAAAGGTTACATGAAGTGAAAAGGGTTGAAGCAAGTCTATCAAAGTCCATTTCCTTACTTGTTACTTCCTTTCTTTATTAGAAAGCCAAAAGTTGTAAGCCTAAACCTAACATGCTTCTTGTTAATTTATCATGTTCATATCATTTACATGTTATTCTTGCTATATTACGTCTTGTATGAATGTCCATGGTGTATAAAAATGACTAAAACATGTTGTTGTAATTGATTGTTAAGATAAGTTACTAAAACAAGCAAACTAGTGACTTTCATGGTAAGACCTGATCAAAATGGAAAAATTATGATATTGGATTATTTGTAGAGGACTTAACAAGGAAACCATAGCAACTTGAACCACCTAAAACGAGTATACGAGTCAAAAGTTACGCCCATTTGAAGTTACCAAAGATTTCCGGCAAAACTGCCAAAACCTTACTGTTTTGCATTCTGAGTTTTTGAAAGTCACCCTTCTGGTCCGATTCATCAAAAAGTTAAAACACGAAAGTTTTCCGGAACGCCGTTTTCGTTCAGGAATAAAGAAGCTCGAGTCCTAAAAACGCTTTCCGTGTAATAAAATTCTTCAATTTCTAAACAGCCCATTTTTAGGCGAAAGTCACTAGATTATGGTTATACGTTGAAAGGAACAAGAGGTCTTATGACCTATAATCAAGACCACCACCATGGCTAGAGCCAAGGTTGTGTCTCATGACCTTGGAGCAAGGACCAAAGGTCATGGCTAGGCCATGACGAAATGACCATACCAACTTACATAGGCGTAAACATGAAACAATGAATTAGGCGATAACTTGAACAAGCAATTTGGATCTACTTCACTTAAAAAGGAACCATGAGATATTACAAGGAAAAATGGTCATACAAGACTTATAAAACTACCCCTAATAACAATCTTCATGTACTAATAAACTTTCCTAAGTTTATCCAAATATCGGACATGTAACTTTTCGGATCAAAACTTATATCTATATATTTTATCAACTACTACAATAGTAGGGAGCCTCATGTGAGGAGTTCATTATGTAAGCCGTCGAGATGAGTTGTGGATTTACGAGTTAAAGTGTCCTGGCTCCTCGAACGCTTACTAACATGACTTCTGAATTATGTTGGCCCGAACGGTAGTAAACGATATACAAAACATACATGTTCATGAATCTTTTCTTTCAAGAACTTACAATATACATCATACTACATCATGGACTATAATGCAAGATATATATATAGGCACTCCGTTATATTCTTTACACAAATCCTAAGTCGCGACATTCTATTATAGGTTGCTCGTAGAAACCTACACGATCCAATCATCACCTTCATTACTTGCTATCCTACTTAAGGTGAGTTCATAGCCCCACTTTACATTACTTCAATGTTTTACAAACCCTTGGGGGGGGAATACATGCTACTTTTAAACCGAACACGATGCTTTGAAACTGTATGCTGCCTGATTGTTTTATTATTACTAAGTACCTACCTTGCCAATCCTAGGCCCCTATCATGAACCATTTAATCACTAGAATTAGTGAGCGCGAGTATTGTGAATAGGCCTATTGGGATTGATGAATCCCATTTGTTTGAGCAGATTAGTTCAAACGAATGCACTATATTTGAACATTATGTATGACGGCAAAGTACTTACCGGGGCAACAAAACCGCCAATTGATATTGGTACCCGTTAACGTATTGGTTGCATGAGCTTAGTATATAATAATAACTGTTTTGTTTTCTAACATGAGTATGAGTCTAATTAACTCTTACTACCAACATATTGTGTTCAACCGTTAAACAAACTCTATGAACTTCACTCAACCTTTGTGTTGACCTCTTAAGCATGTATTTCAGGTCCATGATAATCAAGAATGGAGCGGAAGGGCACGTACCGAAGGAAGAAGGCTATAAACTATTATGTCATTCTATAAAAACATCAAAGACTTTATATTGATGTATTTTGAAACATGGAACCGTTTTGGGACCTTACTATGTAAACTCTGATATATTTGAATAATATGAATGACAACTCTTTTTATTACGACTCGGTTAGAGATCGTTTTCTATTATTATGACTGTTGTGCCGTCGAGTAACACCCAAGTTGAGTTCCGCTGCATCATGAATTGGGGGTGTTACAGATTGGTACCAGAGCCATGGTTATAGAGAAACGGGTCTAAGTGAGACCTAAACTATAACTACAATTACAAGCAAAAACATTTTTATAGCCTTCCGCTCTTTGTGCCTTCCATCCTCCAGAAGATTATGGACTTATTACACATGTTATGCTACATGAACATATTTGTATATTGTTATATGCACATTGCCATAGTTTGAGCGTTTTCCATAAGCATTTGATTTATTTTGACATCGAAATACTAATTGTAGACATCATGTCCGCACCTCCATCTCCCGATCATCTTCCTGCTATGCCTGAGTATTTACCAATTCTTCCCGAACCTAATGATCCTTACTTTGAGGCAATTGACTACGATGATGAGGAAGAACCTTATGAGGATCTAGACAACGAAATAGATTCGGACGAAGATCCTGAAATGGATATGGACATAAACATCGATGATTACGAAGAGGATCCTGAAATGGATGTTGACATCGAAGGCATCGATGAGGAAGCGGAGGAACAAATATTGGTGCCACATCTATCACCATTAACATCTCCACCTCCTGTTTCACCAATTTCATCCGAATCTAACCATACCACTCCAGCTCAAGTTCCGAATTCTACTCACCAAACCGGCGGAACATCTACATCTACACATATGTTCGTGAACTCAGCTCAATACGAAATCTACTCTTTGAAACAAGCTCTCAACCTAACCCAACTCAAAGTTAAAAGTATGGCAAGTCAAATGCACGACTATATATCCCAAGTAAATTCTGCCAGAATGGATGCCATGAATGCTCGAGACGACCTATATTGGTTTAAGCTTGACATGAGCTACGTGAAGAGTGACTCAACTCATGTTGAGGAAGTAGTCTTAAATCCTTTGACTGGCTTGGATAACGTCAAGGATAGACTCACTTTGGTTGAGAGGGCCCAAGAACAGGATGCGGTACAAATTCATAAACTACTTCACCGCCTAAATACCGCAGAAATCCGGTTAGATGTTGCAAACTTTGATAGGTATCAACTTAAGAATGATTTGTGTGGAATGCAAACTCAAATGAGTTCCATACAACAAAGGCTATACCAAAAGGATGTCAAAGAATACCGTCCAAACGAAAGTGTAGATGTGTTAGCAACACACGGAATTAATAATCCGTCCGGACTACGACAACCTCCCAACCGACGTTAGACTAGTGTTATAGTACTAGTTATCTTTATTACAACGTTGTAATTACTAACTGAAAGTATCAGTTAGTAAGTTTTGAATGAACTTGTAATAAGTTCGATTTTGTAATCAACGTTATATTAATAAAACTCTTGTTTTATATACTATCATGTGTTATGTTTTTAAGTTTCAACATTATTATCCTATCATCCTTATCAAATTATGCTCATCTCACAACTCTCTAATTACAACGTATCTTTTGAACAATAGAATCATGGCGCCAAAGAAAAAGACACCACCAACGATGACGCAAGCTGCCATCCGCAAACTGGTAAAGGACAGTGTCAATGCAGCACTTGTCACGGAACGAGCAGCCGTAGCTGCAGCAGCTGCAGTAGCTGCCGAAGCTGCCACAGCTGCTGGTGCTACTGATGCTGCAGCAGCCGCTGATGTTGCAGCAGCTGCTGATGCTGCAGCAGCCGCCGAAGCCGCCACTGCTGCGGAAGCTGCAAGAATTGCCAGTCTTAACCTTGGAGGACCGAACTCAACTACCCCTCCGGTGACCAATGTTGCTACTATACCAAAGGGTTGCTCGTTCATTTCCTACTTGAAATGTGAACCTATCAAATTCAAGGGTACTGAAGGAGCTGTGGGTTTGACCCGTTGGTTTGAAAAGGCGGAGTCAGTGTTCTTGGTCAGTAAATGTACCGAGGGTGACAAAGTTCAGTATGCCACGAGTACTCTGTTGAATGAGGCTTTATCCTGGTGGAACTCAATTGCTCAACCCATGGGCATTGAGAATGCCTATAAGATTTCGTGGGATAACCTGAAGAAGATGATGATCAAGGAATACTGCCCTCGCAGCGAAATGCAAAAGTTGGAGGTTGAATTCTGGGATCATACAGTTAGGGGTAATGATATCATAACCTACAACCGTCGATTCCAGGAATTGAGGATACTTTGTCCAACAATGGTTTCCACAAAGGAAAAATTGTTGGAAAGGTATATCTGGGGACTTCCATCAAGCATACAGGGGAATGTGACTTCGGCAAATCCCAAGGGACTTGATGAAGCTATGCGGATGTCCCGCAGCCTCATGGACCAAGTGTTACGAATGACCGAAACCCGAAAGCAAAACAACCTCAACACCAACAACAACACCAACAACGCCAGCAATACCAATAACCCCAATAATTCCAACTACCGTAACAACAACAACAACAACAAGAACAACAACAACAAGCGACCATGGGATGGTAACCGTGGGAGTAACAACAACAACAACAACAACCAAACCCGAAACAACAACCATGACAATCAGCAGAACAAAAGACAGGAATCCGCGACGGCTTATGTTGCTGCACCCGCTGGTGGTAAGTACGTTGGTAATCTACCACAATGTACCAAGTGCAACTACCATCATGAAGGTCCTTGCCCGGCCAAATGCAACAAGTGCCAGAAGCCCGGACATCTTGCCAAGGATCGTAGGGGCAAGGGTATAGCTACTGGGGCTAACACACAGCCCATAGTTACATGTTTTGGGTGTGGTGAAAGGGGACACTTCAAGAACAATTGTCCTCGAAACCAAGGACCACAAGGCGGAGGTGCTCGTGGTAGAGCCTATGTCATGGGAAATGGAGAACCACACCAAGACCCGAACGTGGTTACCGGTACGTTCTTACTCAATAACATTCCTGTTAAAGTCTTATTCGATTCTGGTGCTGATATGAGCTTTATATCTACTAGAATTGCTCCTTTACTTGATATTCCATCAATTACTTTAACCACTAGTTATAGTATTGAACTAGCTACCGGTGACTTAGTAAATACCAATACCGTAATCCCAAACTGTACCATTAATCTCTTAGACCACCCCTTTAACATCAATCTTATGCCAATCGAACTCGGAAGTTTTGATGTTGTTATTGGAATGGATTGGTTGTCTAAACATCAAGCTAACATTATTTGTGGTGAAAGAGTTGTGCACATTCCATGTGACAATGAAACTTTGATCATTCGTGGTGATCAAAGTGGAACTCGAATAAACATCATCTCATGTATCAAAACCATGAAGTACATTGAGAAAGGATGTTATGCTTTCCTAGCCCACGTAACCGAAAAGAAATCCGATGAAAAACGTCTCGAAGATGTTCCTATTGCCCGTGAGTTTCCTGAAGTCTTTCCCGAAGATTTACCCGGACTACCACCAAATCGTCAAATAGAGTTCAGAATTGATTTAATACCAGGAGCGGCGCCAGTTGCCCGCGCACCCTACCGGCTAGCACCTTCAGAGATGCAAGAGCTATCACATCAATTACAAGAACTTTCGGACAAGGGATTTATTCGACCCAGTTCCTCACCTTGGGGAGCTCCAGTTTTGTTCGTGAAAAAGAAAGACGGGTCATTACGAATGTGTATTGACTATCGTGAACTAAACAAATTAACCATAAAGAACCGTTACCCACTACCAAGAATTGATGATTTATTCGATCAATTGCAAGGTTCAACCTATTACTCAAAAATTGACCTACGATCAGGTTACCATCAAGTTAGAGTTCGTGATGAAGACATTCCAAAAACAGCCTTTAGGACACGATATGGTCACCATGAATTCCAAGTGATGCCATTTGGGTTAACAAATGCACCGGCAGTATTCATGGATCTCATGAATCGGGTGTGTAAACCATATTTGGACAAATTCGTGATCGTATTCATAGACGACATTCTCATATATTCCAAAAACGAAGAGGAACACAAAGAACATCTGAGAACAATTTTAGGACTACTCAAGGAAGAGAAATTGTATGCAAAGTTTTCCAAATGTGAATATTGGATTCAATCAGTACAATTCCTTGGGCATGTGATTGACAAGACCGGTTTACATGTCGATCCCGCTAAAATTGAAGCTATCAAAAATTGGCCAACACCTACCACACCTACAGAAATTCGTCAATTTCTGGGTTTAGCCGGGTATTACCGAAGGTTTATTGAAGGATTTTCCTCAATAGCAAAGTCTTTGACTAAGCTAACTCAGAAAGACAAGAAATACGTGTGGAATGAAGACGAAGAAAAAGCTTTCCAAACCCTCAAACAGAAACTTTGTAGTGCTCCTATCCTAGCATTGCCAGATGGGATCGAAGATTTTGTAGTCTATTGTGATGCATCGCACCAAGGGTTAGGTGCCATGTTGATCCAACGCGATAAAGTCATGGCTTATGCATCAAGACAACTCAAGGTTCATGAGGAAAATTACACCACTCATGACTTAGAGTTGGGAGCTGTGGTCTTTGCACTAAAAATCTGGAGACACTATCTATACGGTACTAGATGTACTGTGTATACCGATCATAAAAGTCTACAACACATTTTGAACCAAAAAGAACTAAACATGAGACAACGTCGTTGGTTGGAATTACTAAGTGATTATGACTGCGACATTCGTTACCACCCAGGAAAGGCAAACGTAGTAGCCGACGCCCTGAGCCGAAAGGAACGGGTTAAACCACTACGAGTCCGAGCCTTAGTTTTAACCATAAATTCAAACTTTCCTACTCAAATCCTTCACGCTCAAGCTGAGGCGGTGAAACAAGAAGACATCCGAAAGGAAAAGTTGGATGGCATGACACAAAAGAAATTCGAAACCCGTTCAGATGGAACTCTATGCTTCCAAGGTCGAAGTTGGTTACCACTTTATGGTGGCCTACGAGATTTGATCATGCATGAATCACACAAGTCTAAATACTCCATACATCCAGGATCGGATAAGATGTATCATGATCTTAAGTTACTCTATTGGTGGCCGAACATGAAAGCCGACATTGCAACATACGTTAGCAAATGTCTTACCTGCTCCAAAGTAAAAGCCGAACATCAAAAACCATCCGGTCCATTGCAACAGCTAGAGATTCCTACTTGGAAATGGGAAAGAATTACTATGGACTTCATTACCAAGCTCCCAAAGACATCAAGCGGTTATGACTCCATCTGGGTCATAGTTGATCGTCTCACAAAATCCGCACACTTTATACCAATCAAAGAAACTTACAAAATGGAACAACTAACCCGATTATACGTCAAAGAAATAGTCTCAAGACATGGTGCACCAATATCCATCATATTCGACAGAGATGGTAGATTTACTTCCAATTTCTGGCAGTCACTCCAAGACGCCTTTGGAACAAATCTAGACATGAGTACAGCGTATCATCCTCAGACCGATGGTCAGAGTGAACGAACCATCCAAACACTTGAAGACATGCTTCGAGCTTGTATAATAGATTTTGGAAAAGGATGGGATACTCATCTACCATTAGTCGAATTTTCCTACAACAACAGCTATCATGCAAGTATTCAAGCAGCTCCATTTGAAGCACTTTATGCTCGAAAGTGTCGTTCACGTGCTTGTTGGGCTGAAGTGGGAGAAGTTCAACTCACTGGACCAGAACTCATACGAGAAACAACAGATAAGATTGTACAAATCAAAAATCAACTACAAGCCGCAAGAGATCGACAGAAAAGTTATGCCGACACACGACGCAGACCCCTAGAATTCCAAGTCGGAGATAGGGTTATGCTAAAAGTATCACCTTGGAAAGGTTTGATACGATTCGGTAAACGAGGAAAACTAAACCCAAGATACATCGGACCATTCAAAATCCTAGCCAGGGTTGGCCCTGTGGCGTACAGACTTGAGCTTCCATCAGAACTCAGTAGTGTACACCCCACTTTCCATGTATCTAACCTAAAGAAATGCTTGTCAGATGAATCACTCGTGATTCCACTCGATGAAATTCAACTCAATGACGATCTTCAATTTATTGAGGAACCCGTAGAAATCATGGACCGAGAGGTCAAACAACTCAAGCAAAGCCGTATTCCAATTGTCAAAGTTCGTTGGAACTCACGACGTGGTCCTGAATACACATGGGAACGAGAGGACCACATACGTAAGAAATACCCACATCTTTTTACCAATGAAGCTTCTACTCCCAACGCAAATTAATCTCCGGGACGGAGCTCTCATATGGGGTGGAGACTGTAACAATTCGCAATTTCAGGTTAATTACTATTCCCGGAAAATTTTACTATTCATTTTACTATTCATTTTCCCGAAATATTCTCGAAAGTTGATTTTTATTTCATATTCTCGAGTGATAAATCATTTCCATGGCAAATTAAATGTTTGACATTCGTCAGATCATTTTCGTGAAAGTTATTAAGGAATTACACGTTTTAGGGTAAAACGTCATTCAGAAATTCTACGCACAACGAAATTTGATTCCGTCAGGTGACCCCACATCAGAAAAATATTTGACACACTCATGATTTATTTGAGTATAAATCATGACTGAGAAAAATATGACCAGAATAAACCTCGGCCGTGAAAAAAACTGGAATTTTCAGTTTTAAGCGTTTTTACTCAGCCGTAACCCTAGCCTATACCTGCACCGCGTTTCTAAGATGATTTGAGTTTTCAACTTATTAAAATAAGTCAACATATTTTTCCCTCCTCCATTGACCAAAAATCATCCCTTGATGTTATAAGTCATTTCGTGATTTTTAGGCTTACGGTTTGATGTCTAAAAGACATTTAATACCAACCAACACTAGACTGAGCCCAGTCTAGACATTATAAGTCATTTTAAATCATTTATATCATATTAGAAAAGTAACATTTTACTTTTCTCAATTTTACGCAATATTCGTACATTTT
Source organism: Artemisia argyi (assembly GCA_030686995.1). Lineage (NCBI taxonomy): Eukaryota > Viridiplantae > Streptophyta > Magnoliopsida > Asterales > Asteraceae > Artemisia > Artemisia argyi. Next base: position 4,114,512 of record CM060703.1, read on the forward strand.
ACGTATTACGCGTTTTAGACCCGTGTTTCCAGTTTTAGCAGGGTTTTACCACCCAAATGGAACCTACCACCCATTTTATATTTTATTATGGGACATATGGACATGTTTAACAATAATTTCAAGTTTCATAATTTTACGACACCCGGTTTTACGTTTTGAGGCCTAATCATTTACGGTTGGCATTTCCCGGAGTCAAAACTAGCAAATATCTTAGGATAATATCCAAGCCAAGCCAACTCACCCCCCTAGCTCTTGTGAACCGCCAATAGGGGGGGGGGGGGAGTCACACCCTTGTGTGGCTTAATCTTGGGCAAAATGGTCTTGGATGAGTTCCATGTGTTGAAGTGTACTAAGGAAGCTTTGACTAGTCTCATTTGTAACCTCCTCATTGAGCTATAAAAGCCCCCTTCCCTCCCTCTTGTGCCGTCCATCACCACACCCCATTTCACTCCACACTTAGCTTTATTTCTTCCAAGTTCTAGCAAGGATCAAGTGCTTCTTCAAGATAGAAACCCTAGGGTGATCTTAGGTTACCAAAACACTTCCAAACCCTAATATACTTGGTGATTTCTCTTGAGTTTAAATCCACTCAATTCACCTCAACCTTCATCATCCATCTTTCAAGAATACCAAGGGTAGAAAGGTTACATGAAGTGAAAAGGGTTGAAGCAAGTCTATCAAAGTCCATTTCCATACTTGTTACTTCCTTTCTTTATTAGAAAGCCAAAAGTTGTAAGCCTAAACCTAACATGCTTCTTGTTAATTTATCATGTTCATATCATTTACATGTTATTCTTGCTATATTATGTCTTGTATGAATGTCCATGGTGTATAAAAATGACTAAAACATGTTGTTGTAATTGATTGTTAAGATAAGTTACTAAAACAAGCAAACTAGTGACTTTCATGGTAAGACCTGATCAAAATGGAAAAATTATGATATTGGATTATTGGTAGAGGACTTAACAAGGAAACCATAGCAACTTGAACCACCTAAAACGAGTATACGAGTCAAAAGTTACGCCCATTTGAAGTTACCAAAGATTTCCGACAAAACTGCCAAAACCTTACTGTTTTGCATTCTAAGTTTTTGAAAGTCACCCTTCTGGTCCGATTCATCAAAAAGTTAAAACACTAAAGTTGTCCGGAACGCCGTTTTCGTTCAGGAGTAAAGAAGCTCGAGTCCTAAAAACGCTTTCCGAGTAATAAAATTCTTCAATTTCTAAACAGCCCATTTTTAGGCAAAAGTCACTAGATTATGGTTATACGTTGAAAGGAACAAGAGGTCTTATGACCTATAATCAAGACCACCACCATGGCTAGAGCCAAGGTTGTGTCTCATGACCTTGGAACAAGGACCAAAGGTCATGGCTAGGCCATGACGAAATGACCATACCAACTTACATAGGCGTAAACATGAAACAATGAATTAGGCGATAACTTGAACAAGCAATTTGGATCTACTTCACTTAAAAAGGAACCATGAGATATTACAAGGAAAAATGGTTATGCAAGACTTATAAAACTACCCCTAATAACAATCTTCATGTACTAATAAACTTTCCTAAGTTTATCCAAATATCGGACATGTAACTTTTCGGATCAAAACTTATATCTATATATTTTATCAACTACTACAATAGTAGGGAGCCTCATGTGAGGAGTTCATTATGTAAGCCGTCGAGATGAGTTGTGGATTTACGAGTTAAAGTGTCCTGGCTCCTCGAACGCTTACTAACATGACTTCTGAATTATGTCGGCCCGAACGGTAGTAAACGATATACAAAACATACATGTTCATGAATCTTTTCTTTCAAGAACTTACAATATACATCATACTACATCAAGGACTATAATGCAAGATATATATATAGGCACTCCGTTATATTCTTTACACAAATCCTAAGTCGCGACATTCTATTATAGGTTGCTCGTAGAAACCTACACGATCCAATCATCACCTTCATTACTTGCTATCCTACTTAAGGTGAGTTCATAGCCCCACTTTACATTACTTCAATGTTTTACAAACCCTTGGGGGGGGGGGGAATACATGCTACTTTTAAACCGAACACAATGCTTTGAAACTGTATGCTGCTTGATTGTTTTATTATTACTAAGTACCTACCTTGCCAATCCTAGGCCCCTATCATGAACCATTTAATCACTAGAATTAGTGAGCGCGAGTATTGTGAATAGGCCTATTGGGATTGACGAATCCCATTTGTTTGAGCAGATTAGTTCAAACGAATGCACTATATTTGAACATTAAGTATGACGGCAAAGTACTTACCGGCGCAACAAAACCGCCAATTGATATTGGTACCCGTTAATGTATTGGTTGCATGAGCTTAGTATATAATAATAACTGTTTTGTTTTCTAACATGAGTATGAGTCTAATTAACTCTTACTACCAACATATTGTGTTCAACCGTTAAACAAACTCTATGAACTTCACTCAACCTTTGTGTTGACATCTTAAGCATGTATTTCAGGTCCATGATAATCAAGAATGGAGCGGAAGGGCACGTACCGAAGGAAGAAGGCTATAAACTATTATGTCATTCTATAAAAACATCAAAGACTTTATATTGATGTATTTTGAAACATGGAACCGTTTTGGGACCTTACTATGTAAACTCTGATATATTTGAATAATATGAATGACAACTCTTTTTATTACGACTCGGTTAGAGATCGTTTTCTATTATTATGACTGTTGTGCCGTCGAGTAACACCCAAGTTGAGTTCCGCTGCATCATGAATTGGGGGTGTTACAAGTTCATTAAATAAGCCATCGAGATGAGTTGTGGATTTACGAATTAAAGTGTCCTGGCTCCTCGAACGTTTACTACATGACTTCTGAATTATGTCGGCCCGAACGGTAGTAAACGATATATATATAAACTATACATGTTTCATGAACCATTTCTTTGCAAAGACTTACACTATACTAAGTACTACATCATGGACTAAATGCAAGACATATATAGACAATTCTTCGTATTCTTAGACATTATTCCAAACCTAAGTTGCAAGAATTATTCTAGGTTGCTCGTAGAAGTTTTCACGGCATATCCATCATTCTCATTATACATCATCCAACTCACGGTGAGTCATAGCCCCTGCCCTTTTAATTGTTTTATCAACTCTTTGGGGGAGAATACATGCTCGTTTTTACATAAATGCAATACTTGTTTTACTTGAACATGCTACTTGTTTACTTAAACACCAATTGCCTTACTCAATGTTTGTGGTTTACTCAAACGCTTTATGTGTTTACATGTTACATACTTCATTATCATCATTATTTATATGGCATCATTGTAAAAATTGTTTATATAACAGTATTGCTACATTTATCTTTGAATCTAGATACAAGTATTACTTTTGTTCACATAAACCAGATCATATTTGGCAGTGGGTTGTAAACATACATGTTACAAGTCTTGTATGGGCGGGGCTTGGAACTGAGTGGATTTACGATGCCTTTGCTGGGAAATCATCATTCAAATGTTTTACATTACATTTTGTCACTAAACTCTATGAACTCACCAACCTCGTGTTGACTCTTTAGCATGTATTTTCAGGTTCATAATGAACAAGGATGGCACGGAAGGGGCACAGATATTCAAGAGGGCTATAAATTTTATTATCATTTAAAAACTCATTTAATGTAATTTGTAAACATGGAACCATCTGGGACCTCATTTTGTAATCTCTGATATTTATATAATTTGAATGATAAATCATTTAAAACGACTCAATTAGAGTTCGTTTTCTATCATTGTGACTATTGTGCCGTCGAGTAACACCCAGTTTGAATTCCGCTGCATCCATGAATTGGGGGTGTTACAACACCCTCTCACTTCTACCTTAGTGTCACCTCAACTTTCTCTCCAATTACCTCCTCTCACTTCTTCTCGCATTTCACCCACAAATGGTCACACCCCCTCTCCTAGAGGTGGCAAATGGGTCGGGTCGGGTAGGTTTGGGTCATGGGTTAAATGGGTTATGGGTCAAATGGATCATGGGTCAAATGTGAAAATCTAACGAAAACGTAAATAAACGGACAGAAACGTAAAAAAAGGACGAAAACGTAAAAAAATAGACGAAAACGTGAAAAATCAGAAGAAAACGTGAAAAATCGGACGAAAACGTAAAAAATCGGACGAAAACGTAAAATATAGACGAAAACGTAAAAAAACTGACGAAAATGTAAAAAAACAGACGAAAACGTGGAATAACGGTTGAAAACTTGGAAAAACGTGAAAAACAGACGAAAACATAAAAAAATGGATGAAAACGTAAAAAAACCGACGAAAAGGTAAAAAAACAGACGAAAACGTAAAAAATCGGACGAAAACATAAAAACGGACCAAAACTAATAAAAACATAAAAAAAGACACCTAGTGGTTGTTGAGTTATCATCCGACCCTTAAGTGACCCATTTGTTGACCCATTCGACCGATTTGTTGATTCACATAAGTCTAATTGTTGACTCATTTGACCCATTTCTTTGCTAAAGGGTTAACCTAATCCAACCCATAAGTTGTTATTTTTGACCCATAGCAACCCATTTTTTTTAAAAGGGCTGTGATTGTCACCTCTAACCTATCCAATTAATTTAAAAAAAAAATACAATAAAAAGTATTAGCCAAAAAAGTTAAATTACATTAACCCGCTGTCGCATCACGCGGTGTATGTTACTAGTACTCTGAGTATTTCTTACTTGAGAAGTCACATGAAGTGATTTTGAGTTTTAATTAACGGTCCGTTGGTTTTAGAAGAGTGACATTAACCCCCAAACATCATCCCCCTGCCTTGAAAATAAACTTAACTCCACACGGACCACACAGACACCAACCTAGTTGAGTCAGTTAGTCAGTCAGGGTTTCGAGATTTGATTGGTTTTGTAAATTGAAAACAAACAAAGAGTTGATGAAAATGAAGGCTAATTATTTGCAGCAAAACCAATCGCAGAGAATAGCATTGGCGTCAGCATTCTTAATAATAATCCCCAATTTCTTCTTTTTTCAGGCTAATCAGCGATCTTATCCCTATTTATTCTCCGTAAGCACCAACTTCCCTCATTTAATTAGCTCAATTGAATTTAGTATTTATTATTATTTTTTTTAATTGAAGTTGTTATAATAAATAGTAGTTCATACATTTTAGTTAGTTACCGCTTTCTTTATAAGTTTGCAATTGAATTAGGTTTGTTTGTTTTACATTTTTTTTTTTTTTTTTTTAATTATTATTTATTGCACCTAGTTTCTTCCAAAGCTTATTAGTGTTTTTTGTAATAACCGTTTTTAGGCTTCAATTATTGACTTACAAATTACTAAGTCAAAGTGTTCCGTTTTTATAGTATTATCACATTTCAACATACCAGGGTTCAAAGGGTGAACATCTTGGGATGGGCAGGGAATACCTACCAGTTAAGCCGCACACATCATCATAGCCAATACGGCTCGACTTCCCCTAACAGAGATCCTTGACATTTTAGGAGGTGTTTGATCAAAACAAAATAATAAACTTTCATCCTCTTAAAATTAAATATCTTGCAAACCGTTAATCACTTAATCGTTACGCAAAACGAATCATACCATCACGACGAGAATTAAATCATCTTTCAGTAGACGGATTCGATATACTTTCGATGAACTTTTTTTCGATTTACTTTTTCAGTTATGTCTGGAAAAAGACGTAACTGGAAAAAAGAAATACGAAGAAAAAAAAAATCGTCGAAAGTATATAAGTGCCCGTCTATTGAAAGATAAAAAAATACTCGTCGCAATGGTGTATTTTGTTTCACTTAACGATTTACCGTTTGCAAGATATTTTATTTTTAAAAGAGAGGAAAGTAAGTTTGTTTGTTTGTTTGTTTTTTTTTTTTTTTTTTTTTTTTTTTTTTTTGTTTTTTTTTTGTTTTTTTTTTTTTTTTTTTTAATGAAAAAATGAGTGACTAACTTGATATATTAGATTTTTAGATAATTTTAAATCTACATTTATTTTCAACTCTACAAAAAGTAGTGTATTTGTTTGGTAAAATCACACCCGCGTATAAAACTACCCAATTGGTATTACCCGGGTCAACCCGGTTTTAAAACAAACATTGTCCCCCTGCCCTGAAAGTCAGAAGGGAGGGAGAGTAGTAATGCTCTGAGTTAGTCCGTCAGTCAGTCAGGGTTTCAAGATTTGATGAAAATGAGAGTTAATAATAATAATAATAGTAATAATAATAATAATAGTAATTATTATTATCCCAATGTATTCTCCGTAAGCACCACCTCTCTCTCAGTTAACTAGGTCAATTCAAATCAATTTTTTTTTTTAATTATTGAAATTGTTATAAATAGTTCATACGTTTCAGTTAGTTACCGCGTTTTGTTTATATATAAATAGTTCAAGTGTGTGTGTGTTCAACTCTTGTTTTTGGTGAAATCAGTATGAGTAAACAAGGAAAGGAAATGATTTAAAACAACCCGGTTATAAAAATTGGTATTACCCGGGTCAACCCGGTTTGAAAACAAACATCCCCTTTTGCCCTGAAAGTCTGAAGGGAGGAGACCAAGGCTGTCAAACTCGCGAGTTTACACGTAAGATCGTACGATCTTACGTGCACACCAGTCAAAATCGTGTAGGATCGTGGTAGGATCGCATCTGAGGTAGGATCGTAAGTAGGATCGTAGGATCGCGCGTAAGATCGTAAGATCGACACGCGATCCGAGTTTTTTTTTTTTTTTTTTTTTTTTTTTTTTAAAAAATCTTTTAAGTCCATCCCACTTGCTTAGGCCAAAAAAACAAATGTGTGTTTTACTAATGTCTCTAATGAGTAAATCACTATTGTTTCATTTTCTAAATAGATTATAGTTTATACATAGTTTTCTACTTTTTTGAATAGATTATAGTTTAAAAAGTGTTCAATAGTTTAATTTACTTTATTTCACTGTGATTAAACTAATCAAAGGGTATGTTTTGTAATGCCACTTATGAAACGTTTGTTTTCATGAAATCATGTTGATGGCTCGTATGTTTTGTGACATTTAGGAACTATGTTATGTAATATTATTGCACTAAATCGTTAATGTAACGATTGAAACTTGATTTTTTTGTATTTTACTATTACTTTAGTGTTTGAAATTTAAACTTTGTCATTTTCAAGAGGATATTATATGAACTTATCTTTGACGTTGAGTAAAAATATAAAACAGTTTGACTCGTATATCATTTGTTTACAAAATATGACAAATTGGTAGGATCGTAGGATCGCGATCCGATCTTACGATCTCGATCTTGCAAAGACAAAAACGATCCTGCGTGGGATCGCGATCTTGACAGCCTTGGAGGAGACTAGTACTGTAATTTCTTAACTCCAGACAGCAAAGTCAATCGCAGAGAAGAATAGCATTTGCATCAACAGCATTTCTGATAATAATAATAATAATCCCTAATTTCTTCTTCTTTCAACCTTTCTCCCTCCCGATCTTATCCTAATTTATTCTCCGTAAGCAGCATTTCATTTATTAGCTCAATTCATTTTTTATTATTTTAAATTGAAGTTGTTATAATAGATAGTAGTTGATACATTTCAGTTAGTTACCGCGTTTTCTTTATATCTTTGCAATTCAATAATTAGCTTTGTTACTTTTATGGTCCACATATAATTGACTTAGTAATTACCAAGTCAAAGTGTTCCGTTATTATCACATTTCAACAGACCATGGTTCAAAGGGTGAACATCTTGGGATGGCCAGGGAATACCCGCATACATCATAATAGCCAATAAGGCTCGACTTTCCCTTCCCTGGGTACCCGATCCTTGACATTTATAATGTCAGTTTTTTTTAGCAATACGGCCCCCATCAACCAAGAACTTGTGTTGTGTGTGTGTGTTCAACTCTTAGTTGATTGACACATATGCTTCGTGTCAATTAATTGCTTACTGTGGAAGGAAGGCCTTTATGTAATTGTGATATACTCACTTCTAGGATTCACTTAAGAAAGAAATGAGATCAAAAGTACTTGATGTTATTAATGGAGGAAAAATAGGTAAACAGTTACAATGGTTTGTTACAGTAGAGTGAAGAGAGAATTAGAGAGGAGGTTATGAAAATCTGACTAAATGAAACGAAAGAGTACAACTACTATTTAAAAGAGGAAAGGGCGCCAAAATCTGTTAAGAGGTATGTGTGGAGAGCTCACGTGCACCTCACATGTGCAGTTAAAGCCACACACGTGCACCTCACGTGCCAACACTTCTCACACACATCTTTGCTCATATCAATCCCTTCCCCTTAAATTGTTCTTGTCCTCAAGAACTGAGATCAAATGTAGGATTAGGAATTATTAACTCTCCACTTTGATCACAAGTAGGTAGAACCACTGGTTGTTGACTAGCTGGCCTTTCACCCTTGCATTCCTTGAGTTGAGAGACATGAAAGACATTATGAATTTGGGACTGCTCAGGCAAAGACAACCTATAATCCACTGCACCTATCTTCTCAATCACCTCAAATGGCCCATAATACTTTGGAGAGAACTTGTTCTGCTTGCCTTGTCTGATGGTCGCTTGCCTGTGTGGTTGAAGTTTGAGTAAGACCCAATCACCCACCTTGAAGATTCTTTAAGATGGAACTTAAGCACCTTAACAGCTTCTTCTCTAGCTCTCAATGACCTATCAACAGCTTTCACCCTGTTCTCCCCACCCAGATAAGGAACTTGGATGGGTGGTGGTTGTCCATAAAGTACTTCAGACGGAGTAGTGTTAATAGAGGACTGGTAGTTGGTGTTATACCACAGTTTTGCCAAAGCCAACCATTTAGACCACTCGGTGGGCTGCTCACCACCCATACACCTCAAATAACCTTCCAAACACCTGTTCACAACCTCTGGGTGATAAGAGGTGGACATCAAGAGCTTAACTTGCAGTAGTTTGAACAACCCCTTCCAAACCCTACTCATAAAGATTGTACACTGTATCCAAGAAAGACTAAGCTACTTGTGCAAATGGATGGGAGAGAGGAAAAGTGAGCATACTTGCTCAATCTGTCTACTACCACCAAAATTGTATCTTTGCCTTGTGACTTTGGGAGAGCCTCAATAAAGTCCATTGAGACACTCTTCCATACTCCTTCTAGAATGGGTAGTGGCTACAAAAGACCAAGATAACTTGCTAAGTCTCGGTTATTCTTCTGACCAAACACTCCCTAACCATATGCTTCGTTTCAATTAGTTGCTTGCTGTGGCACCTTTTCAGTTAATTTTATAAACAATTACATGAACATGTTTTAGTATCTTCCCTTGCTGGCATAATGCGAGTTGTACTATTTTTCCAAAGAAGGCCTTTATGTAATTCCTATGTAAAATTATGCTGATTTTATTGTATTATAGGAATGGAATGGAATGTGTGTCGATTCTTTTTTTACGAATGATTTTATTGTATTATAGGAATGGAATGCTCCAAGTGCTATGCACGTTTGTTTATTAGATGGCACTTTGCTTCAACAAATTGTGAGTAGGTGCTAACCTTAACACATATGAATAACGTTCATCTAAAACTCGTCTCAATAGTTATCATTTATGTAATCTAATACTCCATACCTTTTTTATACCCAGTCTAAGAAACAAAATGCGGATATTTGGTCTCCGTTGCCTGACCAAGGATGGGAACCTTGTACACATCGGCTACAATTCCATGTGAGTTCCTTAACCTGCGTTTTTTATATTTTGTACTATGTCGTGAGTTATGCACCCGTTTCTGTTTCATCTCTCATCATAATGTAATCGAATCCCGTGTTATTTTTTAAGCCATTCCAGAGAAATCTTGGGGATATATTCAGGTGTTTCTCGATGGAGGATTGAACCAGCAGAGAATGGGGGTACGCTCTATTTTGTTTCTTAAACAAGCATAAGGGGGTGTTTGGTGTATGGGCTTATTCAACTTTTGAAAAGCTAATAAACTCAAATTTCAAGTCTTATGAGCTTATCAACTTGAGCTTATGGCGTATTAAGTCCATAAGCTCATAGGCCTAAAAGATTGAGCTGATTAGCTTTTCAAAAGTTCACTAATTAAGCCCATACACCAAAAATATAAGCTAAAACAAACACCCTTTAAGAAAAAACGCAAGTAAATAATAGTTATATATATTTTTTTTTCTAAATTTTTTGCCTCTGTGTTAAAGATTTGTGATGCAGTAGCTGTTGCTAAAATTTTAAACGCGACCCTAGTGATACCACACCTTGAAGTAAATCCGGTCTGGCAAGATACAAGGTATTTTTACGGCCACCATTTGGCTTTATATCGTGTTTTTAAGCTCTTAGCTCGCAGACTGGTGGTAAGAAGCTACGTTTACTATGCAGTTCTTTCACCGATATATTTGATGTCAACCACTTTATTGAGGTCTTGCAAGATGAAATCTCCATAGTTAAAGAGCTGCCGATCATGTACTCTTGGAACACAAGGGATTACTATGGTACTGGCATACAACCTACTCGAATCAAAACGGCGCCTGTCCATGCTTCTGCTAATTGGTATCTCGAAAATGTGCTGCCGATGCTAAATAGGTTCGTGATAATCCTTTCTTTAACATTGTACTTCAGTTCTAGCACAAACATGTCAAAGTTATCGGTTTTCTCACTTTTCCGCTGTCACTTGATGATTTAATGCGTCACTATCTGATCTCTCGCCTGATATTATGGTTTTAGCATGTTTGCTTTGTCTGATACTTTCACCTTATAAAAACGTATTCGTGCGCCACTTAAAATTTATCTGATCTCTCGCCTGATATTATGGTTTTGTCCTGAAGAATCTGCAACATTTGTATGGACACGTAATTTATGGGAAGTGTCTAAGTAGTAGCCAAATGTGTTCGATATCCATCACAAATAAGCATTATGGTACAGTGGTTCTTGTTGATATATTGACTGTATAAAATAGTAACAGAGGTCATTGCATTATGTATAACTAATCAAATTTAACGCATTATGGTGCAGTGTTGTTTATAATATTGAGAAAAACAGAACTATTATATCTAACAATTGCAGTTCTAATGTTTCAGTCATGGAATTGCTGCTATTGCCCCATTCTCGCACCGTTTAGGTTTTGATAACCTACCTAAGGAGATTCAGCTTCTTCGATGTATGGTTAACTTTCAAGCATTAGTCACATCAGAAGACTAGGAGACACCCTTGTTCAGCGCCTTCGAAGCTCTCCTACTACAAACAAAGGAACAACGAACGATATATTGGAGGATGAAAGGGGAAGTGGAAAGTTTGTCGTTTTACATCTCCGCTTTGACAAAGTATGTCTCCTACCGTGTTTCTCCATCATGATCTTTAGAATGTAAATTTAGGCCATCTTTATCTCTTTTACTCTAAAAGTGATTCTTTTATTCTTAAATTTAGATTGCATATACCTTTTTGTGATTCAACAGTGGCACCAAGTGGGTCAAAATGGGGTAGGTTGACCCACCAACACTTTTTTTTGTCCCTCACAGTTCTATACACGATCAATCCCTAAAAAAGGTTTTACAAAAACCATCACTAAAATAATGATCCAATTTTTTCCGATCAAGTTTTTTAGGAGGTTATAAACACTTGAATGTGCTTTTCATAAGAACTGTTTGATCCATTAGTGGTAGCAATTTAGACTCTTTTAGTTATGAATGGGTCATGTCATGTTATGTTTTATCTCTAAGTGGACGAAAAGTGGTTCTGGTAAAACCTAACTCCATCCCTACCAAAAAGTATACCAGTGTTCATTACCTATCTTGCCCATATTGCCACTTGCCACCGGCTTTTGCATAAGTTACAAGTAGGTGATTGTGGGACTATGAAGGACATGTTGTTTACAATATTTTTATCGAACAGGATATGGCTGCCATTCAGCTTGTGATTTTGGTGGTGGAAAAGCTGAAATGTTGGCACTTACAAAGTACCGCCATGTCATATGGCAGGGAAGGGTGATGAAACCTCAGTTCACTAATGAGGAGTTGAGACATCAGGGACGATGTCCACTCACTCCTGAAGAAATTGGACTGCTTTTGAAAGCTTTGGGCTTTAACAATGATACACGCCTCTATCTTGCATCCCACAAGGTAACATCTAATCCGCCCCATGGAAAAATTCAATTTTTAGATCCATACATGATTTGAAGGAATTATTTGACTATTTTTTTAATTTGCACATAATTTGGAGAAATTTTTTAGAGCCAAATCAATATCATCAAATTTTTTGGTCTGCTGATAATGGGCAAACTAGTACGTATTGACTATCTATAACTTAAATCTTTTTTGTGAAAAAAAAAATGCAATTTTCATGCATTGGTGGTTGTAAATATTGATGACCCTAAAAATACTTTGTTTCGAAAAAATCAGTATAAACAGCAAGTATTTGAACTTATAATGTTTGTTATTTTCACTCATGCTGTTATTTTAGCAATTCAAACAGTCAAACCTGCAAATTTTACATAATCTGCTTGCTTTATCTCTGAAACATAGGTATACGGTGGAGAAGCAAGAATTTCTGCACTGCGTAAACTGTTTCCACTTATGGATGACAAAAAAAGCCTTGCATCTGACAAAGAACGGGCAGAAATTGAAGGAAAAGCGTCGTTGTTAGCGGCTGTTGATTATTATGTCAGTATGCATACCGACATCTTCATTTCAGCCTCACCAGGCAATATGCACAATGCAATGGTATGTATGGTTGACCTCATTCAGCATATCTCTGTTAAAAACTAACAGTAGTGTTTTCCTTAACATGTAAAAGAGAAACCATATAAAAAGGAATTTTAAAACATTTTTGAATTTTCTTTTACAGAAAATTGACTAAATGAGCTGTGGGATATTCTCTATCTTTTTTTTGGATATATTCGGGAATGACCCTATAATTCGCTAAATTAACTTTTTAGGAAACAACAAAAAGGTAAATAGTGCATAATATTTGTAAAATTGTTTTGAATTTGAATTTTTCACAAAAAAAATTTTTGTGATAATTTATGATTTTTTATTGAAATTGTGAAAAATATTCCAAGTTTTTGACTTATTTGAGAATTTAAGACTTTTAGTTGTTTTGCAAAAATTTAATTTGCTAATTTTAAGGTCATTTGTGGATATGGATGAATATGCAAATATGACTGTCGTACTTCACATTCTCATAGAAAAGTGTTCATTTTGCAAAAAAATTCTTGCATTTTCAAAAAGAATGATGTTTTGCTTTAGAAGCCACTATTTCAACCCATTTAAATAAAAACGGATAAAGTTTGGTTGACTCTTATTGATAAGGAATCTAACGGGCCAAATATTTAGTTTAATGAAAAAGTGAACGGGTTGAATGTGGTCTGAAGTGTATTCGAATTCAAAAAGACTTGGGACAAAACTGTGCTAGTGTCCAAATCCAACCCATCTAAAGGGCCTTTTTGACCCTTTCATTTGCTGACTATTTAAGGGCTAATGGCACCAAAATGTATCATAGTTGTCATTGATTCCTTTTATATGTATAGAACGATTTTTTTGGCTATTTTGTGTACTAAACTTGATTTTTGGGCATTTTTTGTGTACTTTATGACCATTTTGCCCATCATTTTAATAACATGAGAGGGGCAAAATGGTCATAAAGTACACAAATATGCCCAAAAAATCAAGTTTAGTACACATAATAGAAAAAAAATTGTTCGATACATATAGAAGGAAATGATGACAACTATCTATGACCCTTACTTATAAAACTAATCATTGTTCCTTGTTTCTCAGCTAGGGTATCGAGCATACAAAAACTTGAAGACTATCCGACCAAATATGGTGCTCTCGAGCCAGCTCTTTCTTAACGAAACTATGGACTGGCCTTAGTTTTAGTAGGCTATACAAACCGCGCATAAGAATAGACAAGGTCAAGTTAGGTTAAGAAAGGAGACACAATCCATATATACCTATCCAATACCAGATTGTATGTGTCAACAACATTAGTTGGTTCTTTTTTCAATTTTGTAGAGTTAGAGAAATGTATGTAAACGAACACGGATAACAGTAAAACACAAATTTGATATGTTTTTTTGCTTCTCTATGTGGGCGTTATGTGCATCCACGATATTTTTTATAGGGTCGCAGGTCGGTAGGTGAATGATGCAACATCTGGTTTGGTTTGCAAGTTTTAATACAAATGTTTGTTTCGCATGTGTATTTTATTGTTGTTGATTAGTTATATGGGATTTTGCTATACTAGATTTGTTGTTACGTGTATATCTGTGGGATGGTGTTTTAGGCGTCTTATACAGTCAAATAGATTGAACTATATATGGACGTCACGTTATCAAGTAGTGAAATTATACGACACACCCATTACCGAGAACAAGTAAAGGGGATCTACTTCAGATATCACAAGGATTGCCGCACGTCAATCATGGTTCCTGTCAATGCCATGGTTCCTAACTTCCTATCCATCACATATTGCAATATGTCAATATTTATTTGAGTACATGTATTTCATTTTGCTCAATAAAGGTTTTAATCACGGTATGGTAATCGTTTTTAGCTCTCCTCCACCTCCACGACCCTGGAGACGGTCCACAGCCGTGGTTTCAACTACTAGTGGAGGAAAAGGTATTGATATATTTGACGAGGGTTTTCGCTCATTAAATATAATGTCACTAGAGTTTCTGCATGATTTCAAAGAAGATGAATAAGATTGAACTATATATGGACATCACGTTATCAAGTAGTGAAATTATACGACACATCCATTACCGAGAACAAGTATGGGGGATCTACTTCGGATATCACAAGGATTGCCGCACGTCAATCATGGTTCCTATCAATGCCATGGTTCCTAGCCATCACATATTGCAATGTCAATATTTATTTGAGGACATGTATTTCATTTTGCTCAATAAAGGTTTTAATCACAATATGGTAATCGTTTTTTGCTCTCCTCCACGGCCCTGGAGATTGTCCACAGCCGTGGTTTCAACTACTAGTGGAGGAAATGGTATTGATATATTTGACGAGGGTTTTCGCTCATTAAATATAATGTCACTAGAATTTCTGCATGATTTCAAAGAAGATGAATAAGAAGATGAGAGTGGTTAGATAAAAGATTAAAAACCCAGTAGTAAAGCACATGCAGATCATTTCACACTACATATATGTTCACACATAATTAGTTTACCTATGTCACAATAAACATTCTATAATATTATCATATAAGTTGGTTCGACGGAAGTACAAAAAACAAATTAGCTAAATACGTTATAAATAGAAATAGTAAAACGATAAACAATGCAAGTGAAGATAGGCAGCTTCTACGGAGAGCAATAAGCAAGTTTGAACACACATCGAGACCATTCACCAACTAAACTTAACGAAGAACTTGTTAGCTCATTTGAGGTCAGGCCAATTTCCCATTCTCCTTCAAGACCATTTCTTATCACAACATTTGAGGTCTGGCCAATTTCCAGCTTTGTTTTCCATCACCCCCATATCAATTAGCTTCAAGAAGTAATCAGTGGCTTTGAGCCCCTCATCTGAAGATGTGCCTCTATGTACAAGGGGTTAGCAAATACAAAACAATGCATCAAAGAGGAGTACCGAGTAGTTAATAAACGAGCCTAGCTCATTTAGGCCTATACTTGACTTTGTTCGGATCGTTAACACCCTGTCTAGATCCACTGCTTGATCCGCCGTTTAGCCAGAATGCCACCTTAAAAACCAAGAAACTACATTAGCTTATATGGAATTGCACCATTAGTATGAAATTAAAATGCATTCGACATTAGAGAATCTTTGAAAACAGGTACAATAGTTGCATTTTATCCATGGACTGTCTACCATCCTTTTGAAAGTTTAACATCTTTAACACAATAAGGGACCAAAAGTTTAACAAGTTTTATAATGGATACTGTTTATGTAAATTTTGGTATTTAGAGACCAAAAATGTAATTTGGTATAAACTATAAGGACCAAAAGTGTGTTATTTACTCACCGGTGACAGGTTGTATTCTTTATCTCCCATAAACACGAAGCTTGGGAGATGCAGCGATATCTTCAGGTAGCTTCTCAAGAAGAGCACAACGACAAAGGTCGAGATACTTAAGATGTTTTAACTTACAAATGCTATCAGGAAGATGTTTAATCTTTGTACCCGACAAATTTAGACTCTCCAGAGATTCTAACTGGCCAATGTTCTCAGGCACCTTCCCAAGACAATAACATTCTCCAACATTGAGCGACTTCAGACGTTTTAGCATGCATATGCTATCTGGAAGATATTCAATCTTCATACTCCACACACGTAGCATTTCTAAACATTCTAATTGGCCAAGATTCTCTGGTAACTTCTCAAGAAGAGTACAGTGATGAAGGATGAGATGCGTCAGATGTTTTAACCCACAAATGCTATCAGGAAGATGTTTAATCATTGTAGCCGACAAATCCAGTCTCTCAAGAGATTCTAACTGGCCAATGCCCTCAGGCAACTTCCGAAGACAAGAACAGTCTCTAACATCGATTGACTTAAGACGTTTTAGCATGCAGATGCTATCTGGAAGATATTTAATCTTTTTACTCCTCACATATAGCTCTTCTAAACATTCTAATTGGTCAAGATTATCTGGTAACTTATCAAGAAGATCACCGTTATTGACTTCGAGAAATTTGAGACATTTCAACATACAAATGCTATCCGGAAGATGTTTTATCTTTGTAGATGACAAACAGAGCTCCTCCAGACATTCTAACTTGCCAAGATCTTTGGGAAACTCTGGAATATCGCATTTGAGTTCAAGCTTTCTTAAGCATCGTAAACTACAAATCATGTCTGAAAATTTCTTAAAGTCTGTGCAAGCACATAGACCAAAAGAAATAAGCTTCTCAATATTTCCAACTGATGATGATAGATTTTCTTCATACCAACAATCAAACTGAAACTTTGGGAGATTACTGTTGGGGTGCAATCGGCATAAATCTAGGGACTTACCAACCAAACGTAAACTAGCTGAAGAACGACTATCCTTTGGTTTAAGTCTAAGGAGCCAACTTTTTTCAGATATCCAACGGGAGCATTAATTTCTACCAACTCACCACAGCCTTCAAGATCTAACCTCTCAAGATTTGGAAACGGCTCAAGGTCAAGGCTCCTCAACCTTGATTTACAAAGTACAAGGAATTTGAGATTTGGACATGCAATAGACACCTGAAGTTCTTCAAAATCAGCACAACCTTCAAGATCTAAGCTCTTAAGATTTGGAAACAGCTCAAGGTCAAGGCTCCTCAACCTTGATTTACGAAGTTCAAGGACTTTGAGATTTGGACATGCACTAGACATGTGAAGTTCTTCAAAATCAACACAATCATTAAGATTTAAGCGCTCAAGATTTGGAAACGGCTCAACGTCAAGGCTCCTCAACCTTGATTTACAAAGTTCAAGGAATTTGAGATTTGGACATGCACTAGACACGTGAAGTTCTTCAAAATCAGCACAATCATTAAGATCTAACCTCTCAAGATTTGGAAACAGCTCAAGGTCAAGGCTCCTCAACCTTGATTTACGAAGTTTAAGGAATTTGAGATTTGGACATGTAATAGACACATGAAGTTCTTCAAAATCAGCACAATCATTAAGATTTAAGCTCTCAAGATTTGGAAACGGCTCAACGTCAAGGCTCCTCAACCTTGATTTACAAAGTTCAAGGAATTTGAGATTTGAACATGCACTAGACACGTGAAGTTCTTCAAAATCAGCACAATCATTAAGAACTAACCTCTCAAGATTTGGAAACAGCTCAAGGTCAAGGCTCCTCAACCTTGATTCACGAAGTACAAGGAATTTGAGATTTGGGCATGCACTAGACACATGAAGTTCTTCAAAATCAGCACACTTATTAAGAGAGAATTTCTTGAGATTCGGAGTTAACCCAAGGTCAAAGGTTCTTAACTTTGAGCGACTGATATCGAGATGCTTGAGCTCTTGACAACTGACAGGCATGCAAAGTTTTACTAATTTATCAGAACTAAGAATTAATGTCTCGAGACTCGGAGTCATAATAAAGTCAAAGGTCGTCAACGCTGACTCATAGAGAGCCAGGAATTTGAGTTTTTTGAGAACCTACCAAAAAAAATAAGACAAAAAAGATTAATATTAACGTATTAACCAGACCAATAAATTAATAGCATTATTACGAAACAACCAATCAAAAATTATTCTACCTTTTTTTCTCCCTCTTCCCAAAGTTGTTCCATTCTGGTATTATGCATATAAAGTCGAACAAGATTGTTTGCTTGAAATGTTTCGGGTAAATACAAGAAAGGGTAATTTTGACAATTTAGATATTTCAAAGAGTTTGAAAAGTATTGGGCGGTATTATCAAGATATTTGGCACGTCTTTTATAATAATCTTGAAATGGAAAATACACTTGAAGATATCTAAGTTGCTTCATTTTTCCAAGACCTTTCATACCGGTTCCCGCATTTGTGTTCATCTTATGAAGTTGTAGACATATTGTTGCTTCAGTACCCTGCAATACAAAAACAATGTCCAGAAACCTGGAAAGTCAGAACAAATGCAAAAGTTATAGTTTTCTCTACATTACAAGTAAACTGATCTTTACCTTGTCATCAGCCAATATATCGTCAATTTCCTCTGTAATCCACAGTCGGCTATGTTTGTTAGGTTCATTCGGGTGCTCACGACGAACAATGTTCTTTCCCATTTCTTCTATATGGTCATGCATGCCCAAGAATAGCTGACCATATTTAGAAGAAAAAGTTATGAGAGATCTCTGCTCAAGAACTTTTAAACCATTTATAGCACGAAATCCACAGGATTCAAGAATTCTGATTGCATCTTCTTTGTCCTTGCCTTTCAATATGCATGCAATGTCTAGAAATATTTCCTTATAATCTTTCTCGAGACTTGTATAGCTTAATTATAGCTTTTCCTGAGTCTCCTGTAAGGGAATTTCTTTTAGTCTTTCTATGGCATCCTTCCATTCATGCTCATCTTTACCACAAAGAAATGAACCCAAGACTTTGAGTGTTAAAGGAAGACCAGCAGCATAGCGTACAACTTTTCCTGATAGATCTTCGTATCCTTGAGATGGAATCTCCCTTCCAAATGCATATCTACTGAGGAGACACATTGCTTCCTTATCTGATAAAAGATCGATATTGCGAATCACGTTCACTCTCTGTGCTTCCAACACTTGCTCATCTCTACTGAGGGGACAAATTGCTTCCTTATCTGATAAGAGATCGATAACTGGAATCAACTTCACTCTGTGAGCGACCAGCACTTGCTCATCTCTCGTTGTAATGATAATTCTACTTCCCGGCTTAAACCAGTTAGGCCCACCAGCTAACGCCTCAAGTTGGTCTATGTGATTCACATCATCTAGAACAAGAAGAACCTTTATACCAGACATCCTGTTTTTCATCATGATTTTCCCATCAGTAACAGCATTCACAGTGACGTGTTCATTCAGCACATCTTTAAGGACTTGTTCTTGTAATTTATTCAAACCTAATTTTGTGGAACCTTCCCTCACATTCTCAACAAAGCTTTTGGCTTCAAAATCAGCAGATAGATGATCAAAAACAGCTCTAGCTGTAGTTGTCTTCCCAGCCCCTTCCATGCCCTTGATCCCTATCATGCGAACATCATCAATTTCCATTTTTAAAGAGTAAACAACATCCTTTACTCGAGTCTCCATGCCTACTAACTTTTCATCAAAGCCGGAATTGATGGGACGTAACTCTAGTAAAATCTCACCAACAATTTTTTTGATGAATCCAGCTTCGTGCCTGTATGCATGGTAAAAGAAGGTTCTGTTTAGCATACCCTATATCCCACATGAACCGTGTTTTAGATCTATAACATACAATCATATATCAAGCAAAAACATACTATACTACTATAATAATAATCTGTCACTCATGATCCTTTTTAAACACATATTAGCAACAAACAAAAGTAATGAATATGGCAAACATAGATATGATGAAGGAATTACCCGTCATTGGTGTTCTTGAGCTCCCACCCAGCCAGATCGGCTGCTTCTTTCAGAGCGTCTCTCCATTTCTGAGCAGCCTCTTTCTTTTTATTCTTGGAAAAGGCATTTTCAACCGCCCCACTTTGGTTTCGGACTTGGGTGGGTTCCACATCATAGAATACAGGGTAAGCAGTGTGGCCAGGCATCTTGTGACACTCCATAATCTTGACAAGCTCATCCAAACACCATGACGAAGAAGCATAGTTTTCGGAAAAAACAATGATGTAAAATTTGGAGTCTTCAATGGCTTTGACTAGCTCATCACTGATAGTTTTCCCTTTGTGGATTCTTACATCATCCTTGTAAGTGTAAATGCCTTTTGCATTAAGAGCTTCATAAAGATGGCCAGCAAAGTTCTTGCGAGTGTCTTCACCTCTAAAGCTTAAAAAAACATCATACTTGAAGCTAGTTTGAATGGATGAAGTTGAAGTGGATGAGTTAGAAGAAGATTCTTCTTTTTTTGGTTCTGATGAGTTAGAAGAAGATTCTTCTTGTTTTGGTTCTGATGAGCTAGAAGAAGATGCCATTGAATAAAAGTAATAGATAAAGCCCATTAGCATTAGCATCAGCGTAATTCCTAATGAAGTTATGGTTGAAGGATCGGAGGAGAAACGTAATATCTTGCTGAAGATCGACATTTCTACAAACTGATTGCAAAGAAAAAAAACTTGATAATGTGAAGGTGATTGGTTAGGTGTAAATTATGATGAAACTGAAGCTTAGTCAATGAAAAAGAAAGATAAGCCGCCCGCCCACTCATATGGTCTTTTGGTGGATGATTAAAGAAATATAAGATTCAACAAAAAAACAAAACAATTACACTCAAAGTAATAATTTAATCTATTTCTCCAAAAAGACAAATAAACTCATCAATTTCTCTAACAACTTCTTAGAAAATGCTTTAACATAAAGGCTTGCTCCGACATCGACATTGTTATTATAATTATTTTTTCCAAGTATGAGTTTCCTTGTAAACTATTGTCCAGCCATTTATACTATATAATTGTTTTATCATTGCTATTGTTAGTACAAAATTCGGGCAAGGTGGACTTACTCGGAACCTGGGTTTGTGAAAGTCCGCTGAACCTATCGACCTGAAAAGTATCACACAAAACTCAAAATCTCCAACTTAATCATTAAAACTATTTTTCTTTTTTACCAAAAGCTAAGACTAGTAGTAGTGTTGACCACAAAGTTGACAAAACAGCCCCGCCAACTCAGCTAGACCAAATGCGTGACCATATGCTCGTAGTAGTGGTCACTTGTTGGAATCATATAAATGATGTGGTCTTTTAAGGATGCTCATGTCAGACAACTACAATGTAGTAATAGCAATGTTAATAAAAAAGATTAGCAAATCGTATCAAAACTATTAACCAATATCACATTCATTTCTTATAGTCAAAGTTAGAAATCAACAAAATTAACTGTAAAATTACAAACAGTTGTGAGATATAACTAAAATCAACAAATTAGAGATTTAAAATCATACCTTTTGTTCTTCCATTAAAAAAAATGATGAAATGAAAGCATCTTGGGAATGTTGTTTGTGATGGATAAAGTAAAAACTAATTATAAGAAGCAATGATGAAGAAGATAACTAAACGGATTATCGGCCGCTGTTTTGGAAGATTAGGTTCCGGCGATGACGTCATTCGTTATGGAGTGACCGGAAATATGATTATTTGGATCATCTGTTCAAGGGAGTGTTACTTTGGTCTTTGGGAGTTTGGGCTCTGTCTAAAAGTACCAAATTACCCTTTAGTTTGCAAACACGTACTAGGAAAAGTTGATGTTTAACACCGAAAATCGTTTTTATCTTAGCAAATCATAAAAAGACTATCTATCAAGATTAAATCTCTCGTATGTATCGTAATGCATATTCAAAAACTAGTAATCTATATCTATACTACATTATAAATCATTTGACACTTCCTATAAAAAAAAAGTCTTAAAAATTTAAGACTAAAAATATTACTATAAAAGAAAAGTAAAAAATTAATGTAAATATGAAAATTTAAGTCTCATTTAAAGTTTTAAACATCTCTAACTCACTAACCGCCCTCCAATAATGATACATTTTAATGGAATTGTTTATAAGAAAATGTCACTAAACTTATAACCATCAATTTGTTAGTTATCCATTCGTATGAGCTGTATATGTATTGTATAGTTATACATTCGTATGAGCTATGATTATGAATTGGTGAGTAGGAGATTAGCTTGTAATTAGTATTTTCCTAATATAGCTCTTGTATAGGCGATATATATCGCTATCATTGTATGTTTCAATAAAACAAATCCACTCTTACATGGCATCATGAGCAAACCCTAAAACACGCTTTCACCGATGCATCTTTTCATCCCTTGTTTATTGGTGTTCATTTATATTGATTGCCGATCGTTGGTTTATGGTATAACCAGTCGACTCTTGGTTATTTTGTTTCATTTGTTGGTGTTCACTGTTAAACGATTCAAACCCTCCATCACGCCTACTCACCCAGTTTTCCCTCTCAAAAACTCACACCATGACTATTATCAACACTCCACCACAATCTGTCATTCTCCTCTCTGATAAACTCATGACCATCAATAACCTAAATAACCTAATACCCATAAAGTTGGATGTGGACGAGATGAATTATTCATCTTGAGTTTATTTATTTCTCAATCTTTGTCGAGGCAATTCACTGTTGGATCATAGAGAGACCAAGAATAAAGATGATGCATCCTCGAGCACTAACCTATGTCACGATGACGAGTGGTTAAAGATTGATTCCTAATACATCCATTTCCTCAACAATCTAACCAAAACCTAATATCACTCCCATCGCCCAACATACCAACACAAGAAGAAGTGAAATCTAATTCAAATCGGCCAAAATGCTTTTTACTACCCTGAATTTGATCAAGTGGAACTCCTAGTACCTTAAAGTATTATTGGTACCTTATAGTACCCTATATTTAGTTATTTGGTTCATATACTACCCTAACCCTAATTAGTATAGTCAAATAACTTTCACATGTCATACTACCTTATAGTACCCTATATTTGGTTATTTGGTTCATATACGACCATAGCCCAATTTTTTCTTGTATGTCTTTGAAGATTATGACCCACTTCTTCAATATTGATCCTGGAACGGATTATTACTTTTGGAAAGGTGATGCATTATTTTTTTTTATTATCACAAGTACTAAAGTGGCACCATAAAAAAAACATTTGGTAATTTTTTTATTTTTTTATTATTTTTTTATTTTATTTTTTTTTTTTGTCAAATTGAATTTGCAACGTAAGGAATGAAAATAACACAAAAATATTAACGGAGATTGCATATACAAAAAAGAGACACTTTTCATAAAAAAATGTATATATACTACATGACCTGAAATTGAGTGTAGCCCGTATCACACCTAACACCCAAGTGGTATGTTCATGAGTATGACCCAAAATTGAGTGAAACCCGTGTCACATCCGACAACCAACAAATTAAACTATTACAACACTTTTAAAAAAAATTAAAAAAAAATAATAAAAATAAAAATCACAAGGTTTTGACAAATTTGCAGTTTTGACAAATTTCGATTCTAACGAACACAATGTGCTAATTTTCCTATTTTCAATAAAAGTGTCTTTTGTATATGCAGCCTCCGTTAATATTTTTGTGTTATTTTCATTCTTTATGATGCAAATTCAGTTTGACAAAAAAGAAAAAAAAAATACTAAATGTTTTTTTATGGTGTCACTTTATTTTGTGATAATAAAAAAATAATGCATCACCTTTCCAAAGTAATAATCTGTTCCATGATCAATATTGAAGAAGTGGGTAATAATCTTTGAAGACATACAAGAAATAAATTGTCGAAAAAAGTAAGGAACAAATGTCACTAGCTAAATCTCACATCCAATTTCCTTCGTTAAATACTAACGGTAGTATGACATGTGAAAGTCATGTGACTATATTAATTAGGTCTAGGGTAGTATATGAACCAAGTAACAAAATATGAGGTACTATAAGGTACCAATAATACTTTAGGGTAGTAGGAGTTTTACTTGATCAAATTCGGGGTAGTAAAAAGTATTTTGGCCATTCTAATACATCCATTTCCTCAACAATCTTTACAATGTTACGCCAAACCCCACCAGTCCACCACCTATTACCCCCTCCCATAGCCCTAATGTCACCCAAAGCCCCACTATCTTCATGAATACTCTTAATCACCTTAGCCCATAACCCCCCCCCCCCCCCCCACCCCGTAAGAAGCTAAGACCGAATCTCATTTAACCTAAGAAAGTTTTTTGCCTTCACCCAACCCCCCACCCTAAAAGAAATTCTTCCTAATTCTCTCAAGTTTTTTTTATAACACTCAAAGACACGCGGAACATCAAAAAATAATACAATGGCAAACTACCAAGAACCGATTTTACCAATGTTAGACAACCCCCAAACGACATCGTTTTAGCTTTCCAATCCCTGAAACATAGGTATATGGTGGAGAAGAAAGAATTTCCGTGCTGCGTAAACTGTTTCCACTTATGGATGACAAAAAAAGCCTTGCATCTGACAAAGAACGGGCAGAAGTTGAAGGAAAAACATCGTTATTAGCAGCTGTTGATTATTATGTCAGTATGCATACCGACATCTTCATTTCAGCCTCACCAGGCAATATGCACAATGCAATGGTATGTATGGTTGACCTCATTCAGCATATCTCTGTTAAAAACTAACAGTAGTGTTTTCCTTAACATGTAAAAGAGAAACCATATAAAAAGGAATTTTATAACATTTTTGAATTTTCTTTTACAGAAAATTGACTAAATGAGCTGTGGGATATTCTCTATCTTTGTTTTGGATATATTCGGGAATGACCCAATAATTCGCTAAATTAACTTTTTAGGAAACAACAAAAAGGTAAATAGTGCATAATATTTGTAAAATTGTTTTGAATTTGAATTTTTCACAAAAATTTTTTTTTGTGATAATTTATGATTTTTTATTGAAATTGTGAAAAATATTCCAAGTTTTTGACTTATTTGAGAATTTAAGACTTTTAGCTGTTTTGCAAAATTTAATTTGCTAATTTTAAGGTCATCTGTAGATATGGATGAATATGCAAATACGACTGTTGTACTTCACATTCTCATAGAAAAGTGTTCATTTTGCCAAAAAATTCTTGCATTTTCAAAAAGAATGATGTTTTGCTTTAGAAGCCACTATTTCAACTCATTTAAATAAAAACGGATAAAGTCTGGTTGACTCTTATTGATAAGGAATCTAACGGGCCAAATATTTAGTTTAATGAAAAAGTGAACGGGTTGAATGTGGTCTGAAGTGTCTTCGAATTCAAAAAGACTTGGGACAAAACTGTGCTAGTGTCCAAATCCAACCCATCTAAAGGGCCTTTTTGACCCTTTCCTTTGCTGACTATTTAAGGGCTAATGGCACCAAAATGTATCATAGTTGTCACTGATTCCTTTTATATGTATAGAATGATTTTTTTGGCTATTTTGTGTACTAAACTTGATTTTTGGGCATTTTTTGTGTACTTTATGACCATTTTGCCCATCATTTTAATAACATGGGAGGGGCAAAATGGTCATAAAGTACACAAATATGCCCCAAAAATCAAGTTTAGTACACATAATAGAAAAAAAAAATTGTTCGATACATATAGAAGAAAATGATGACAACTATCTATGACCCTTACTTATAAAACTAATCATTGTTCCTTGTTTCTCAGCTAGGGTATCGAGCATACAAAAACTTGAAGACTATCAGACCAAATATGGTGCTCTCGAGCCAGCTCTTTCTTAACGAAACTATGGACTGGCCATAGTTTCAGTGGGCTATACAAAACGCGCATAAGAATAGACAAGGTCAAGTTAGGTTAAGAAATGAGACACAATCCATATATACATATCCAATACGAGATTGTATGTGTCAACAACATTAGTTGGTTCTTTTTTCAATTTTGTAGAGTTAGAGAAATGTATGTAAACGAGCACGGATAACAGTAAAACACAAATTTGATATGTATTTTTGCTTATCTCTGTGGGCGTTATGTGCATCCACGATATTTTTTATAGGGTCGCAGGTCGGTAGGTGAATGATGCAACATCTGGTTTGGTTTGCAAGTTTTAATACAAATGTTTGTTTCGCATGTGTATTTTATTGTTGTTGATTAGTCATATCGGATTTTGCTATACTAGATTTGTTGTTACGTGTATATCTATGGGATGGTGTTTTAGGCGGCTTATACAGTCAAATTAGATTGAACTATATATGGACGTCACGTTATCAAGTAGTGAAATTATACGACACACCCATTACCGAGAACAAGTAAAGGGAATCTACTTCGGATATCACAAGGATTGCCGCACGTCAATCATGGTTCCTATCAATGCCATGGTTCCTAACTTCCTATCCATCACATATTGCAATATGTCGGTATTTATTTGAGAACATGTATTTCATTTTGCTCAATAAAGGCGTGAGGCGTGGTATGGCGGCATGGTCGCGCCTCAAGCCTTACGCGCCATGGCGGAGCCTTTGCGTTTCTTAAGGCGTCACTAAAGTGGCAAAAAAATATTTATAGATTTACGTATTTATAATTTTAGATCATATTACTCGTACTATATTAGACATTTAGACCACTACTTAATAAGTTAATATATATTTTTTTAGAAAGGCACTACTTAATATATAATTACCATGCCCATATATCAAATAGCCTAAATTTCAAATACTAGTTTAAAACTAGCCGAGTACCTGTGCCTAGCGGCAGCGGTGTCTAGTTTGACATATTTCAGCGGCGAGTAATTATCTTTCAAAAATTTGAATCTTGAAAGTGGGTGTGTTTTTGTGTTTGATTTAAAGGTGAAAATGGCCTTTTACCGTTTGTTAATTTAGTTTTCGACGACCATAGTGTTATAAACTTTGTTTTCGGTGACCAATAGCGCTCTACCTAAGTACCTAGCATTTTGTCTCATAGTATGATACTTGCGTATTTTGGGGACATCGAATAGGCTAATGACGATTCCACTCTTTTCTTTAATGCACACTTGACGTAAATTGCAAAAATTCGATTTTCGATGCGATCTTTGCAATTCGCAAAGGGAATTTTTAAGGCGCACTTGAATCATTGAACATTAAACTGATTTGAATTGCATAATATTTTTACTTGGGCACTGAAAATAATATATCGCGACTTCATTACTATCATTTCATGTTTGTTTTTCATTTTGAAAAAAATCATATAGTGTATAACAATAAAATTTTCAATTTTAAGTTACAAATTTTAAATTGAAATGACAACTCAAATTAGAGAACAGACCTATATACTCTTTCTAAGGTACTTTTATGTTTTTTGACGTAATTATCATAATACGTGAGTACATTATTTAAATACTTAAACGGTTAAACCTATTTGTAACTCATAATACAAATTTCACACAATTTTGAAAAAATAAGTTCAACCTAAACGTCTATGAATTTTACTTTTGTCAACATGCTAACACAATACATTATCATCGATCCTAACCAAGTACATGCTTCTTTCGAGAGACGTGTGCTATACATGTTACTTTGGATACAAAGTGTATTTTTGAAGAGTAGTAGTCAAACCTTCAATTTCTTTTACTCATGTTACAAAAAATTACTATATGTAGCCTCAAACACCCCCTAATTAGACTTAAGCTATGACAATGAGAAAATCCACAGAACCTGACTTTGGTAACAATATTTTTTCAATGATATAAGTGAAAATAGTAAAATGGTCAGGTTGATATTTGTTTTACAACCAGGGACGGAGCCAAGGGGGTGCCCGCGGGTGCACGTGCACCCCATGGATTTTTTCGATATAGTGCTAATTTTTTTAAAAATTATCGATTTTACCTAAATGTATCTTAAATGCACCCGGTGCATTAAATGTGTCTCTAGTATTATTTAGTTCGTATACTTTACATATAAAATTTTGTAAACACCCAAAGATAAAACAAGTTTAATAAATTCAAGCACAAAAACCCAAAGATGAAATAGGTTTATTAATGAAACAAGTTTATTCATCATCCTAACAATTTACAAAATCCAAAATTTAACCAACACACAAAGATGAAACAGGTTCGTAAGTCGTAACATATACCTTTCATTTGTTTATTATGTCTTTTAAAGTTTTCATGTTTTGATTTTTTATGAAATATTGACTAATTTGTTGGTTCCGTATAGTGACATAGTCTCATCATCAATAAGGGCTTAGGACAATAAGAATAAGGGAATAACTATGCAATTTCTATTAAGACAAATAAGGATAATAAGTTTAAGTGATAGTCAACAATATATTAGAATATGAATAGCACCCCAATTGTGTTGTCATGGGGCATTTTATTGTTGTCGTAGTTACAATATATATGAAAAGTAGTGCTTAATTGAAGTTGGCCTTAGTCGTGCATGTTGCTATCGCTACGGTTGAAAGATGTTATTTTTAAATGAAGCTCATTAAAACTGATTTGCGAAATGGGATGGGTGATGATTATTTTAACGGCGCTTTAACTTGTGTGCTATAGAGAAAGAATAACTTATTAATATTAAAAATGAGGGTGCACGTAAGTGTTATTTTGCTAAGTGAGATTATAGAATCACTAATTAGAAGGTAATATGTTCATTTATTTATCGTTTTAACAAAATCTTCGTTTTAATTCACGTTTTAACTCTATTATATTACGGTTCAAAAAAATTTGTGCACCTGGTTATATTTCTTTCTGGCTCCGTCCCTGTTTACAACGGTTAACTCGCTATGAGAGTAAGAGATAAATAACTCTAACAAATATTGCTATGTTTGTCTCAACTCTCAAGAAGATAACACCTGTATATTAATTTTTGGTTTTTGAAGTTTGAATTTACGCCAGCCTTTTGTTTCAAGTTTCCAGCTTTTTTTTTTTCAAGTTTCGACTCTCGTTTTGAATTCCTGCCTGCCATCTTTTTGTTTCAAGTTCATTTTGAATTCACACCCACTCTCATTTCGAATGCCACACCATTCTAAATTTCCAACTCTCATTCAAAATTTCTTACATAAAGTACATCCTTTTTTCACCTCAACGCCAATATGCATTTTTGAAAATAGAGAATTATAATTTTATTTGTTGACATGCTAGTACAAGCATGTTTTTCTTTTACACTTGTAAAAATTGAAAATTAAACCTCTAGTTAAGTTATAGTGGTCTTAAATAACATGAGATAAAATTTTCTTATACACCACCATTAAAGGAACATCATGCCATCAGCACATGTCCCGGATCTAAATACCACAAAGAAGCATCATTGCTCACAAAAAATTATGAAAAACACAAGTTGGCCACAAAACTTTATAGGCCATTTTTTGCGATTACCGGTAAAAATAGCACATAACACCAACAAAATAACATTAAATCTATCAACTCAAACATGTCCATACAAAACAAAAGCACCACTGGTGCGCAAAACCAACAACTAAACAAAACATAACCAAGAGACCCATCAACTACTTGATAATAAGTCAAAAAAAATATACCATAAATCTTGAGCTTAAGCCCAAAAAAACCTTGAAGACACATATCAAACATACGTTAGAGTATACTTTAAAACTAACAACAATTCAACAAGAGATTTACGTTGCCTCAACTACATTATAAAACCCACAAAAATTCACGTGTACAATGATGAACAAAACCATGAAACAAAGAACATAAGCCACTTTAGATCTAGATAAAGATATAAGATTCACGTGTATAGTGGTGGTTTAGCCGTACAATAGCAACGTACTTTTTCAAATGTTCCGATCTAGTACGCGTACTATTTTTTGTACCACTTAATGTAACGAACTTTCAAGTTTTGTTCCATTCTACCCCATGAAACTTGTTTAACCGGCTAGCAAGATTTTTTCCC
This sequence comes from Artemisia argyi, assembly GCA_030686995.1. Lineage (NCBI taxonomy): Eukaryota > Viridiplantae > Streptophyta > Magnoliopsida > Asterales > Asteraceae > Artemisia > Artemisia argyi. The sequence continues at coordinate 4,144,478 of CM060703.1, forward strand.
CCACAAAAGTTGCCACGTTGGATTTCCACTATATATTATATACTTGTAAAAGCCATTAAATAGCCATATACTTTCTAAAATTTACTCATATGGTACATGTGTCGAAAATAACTAAAAATTTTGTTTTTTTTTACGTTTTCATTCGTTTTTGCACGTTTTCATCCGGTTTGGACATTTTCGTTCGTTTTTACACGTTTTTGTCTATTTTTGCACTTTTTCGTCTGTTTGCACGATTTCATCCATTTTCGCCCGTTTTTTGCACGTTTCATCCGTTTTTGCACGTTTTCTCCCGTTTTTACACGCTTTCTTCCGTTTTTGCACGTTTTCACCCGTTTTTACGTGTTTTCATCAGTTATTGCACGTTTTCTCCTGTTTTTACACGTTTTCATCCGTTTTTGCACGTTTTCATCCTTTTGTACATAATTTTGTTTGGTTTTACACGTTTTCGTCTGTTTTTGCACGCTTTGTCTGTTTTTGCACGTTTTCGTCCATTTTTATACGTTTTCATCTCTTTTATACGTTAACTTTTACACGTTTTTGTCTATTTTTATACGTTTTCATCCATTTTCATATGTTTTTATACGAATTAAAAATGGACAAAAGCATGTATAAATGGACGACAACATGTAAAAATGGACAAAAACATGCAAAAACGAATGACAGTGTGTAAAAACGGACAAAACATGCAAAAACGAATGACAACGTGTAAAAACGGACAAAAATTTGTAAAAATGAACGAAAACATGCCAAAAACGGACTAAAATGTAAGAAAACGGATGAAAACATGTAAAAACAGATTAAAACATGAAAAAAAAACGGAGGAAAAGATGTAATTATGGATGAAAACGTGCAAAAACAAACGACAACGTGCAAAAACGGACGAAAACGTGCAAAAATGAACGACAACGTGTAAAAATGGACAAAAACGTTTAAAAACGAACGAAAACATGCAAAAATGGACTAAAACGTCTCAAAACGAATGAAAACGTGTAAAAACATATGAAAACGTGTAAAAAAATGGATGAAAATGTGTAAATATGGACGAAAATGTGCAAAAACAAATGACAACGTGCAAAAACGGACGAAAACGTGCAAAAACGAATAACAACATGTAAAAACAGACAAAAGCGTATAAAAACCAATGACAACGTGTAAAAACGGACAAAAATGTGCAAAAACGGAAAAACATGAAAAAAACGGACGAAAACATAAGAAAACGGATAAAAAAGTGTAAAAATAGATGAAAACGTGTATAAAAACGGATAAAAATGTATAAAAACGAACAAAAACTTATAAAAACGGACGAAAATAGTACGCATACTAGATCGATATATTTGAAAAAGTACATTGCTATTTGCTCAAGTATTAAATATGTCACGTAGGCATTTTTCCCGGTAACCGGTAACTTTTTGGTAGAATGGAACAAAAAATGAAAGTTCATTACATTAAGTGAGACAAAAAATAGTATGCGTACTAAATTGGAACATTTGAAAAAGTATGTTGCTATGATCAAATACCTTTAGAGATAGAGAGAGAGGGGGTTCGGTTTAGAAAGAGAGAGTAGATAGGTTGTATGTTTATTTTGTGTATTTGTATGTGTGTGGGTTTTTAACTTATGTAAGGGTTTTTTTTTTTTTTTTTTTTTTTTTTTTTTTTAAGTGAATGCCCAATTATAAGAATGAGATGCCAGTTGTGTTGCCATATTTGTTAAGCTTTTGTAGTGTAGATTTAATATTTTAAAATTTGACAGCTATTGATATGCAACCATTGCCCTTTATAGATAGATTAAAGGTGCGTTTGGTATCCTACTATAGGAATGAGACTATGACTATGAAAGTAATTAAAGGTGTTTGTTTAAGATAAGATGGTCCACCATTATAGTGAGGGACCCACCACTACTATCAAACTCATACCCATTGTCATTCACGGCATCATACCAAACGCATCCTAAATTTAAAGAATTCAATTTGAAAATCGTGTTCCTAAATTATACTATTAAGTCAATCATTGCATTTCTTGAATCGTGTCCTTTTTCATTTCTTGTGATGTAAAGAATTCAAAAATATTTTCAACATTTCCTTTTTTAAAAATTTTAAATATTTCACTTTTGAAGATTAACTTTCTCTCACCTTTGACCATATTTCAACATTCAACATTTCAACATTGACTATTTTTTATTTATATGTAGTTAAGATAGCTTAAAAAAATATTATAATAATAAAAAATAAACCGGTTCAAAAAGTGACGCCATGCATTTTCAAAAGGCACGCATTTTCTTGCCTTATTTCACACTTTTTTACGTCACGCCTAGATCTGCAGCGGCTCGCACTTTTCGACTAGTCAAATTCCTTTGTTACATCTAAAATCACACCCACATTTAAAACAAGCCGGGTTTTAAAAATTGGTAGTATTACCCGGGTCAACCCGGTTTGAAAACAAACATCCTCCTCCCCCTAGTCTGAACTGAAGGGAGGGAGAGTATTAACTTCTTTAACTACACCAACCAGTTGAGTCGGTTAGTTAGTGAGGGTTTGAAGGTTTGCAGCAAAGTCAATCACAAAGAAATTGGGCATCAGCAGCAACATTGATAATAGTGATCTTATCCTAATTTATTTTCCGTAAGCATTTCATTCAATTAGGTCAATTGATTTTATTTTTTATCCAATAATTAGCTTTGTTACTTTTATAGTCCACATATAATTGACTTAGAAATTACTAACTCAAATTGTTCCGTTAAGCCACGTACATCATCATAGGCAATAAGGCTCGACTTTCCCTAACAGAGATCCTTCACATTTAGGGGGTGTTTGTTTCGCCTTATATAACTATATTATAAGCTGAAAACCAAATAAGTCATCAGCCGAAACAAACACCCCCTTAAAGCAGCTTTATCTCAATATTTGCTCCTTTCCTATTAATGTGTTTTTATCATGTTAATTCGAGTTTTTTTAGCAATATGGCGGCCCATCAGCCAAGTGGTTGTGCCTGTGCTTAACTATTAGTTGATTGAGACATATGCTTCCTACTACTAGTAGTAGTAGCAGATGTTATTTATTCCAGTTTGCACTATTTTAAACGACAATGTATGCCAATTTCTTTTATTAGCTCAATTGAATTTTTTTTATTTTTTTAATTCAAGTTGTTATAAATACTTCATACATTTCAGTTGGTTACCGCCTTTTGTTTATATGCTTGCAATTGAATAATTAGGTTACTTTTTTGCGTCACGCCTAGATCTGCCGCGGCTCGCTCTTTTCGACTAGTCAAATTCCTTTGTTACGTCTAAAATCACACCCACATTTAAAACAAGCCGGGTTTTAAAAATTGGTAGTATTACCCGGGTCAACCCGGTTTGAAAACAAACATCCTCCTCCCCCTAGTCTGAACTGAAGAGAGGGAGAGTATTAACTTCTTTAACTACACCAACCAGTTGAGTCAGTTAGTCAGTGAGGGTTTGAAGATTTGCAGCAAAGTCAATCACAAAGAAATTGGGCATCAGCAGCAACATTGATAATAGTGATCTTATCCTAATTTATTTTCCGTAAGCATTTCATTCAATTAGGTCAATTGATTTTATTTTTTATTCAATAATTAGCTTTGTTACTTTTATAGTCCACATATAATTGACTTAGAAATTACTAACTCAAATTGTTCCGTTAAGCCACGTACATCATCATAGGCAATAAGGCTTGACTTTCCCTAACAGAGATCCTTCACATTTAGGGGGTGTTTGTTTCGCCTTATATAACTATATTATAAGCTGAAAACCAAATAAGCCATCAGCCGAAACAAACACCCCCTTAAAGCAGCTTCATCTCAATATTTGCTCCTTTCCTGTTAATGTGTTTTTATCATGTTAATTCGAGTTTTTTTAGCAATATGGCGGCCCATCAGCCAAGAGGTTGTGCCTGTGCTTAACTATTAGTTGATTGAGACATATGCTTCCTACTACTAGTAGTAGTAGCAGATGTTATTTATTCCAGTTTGCACTATTTTAAACGACAATGTATGCCAATTTCTTTTATTAGCTCAATTGAATTTTTTTTATTTTTTTAATTCAAGTTGTTATAAATACTTCATACATTTCAGTTGGTTACCGCCTTTTGTTTATATGCTTGCAATTGAATAATTAGGTTACTTTTTTGCGTCACGCCTAGATCTGCCGTGGCTCGCTCTTTTCGACTAGTCAAATTCCTTTGTTACGTCTAAAATCACACCCACATTTAAAACAAGCCGGGTTTTAAAAATTGGTAGTATTACCCGGGTCAACCCGGTTTGAAAACAAACATCCTCCTCCCCCTAGTCTGAACTGAAGGGAGGGAGAGTATTAACTTCTTTAACTACACCAACCAGTTGAGTCGGTTAGTTAGTGAGGGTTTGAAGGTTTGCAGCAAAGTCAATCACAAAGAAATTGGGCATCAGCAGCAACATTGATAATAGTGATCTTATCCTAATTTATTTTCCGTAAGCATTTCATTCAATTAGGTCAATTGATTTTATTTTTTATCCAATAATTAGCTTTGTTACTTTTATAGTCCACATATAATTGACTTAGAAATTACTAACTCAAATTGTTCCGTTAAGCCACGTACATCATCATAGGCAATAAGGCTCGACTTTCCCTAACAGAGATCCTTCACATTTAGGGGGTGTTTGTTTCGCCTTATATAACTATATTATAAGCTGAAAACCAAATAAGTCATCAGCCGAAACAAACACCCCCTTAAAGCAGCTTTATCTCAATATTTGCTCCTTTCCTATTAATGTGTTTTTATCATGTTAATTCGAGTTTTTTTAGCAATATGGCGGCCCATCAGCCAAGTGGTTGTGCCTGTGCTTAACTATTAGTTGATTGAGACATATGCTTCCTACTACTAGTAGTAGTAGCAGATGTTATTTATTCCAGTTTGCACTATTTTAAACGACAATGTATGCCAATTTCTTTTATTAGCTCAATTGAATTTTTTTTATTTTTTTAATTCAAGTTGTTATAAATACTTCATACATTTCAGTTGGTTACCGCCTTTTGTTTATATGCTTGCAATTGAATAATTAGGTTACTTTTTTGCGTCACGCCTAGATCTGCCGCGGCTCGCTCTTTTCGACTAGTCAAATTCCTTTGTTACGTCTAAAATCACACCCACATTTAAAACAAGCCGGGTTTTAAAAATTGGTAGTATTACCCGGGTCAACCCGGTTTGAAAACAAACATCCTCCTCCCCCTAGTCTGAACTGAAGAGAGGGAGAGTATTAACTTCTTTAACTACACCAACCAGTTGAGTCAGTTAGTCAGTGAGGGTTTGAAGATTTGCAGCAAAGTCAATCACAAAGAAATTGGGCATCAGCAGCAACATTGATAATAGTGATCTTATCCTAATTTATTTTCCGTAAGCATTTCATTCAATTAGGTCAATTGATTTTATTTTTTATTCAATAATTAGCTTTGTTACTTTTATAGTCCACATATAATTGACTTAGAAATTACTAACTCAAATTGTTCCGTTAAGCCACGTACATCATCATAGGCAATAAGGCTTGACTTTCCCTAACAGAGATCCTTCACATTTAGGGGGTGTTTGTTTCGCCTTATATAACTATATTATAAGCTGAAAACCAAATAAGCCATCAGCCGAAACAAACACCCCCTTAAAGCAGCTTCATCTCAATATTTGCTCCTTTCCTGTTAATGTGTTTTTATCATGTTAATTCGAGTTTTTTTAGCAATATGGCGGCCCATCAGCCAAGAGGTTGTGCCTGTGCTTAACTATTAGTTGATTGAGACATATGCTTCCTACTACTAGTAGTAGTAGCAGATGTTATTTATTCCAGTTTGCACTATTTTAAACGACAATGTATGCCAATTTCTTTTATTAGCTCAATTGAATTTTTTTTATTTTTTTAATTCAAGTTGTTATAAATACTTCATACATTTCAGTTGGTTACCGCCTTTTGTTTATATGCTTGCAATTGAATAATTAGGTTACTTTTTTGCGTCACGCCTAGATCTGCCGCGGCTCGCTCTTTTCGACTAGTCAAATTCCTTTGTTACGTCTAAAATCACACCCACATTTAAAACAAGCCGGGTTTTAAAAATTGGTAGTATTACCCGGGTCAACCCGGTTTGAAAACAAACATCCTCCTCCCCCTAGTCTGAACTGAAGAGAGGGAGAGTATTAACTTCTTTAACTACACCAACCAGTTGAGTCAAAGTGTTCCGTTATACTTACTCAAAGTGTTCCGTTATACTTACTAGTATCACTCACATTTGAACAGATCATGGTTCAAAAGGGTGAACATCTTGGGATAGCCAGGGAATACCAGGCAATAAGGCTCGACTTTCCCTAACAGAGATCCTTCACATTTAGGCGGTGTTTGTTTCGCCTTATATAAATATATTTATTATAAGCTGAAAACCAAATAAGCCATCAGCCGAAACAAACACCCCCTTAAAGCAGCTTCATCTCAATATTTGCTCCTTTCCTGTTAATGTGTTTTTATCATGTTAATTCGAGTTTTTTTAGCAATATGGCGGCCCATCAGCCAAGAGGTTGTGCCTGTGCTTAACTATTAGTTGATTGAGACATATGCTTCCTACTACTAGTAGTAGTAGCAGATGTTATTTATCCAGTTTGCACTATTTTAAACGACAATGTATGCCAATTTCTTTTATTAGCTCAATTGAATTTTTCATTCGTTTTCGCCCGTTTTTACACGTTTCATCCGTTTTTGCACGTTTTCTCCTGTTTTTACACGCTTTCTTCCGTTTTTGCACGTTTCACCCGTTTTTACGTGTTTTCATCAGTTATTGCACGTTTTCTCCCGTTTTTACACGTTTTCATCCGTTTTTGCACGTTTTCATCCTTTTGTACATGTTTTTGTTTGGTTTTACACGTTTTCGTCTGTTTTTGCACGCTTTGTCAGTTTCTATACGTTTTCATCTCTTTTATACGTTAACTTTTACACGTTTTTGTCTATTTTTATACGCTAGTTTTTGCATGTTTTTGTTCATTTTTATTCATCTTCATCCATTTTCATATGTTTTTATACGAATTAAAAATGGACAAAAGCATGTATAAATGGACGACAACATGTAAAAATGGACAAAAACATGCAAAAATGAATGACAATTGTAACAACCCGATATTTTCCACGTCTATGTTTATTCCCAAACTTTGGGAATTCACTATTCATCGATTACTATTCATCAAAACACTATTCATCATTTTACTATTCATCATTTTTTATGTCCGTTTGATATTCTGAGAAACATTTGAAAATTTTACTATTCACATAACACTATTCATTCCGGAAGAAATCTCACTATTCACGTGCATTATCAGTAAGGACCTCTCATACGGACTAGAATAGTCTGCATATCATCATAATGTCATTTACATGCTATACCACTCTTAGGATTTTCAAATTACTAGTAATATATTTAGTATATTTAACGTTTTACGTATAAGTATTTATAATTAAACGTTAACACGCGATTAATAAATACGACGAATATATCTAAATATTCCCACTATGGTCCCGACATATTTTTATATCCCTTATAACATCTTAAAAGTTATAAAATTCATTTACCCAGTATTTTGGAAATTTATTTTATTTATATAGTAAGTTTATTAATATTACGACGGTTTTCGTGAAAACTAAACAATAATTATCCAAACACTAAATAATTGTACCCAACATATTTTTATCATTTTTATAACTTTATTTTGACCCGAATAACTTCGTTAATATTTATTTCTAGCAAACCCAGTACCCGATTATAACTAAACTAATTAAACACTACAAAAATATCTACTAGCTTCCTAAACACGTCATTATAATTTTAGTTGCAAAATTCAATTTGTCTTCCTCCTTTCTTCCCCAAAAACCCACGGCAAACAAACCAAACCAACCAAGATCTATTTTTTTTTTCAAAGTACAAGTTTATATCAAGTTTATTTAGTGATTATTGTTGGGGTTTAGTAATATAAACACAAGAATTACAAGGTTTTCATCATCTAATCATCCCAATCATCCAAGTAAGTTATCAAATTTATTTTCATGATTTCATTATATATATACTAGTATCATATGGTTTTCATGCTTAATTTCATGCATATACTAGTTATACCTCATTATTTTTGTTAACTTTTTGAACATACAAACCTTAGAAATTATTTTATAGGTTCCCTTGTTAAATTAACTTGATTAGTGATGATTAGGAACCCATGGCACCCTAAGAAGGTGTATGGTAGGATTAGATTAGCTTTGTGGTGTTTACAAGGGATTTGGTGATGCGTTTTGAGCATTGAAAATGGATTTGGAACATGTATAAATACCTACTGTCCCATTTTGGTAAACCCAGAAAAATCAGGAAGTTTAAGGTCCACTTTGGCAAAAATTTTAGAAAATACTTTCAAAAACGAAGCCGTAGGCGAAAGAATCGATTAAAAAGAGCTTATAACGAAGGAGATATGATTTTTACAAAGTTTAACGCCGAAAACTATTTTTCTGAAAATACATGCTGTTGGACGTTTTTCGACGGGCAAAACGAGGCTTTAGACATAACCCGGAGGAGCCGAGCTTTCCAAAATATATTACTACATACTAAGACGTAACCATGGATATAAAGAACGAGTAAAACGGACTTATAACGACAAAGATATTCACGTTTCAATATCGGCAAAACTTACATTATTTTGACAGCTTTTCTTCAACTAGAAATAATAATGACATTAAGTACATAGTAAATTCTAGATTTCTAAAAATATTAACCAAGTGCCCAATTTCATAACTAATGAAGTATTAGTGTTTTCAAGTATATTTTTATGGCTACAAGACGTTATTTCAAGGATTTCAAATCGAGGATTTCAACACTAAGACTTATATATACGATATATATATTTCGACTAGTTTTATTTTCTAGTTTGCCTTATTTTCCCAAGTCTTGGAAAATGTATAATTTTGTTATCAACTAGTATTTTTCAAGTTAAGAGTGGTATATGAAACATGTGCATGTACATTCCTTTCTTCATTTTATAATCTAAAGTAGATCATATCATTCATTTAGGTTGCGGATAGAGTGCGCGCCTTACTTTAGTTCATACCTTTTGTTATCATATCGCTTATATCAGGTGAGTATTCACGAAACCCTTTTTCTAACTATTTTAATCGTTTTGGGGTGGATGCATGAATTATTAATTGAACTCCTTGAACATTGTTTTGAACCCTTTGACTATTATGAACTCTTTTAATTTGTTTTGACCGTATATCTTGTTTGAACTCTTGAACTTGACTCAAACTTTTGAACTAATGTACCGTACGTGCTATGACCTAAAGTCTCCCCTGTCTACGGAGCAACAATATAAAATCTCCCCTATCTACGGAGTAGCTTTGACTTAATAATATATAATAGTTTGTGAATGATGTACTGTTCGTACATCCGCAATTGTTAGTCTCCGACTGGTTTGCCGTTCGCACTCCAGTTTATACGTACCGTTCGTACGGCTTCCTTGTGTGGAGCAGTAGGTAGTATGGATAGCGCTATTTGAGGTCGGCCAACCTCTCGTTCCCCTGTCTACGGAACGCATATTATTTATTTTAGGAGCCTTGCCACATACTTTATTATATACTATGTACCCATATTGTGAACTATATTGACCACATGCGCTTGACTATCAGACATATAACTTTTGGTAGTAGGTTGTAAACACACAGGTTACAAGTCTCTTATGGCGGGACTTGGAACTAAGTGGATTTACAATGCCTTTGCCTGGCGAACTTTCTCAAATGGTTTTATTATTATATAAAACGTTTGTACTCACCAACTATTTTCATAGTTGACCCGTTTTCTCTCATGCATTTCAGGTGATCATCAGTAAGCTTGTCATCAAGGTCTTGCATAATGAAGTTTTCACATGTCACTACTATTCATTATGTACTAAAATACCATCTTTTGGAAACTAAACTTATGTCTTAAATTGCCAATGTCGGCAATAAAAATGTTGTAATGTTATACTTTTCCTTAATGTAAATTATGGTATTGTCTTATTTCTCTTTGGTGATGTATATCGATTTTGTTGCACCTCATGTTTCCGCCTTCGGCGAGGGTGTGACAACAATGTGTAAAAACGGACAAAAACATGCAAAAACGAATGACAACGTGTAAAAACGGACAAAAATGTGTAAAAATGAACGAAAACATGCCAAAAACGGACTAAAATGTAAGAAAACGGATGAAAACATGTAAAAACAGATGAAAACATGAAAAAAAAAACCGGAGGAAAAGATGTAATTATGGATGAAAACGTGTAAAAACAAACGACAACGTGCAAAAACAGACGAAAACGTGCAAAAATGAACGACAACGTGTAAAAATGGACAAAAACGTTTAAAAACGAACGAAAACATGCAAAAATGGACTAAAACGTATGAAAACAAATGAAAACGTGTAAAAAAATGGATGAAAACGTGTAAATATAGACGAAAACGTGCAAAAACGGACGAAAACATGCAAAAACGAACAACATGTAAAAACAGACAAAAGCGTGTAAAAACCAATGACAACGTGTAAAAACGGAGAAAAATGTGCAAAAACGGAAAAACATGAAAAAAACGGACGAAAACATAAGAAAACGGATGAAAACGTGTAAAAATAGATGAAAACGTGTATAAAAACGGATGAAAATGTATAAAAACGAACAAAAAACTTATAAAAACGGACGAAAATAGTATGCATACTGGATCGTTACATTTGAAAAAGTACATTGCTATTTGCTCAAGTATTAAATATGTCACGTAGGCATTTTTCCCGGTTTTCAAACTTTTTTCCCGGTAACCGGTAACTTTTTGATAGAATAGAACAAAAAATGAAAGTTCATTACATTAAGTGAGACAAAAAATAGTATGCGTACTAAATTGGAACATTTGAAAAAGTATGTTGCTACGATCAAATCCCTTTAGAGATAGAGAGAGAGGGGGTTCGGTTTAGAAAGAGAGAGTAGATAGGTTGTATGTTTATTTTGTGTATTTGTATGTGTGGGTTTTTAACTTATGTAAGTTTTTTTTTTTTTTTAAGTGAATGCCCAATTATAAGAATGAGATACCAGTTGTGTTGCCATATTTGTTAAGCTTTTGTAGTATAGATTTAATATTTTAAAATTTGACAGCTACTGATATGCAACCATTGCCCTTTATAGATAGACGAGTGTAATTGCCCGCGCGCTGCTGCGGGGCAGATGCGTTTTTGTTAAATAAAAAGCTATTAATTTTGTTTGTATTTATTTGGCTTTGTTGGTGTTATATATTTTTTGGTCGAACGTTAAATATATTGTGTATGATTTTTTTATTTATTTTTAGGCTTATTTCTTTTGGTATATAATTTTCGGGAATGTTCTGTAAGAATGTTAAGTTACGATGTATATTTTTTAAAGTTCATTTATAAATTATTTTATTTTCTTTTCTATAAAATTAAATAAATGAATTTTTTAAAATGATAAGTGGGGCAAAAACTAAAATGACATCGAATCTATTGTACAATTATCATTTGGGCCAGTTTTGTTGGACGAAGTTTAGGTTGGAAACTATTTTATTTATATTTACCATGTTTAGTTATATGTACATTTGTTATCTCTGCTCATGTTTAAACTTTCTTATAAAAAAAAATTTGCACCAGTTTTGTATTGATCTTTTTTTTAAACGTTTGGAATACGATGCACATGTTTATGCTTAATATTTTTACGCCGACACCTAAATTATTTTTGGTCAATTTTAAACCTTTTTTGTGTTAGAAACTGGTGTTGCACAAAGTTGTGTTACTTCATGTCTAAAAAATGATTTTTTTTTATATAAATACATTTAAGGTTTTTAATGTTACATTTAGGTTTAAAGATATGTTTGTATACATGTATATATTTATTTTTGGGGCATTTTTTTTTTTTTTTGTTATTTTGTATTTTTTTTATTATAATTTTTGTTTTTTTTTTGTGCCTTTTAGTCTGCCCACGTGTGCTAATAAAAAGGGATTCCCCCTTTCATTTCACTCAAACCCTAATATCTTCTCTCCGCTTCAGAAGCCGCAATCAAACCCTAATTTCTTTCATTAAACACTTTCCGATGGCCACACCACCCAGAACTTCTCTGCACGCCCTTGCAACCACGCCTAATTTTCAGAGGCTTAAGTTCGCGGCTGATTCCAATGAACCGTACGACTGTTTGTAGGTTGCTTTCCATCAAGATTACAATGAAAATGATTCTCTGTTGAGGGTGCTTGGTCAACAGCGTGATGATTTGTCTGCTAGGGTAAAGTGGCTGGAAGATTTGGTGGCAGAAGGGGAGAGGTTCTTACCGTTTCATGAGGATTGTGATATGGGTTTGGACCGCTTGAAGGTGACTCTAAAGAGAGAGAAGAAGGTGCTTGCTGGCTTGATTAAGACGATTGATCTTGCGCGTAAAGGAAGAGAAGAGAAGAAGATAAATCTCTTCTGGTTCGAGTGAATGGTGGAGTTGCTTTTGGGTGGTAATTTTTTGGGCCTGTGGGTGTATGTAGGGCCATGGTCTTACTTTCTATGGTTTAAGTTTTTGTGGTATCTGATGTATGATCATGGTGTCTGTTATGGTGGTCTAAAGTAAGAAGCTGGCTGTAATGTTATGGTCTATATGTTAATGTAATTTTTATGTTTAAAAGTCTACAACAATGGGTTTTGCATAATATAGTTTAAGTAGTAAATGGTTAAAAGGATATGTGTCTATTTTTGTTGCAATTACAATTATTAGTTTTCGTCTTTAAAACTACTGTGAGCAAGTCGGCAGTTAGATATCGGATGAATATGATTAAATGTTAAATTAAGTTAGTTTTGAGTTTCGCAATTGCTACCGTTACCATTCTCAATGATCATGTTTGTAAGCAGTATTGGTTTTCATTAATAGACATCAAAGTGTGTACAATTTCATATTCAGCCTTTTCTCATTTCGAAATTTCACGCGAAACAGAATTAGTTAGCATAGGAATGGAAAATATGAGGAAATAACTGCAAATTCTGCGATTTAGCTTTATTGAATAGTTTTGTGTGAACTTTCTTACTGTTATTAAATGAGTTTGTGCACTCGGTAGTTTCCTAGTCGTTAGTTAAAGGGCGTCACAATGCAGATAAGCAGATACATAATATTTTATGCACACGTATGAAACGGTATTAAAGTTACAAACACTTGGTACACCACACATAGATTACATTAGCCATGAACATAAAGTGTTTTTACACGATGTCCGTCACGTGGTTTACAAAATAAGATGCTATAACATCTGTTCATGGTCGAACATACATAAAGGTGATTGGTCTAGCAGGACATCTGTTTACATAATTAATTTACATAAGTGTCATGCCACCATCCATGACATACTGCAGGATTGTTTTTAGTATGCACTTTTTTATCGTGCATTTAGTTAGCAAAAGATAAGCGTCATTTTTTTAGAACGCAGTCTAGTACCATGCATTTAAGTAGTCAAAGAAGAGTGGCCTATTTTAGGGTTCATGCCTTCCTTTTTTTCGGGTCTGATGACTCTTCTGTGAAGAGTCGTTTCTTGACTTGTCTGCGAGCAATATCAGCATTCATGTCTGCCTTTGATTGCGTGTCAATTCCTGAAACGGAGACTGCTGGTGTTGACATTTCTGTAGGCAAAAGTGGAAATAATTGTTTTAAGCATGCGTAAAGTTATTAGAGTTAGATGATATTTCTGAGACATTAAAATCGTCATACCTTCTGTGCTTTCTTTTGGTTCTGAGATGTGTGTGGGAGTAGGTGGAACATCCTCCTCGCCAACATGTGAGGGTATATCCGCAATGAGTGACTGTGTTGTTGGTGTTTCTGCATTGTTAAGGAAAAAATTTTACATAATTTTAGAGCATTTTTTTTATCTGTAAGAGTGGTCTAAAAAAAGTGAATACCTTTTTTGTGTGGCAATCTGGTTGTTGTTGCGGAAGCAGAAGTCTCATGAAAGAAAGGCACATTGCCTTTCTGAGAGGCTGTAATGAATTAATAATTTTTTTTTTTTTTTTTTTTTTGTTATGTATTGTGTGAGTGGTGAGTGTAAGGTATAAGCATGGCCAGTTATAGTTACCTGAACTGCCACCTTCGCTTTGGTGCATTGCATCTGTTATGGGTAGCATTTTTGGTGCAGGAGGTAATAGGGTGGGTGTTTTTTCAGAACCTAGCAAAGTGTAAAATGCATTTGTTTCATGTAGTGATTGTTATGTAAATCACGACATTTTTATTTAATGGAACATTGTGTTATTTACCTGAAGGTTGGAACTCTCTTTGCTGGACTGTATCCGTGATGCCGAAGACCTCATCGACAACAAATTCAACGTATCCTGTAATGCAAGTTGGATTATAATGAAACTGAAAGGTATGATTTGTACCAACGATTTTTTCAATGTCTTTTGGAAAGCTTCTTGAGTCAACATTTTCATTTGATGCAAGGACTTCTGCACACTTAACGCCAACAAACTGGTCTGCTTTAGGTGTAAAGAAAATGAATGTTGCCGGTTTGGTGCCATCAGTTATGGTAGCCCTAAAATTGTATCTGCATTAATTGAACAACTGTGTTAGTAAGACTTAAGTAATAAATATTTATGGTTTATGTGTACTTACCGATAGGTGGGAGCCTGCATAATTCCATCCTTTTTACATTCGTAACCACCATTAAGCTTTGTCACTTTGCCTGTGCAAACAGAACATGCGGTGTAGTACCAGCCCCTTGCAGTATCTAGATCTGTTATTGTTCCTTGGCAAGTAAACCGAACACCCTAGTAAACAAAGAATTAAGTATTTATGCTAAATATATTTTCTAGATGACAAATGTTATAAGCTAAGCATATCTGTTGTTTGAAACTCACTCTGTAACTTTCCGGGCTATGTGTAAGCAGAGTCGCAATTGGGATACGGTTTTTGTTTTTTTCTTGTTCAGGGTCTTTTAATCGGTATCTAATGACACGTAAGGGCTGCTGCTCCTCATAAAGCTGCCTGTATCTGTTGTTTGTGGAATTTGCCTAGCTTAATGAATTTAGAATTAGATTAAGAAAAAAATGAAGACGATTAGGAATCTTACGCTGCTTTGTATTGTTCCAGTCCTGGGATTTGAGGGTTAATGTAATAGCATGTTGCTGGCGTGGCTGAAAGTTGCAGCTCTGTAAATAGCATATTTGTTTTAGTATAACGCCATTCCTGTTTATGTATATATAATAATTTTTATTTCATAAGTAAGTAGAGTTACCTCTGTTTTGTAATTTTAAAACTCGGCATGAGCTGACAGCAATTATAATAGGTCTTTCAAGTGCATCAATAGCTTGCTTTTCAAAATTGTCGGCCAATGCATCCCATAATGTGAGTTCAATAGAATTGCGGCTGTTGGTACAAAAAATGCAAATATATTTTGTCAATTCAGTCTGCATAACATCTACTTTCTTCTAGAATTTGCATATATGAACTTACTTTAGATTCTGTATCTCGACCTTTCTAATTCTTGAGAGATTTTTGTTTGGATCTCCAACATCGCCAGCTTCCCCTGATGTAATATAACATCCAATATAATCTGTGTATTGTAAAAGTTTAAGAGTTAGGTGCATGATTGTAACTATAATAATTAAAATTGATTGAATTTTTGTCTTTGTACCTGTAAGAACTGGATATCCCTTTGTGCGCCTGTCCTTTGGGTCATAGAGTTTTGTAGGCAGCTGATTGTAAGAGACAAATTTGAAGTAGTGATTTGGGAAGCCCTCTGATGGTATTGGATCGAATTTTGTTACTGTATTAAAAAACAATGATGTGTTGTTCTCGAGAGTTTGTTGCCAATTTTGTGTTCTGATGCATTGGAATCCTGATATGCGAAATGCGTTTCCAGGTATGAGAAGAGGCCTAAAATGATGTATGTCTTCAGGCTCCATGTTCGCTTGTATTGGATCACCCTGGGTATGAAAAAATATGTCATCATTAAGGAACTCTGATGATTTTTGTATATTAATTTGTCCTTTGATTACCTGTCTATCTAATAAGATTGCTCTGTACCCTTTTTCAGTTGTATCTGGAGGATTTCGGGCTGCCCATGCACGGTACACCTTCGCTTCTATAATTTTATCTCTGTCTCCAGGTTTGAGGTCTTTGATACTGGTTAAGGCCATTATGTGTAAATAAATACTTAAAAATATTAGCATGTGAAAAATCATGGAATGAAGCAAAACAATCTTACCAAATATGTAGTCTACTTTAGTGAATGTTATGCATGAAAAAAAAAAAGCAATAACGGAATGCAGGTTGCGTGTTTGAGTAACTATGACTATTAGTATGTTGAAATTTAGTTTAAGCATCTAAGGTTATGGTCTATTGATAGTGGTAAGAAAGTCTTTGTAGACTATATTTTTAGTTGTGTTTGGAGGGTAGTCTTGCTGTTTTTTATGAGGATTTTGAGACCATCTGGGGTTGTAGCGCGTGATAACACAACATAGAGTTGACCATGAGCGAATACAGGTTCTGGAAGATAAACTCCAATCTTGTTTAGAGACTGTCCTTGGCTTTTGTTAATCGTCATTGCATAGCATACTTTCACCGGAAATTGCTTTCTTTTGAAAACGAACGGCATGTTTTGATCTGTCACTTTCAAAACAATTCTTGGAATAAAAACTTTTTCTCCAATTCGGTTGCCTGTAATAATCTCTGCCTGTATTAAGTTTGACAACAGCTGTGTCACAATCATCCGCGTTCCATTGCATAGACCACATCCAAGGTCTACATTGCGAAGTAGCATTATAGATGTACCAACTTTAAGTTCAAGTTTGTTTGGGGGCAGGCCTGGGAATTTAAGCGTGTTAAGGAACTCAGGTGGGTATAGAAGTTCATTTGCAGCGCCGTCGTGTGCAAGCGGAATAGCCTCATCGGAACTTGCATATGTTGTTGTGTCTCCTTTTATTAATAACATAACTTTTTCATTTATCGCATCAGCCGTCTCGTTTTTAGGACAGACAATTGCCTTTTGCTGTAAGACTTCTGAAGTTGGCGATTCTAGAGTCGACTCGTCATATATAAAATCGATAAGTGCTCTAACGCCTTCATCTTCATCGTCGTTTGGAATTACATATTCTTGAGGAATTTCAACCCAGCTTACGTTCTGCGGATCTTCTTTGTCATGTTCACCCGTCTTGCCATCTCCTATGTCTAACAGCCAAGAAGCAAACTCTTTTCTTCTATTTCTTTCATCATCATCTATGCCTGTCTGCATCAGCCTCATGTTTTTGGTCAGTGTGCATACCTTAAAATGCTTCCATAGAGGTGAAGCAGTTATTGATGCCGATACTATATCTGATTTCGTCCCCTTTTTTTTTGACCGGTAATGTTTGTCTAAAATCACCACCTAACATGACTGATTTGCCGCCAAATAGTTTATCTGGATTGCCAAGCACGTCTTTGAGTGTCCGATCCAGTGTCTCAAAGCATTTTCGATCATTCATTGGAGCTTCATCCCAAACAATTAAATCTGTATCTGCAAAGAGGTTTGCAAGCAGTGTTTTTTTGGTAACATGACACATCGATTCATCCGTCAAATCAAGTGGAAGCTTGAACCGCGAGTGTGCTGTCCGGCCAGACGGAAGTAACAAAGATGCAATACCGGAAGATGCAACTGCCAAAACTATCTTCCCATCCGATCGTAGCTTGTTAATTATTGTCTTCCACAAAAAATCTTGCCCGTTCCTCCATGACCGTACACAAATACTAATTGCTGTTCATTTTTGGAAGAAGATTCAACAATAAGGTTGTAGATGCTTTGCTGGTCATAATTGAGCTTCGTCACAGCAATGTCTACTTCATTTTTCAACTGCTCACGGTCGTAGTTCTTTTGTTCCATCAGCAGCTTGTTATGTAACTCATCTAACAAACGTCTAGGAGGAAGTTCAAGGCCAAAATCTGTGACTGATTTCGAAGAAATGTTTAGTATCATTTCCAATTCATATAGGACATAGCCTTTCAGTTCTGGATCATTGATATGAAGGTTTCTAATATGAGTCATGGCTGCTGCTCTTGCTGGAATGTCGTCCGTCATAAGCTGCCAGTGCTTTTCCCAAAGCTTAACTGTGTCTGAGACGTCACAGTAAAGCAATATGTGAGCGAAGAGCCTACGTATTTCTGATGCTGATGCTAAGATAGCTTCTTCTTGCAAAGCTAATTCCCACTCTTTATCTTCTCTAAGTAGTCCCAATGCTTGGCAAGCGGCTCTGTAAGTAGGAAGTAGTGTACCATTCACTCTGCAGAGTTCTGTAAATGACCAGCAACCTTTCTGGTGACATAAGAGCATCCTCAAATAGAATAATTCACCTGTAGCAGGATGCACATATGCAAGCCTTCCAATTGATGACTTTGTTCTCTGCTTCCTAGGTCGCCATGTCTTTAACTTTTCATACCAGACAAAAGCCGAAGGGAAATCCAAGTATGTAAGATTGTAACCCTCTTCATATAAACTGTTAAATGTAAACCATTCTGTGAGCGTTGTGAGTGTTCTTCCTTCGTCGCTAACAACATAACCCAAAGGTTCCCTGTCCCGGAAAGATATTCTTTGCATACCTTCAAGGTGAACAGCGAGAATTTGAACGGCCGGTTCTCGGTGATGTATTGGAAAATTGAATATTCTCCAACATGCCTCATGTGGACATACAAAACGGCCATCTATAAAATTCTGAATCTCATCGATCTGAATCGTTGGAGCATTTGACGATGATGATGCATCGCCGATTGGTTTTACGATTCGTGCGGCAATCCTATCAGTCCCCTTTGATATATACTTGAATAAGTACTTTATAAGCATACTCCAGCCGCAGTATTCCACGTTTATGTGTGCGTGAAACATTAGGCAGAGTAGCCTATTGTAGGGGACAACATATGTGTTATCGAGCTTAACCTTGTTTTTTGTTGTATAATGTCGACTCTTTCTTCTTCGATAATGTACATGGCCATTCTTGTCAAAAAATGTGTTTTCATTATATTTTTGTGGGAATTTTTTTGTGCAGACACCTTCGGCCATACACGGAGCTTTTGGGTTAGCAGCGCCGCAGGGTCCATGCATCATCATCTCATTAACAACTGTGTATGCCTCTGGGTCTGTTGTTCTGTCAGGTAATTCTGCGCTGATGAACTTGTCAACGTCTTCAGGACTCTGTATTTTGTGACTCAATTTTAGCCAAAGCAGCGTGTGACAGTGTGGAAGACCACGCTTCTGAAACTCTATCGTGTACAGAACTGCAATGGTAATGACATAAAAAGAAGTTAAGTTTTTTTTACTTGTTTCCTCTTTGTGCAAACATCAATAAGTTTGTACGTGTTTATTTAGTTGTGTATGTATCAAAGTATTTTTTGTTAATAAAGCATGACAAAGATGTATACCTCCTGTAACAGGGCCAAATATTTTTCCTTCTTTTAAAGTTTTAACAAAGTCGTGGACTTTTTCTTGAAACACACGGTCGACGATGTCAGCTCTGTCAGACGCTGATAGGTGAGGATACCGCTGCATATATCTTCGGATCTCAGGCCAATTTACATTACATGTGAATGTAATGAAAAATTGCGGGTTGCCAAGGACTCGACAGATAGCCAGAGCATCAAGATAGTGGCTGTACATATATCCTGGACCGCCAGTGAAACTTGAAGGTAAAATTATTCGCTTACCTATATCTGCACCTGAACGATCGCCTCTTGAAATTGCATCATGAACGCCTGATAAGTAGTCACTTCTTATGTTATTTTGCTTTGCCCTGACAAAATCAAGCCGTTCTTGTTCCAATGCACAGTAGACTGACACAACGTATTGCTGAAATAGCCTTCCACCTTTAAATAGCAAGCCGTATTCATGAGGCCTTTCGTATAATTGATACATGTAGTAGGTATTCATAGTCATCTTTGGTTTTTCGCCCTGCGCATTATGTGTTTCTAGCGTTAAGCTTGTAGTATACCCTGGCTGACCGTAGACGAATAGAAGAGGAAACTGCAATGCCATATAGGTTGAATGCAATTTGTTAATTCTTTGAAGGCCTTCACCCTTCTTTTGTATAATGACATCATAGTCTGTGTCTGGCTGTGGTCCATTTTCAAAGATTATGCCACCGAGAATGTCTGCTGAAGGTGTGTCATATTGCCGAGCGCCGTTTACATTGTAAAGATGGATAGTGAATTCTGGAACATCTGGCTGGCTACATATATCTCTGGCTGTCCTAAATACTGCAACCAATTCATTATGTGCATCTAGAACCTGTATAAGACGCTGGACAATTTCAGGGTTTAACGACCCTGAACCACCTCTCCCAAAATGACGTAACCTGTTTTTAACTTCATTTTGAGTATCATATATGTATAGCTGCAAAAACTTAGGTTCCTTATCATTTGTTGGATACATCGACCCTAGTCGATGACACACCTGGCCACAGACTTTAAATACATATGGGCCTCTCCCATTATTCACTGAGTCATCTATGCGAGCACCGAATGATGTCATACTAAACATCTGGTTATATGCTCTAATATTTTCCATAAACTGTTTTTCTTTGAACAACTGTTTGATGGATTCTGGTGGTTCCTTTTCTTGCGGAAGCCTAACTTTTCCTTCTCCACAGCACCTGCTGAACCTCACTCTCGTGAGTGTAGAGCTTTTCAGCCGTTCACCATACCAAAATGCAGCCCCCCAATGGTCACACGACCAATCACAATCTCCAATATCAATATAAAGGTGAGAGACACCTGCAAAACCAATGTAAAGAATAAAATGAGACACTTATAAGTCAGCCATGGTTTTTTTTTTTTATGTTAGTGCAGTTCACTTTACCGTTTAACATTATTTAAATAGAAAGCTGTAAATGGATATAGTTACCTTGACGATTAAGCCGTTGCCTGGTATCGCAATTAGTAGAGCTTCTAGGACGCCTTTGATGTGCATTTTTTCGACATGTATGAGTTGGACTTTCAAAGTTATTTTGCCGGCTACCTGTTTGTTTAGAAAAAAATATATGCTGTTAACTAAAAATAATAGGATGTACAAATATAAGGTGCCTTGGAATTCTAACATTCACCTTGGAAACTTTGGCGTGTTGGTGTGCTACTTTCCATTAGAATTGTTGACATCTCAATTTGATGCACATCAACGGCACATGTATGTGGTGGATGTTCCATGCCTCTTCCAATTATGCTCTCACTTTCATGCATTAACTGAGATGTTTGGCCTGAATTTAGTGTTGCAGTATACTGTGTTAACGGTTTAACTTCAACTTAGGTTTCATCTTTTTTTTAAAAAAATCTGATTTAAGACATAGTGCAATAAGCAAACCTAGCATAGATAAATGCTCTGAAAGTCTATAATTAGTATCTGTGAATGAATGACTGTTGTGTTCATTCAAGAGACCATTGTTTCCATTGCAATCTATGTCTGTTACAAAAGAGTTCTGCACTTGCTTCTGATAACAAACAGAACCACCATAAGGGTCCAGAGCTTCATCATTCTGAAGAACATCCGCTAAACTTGCGTCAAAGCAAGAGAATGTGTCGCTGAACGTCTGTGCTTCTAAGTTTTGCTGGTACTGTTCTAACTCATATATTGCCTCATCACTTGTAAATACTGCAGAATATCAACAGCAGTTAGTAATAGCAATTGTATGACATTTTAGGATTACAAAAAAAGGCAAACAGATGTTACCTTGTTTGCTAGTTGATGCATGACAACTATCTTGTAAGGGTGCAGATGCAAAAAGAGGCTGTGGCACTGTTCTCTTGCTTTCTGCATTTTCTACATTTATCTGTGTTGGATCGTAACAGCCCCCCTCACCTCTTTCCACTACACTTTGAACAACTCCATATCCTACATTACTGATAACACCCCCAAATGGTCTACAACAATTTTGGTACTCTGAGTGTATTTGCTGGCTTTCATTATGGTTATGACTGTTTGATACATGTTTTCTGACTAAGTCACCATTCAAGTGGAAATCACAGTTCCTATCTAATATGTTGAAAGTAAAGTCACTATTTTTTTGTTTTTTTTAGCAGGTTCACTATCCATGTCCAAACAGATGATGCTACAACTATTACTGACAAAGTTATGAAAAAAAAAACACATGCAGCTTTCTACAGATCTACATAAAGAAAGAAGACTTACCTGGTGCACAAAGATGATGCTCCATGGATCTCACACAGTCCCAGCTGCTCCAGCTTGTTGCTTTGATGTAATTTTCTTTTTTAGTTCTTTTTTTTTCCTGGAATTTTTTCCCTAGATTTTTTTTTGTGGGATGTAAGTAGCTTTGTTTATGTTTCCAGTGTCGCTGTGTACTTTGTATATGTATCCTGATGCATGTATCTGCCTTTATACTATAAAGAAGCTTCTAATAATGCAGATTTTCAAAGGATTTGTTGAGAATGTATGGGTGGCCTTGCGTAGTACCCACTGTAGGCATGGCACACCCTGAAATAACTGTAATACTCTGCTAAACCTTTGAAAAAATGCTAAACCCTGTGAACAGTGTATGTAGCAAAGTTTGCAAACCAATGGGCTTGTGACACCTCACTTTTTTCATACCATTGGGCTTACTTATGAAGGATAACAAAAAGCAACAACCAATGAAAACCCAAAATTAAAAGATAAATGATAGGTTAACCAATATTTTTAATGCAAAGGCTTTTTTGGTCTTTAGAATATAGGATAATTAAAGGTGCATTTGATATCGTATTATAGGAATGAGACTATGACTATGAAAGTAATTAAAGGTGTTTGTTTAAGATAAGATGGCCCACCGTTATAGTGAGGGACCCACCACTATTATCAAACTCATACCCATTGTCATTCACGGCATCATACCAAACACATCCTAAATTTAAAGAATTCAATTTGAAAATCATGTTCCTAAATTATACTATTTAGTCAATCATTGCATTTCTTGAATCGTGTTCTTTTTCATTTCTTGTGATGTAAAGAATTCAAAAATATTTTCAACATTTCCTTTTTTAAAAAGTTTAAATATTTCACTTTTGAAGATTAACTTTCTCTCACCTTTGACCATATTTCAACATTCAACATTTCAACATTGATTATTTTTTATTTATATGTAGTTAAGATAGTTTAAAAAAATATTATAATAATAAAAAATAAATAAATAAAAAATAAACTCTTTCAAAAAGTGATGCCATGCATTTTTTAAAAAATGCGTCTTTTCTTGCCTTATTTCACACTTTTTTGCGTAACACTTAGATGAGCCGCGACTCACTCTGTACGACTAGTCAAATTCCTTTGTTACGTCTAAAATTACACCCACATTTAAAACAACCCGGTTTTAAAAATTGCTAGAATTACCCGGGTCAACCCGGTTTGAAAACAAACATCCTCCTACCCCCTAGTCTGAACTGAAGGGAGGGAGAGTATTAACTTCTACACCAACCAGTTGAGTAGTTAGTCAGTGAGGGTCAATCACAAAGAAATTGGGCATCAGCAGCAACATTGATAATAGTGATCCCCGATTTATTTTCCGTAAGCATTTCATTCAATTAGCTCAATTCATTTTATTTATTTACTTATTTATTTATTTATTTTAATTGAAGTTGTTATATAAATAGTAGTTAATACATTTCAGTTAGTTACCGCGTTGTTTGCAATTGAATAATTAGGTTTGTTACTTTTATGGTCCACATATAATTGAGTTAGAAATTACTAACTCAAAGTGTTCTGTTATACTTACTAGTATCACTCACATTTCAACAGACCATGGTTCAAAGGCTGAACATCTTGGGATGGCCAGGGTTTACCAGGCAATAAGGCTCGACTTTCCCTAACAGAGATCCTTGACATTTAGGGGGTGTTTGTTTCGCCTTATATAACTATATTATAAGCTGAAAACCAAATAAGCCATCAGCCGAAACAAACACCCCCTTAAAGCAGCTTCGGCCCCCATCAACCAACAGCTTGTGTGTGTGTTCAACTCTTAGTTGAGACATATGCTTCCTAGTACTAGTAGTAGTAGCAGGTGTTATTTATTCTCTAGCTCTCAGTGAACTATCAACAGCTTTCACCCTGTTCTCCCCACCCAGATAAGGAACGTGGATGGGTGGTGGTTGTCCATAAAGTACTTCAGAGGGAGTAGTGTTAATAGAGGACTGGTAGTTGGTGTTATACCACACTTCTGCCAAAGCCAACCATTTTCACCACTCCTTGGGCTGCTCACCAACCATATACCTCAAATAACCTTCCAAACACCTGTTCACAACCTCCTTCTGGGTGATAAGAGTTGAGGTTTGCATTTGTTGGCACCAACTGGTATGGGAAACAGGAAGCGGTCACATCTTTGAATGACACATACAAAACATTATGGACCGGTATAGATGAGTCAGGGTGAGCTATTTAGCATGTTGCTTGCTTTAGTTTTTTTGCTGCATTTCACGAGTGATATACCTATAAGTGGAATGTAAATAATATCTGTTAATGGCATAATCTCAATCTGGAAGTATGTAATCAGTCACATCAAGCGGGAAAATAAACCAAAAATATGGGCTTATGAAATTAAGCCGAATAAAATAAGCTCATAATCCTGAAAATAAGCTAAAAGTAACATATCCTTTGTAATCTATATAAAGTGATTTGCTCTCAGTAGTAGAATACTGTTACACCTCTCTTTCAGGATGCTATGAACTCCTTATTGTACATTTATACATGGTGTAGTTGGGGAATTCTTTTATCGTTCAATTGGTCATCTTTTAGAATCAAATCGACAATTTTTATTTTTATTTTATTTTATTATTATTATTTTTTTTTCCTAATATGTTGACAACTTGGGATTATTGTTGCAGGGACACTGTCCATGGGCATACCCAAGCATCTTTCCCGAAGTATTTTCCCTGGTAAGTGAAATGAAATTTTCTTTGGTGTTGAAAGCATATATAATAAGTTCAAACATCGAGCAATGCGTTTTGGCATTAATGTCGATGCATACACTTTACATAATTATGGATGCTTGCAGCTTTGATCAACCTTTGAAGAAATTATCTATCCAAAAGGGGAAGTTGATGCTGTTTCTGTTGGCAAGAGAGACATCGATATGCTCCTACCAGACACTTTTGTCAATGACACCATCATTGACTTTTATATCAAGTATGTTAGTCTGTCACAGTGGCAGCTTTAGCATACCTTGTATTTCTCGCTAATAACAAGTGTCAAATTTTCAACTGACGACAGATACTTAAAGAACAAAATCAGCCCAGAGGATAGACCGAGGTTCCATTTTCTCAATAGTTTCTTCTTTCGAAAGCTAGCTGACCCAGATAAAGAACCTCTTGAGGCCTGTAAAGGGAAGGAAGCTTTTCAACGTGTAAGAAAGTGGACAAGAAAAGTGAACCTTTTTGAGAAAGATTATGTCTTTATTCCTGTCAACTACAAGTAAGTTTATAAACATTTTGAATCTGGCTCGCTTACGAACTCGTCTGACGAATTAAACCGGCCTTTTGACAGCTATCACGGGAGTCTTATCGTAATGTGTCATCTTGGGGAAGTGGCCACATACCAAGGTCTGTCTTTCATTTTTCTTATATCTCGTCATGCATATCGAAGGTGATAATTCCTATTCTAAAGCTATGTTCATGTTTAGATGAAGATGTAACCAAGTTGAATAAAGTGCCATGCGTTCTGCATATGGATTCTATTTGAGGCAATCATACTGGTCTGAACGGTCTTATGCAAAGGTAGCATTTGATCATGTTTTGTTTTATGAGTTCAAGTTATAAAACAAGTCTACTTCTTATACTTTGTCAGAGACTCAGAGATAGCGAGTCAGCTTCTAAAAATTTGCCGTGTTTCCTAAGTTTTACTGTTCCCCTTTGTTAACTTGCATTGTGTTGTCAAACTTGTATAATTGAACAATTGTGGTTTACATGTGGATATATCAATGCAGTTACCTTAAAGAAGAATGGAGAGGGAGGGTACCGGAGACGTCTGAAGATATTTGTTCAAGATTTGATAATTTACGCTTTATCTCACTTGAGGTAGCGTGTGTGTTTTCTGACTTGTGTACTTTTTAATATTATCTTTTAATGAATATCCTCTTTTTGTAACTCCATAAATATTATCACACAATAATCCGTTTTTACGAGTTTACGCTTTTTGAAACAGACACGGAAAATAAAAACACTAGTAATGCCAACCGTGGCCTTGTTAGTACAATCTGTTTTTACATTCTCACTTGTTGAATCTGGAATCTTGTTTGTGCAGTTACCGCAGCAGCCAAATTCATATGACTGTGGTCTATTCTTGCTCCATTACGTAGAACTCTTTTTGGAACAGGCTCCAATTAATTTCAATCCATTCAAAATATCTCAGAGTGTCGACTTTGTAAGTAAACTGACTCATCTTTCAACCTCGTATCATTAGTTTTAGTTACATGTCTAATTTATTTTTCTACCAAGAACAATGAGGATTTGAACCAACCATTTAATACTACGTATTGACATTTAAGCAAATAAAGATACCTTTTATGGTACTTTATAATATACTTGACCTCACACCGTTTGTTCAGCATCTTGTATTGTGACTGTGCTAGTTTTTACGGATTATTATTCTTACAGTTAATACGATCGCATATTTCTCAGCTAAATGTGGACTGGTTTCCGCCTGCTGATGCATCCCTTAAAAGGGTGGTTATCCAGAGATTAGTATATGATCTCCTAGAGGCACCTTCTCACGAAGCTCCTCCCATGCGTGCCAATGATGATAACTTCCATATAGAAACTGCTGTAAATTTCTTTCCAGAAACGTTCAATAATAATCCTTCAACGGTTTGTCAAACTTCTCATGATGATGATGAAATTGAAATTTCTTTGTTACCATCATTAACTATGACAACTGAACCATGCCCTGTGGGTCCTACTGAATCCTTAAAACCAACATTTGAACCAAGATCATTTCTAAGCATGCAATTTCCGTCTTTCAACGAGGCAACATTTGATGGGTACAAAAGCTCCCTAGCGCCATCACTTGAGGTAATTCTGTTCTAGTTTTTGTCATGTGAAGTCCTAAACTACACGTGGCAAAATGGGCAGGTCAAAACCGTGTACAGGTCAGGTCAGTTGGGTTTACCCGAAACACCTTTTTCCACTTTTTTAAAATTTTTCTATAAATAATTAGTGCCTTAAAAATAATTTATACTTTCGAATAACATGTGTTGGAAATTTTATCATTGTAAATAAATTTGGGTGGCTTTTGAGCTTTTGATCCATTAGAGATAACCGTAACTCTAATTTGACCTGTTGATGACTGTTTTGGGTTAATCTTGACATTTTAGTCTAACATAACACGGCTTTCATTTGTAAAACAGGAAAATATAGAAAACCGAGGACAATCTGTTTATTCTCTGACAGAAATTGATCTTGAGCAAGACAATGGAATCACACCCGAAATCCCATATTCATCCCAGGATCTCAAAAACAGTAACTTTTATGAAACATCGCCACAAACATCAATTTCCGGATGTGAAGATTCATTAGAAGTCATCAATAGTAATAAGCAAATGAATGAAGAAGTCGACTTCATGGAGATAAGACATGAACCAAGATCGCCATTAATGGAGCATGTGGAAATTCCTGTTGATAACGATAATGGTAACGGCTATGCTTATAATCTTACATTATCTTCTCATTTTTCCGAAATGCAAGCAAATGGGTCCACTGGTTCCGGTGAGTCCTCGGGCTTGGAATCAGATGTGCAGCATCCTACCAAAAAGATGCGAACGACAGAACCACCTCTTGAAGATGGGTCTCCGTTTAGCCGAATATAGTGTCGATAGGTTTTTGTTGGAAATTTGAAGATATGTAGCTGTTAGAATGAACCAACCCCCACACGGATACTGTCGGTGGTTCATATTTTGCATTTTGGTGTTTGTTTTTGAATGGTCCAGTTATGGGGGATATGATAAATAATACTAGTAGTGTTTAATCCTTTGAACTACTCTACTTGCTTTTAGCTTTAAGAAGGTCACTTGCCTGACTTTGTAAACCTATAACTTGATAGCTTGTAGCTTTGGAAATATCCCGATTTTTGTTCAAACGGTGGCACTTCTGGAAGATCGGGTATGCTTAAAATTCAAAGATCTATTTCCAACAGAGTGATCTAACTTTGACCACTCTGATAGTGAATGATGAACTACCAATGTTGGATTTTAGCATGTACTCGTTGATAATCCGACCTATTATTTTATTTCTTTTCCAAAATCTTCAAAGGTGAAATATTAGGGGCATTTGAGAATGATTCGAGCCGTATGAAGGGAAAGTCACGTACAGTTTAAAGGTTAGAAGAGGATCTGAAGCAAGCGGAAATCTAATTCCTCGTAGAGAAGATTAAGCGCGGTATATGTGTCTTGTATACTTATATGTCGAGCATAGTAAAAATGTGTAGAAATGAAAATGGATTTTACGAATGAGATTAGTAGAGTGTTTGTTTAGAGACACACGATAATAACAATATAAAACTCATCATAACTCTTGGTGTAATGTTCATATCCGATGACGAGGTCTAACTAGGACGGTCTGTACCAATCGTCTATAGATTGAACCATATGGTGCGCCGCGCATAAATCAGTTTAACTATACAGTTTATCACAATATGCCATTCTTTTATTACATTACACTAGATTTTCTTGACATTTTAGCCAACCTATGGAGGATGTTCAACTCCAATTGCATTGTCTATCTTTTATATGCAAATTAGTATGTCTCTAAGAAAACTTCTTATACGTGGTTATTTTTGTGAAACTTCCCACATGGAGTAAAGAGAAGAAGCTTTGCTTATTAATATATTGTGGTGATTGGTGAATATGGTTTGCATAAATTGAGATTAGTATTATGTTGTTGGTTTTACATGTTCAATGTGGTTTCTTCTCTATTTAAACCACACTGAATTTGTAGAGCAACAATTCATATAACATTTAAATTTTTTGTAGTCTTTCTTTTATATGCAATTAGTAAGTCACCTTATCCTTAATTTCCTATTAGCAATTGAAACAGTGAGTTTCCCAATGACTACAGTAGATAATACTTATAAATATTTAAACTAAGAAACTACAGTTTTAGAAAATTTTTGTTTTTTATAACGTTATGGTAGTTTTAGAAATAATATTTTTATGTGACACTAAGTAACCTTGTTTGCATTGGCATAAATGACTGAAAGCTTCAAAAGAAAAAAAATGCAATATAAATTTCAATGACGTGTAACCGACTTTGAAAAAAATCCTAATTTGTGTAATCAACTTATTCATCTTTTTGCTTAATTTGTAATTTTGATTGTTTATATCACATTAGATGGGTATACAATGTTTATGTCTAGTGGTGTACGATGGTCGTGGGTTATCTTGATACAAGTTGTTGACTTATATAATGGTCTAAAGTGTAAACATATTCAACAAGACACTTGTGGAAGATCAAGTATGCTTAGAAACCAAAGATCTATTTCCAATGATCTAAGTTCGCTACATCGACAGTCAGTGATGAAGTCCGATTACATTGTCACTAAACAACCTAACTTGAGTTTCGTATCAGTTATCTTCAGCTTGATAAGAAAAGAAATTCTATGTGTGATAATAAGACAAATAAGATTTGATTACGTCAATAAAAAAATAATTGTTTTGTAATGTCATATTTCGAAGGGTAAATATAATTGTTTTGTCTAAAAAAAATAAAAAAATGTTATACCTCTCGAACAACTGCTTTTATGGGGTTACTTAACTTGTTTTAAGTTTACAATCCCACATAGATAATGAAAATAAGTTTTTCTTATCTATATAATGTGGTAAATATAATCTAACAAAATTGAGATTGGTACTATGTTGTTGGTTTCTATTGTTCAATCTTGTTTAAAGAAACAAAAACAAGAGTGAAGATGGAGAGTATTAACTTATACAAATTCCTAACTTTTTTTATCAATTTGACTAAATAGGTCAAAACTAGTATTACGAAAGAAATGTTGAATCACAGTAACTAAATAACCCTACTTGAGTTAATTATCAATTTTCACTAACTTGATAAAAAAAGAAAATCTATGTGTACAAAAAAGTTAAATACTAATGTTTTATTACTTCAACAAAAGGTGTTATGCCATATGTCATTAGAAAGACTTTTTCAAGGGAGGGGGGAGAAGCACTTTTGCTTACTTATATACGGTGTTTAACATGTCTTAAATAGATTCGGATTAATTTTATGTTCTTCGTGTCAAATGTTGATTAGTAACTAGCAATTTATATAGATTTCAGAGTTTGTCATTTCTTTTAGCGCCTGACGTGATATGGTCAAACCAGTCCCATTTCAACGACTGGTGGAGGAAACGGGATTGATATATTTAACGAGGGTTTTCGCTCATTAAATATACTATTGCTACAGTTTCTGTATGAATTCTAAGAAGATGAATTAGAGGGTGACAGTGAGATAAAAACACATTAGTAAAGCACATGCAGATCATTTCACATATACAAGTTCACACATAATTAGTTTACCTATGTCATAATGAACATTCTACCATATTATCATAAATTGGTAAGATGAAAAGTACAAAAAACAAATTAGCTAAATACGTTATAAATAGAAATAGTAAAACGATCAAACAATGCAAGTGAAGTAGGCAGCTTCTATGGAGAGCAAAAAGCAAGTTTGAACACACATTTGAGGTCAGGCCAATTAACGAAGAACTTGTTAGCGTTTCCCATTCTCCTTCAAGACCATTTCTTATTTCACAACATTTGAGGTCAGGCCAATTAGATTTGTTTTCCATCATCACCCCATATCAATTATCTTCAAGAAGTAATAAGCGGCTTTGAGCCTCATCTGAAGATGTGCCTCTACATACAGGGGGTAGGCAAATAGAAAACAATGCATCAAAGAGGAGTACCGAGTAGTTAATAAACGAGCCTAGCTCATTTAGGCCGACTACGCCTGAAGTGCTGTTTATACCAGATTGCCACCTTAAAAACCAAGGAACTACTTTAGCTTATATGGAATTGCGCCATTAGAATGAAATTAAAATGCAATTGACAATAGAGAATCTTTGAAAACAGGTACAATAGTAGAATTTTATCCATGGACCGTCTACCATCTTTTTGAAATTTTAACATCTTTAACACAATAAGGGACCAAAAGTGTAACAAGTTTTATAATGGATACCGTTTATGTAAATTTTGGTATTTAGAGAGCAAATATGTAATTTGGTATAAACTATAAAGACCATCGTGTAATTTACTTTCTTTTTTCTTTCTACAAAGCTACGATGCTATCAGGAAGATGAATTTAGAAAACAAGGAAAGTGTGTTATTTACTCACTGATGGTGACAGGTTGTATTCTTTATCTCCGAAGAAGAAGCTCTGGAGATGCATCGATATACAGATCTTTGAAACATTCTAATCGGCCAAGATCTTCAGGTAGCTTCTCAAGAAGAGCACAATCACGAAGGTAGAGATACTTCAGATGTTTTAACATACAGATGCTATCAGGAAGATGTTTAATCTTTGTAGCTGACAAATTCAGACTCTCCAGAGATTCTAACTGGTCAATGTTCTCAGGCAACTTCCCAAGACAAGAACAGCCTCCAACATCGAGCGTCTTCAGACGTTTTAGCATGCAGATGCTATCTGGAAGATATTCAATATTCTTACTCCTCACATATAGCTCTTCTAAACATTCTAATTGGCCAAGATCCTCTGGTAACTTCTCAAGAAGATCCTCTGGTAACTTCTCAAGAAGATCCTCTTGTAACTTCTCAAGAAGATCCTCTTGTAACTCCTCAAGAAGATCCTCTGGTAACTCCTCAAGAAGATCCTCTGGTAACTCCTCCGAAGGATCATCATAATTGACTTTAAGAGATTTGAGACATTTCAACATACAAATGCTATCCGGAAGATGTTTTATCTTTGCAGATGACAAATCGAGCTCCTCTAGACATTCTAATTGGCCAAGATCTTTGGGAAAATCTGGAATATTGCATATGAGTTCAAGCTTTCTTAGGCATCGTAAACTACAAATCATGTCTGAAAATTTCTTTAAGTCTGTGCAAGCACATAGACCAAAAGAAATAAGGTTCTCAATATTTCCAACTGATGACGGTAGATTTTCTTCATAATAACAATCAAACAGAAACTTTGGGAGATTACTGTTGGGGTGCAATGGGCATAAATCTAGGGACTCGCCAAGCAGACATAAACTAGCTAAAGACCGACTATCCTCTGGTTCCAATTCACTACCAGGAACCTCAAATGTGGAAAACCTCAAACATGATAAGTTTAAGTAGACAAGTTTTCTTAGACATCCAACGGGAGCGTTAATTTCTACCAACTCATCACAGCCATGAAGATCTAACCTCTTAAGATTTGGAAACAGCTCAAGGTCAAGGCTCCTCAACCTTGATTTACTAAGTTCAAGGAGTTTGAGATTTGGACATGCACTAGACACTCGTAGTTCTTCAAAATCAGCACAACCTTCAAGATCTAACTTGTCAAGATTTGGAAACAGCTCAAGGTCAAGGCTCCTCAACTTTGATTTACAAAGTTTAAGGAATTTGAGATTTGGACATGCACTAGACACGTGAAGTTCTTCAAAATCAGCACAACCTTCAAGATCTAACTCGTCAAGATTTGGAAACAGCTCAAGGTCAAGGCTCCTCAACCTTGATTTACGAAGTTCAAGGAATTTGAGATTTGGACAAGCACTAGACAAGTGAAGTTCTTCAAAATCAGCACAATCATTAAGAGATAATGTCTCGAGATTCGGAGTTAACCCAAGGTCAAAGGTTCTTAACTTCGAGCCACTGATTTCGAGATGCTTGAGCTCTTGACAGCTGACAGGCATGCAAAGTTTTACTAATTTACCAGATTTAAGACGTAACGTCTCAAGACTCGGAGTCATACTAAAGTCAAAGGTCGTCAATGCTAACTGATAAAGAGTCAGGAATTTGAGTTTTTTGAGAACCTACCAACAAAAATAAGACAAAAGAAGATTAATATTAACGTATTAACAAGACCAATAAATTAATAGCATTATTACGAAACAACCAATCAACAATTATTCTACCTTTTTTTCTCCCTCTTCCCAAAGTTGTACCATTTTGCTGTCCACCATTTGAAGTCCAACAAGATTGTTTGCTAGAAATTTTTTGGGTAAATACAAGAAAGGGTAATTCCAACATTCTAGATATTTTAAAGAGTTTGAAAAGTATTGGCTGGTATCATCAAGACATCCCACATCTCTTTCAGAATAATCTTTAAGTGGAAAATACACATAAAGATATCTAAGTTGCTTCATTTTTCCAAGACCTTTCATAATAATTCCCGCTTTTGTGTTCGAATTACGAAGTTTTAGACATCTTGTTGCTTTAGTACCCTGCAATACAAACAGTGGCGGAACTAGGATTTCAAAATAGGGTATGCACTTTTGCTCGAATGGTCCTCCAAGGGTCCTCGAAGGGTCCTTGAAGGGTATGCACCCTATGTTTTTTACACTACCCGTCGAATTTTAGGGTATGCACTTGCATACCCGTGCTCTACACTAGATCCGCCCCTGAATACAAAAACAATGTCCAGAAACCTCGGGAATTCAGAACAAATGCAAAAGTTTTAGTTTTCTCTACATTACTGTGTTCTCGAGTTTGGGTTAACAAAAGAAAATGAAAGAAAATGAAAATGAAACATAAGATGGTGTGTTCTCGAGTATTACTTAAGAAAGAAAAGAAAAGGAAATGGAAGAAAACTTGGTGTTATTTTGATGATTTTGGAAGGAAAGTGTTTCCTCCCATTTTTGGGAGGAAAGTGTTTCCTTCACTTTTCTTTAATGAAATAACTCAAGAACACAGTCAAGTAAACTGATCTTTACCTTGTCATCAGCCAATATATCTTCAATTTCCTCTTTAATCCACAGTCGGCTATGTTTGTTAGGTTCATCCCGGTGCTTACGACGAACAATGTTCTTTCCCATTTCTTCTATCTGGTCATGCATGCCCAAGACCAGACCATATTTAGAAAAAGTTATGAGAGATCTCTGCTCAAGAAATTTTAAACCAATTATAGGATTAAATCCACAGCATTCAAGAATTCTGATTGCATCTCCTCTGAACAAGCCTTTCAATATGCATGCAATGTCTAGAAACATATTCTTATAATCATCCTCCAGACTCTCATAACTTAATTCTAGCCTTTCCTGAATCTCCTTCGGTAAGGGAAATTTTTTTAATCTTTTTATGCCATCCTTCCATTCATGCTCATTTTTACCACAAAGAGATGAACCCAAGACTTTGAGTGTTAAGGGAAGACCAGCAGCATAACTTACAACTTTTCCTGACATCTCTTCGTATCTTTGAGGTGGAATCTCCCTTCCAAATGCATATCTACTTAGGAGACAAATTGCTTCCTCATCTGATAAGAGATCGATATCTTGAATCTTCACTCTGTGATGAAAGTTCACTCTGTGAACGACCAGCACTTGCTCATCTCTCGTTGTAACGATAATTCTACTTCCCGGCTTAAACCAGTTAGGTCCACCGGCTAACGCCTCAAGTTGTTCTAAGTGATCCACATCATCCAGAACAAGAAGAAGCTTTGTACCGCGCATCCTCTCTTGCATCATGTTTATCCCATGAGTAACATCATTCACAGTGATGTCTTCTTTCATCACATCTGAAAGGACTTGTTTTTGTAACTCCTTCAAACCAGACATAGAGGGCCCTGAAACTTCCCTCACATTCCCAACAAAGATTTTAGCTTCAAAATCATTAGATAGACAATTAACAACAGCTAGAGCTGTAGTTGTCTTCCCAAGCCCTCCCATGCCCTTGATCCCTATCATGCGAACATCATCAACTCCCATTTCTAAAGAATCAACAACAACCTTTACTCGAGGCTCCATGCCGACCAACTTTTCATCAGAGCCGAAACTGATGGAGCGTAACTCTAGCGAAATAAATCCAACAATTTTTTTGATTAATTCAGATTCGTCCCTGTGTGTACGTAAAAACAAGATATGTTTAGTACTATAATAATAATCTCTTATCCATGCATTATCCTTTTTGAACACATATTAGCAAGAAACAAAAGTAAGAAATTACCCATCATTGAGCGCCCAACCAGCCAGACCGCCTGCTTCTTTTAGAGCCCCTTTCCATTTCTCAGCAGCCTCTTTCCCTTTATTCTTGGAAAAGGCATTTTCAACCGCCCCACTTTGGTTTCTCACTTCGGTGGGATCCACATCATAGAAAACAGGGTAAGCAGTGTGCCCAGTCATCTTCCGACACTCCATAATCTTGACAAGTTCATCCAAACACCATGAAGAAGAAGCATAGTTTTTGGAAAAAACAATTATGTAAAATTTGGAGTCTTCAATGGCTTCGATAAGCTCATCGCTGATAGTTTCCCCTTTATGGATTCTTACATCATCCTTGTAAGTGACAATGCCTTTTGTCGTAAGAGCTTCATAAAGATGTCCGACAAAGTTGTTGCGAGTGTCTTCACCCCTGAAACTGAGAAAAACATCATACTTGAAGCTCTTTTGAATGGATAGGCTTGAAGTGGACGCCCCTGGAGTTATGGATGAAGGATCTGATAAACGTAATCTCTTGTTGGAGGACATTTCTACAAACTGATTGCAAAGAAAGTGAATGAAATGGATCAATAACCCTGATCAAAGCTAGGTGTTTACTCAAAGAAACTTGATAATGTGAAAATGTGATTGGTTAGGTGTAAATTATGTGAAAGAGTATATGTGAAAAAGTGTTTGTGAAATGATGTTGAGAAACAAATTAAAGCCACTCATATGGTCTTTTTGGTCAATGAAAAACAAAGATAAGGTTCACTGTTCTTTTTATGGTCTTTTGGTCAATGATAAAAAGAAAGATAAGATTAAAAAAAGAAAAAATCAACCCAATACATCCTCCTGGAAATTGCTTTAAAGAGACTTGCTCCGACATTGTTATTATAATTACTTTTTCCGCTTCCTTGTAAACTATTGTCCAGCCATTTATACTAATTAACCAATATCACATTCATGTACAATCTATATTATCTATAATAGAAAAATTGTCAAAAGTGAAATGTTGAG
Source organism: Artemisia argyi (assembly GCA_030686995.1). Taxonomy (NCBI): domain Eukaryota; kingdom Viridiplantae; phylum Streptophyta; class Magnoliopsida; order Asterales; family Asteraceae; genus Artemisia; species Artemisia argyi. Next base: position 4,180,590 of record CM060703.1, read on the forward strand.
TTTTCAACAATGGTCAAATGAGAGAAAAAGTGAAATGTAATTAATACTCCTATTAAAACACCTCAATACTTAAAAGTACAATTATTTATTCACATTGTACAACCAAATTAAAGCATATATACCAAATTAAATACAACCAATTCAAACACAAATCGGGTTGACCCGGGACGCTTCAAACCCGGCGGGTTGACCCAGTTTAATTTGACCCGTTTTTGACCCAACCTAGCAAGTTGACCCGGTTTAAATACAAACAATTCAAACACAAATCGGGTTGAACTGGGACGCTTCAAACCCGGCAGGTTGACCCAGTTTAATTTGACCCGTTTTTTACCCAACCTAGCAAGTTGACCCGGTTTAAATACAACCAATTCAAACACAAAACAGGTTGACCCGGGACGCTTTAAACACGGCGGGTTGACCCAGTTTAATTTGACACGTTGTTGACCCAACCTAGCAAGTTGACCCAGTTTAAATACAACCAATTCAAACACAAATCGGGTTGACCCGGGGCGCTTCAAACCCGGCGGGTTGACCGAGTTTAGTTTGACCCGTTTTTACCCAACCTAGCAAGTTGACCCGGTTTAAATACAACCAATTCAAACACAAATCGGGTTGACCCAGGATGCTTCAAACCCGGCGGGTTTACCCAGGTTAATTTGACCCGTTTTTAACCCAACCTAGCAAGTTGACCCGGTTTAAATACAACCAATTCAAACACAAATCGGGTTGACCCGGGATGCTTCAAACCCGGCGGGTTGACCCAGTTTAATTTTACCCGTTTTCGACCCAACCTAGCAAGTTGACCCGGTTTAAATCGACCCATTTTTCTACCGGAACGATTCAACCGGTTGAACCGGGTTTTAAAACGTTATCCATTACTTAAAAGTACAATAATTTATTCACATTGTACAACCAATTAAAAACATATCTGCCAAATTAAATACAACCAATTAAAACACAAACCGGGTTGACCCGGGACGCTTCAAACCCGTTTTTCGACCGGAACGGTTCAACCAGTTAAACCACCCGGGTCGAACCGGGTTTCAAAACATTATGCTTAATTCCCAAGTTTTCAAACTTTTATTATTTTTCATTTATAACATATAAATTTTTTTTATCATAAACTATTTGTCGCTATAAAATCCCGTTGCTATGCACGGGTACTCGTCTAGTAATTTGTATAGTCAAAGCTGGAATTAAAAAAAAAAAATAAATAACAGTAAAATTACAAAGACTTGTGACATATAACAAAAAGCCCTTGGAAAAAAAGATCAAGAAATTAGAGATTTAAAATAATAATACCTTTTGTTCTTCGATTAAAAAAATGATGAAGAAGATAAGTAAACGGAAGATCAGGTTCCGGCTATGACGTCATTCGTGACCGGAAATGATATTATTTGGATCATCGGGAGTGTTACTTTTGGGAGTTTGGACTCTGTCTAAAACTACCAAATTACCCTTTACTTGCAAAACCTACTAGAAAAAGTTGTTAACACTTAACACCGTAAGTTTTTATTATTAAAGAAAAGTAAGTTTTTATTATTAAAGAAAAAGTAATGTATTGTAAAGTAAACATTTTTTTCTCAAAATTATGAGGAAATATTTTAATTCCAAAATCAGCAAAATAACACTATTTTTCATACTATTTCCTTTTCTTTCTTAAGTACAACTCGAGAACACACATCTTTTGTTTCCTTTTCATTTTCTTGCTTAACTCCTATTCGAGAACACAATGTTAGCAAATCCTTTTTATTTTAGCAAATGTAACCGCCCTCCAATAATGATGCATTTTAATAAAATTGTTTATAAGAAAATGTCACTAAACTTATAACCACCAATTTATTAGTTATCCATTCGTATGAGTTGTATCGGTATTATATAGTTATCAATTCGTATGAGCTATGATTGTCAATTCGTGAGTAGGAGATTAGCTTGTAATTAGTATTTTTCTAACATAGCTCTTGTATGGGCTATATATATAAAAAGGGTAGGAAGGAATCCTAGCCATTGGATCAAATTTGACCAGATCAAAAGTGGCGGTGGTATATTTATAAATAAGTGTAACTTCAGTGGCAAATTTGTTACAGTGTATTTTATACACAAAACACACCTCGTCATTTATCTCAAACCATTCTGGATCTAACTTTCTCTCTCTAAACACAATTTCTCACACTAGAAATTTACACACATCTTAATCACATTTATCTCCAATCAAATCATTACTACATCTTCTCATCATAAACACGATCTAATCACGATCATAATCTCGAGTTAATCGAATCATAATCGCAAAACCTTCTGATCACGACCTAAGACGAATCTACTACATCTTAAATGACCTTGTAAGTTGATTTATGAATCCTAATTTTGTTACTGAATCATTTTGTTAGTTTTGGTGTGCTAATATATTGTTTTTTTATAAATTTAAGTTCGTTTTTTTAATATGATGAAGTAGACTTTAAAATCTGTTGAAGAGTGTGTGTGTGTATATGTATGCTTGTGTATGTTTTCTTCTAGATCTGGAACAAAACGTAGAAAAATAAATAAAAAACGTGTTTAAGAAAGTTGCATACAAGGTGTTTGATTAAATGTCTCAACTAGACTTTATAACTGTGATGCATTAAATTTACATTGTGATGTAGTTGTTTTGAATGTTGATGCAGCTGTATTTCATATTATAATGCAGTAGGTTTTTATTTTAACTATGATGCAATAGGTTATTTGTGTGATGCACTTGATTTTGTACCATATACATGGTAGGTTGCGTTATGTTGGTAAATGTGTTTGTACATTTGGTTGTTTGTGTGATGCACTTGAAATTGAACTGAGCAGGTTTTAAGTTGCCACGTATGAGCATGAGTTAGGTTAAATGTAGTTTGTTTTAGTGCATCCTAGTGTATGTATTCTCTTAAATGTTTAATGCACTAAATATAAAACTAATGAAACTTTGATGCACTGTATTATGAATTGTGATGCAGTAGGTCCAGATTGTCGCGCGTATAGCTTCTAAGGATGAATTAGATTAGGCATAGGTGACATTATGTGTCGAAATGTGTTTGTTTGCTAGGTTGTATGAACGATGCAGTTGGTTTTGAACTGTAATGCAGTAGAACTTGAATTAGTTAATTTGTTGTGTACTAGTAAGTAGAACCTGAATTAGTGAATTTGTTATGTTTATATTAATTGCATCGGTTTGTTTATAAAATAGTGCCTCAGTTTAATAATCTATCTTGTTATTCACAGGTTAGCATGTTTGTAACAACTTGCTTAGGAAACGTCATGTAAAAGACGACAATATGGGCAAGATTCTAAATCCTGAAGTGAAGATCAACCTAATATGTGAAAGAATTAAAGTATCAATGAGAGATATTTGAAGTGTTGTCAATGTTGTAAATTCTATTGGATATTTCAACAAAGTAAAATTACAAACACTTGTAAAATAATAATACCTTTTGGTCGGGTTTTTGTTCTTCCATAAAAAAAATGATGAAATGAAACCATCTTGGGAATGTTGTTTGTGATGGATAAAGTAAAAACTAATTATAAGAAGCAATGATGAAGAAGATAACCAAACGGATTATCGGCTGCTGTTTTGGAAGATTAGGTTCCGGCGATGACGTCATTGGTTAGAGAGTGGCCGGAAATGATTATTTTTGGATCATCTGTTCAAGGGAGTGTTTACCTTGGGAGTTTGGACTCTGTCTAAAAGTACCAAATTACCCTTTAGTTGCAAAATGTACTAGAAAAGTTATTGTTTAACACCGTAAATCGCTACATATATGTTAGGACTATGACCAGTACCTAGTCAAATGCCCATGTCGTGAAAAAAGTTGTATGTTTATTGATCCATAGTATACCGAATAAGAATTCATCCATTAGTAAACTCATTTATAGTAAGCAAACGAAAAGGGTTGTTAACACTCTCAACCATACGTGTTAAGATCTCGATCTAACTTTTAACATTTTTCAATTTTACGATCTTGGTAAGCGAAAACAAGTCGACTCTTCATATGATCTTTAAGATCTTAAGTAGAGTCTCGATCTTATCATATAATCGTAAGATCTTGATCCGATTCGATCATACTTTTTTTAAATTAACTAACTAATAAACTATAAATGAATAAATTTTGTTAAAGTAAAAACAAATAACGCAAGCGCGTATAATTATAAATGTTTTTTAAGAGTAAAATATATAGATGTTAAGATTAAAATATCCAGCGTTATTAATCAACGTTTAGATACTTTAGTATTTTAAACAGTTACACGTTGTATTTTCATATTATTCTTTAAGAGCTCTTCTTTCTAAAAACTTTGTTATATAATTATTTTCTAATACGGATCATTATACATATAAAACATTTGAATATTTGAACATTTAAATAGGATTTTATGGTTCCGATCTTGCAAAGTCAAAAACTATCTCAATAAGAGTTTTTCTTTGAACAAACGCACCCTGAAAAGTAAAACAAAAATAAAGTACACTCTCTCAAAACAAAGAGGCAGATTAAAAATAAGCTTGACCAAGCACCCCTGAAAATAACAAAGTTTGACAGAGAGTATCAACTCCAATTGATGAAAATGAAGGTTAATAATAATTATTTGCAACAAACTCGATCGAAGAAAATAGCATTGACATTAGCATAAAAAAATTAAAAAATTTAAAAAAAAAAAAAAAAAAAAAAAAAAAAAAAAAAAAAAAAAAAAAAAAAAATCTTTGTAATCGACTTATTCATCTTTTTGCTTAATTTGTAATTTTGATTGTTTATATCAAATTAGATGGGGTTACAATGTTTATATATGTTGGTCATGAGTTAATCTTAATAGAAGTTGTTGACTAATATAATGGTTTAAAGTGTAAACATATTCAAACATTGGCACTTGTGAAAGATCAAGTATGTTTAGAAACCAAAGATTTATTTCCAACAGACTTATCTAGCTTCGCCACATTGACAGTGAATGATGGACTTTGATTACATTGTCACTAAATAACCAAACTTGAGTTTGGTGTCCGTTTTCTCTAGCTTGATAAGAAAAGAAAATCAATGTGTGATAAGAAAATAAATAAGAATTGATTACGTCTATAAAAAAGTGTTGGCTCTCAAACAACTTTTATGAGGTTACTTAGGCTGCTACAGTGGACTGATATTCATCGGTCGTGCTAATCAGTCAACCGATTTTGGACATCGGTTGCCCCACTGTGGGATATAGGTTGTGAACATCGGTCGTCGGAGGAAGATGGGATATCGGTCGTGAAATCGACCGATATTCAAACACGAAAAACAAAAAGAAAACGGTTAGATTTAAAAAAAAAAAAAAAAAAAAAAAAAAAAAAAAAAAAAAAAAAAACTTTTCAATATGGGTTGACACTGTGTTGAGAAAGGTGAATATGAGTTGAGAAGAGAGAAAGCTAAGTTGGCAGCCGGAAAGATGATGCAATATGGGTTACCACTGTGGTTAGCCTTAACTTGTTTTAAGTTTATCATCCCATATGCGTAATCAAAAGAAGTTTTGCTTATTTATATAACGTGGTAAATATGTTCAACTAGGTTGAGGTTAGTATCATATTGTTGGTTTCTATTGCTCGATGTTGTTTAAAGAAATAAAAACAATGAACCATATAAACTACTAATTCATACAAATTCTAAACTTTTTCTCATTTTGACTAAAATAAATAAGTCGAAAATAGTATTATGTTGTTGGCTTCTACTAGTTATAATGCCCGTGCACGCGCGATTTTCTTTTTTTTTTCTTTTTTTCTTTTTTAATTTTTTGAATCATATATTTTTATTTATTAAAAAACAAATAATTTAATCTTTGTTTTTGTTTGATTTATAATTTTTAATTATAGTTTTTTATTATTAAATATAAGTATTTAAAAATTTTAATCCTATTGTTAATTGCATCTTATCTAAATTTTTTGTATTTATCTTCTACTTGTGTTATGGATAAATATAAAATGTTATCTAATAAGAAAATAATCTTTTTTTAATAATATTATTACTAAATAAGGTATGGTTTAGTTTTTTTGAAATGAAAAATTCTCCCCTTGGGGTTTTGTTGTATTATATAAAAGATGGTAGATATTGTTTGAAGGGAAAAAAAATGCTAAATCAAAGTAACCATCAAATCAAACAAATTCCAAACTTTTAGAAACCACGTGAGTAGTGCAATTGTTTATATACGTGCCATTATATCTTTAGGCTAGTAGGCAAGGGCATGAAACCCGCACCAAATGGACCCACCTCAAGCTTGATCCTTCTTGCCTACCATGCTCTTTCACGCGCTAGACTAGTTTTTCAAGAACAAATTTGGTGGTCTGACCACCAGTTACTTTTTATTATTAAACGGGACCCACGTACAAATCAAAGCAATATCTATACGTTTAATTCATACCGTTGTGACTAAAAAAACGAATGTTGCATTTTATATTCATTGTGACTATATATATATATATATATATATATATATATATATATATATATATATATATATATATATACCCCACCCCACTATTTCTATTATATAAATACCCACAAACTTCGGTTTTTTTTAACACAATCTCAAAACAACACAATCTCAAACAACATATATCGCATTCCTTTTATTTTTCACATAAATTCCGATATAATTATGTTCACCGACTCAGAAGAAGAACGAGAAGTTATAAGTCGGAATTTGAATTTTATTGTAAGATCGTTGTCGTTTATTAAAAATAGACGAAAAGCAAATCGCCCCGCGAGAAAACGCCTTCATCGAGATCATTATGGTGCTCATGAACGTTTAGTTGCCGCCTATTTTTCTGAGAACCCGTTCTACGATGAAGATACTTTTCGAAAGAGGTTCCGAATGAGTCGAACTCTTTTTAACTGGATAGTTCGGGAGGTAACTATTCATAATCCATTTTTTAAATTTATGTAACGTTTAGTTTAAAAGCGTAGTTTATGTAGTTTATGTAACGTTTTAATTTCGTACGTTGTATGTTTTTAAATTTGAAGTTTACGTATTTATATTTTTACGTTTATGTTTTTAATTGTGTAAGTATTAAAAAAAATAAAAAAATAGAGTTGAGGTGAAAAAATATATCCCTTGCCCACTAATTGGTGAAGAGTGGTGAAGGGGAGTGAGAGGAGAGAGAAAGCTGACATGACGCTGATGTGTATGGTGAAAAAAATACTACCTTGCCTACTAGCCTTAGGGCAATGCCAGATCAAATGCTGAGATTTAACTTGGACGTCCTGTACTAATCGTCTGTAGACCGAGCCGTTTGGCGGGCCGTATAGAAATCGCTTTAATCTTGCATTTCACCGGAACATGCCATTTTTTTACAATACACTAGATGTTATTGACATTATACAAATCCATGGTTAATATGCAATTCCAATTGCATTGTCACTAAATAACTTTACTTCAGTTTGGTATCAAATTTCACTAGATTGATAAAAAAGAAAATCTACAAAGAAGATAAATACTAATATTTTATTACGTCAACAAAAGGTGTTATGACATATGTCATTAGAAAAACTTCTTATACGGGTTACGAAACTTGTTTGAAGTTTTAGTCCCACATTAGGTAAGGAGAAGAAATTTTGCTTACTTTTATTTGTTGTTTAATATGGCTTAAATAGATTCGGATTAGTCTTATGTTGTTGGTTTCTTTCTAGTGTTGATATTGTTTGAGGGAAAACAATAATAACAACACATAGTGACTAGCAACTTTTTGTCGTTTCAATGACTATAATAATACTTATGAATATTTTGAACTAAGAAATTGTAATTTGATTTCTTTTAATGTTGTGGTAGCTTAAAAATAGCAATGCTTTAATGTGACAATAAATAACTTTGTTTGAGTTTTGCCATAACTGTCTAATAGACTAATGCATAAAGGAAAGAAAAAAAAGAATTATAAAGAGAATACGGACAAATAAATTACAAATAGTGAAAATGTATAGAATGAAAAAGTATAAACCTCATCATACGCAGTGGCGAAGCTTGGATTTTGTAAGTGGGGGGTCGGGATTTAATTTTTTTTTCCTAAGGCTATATTTCAGGTATACCGAAATTTTTGGGGGGGGTCGAAACCGAATATAACGAAATTTTTCTACACGAAAACTATATACCCCCTACATCGCAAAAAAAATTCGGGGGGTCGGGCGCCCCCCGGCCCCTATGAAGCTTCGCCCCTGATCATACGAATGAGGTTAGTAGGGTGATTGTTTATAAGTGTACCATTAGATAATAACACTTGGCAATAAAAGTGTATAAACCTCATCATACGTTTGGGGTAATGTATATTCGGATTCAATTGTAAGGTCTAACTCGGAGGGTTTGTACCAATCGTCTCCGGACCGAGCCGCTGTTTGATGGGCCGTACAAAATAAGTTTAGTTTTGCACTTTACCGCAACATGCCAATTTTTGTTGCGTTACATTGCATGTTCTTGACATTATGCAAAATCTATAAGGATATGCAACTCCTATTGCATCGTCACTAAATAACCATACTTGAGTTTGTATCAAATATCAGTAGCTTTGAAAATAAAAGAAAATCAGTGTGTAAAAAGAAGATGCATAACATTTGATTGCGTCAACACAAAATCCTATGTCTCTAAAACAACCTTCTATATGGGCTTAATTTGAGAAACTTGTTTTAAGTACCTGATCCCACATGGGTAAAGAAAAGAAATTTTTCTTATTTATATAGTGTGGTAAATGAGTGTAAACAAGTTGAAGGTTAGTATATGTTGTGCAGTGTATTTTGATGTTGTTTTAGTAATTAAAAACACCTTCAACGTATATCTCTCAACTTATATATAATTTGAACTTTTTGTCGTTTTTACTAAAAAAAAATTCGAACTTTTGAAATTTTTACTAGACGATTACTCACGCATAGCAGCATCGATATGTGGTGTTCGCCAAAATTTAATTGTGTCGATCTGGTGAGATACATGTGCTTCTCTTTTAATCATTTATTTGCGTAGCGCCGAATAATTTTAGTTGCGAGCTTGCGATTCAATATTTCTCTATTAACTCAAATACCACCAAAAAATTCTTATATTTTTACACTTTTTATCCTAAAACATTTTTCAAAAAAGTCAAAAGTGAGAGGTGATAGGTTAGAAGAGGATTTGAAGTCAAAGCCGATGTCTACCCTCTTACGGGTATGTCAAAATTCAGTATCTGCATGTTGTATATAATTTACCACAATATGCCATTCTTTATTATACACAAGATTATCTTGACATTTTAGCCAATCTACGGAGGATATTAAAACTCCAATTGCAAATTAGTATGTCTCAAAGAAAATTTTATATTGAGGGTTACTTTTGTGAAACTTCCCACATTGAGTAAAGAGAAAAAGCTTTGCTTACTTATATATATTATGGTGAACATGGCTTTTTCAATAAACTGAGATTGGTATTAATGTACTAAGTTGTTGGTTTCACATCATGTTTATGGAGAGAAAAAAAACAATATGGGTATGGGCAGCCAAAAATTAGTATAACATCTAATTTTTTTGTAGTCTATCTTTTATATGCAAATTATACTATGTCTCTAAGCAAACTTTTCATATGGGGTTACTTTTTGTGAAACTTCTCACATACATGGAGTAAAACAGGGCTGTCTAGTGGAATTTTGGTGCCCTGAGCCGTAACAAAAAAAGCCCCCCTTAAGAAAAATATACGAGTAAAACAACCATTATCAATGCTAAAAATCTAAGGGTACAAAGTAAAAATTCTGACACTAGAGCAAATTAATGGCATCTTATAAACTTAGATGCATTGTTTATGTTGGAATATATGAATAATAATAAACTACAAACATATAAACATCAAAGAGTACGCAACGGAATAGATCAAATACAAATAATAAATTAACCGAATATAAATGGATGCGTACCTCTTGATTACTAGCAAGAACAAGAACTTATAAACCCTAGGAGAGGGCTTATATGGATCGACTAGGGCAAGTCACAAGGCAAGATCACCGTTAGCAAAAGTATGCTAACACTTCGTTCTCACACACACGTACTAATAGCGTTTCAACGGAAATGCTAGATTCGCTTTACACGAAAAGATTAAACTATTGGTCCTATCAATCAAAGATCAATTAGACACAAAGAAAGAGAAGGAAGAAGTGATTTGGTTGCTATGGAACCAAGGGATGAATGAATGAATGAATGAATGAGAGGAGGTCTCATTATATACTATTCAAGTAGCTTGGGGCAAAAGCCAACCCCTAACCCTAAGGAGAGGGTGGCCGGCCATGGGTCACAAAGCCCAACCCGAACCAAAATTTCACTCTTTTCTAAATCTAGTCCTTCATGTTTCGTCTAACGGTCGTTAGTTACCGTTAAGTTTATATTTCGTGTATTTAATAATTATTCGTCACTAAAACAATAATTATTAATTAATTGAAACTCATACGTAAAGTGTGCAATCCCGAAGTCTCGAGTTCGAATCCGATCATGATATATTAATTTATTATCCGTTAAACTAACAGTTTATCGGTCCATACATAATAACAGGCACCACCAATTCTAATCATATAACCAAATATCAATCTTATATTTTTAACAGCTTTAGTTCTATCAAACGATTTACAGGATAACCATATGGGTGATGTTCAAATTCTTAACAAATTGAAAATGTCAATTAAAAATATAAAGTAAACAAGTAGAAGTTTTTCCTTATGTCCTTATAATATCAAAAACAAATGATGTATAGGCCAATGATATCACTTATCAAAACTCAAAACTATCAATGGTTTTTTTTTATTGATTGTGGGACGTCGGCTCGAATTTATATATGCAACTAGGCATGTCAAATGTATATATGAATTGGGCTTCTAAAAAATTTGGTGCATCTCCAAATAATGGGGCCCTAGCCCTGGCCCATGTTGCCCTTGCCTTAATCCGGGCCTGGAGTAAAGAGAAGAAGTTTTTTTACTTATATATGGTGGTAAATAGGGATGAGCACGGTACCATTTTGGTACCGAACCGGCACCGTTTTCATGGTACCGGATTTTTTCCCGACCAAAATATGTAATCCCGCTCCCGGAACCGAGAGGTATACCGGTACCGGTACCGGTTCCGGTACCGGGTTCGGGTAAACCGGTACTAAACGGGATGGGTACCGTTTTTAGTATAGCAAAAGTTAAGAAGTTTTAAAGTATGCACTAGCACAAAGTTGATGTTTTCTTGTTTGCTTCGAAATGTTTAGTTGCCTCAATTGGTATCGGTTAAGTTAATTTTGTGCTCGTTTCAAGTTTATTATATCTCATGGTTCTTCAAAGATATATTGTGAATATTTACATTGTTCAATACAAGAGCTGATGAATGTTTCCAAATATATATAAATTTATAAAATGACCCCTAACCTAGCTTACTGTAACCATATTTGATCAAAATTATACCTTATAATATGACGCAAACTCACTTTAGGCATGATGTCGAAGCAAAACATACGACCACGTCATCATTTGTGTTTTCATTTTAATAATTTTAAGGTTGCATTGTTTTTTAGATCTCGGGATTGATTAGGAAAAAAACTTTTGTACTTCGGTACCGAAATCGGGATTTCCCGCTTTGGTACCGTACCGAATTTGATTGGTACCGGATTTTTTTTGAGCTAGTTTTGTAGTACCGGTACCGTACCGAGTAATGAGAACCGGTACCGGTACGGTTCCGGTACCGTACCGTTTTTACGGTACCCGTGCTCATCCCTAGTGGTAAACATGGTTTGAACAAAAATGTCTAGAAATGAAAAAGGATCTTACGAATGAGATTAGTAGTTTGATTGTTTAGAGACACATGATAGTAACAAAATAAAACTCATCATAAATGTCGGTGTAATGTTCAGATCTATTGACGAGGTCCAACTTGGACGACATGTACGAGTCGTTTATAGATTGAGCCATTTGGTGAGTCATGCATAACCAGTTTAACTGTACAATTTACCGCAATATACCATTTTTTTTTGTTACATTACAATAGATTTGCTTGACATTTTAGCCAACCTATGGAGGATGTTGAACTCCAATTGCAGTGTCCATCTTTTATATGCAAGTTAGTATGTCTCTAAGAAAACTTTATATATGGGGTCATTTTGTGAAACTTCTCACATGGAGTAAAGAGAAACAGATGTGCTTACTTATATATTGTGGTGAATATGGTTTAAATAAATTGAGATTAGTATTATGTTGTTGGTTTCACATGTTCGATGTTGTTTTTGGAGAATAGAAACAATACAGAACACTAAAATCAAGAATTCATATAACATCTAAATATTTTGTCATCTTGTTGAGAAGTTTATCTTCTATTTGCAATTAGCAAGGCGCCTTATCCTTAATTTCCTATTAGCAATTAATATGATGAATGTTATTTCTATTAATAAGGGTTTTGTTAAACACTGCACACTGGGTAATGCTTAAAACGCATTAAATAATCTGTTCTTTTCATATTTAAAGTAATTTTACATTTAATGCACATTAAATGAACATAAAAATTAACTTAAATATATGTTATTTTTAATTTAACAAAGTCCAAATTTCCTTTTATATTCATATAAAACATTGCCACAAAAGATATTCATTTTACTATTTATATGTGTCCTAAAAAAGTTCTATTTTCGTCCCACAAGAAGTTACCACCTTACTAGTTATGTTTGTCTAAAAAAAGAGCGTAGCTTTTATATATGGATAAAATTACGACTGTTTTTTCTATTTTGGTCCTTTAATCAAAAACTTATATTAATTGCTCATTTCTAATTTCTATTATAATTGTGAGGGTAAATACGCTTTTCATCAATTAAAATATACATTAATTACATATATCATAATTTGTTCATGATATGTTTGTGGACAATCTTTTTAAAACGAAGGAAGTAACATATTGAATGTCATCGAGCTGCATCCCATTGAATACAAGTTTGGTTGTTTATAACGGTATAGTAGTTCTAAAAAATAATACTTTTACGTGTCACTAATTAACTCTGTTTGAGTTATCAAATGTCTAATATCTTAAAAAAAATTTGTTATAAAAAGAACACAGGGAATATCAATTACAATAACGTGTAATTGACTTTGAAACAAAAATCCGAATATGCATAGTCAATCTACTTATTCATGTTTATGTTTAGTGGGTGTATGATGGTCATGGGTTCTCTTGATTCAAGATGTTGACTTATATAATGGTTTTTGGTGTAAACATATTCAAACATGACACTTGTGGAAGATCAAGTATGCTTAGAAACCAAGATCTATTTCCAACGATCTAAGTTCACTACATTGACATTCAATGATGAAGTCCGATTGCATTGTCACTAAACAACCTAACTTGAGTTTCGTATCAGTTATCTTCAGCTTGATAAGAAAAGAAAATCTGTGTTTGATAAGAAGACAAATAAGATTTGATTACGCCAATAAAAAAAATGTTATGCCTCTCGAACAACTTCTTTTATGGTGTTACTTAACTTGTTTTAAGTTTACAATCCCACATAGGTAATGAAAAGAAGTTTTTCTTATTTATATAATGTGGTAAATATAATCAACCAAGTTGAGATTGGTAGTATGTTGTTGGTTTCTATTGTTCAATCTTGTTTAAAGAAACAAAAACAAGAGTGAAGATAGAGAGTAGTAACTTATACAAATTCCGAACTTTTTATCAATTTGACTACAATAAATAGGTCAAAAATAGTATTACGAAAGAAATGTTGAATCACAGTAACTATCAAATCATACAAATTTCAAACTTTTAGGAACTAACTCGGACGACATGTAGGCCTGTACACCAAGTCATTTGACGGGCCATATAGAAATCAGTTTAGTCTTGCATTTCACCAGAACACAACATTTTATTTTACAATACGCTAGATGTTCTTGGCAACATACAAAAACCATTATCAATTTGACAACAATAAATAGGTCAAAAATAGTATTACGAAAGAAATGTTGAATCACAGTAACTATCAAATCATACAAATTTCAAACTTTTAGGAACTAACTCGGATGACATGTAGGCCTGTACACCAAGTCATTTGACGGGCCATATAGAAATCAGTTTAGTCTTGCATTTCACCAGAACACGACATTTTTTTTACAATACGCTAGATGTTCTTGGCATCATACAAAAACCATGGAGGATATACAATTTCAGTTGCATTGTCAATAAATAACCATACATGAGTTTGATATCAATTCTCACTAGCTTGATAAAAAAGAAAATCTACAAAGAAGATAAATACTAATATTTTATTACGTCCACAAAAGGTGTTATGACGTAGTATGTCATCAGAAAAACTTCTTATACGGGGTTACGAAACTTGTTTGAAGTTCTAGTCCCACATTAGGTAAGGAGAATAAATTTTGCTTAATTATATATGCTGTTTAATATGGCTTAACTAGATTTGGATTTGTTTTATGCTTTTTGTAACAATTCGCATTTTCAGGTTAATTTCTATTCCCGAAAATTTTTACTATTCACTATTACTATTCATTTTTTACTATTCACTCCCGAAATTTTTATTTCATATTCTTGTAAGTTAAACTATTTTAATGATAATACGAGAGTTTGACACTCGTCGGATCATTTCTGCAAAAATCACGAAACCGTGTCCGAGATTTACTTTTAGGTTTAAACGTCATTTCAGCATCTCGATATGTCCATAAAACACTATAAACAATAGAAATATGATTTTCTCTCATTTTACGACAATTCCAAAAGTTTTGGAATTTTACGTTTTCCAGTTCAGCGTTTTACGCGAATTACGCGTTTTAGACCCGCGTTTCCAGTTTTAGCAGCGTTTAAGCAACCCGGTAGAACTTGTCACTCATTAAATATGCTAAGATAGGTTATATTAATAACTTTTAACATATTTATAAGTTTCATATTCTTAGGATACCCGATTTTAAGTTTTATTACTTAACGACTTACCGTTAGCGATTACCGGGACAAAACTCACTCCATAAAAGCAAGATATTATCAAAACACATAACTAGTCATCCAAGATAGGCATTGAACGAAATTTTAAGCCACATGGGGCATTTTCTTGGTCACTAAGTTAAGGATAGGAAGCTTACATAGGAAGCTAAATATTTTGCAAGTAAACTTGGCCACTAAGTCTTGGAAAATATCCCAAATCTCTAACCTCCTCAAGGAAACTTCCTAGGCACCTTCCTAACCTCCTCTTCATGCTATAAATACAAGCCTAATCCTTTCCTTTCTCTTCATTCCAAATGCCCAACAACAAATCCATAAACCATGATCCTTTGATTTCTAGGTTATAAGTTACATACCAAAGTTGAAGGCATAGTTAGTCTCTACATGAATCAAGAGTTTGTTTGGTGATTCCATTGTTGAATTAGGAGCTACACAAGGTGGTTAGGGGCTGAACACATAAGGTTCTTACAAGGTTAGACCAAGCCTAGCAAGGGTTATCAAGGGTAGTGTTGAAGGATTGGAAGCTAGGGTCTTCGATTGAAGGATTTAGATCTTGTCTTAGTTCATGAGTTCCCTTTTCATTAAGGCCAAAAGTTGTAAGAAACCCTAACATACTTTCTTACTAAATATCATTTTCATGCTTATTATGTTTCATTCATTCTATGTATGGTCTTTGTGTTATGTTCATGATGTATAAAAACTATTAAAACAAGTTTTGTAAACTATATTAACTTATGTTAAGTAATCAAGGAAACTAGTGACTTATATTGAGAACCACGGCCAAAATAGAGTAACCATGATATGAAACACTTACCTACTGTTATAGAGGACTTAAAAAGGAAAACATAGCAATTTGAACCACCTAAAACGAGTACACGAGTAAAAAGTTATGGCCATAAGAAGTTAGCGAAACCAAAACGCCAAAATTGCCTAAAAACAAGCTGTAAACATTCTGACCTTTTTGAATGTGGCACTTCTGGTCTGATTCATCAAAAAGTTAAAACACGAAAGTTGTTTGGAACGACGTTTTCGTTCAGGATTAAAGAAGCTCGAGCCCTGAAAACGCTTTACGAGTGATATTTTTCTTCAAATTCTTAACAGCCCATTTTTATACCAAATGACCATGTAATAGTTATGATTAAATGAAACCAAGAGGTCTAATGACCTAAAGCCAAGACCACAACCATGGCTAAGGCCAAGGATGAGTCTTAAGACAATGGTAACAATGACCAAAGTCACGGCAAAGCCACGACTAAAGACCATATAAACTTACCAAGACGAAAACATGAACCAAAGAGTTAATGGCAATATAAACATCCAATTTGGATCTACTCCATCAAAATAACCATGAGACTCATTGTAATAACAATCTTCATCCAAAAGTAAACTTTACTAAGTTTATTCAATTATTTGGACATGTAACTTTTCGGATCAAAAACTTATATATATTTTATCAAATACTACAATAGTAGGGAGCCTCATGTGAGGGGTTCATTAAAGTAAACTGTCGAGATGAGTTGTGGATTTACGAATTAAAGTGTCCTGGATCTCGAACGTTTACTACATGGCCTCTGAATTATGTCGGCCCGAACGATAGTAAGTGATATACAAACTATACATGTTTCATAAACCATTTTTATTCAACGAATTACACTATATACTAAGTACTACATCATGAACAATATGCAAGACATATATAGGAAATTCTTCATATTCTTAGACATTATTCCAAACCTAAGTTGCAACAATTATTCTAGGTTGCTCGTAGAAGTTCTCACGGCATATCCATCATTCTCATTAAACATCATCCAACTCATTGTGAGTTCATAGCCCCACTTTCCATTACTTAATTGTTTTACAAACCCTTGGGGGGAATACATGCTATTATTTTTCAACCGAACACAATGCTTTTCAATTGTATGGTCCACGTTAACGTTAACGTTTTGGTATTGGTACACGTTAACGTTTTGGTGTCATAAGCTTAGTGAATAATAATAACTGTTTTGTTTTCCAACCATTGGTGTGAGTCTATAGCTCACACTACCAACATATTGTGTTCAACCATTAAACAAACTCTATGAATATCACTCAACCTTTGTGTTGACCTCTTAAACATGTATTTGAGGTCCATGATGATCAAGGATGGCACAGAAGGGCACGGATATTCAAGAGGGCTATAAATTTTATTATCATTCAAAAAATCATTTAATTTAATTTGTAAACATGGAACCATCTGGGACCTCATTTTGTAATCTCTGATATTTATATAATTCGAATGATAAATCTTTTAAAACGACTCAATTAGAGTTCGTTTTCTATCATTGTGACTATTGTGCCGTCGAGTAACACCCAGTTTGAATTCCGCTGCATCCATGAATTGGGGGTGTTACACTTTTGGTTTCTAGTGTTGATATTGTTTGACGGAAAACAGACTAGTAATTTGTATAAAATCCACTTTTTGTCGTTTCGATGACCATAATAATACTTGTAAATATTTGAACTTAGAAATTGTAATTTGATTTCTTTTAATGTTGGTAGCTGTAATGCTTTAATGTGACACTAAATAACTTTTTTTTAGTTTGGCCATAACTGCCTAATAGACTAATAACACTTGGCAATAAAAAAGTATAAACCTCCATCATACCTTTGGGCAATGGCGGACCCAGGATTTTCCAAGGCGGTGGGCAAAAAATATTTTTTTGATAAAATTCTTGATGCACTTTGATAAAAAGGTCATATATATATATTTTTTTTACACTAAAAACTAACGTTTTTACATTTTTGGCTTTAAGGTGGGGGGCAATTTGATTTTTTGGTGGGGTGCACTTTAATAAAAAGGTCCAAAAATTTTTTTTTTACACTAAAATCTGAACATTTTCGGCGAGTCGTGGAGGGCACCGCCACCCCAAAGCTAATGCATGGGTCCGCCCCTGCCTTTGGGAGTTTGGGGTAATGTGTGCTCGGATTCAATTGTGAGGTCTAACTCGGAGGGCCTGTACCAATCATCTCCAGACCTAGCCGCTGTTTGATGGGCCGCACATAAATCAGTTTAGTTTTGCACTTTACCGCAACATGTCAATTTTTGTTGCATTACATTGCATGTTCTTGACATTATACAAAATCTATAAGGATATCCAACTCCTATTGCATCATCACTAAATAACCATACTTGAGTTAGTATCAAATATCAGTAGCTTTGATAAGAAAATAAAGTCCATGCGTAAAAAGAAGATGCAAAACATTTGATTGCGTCAACACAAAATCTTATGTCTCTAGAACACCCATTTATATGGGGTTATTTTGAGAAACTTGTTTTAAGTACCCGATCCCACATGGGTAATGAAAAGAAGTTTTTCTTATTTATATAGTGCGGTAAATGAGTTCAAGCAAGTTGAGATTTGCATAATGTTGTTGGTTCTATTGTTAGATGTCGCTTTATGAAATAAGATGAAACAACATCCTAATAATATCCATCAACCCCATACAATTTTTGAACTTTTTTTTAATACAACTAGACGATTACATGTGCATAGCAGCGTCGATGTATAGTGTTCGCAAAATCAATTACTGCTTGGTCGGGACACATTCATCGATTTCTTTTCATTCTTCCTGGGCTTGCAAGTGACTTACTTCTTTTGGCCGTTCTTGCTGTGTCGATATGGTGCGAGACGTGTGTTTTTTTATCATCTATTTGTGTACCGTTGAATAATTTTAGTTACAAAACGATTACATGTGCATAGCAGCGTCGATGTATAGTGTTTGCAAAATTCAATCGTGTCGATATGGTGTGATACGTGTGTTTTTTTATCATCTATTTGTAGGAGTGTGCACGGTTCGGTTTGGGTCGGTTTTTGGCTCAAACCGAAACCGAAGCGAAATATTCGGTTTTTATAGAACCCAAAACTGAAACCGTTCGGTTTTTGGCGGTTCGGTTTTTCGGTTTATCATCGGTTTCGGTTTGGTTTTTCGGTTTTTTCGGTTTCTAACCGTTTATATTTGGGCCGGGCAAATTTATACCAACAAACTTGTATTATATAGAAAATTGGTTATTCTTATTATTTTATTATTTTTTTTGTTAAAAAATTACACGGATGGTCCTTGTGGTTTACACAGATTGCATGTTTAGTCCCTATTTTATTTTAATTACACCAGTCGTCCCTATTTTGTGAAACCATGCACATTTAGTCCTATTTTCTAAAAAACCGAACGTGCAATCTGTGCAAGGTTTCACAAAATAGGACTAAATGGGCAAGGTTTCACAAAATAGGGACGACTGGTGTAATTAATATGAAATAGGGACTAAACATGCAATCTGTGTAAACCACAAGGACCATCCGTGTTCTAATATTTATTGCATAATTCTATAAATACACACATATAGATGAGACACATACATGCAAATAAACATACAAATAATATGATCATCGTTATATATTTATTGATAGATTTTCAAGTAAACACACGACACGACACGGCAAACACGCATATAAACATAAATGTTAAGGTAAATATATTATAAATATAACCACAAATTGAATATGAATTTATAAATTTAGTTTATTTAGTTATTTATTCATATTATATTATATATTACTATATAATATAAGTCGGTTCGGTTTGGTTTTTACGGTTCGGTTTTGGACAAAAACCAAAACCGAACCGTATATTTTGTTTTTTGAAAAATTAAAAATTGAACCATCAGTTTTTTGTTTCGGTCGGTTTTTCGGTTTCGGTTTTTTCGGTTTTGTTTGCTCACCCCTATCTATTTGTGTACCATCAAATAATTTTAGTTACGAGATTCGATGTTTCTCTATTTACTTTAAATGCCATCAAAGAATCTTATATTTATACTTTTCATCCTAAAACATTTTTTAAAAATGTCAAAATAGAGATGACATCACTGATGGGGAAGTCGGAACATGCTATATGTGTGTTGTATACTTGTATGTGTACAAACAGAGTGCATAGTAAAAATGAAAAAGGATCTTACGAATAAGATTTGTAGTGTGATTGTTTAGAGATACATAATAATAATAATAATAATAATAATAATAATAATAATAATAATAATATAAAACTCATCATAATAGTGTGATTGTTTAGAGATACACGATGATGATAATAATAATAATAATAATAATAATAATAATATAAAACTCATCATAACGGGGTGTAATGTTCATATATGATGACGAGGTCTAACTCGGATGGCCTGTACCAATCGTCTATAGATTGAACCATTTGGTAAATGGTGAGCCGTGCATAAATCGTTTAACTATATAATTTACCACAATGTGCCATTTCCTTACTACGTTACACAAGATTTTCTTGACATTTTAGCCAATCTATGGAGGTTCAACTCCAATTGCACTATTAGTCGTTTATATGCAATTAGTATTGTCTCTACTCTCTAAAAAAACTTTTCACTTGGGGTTACTTTTGTCAAACTTCCGCATAGAGTAAAGAAAAGAAGCTTTGCTTACTTATATATTGTGGTGAATGTGATTTGAATAAATTGAGATTAGTATCATATTATTGCTTTAACATGTTCAATGTTTTTTTTTTTTTTTTTTTTTTGTTGCAAAGATGAATGAATTATATTAATCTCCAACAATATTACAATCATAAGAATAAAACAAGACTTGGACAAACCCAATCTTGAAACAAACACTGAAACTACTACTAGAACAAAGATTGATTATACACTAATGTTTGATATCAGATAATACAATGCCTTTATCTGACCACACTATCCTCTGTCACCATAGCATCTCAGAAACATACTATCCTTAATTTTAACATGTTCAATGTTGTTTACGGAGAAAAGAAACCCAATTGAATTTGTAGAGCAACAATTCATATAACATCAAAATTTTTGTAGTCTAACTTTTATATGCGATTGGTAGTCACCTTATCCTTAATTTCCTACTAGCAATTAACAATAACATAGAGACTAACTGAATATCCCAATGACTACAATATATAATACTTACAAATATTTGAAGCAAGAAACTGCAATTTTAGTTTTTATAACTCTATAATAGTTTTAAACTTTTAATAATAATACTTTTATGTGACACAAAATAACCTTGTTTGAGTTGGCATCAAATGTCTAATAGCTTAAAAAAAAATGCAACATAAATTAGACAATAACGTGTAACCGAACTTTGAAAAAAATCCTAATATTTGTAATTGACTTATTCATCTTTTTGCTTAATTTGTAATTTTGATTGTTTATATAAAATTAGATGGGTATAAAACCTTTATGTTCAGCGGGTATACGATGGTGATGGGTTATCTTTACAAGTTGTTCCACAAAAAGTGTAGATTGGCGGGAACATCTTGATCCCGGGTGCCTTTTGGCATCAGCCATTGTCCACCCACAAGGAATAGCTCCGGCAACTCTCCTGGCCTAGTGGCTCACCAATTGGAGTGAGCACGAGCCAAGACTCGGACCCCTAAGCTCTTATTCCACAAAGTTTCTCCAGTATACCCATAAGTTTTGTGGAGGTGGGTACCTACGTGAAGCAAATGTCAATGATGAGACTAATATAATGGTTTAAAGTGTAAACATATTTAAACATGACACTTGTGGAAGATCAATTATGCTTCGCCACACTGAGAGTGAATGGTGAACTTTGATTACATTGTCACTAAATAACCGAACTTGAGTTTGGTAACAGTTTTCTCTACCTTCATTAGAAAGAAATTCAATGTGTGAGATAGGAAGATAAATAAGATTTGATTACGGCTATGTTTGGCAAAAGTAGCTGTGAGCAGTAGCTAACAGCTCTCATGCTAAACGAACATTAAAAATCAAAAAGCTCATTGCTCACTGCTCATCGTCTCAAAAAGCTTTAAAAAGCTTTGCGCCAAACATAGCCACGTCAATAAAAGTTACATTTTTCTATGAGGTTACTCTTGTGAAACATGTTTTAAATTGCAATCCCACATGGGGTAAAGTGAAAAAGTTTAGCTTACTTGTATGCTCTTGTAAATATGTCTAAATAAGTTGCGATTAGTATTATGTTGTTGGTTCTATTCTTAGATCTTGTTTAAGTAAATAAAAACAACTTCTAAGACTAGACCTAATAATTTAATACAAAATCTAGACCTTTTTGTCATTTTGACTACAATAAATAGGTCGAGACACAATTATGTTGTTGACTTCTAGTGCTGATTGTCCTTTAAAGAAAAATAAAGAACATCGAATCACAGTAATTAGTAAATTCATACAGGATCCGAACTTTTTGTCATTTTCACTACGGTTCAAAATACTTTTTAATGTTTCGACCGTTTTGTCAATATATTGAAGGATTCATCACGTCATCCGAAACTTGTGTATCGATATTGTAATTTTTAGTGTTCGAGACATGGTGAGTGTATATGTTTGCACCAAATAAAAGTCAAAGTGTGCTTGGTTGAAGATATTAAAGTATAAGGAATGTGTGTCGATATTATAACTTTTAGTGTTCGAGACATGGCAAGTGTATATGTTTGAAGCAAATAAAAGTTAAAGTGTGTTTGGTTGAAGGTATTAAAGTATAAGGAATTGTTGATTGGTAACAATAATGAATATAAATTGTTGATTAACTATAATGCGTTGAGTCATAACCCCCACCACTTATAAATGTTAAATGTGTTTACATGAACACTACATAACATATTTGATAAAGTTGGGGCCTATTTGGTATCCGGGTATGGGTGGGCATAGATTGAAAGTAATACTCCTTCTGTTTTATATTAAATGTCATGTTTGACTTTTCAAAGTCTTTCTTTAACAACTTTGACCTTAAATATTTGTGTTTGTGTAATATAATAGTTGATACAAAATATATGAATGAATTAAGTTTTAAACGTATTTTCATTGCGTATAATTTTTATCGAATACTATATAACACAAGCAAAAATATTTAAAGTCAGAGTTGATAAAGAAAGAATTGAACAGTCAAATATGGACATTTAATATAGAACAGAAGGAGTATCAAATAACTTATTTGGTACGTATCTATTTGATTATGTAACCCCACCATTTTCAATGATAGATTCAGGGAGTGATTGTGAGGGGTTAAAGGGGGTGGAGAATGGGTAAATGATTGATTAAGGGCCCACATCTCTTATTGTTTGTGCTTGGTTAGTAAGGGGCAAATGTATTGATTACCCCGTAGTGGGTAATCAACCATTATAAAGTAAATTAAGAGGTAAGGGATTGATTACTCACCTCACTCATTCTTTTACATTTCTTTTACTTTCTTTTCCCCACTTTGGGTGATATCATCCAATCATATTTTATTTTTTTCTCTTTTATGGTGGGACCACATATTATTATATTTTTGTTTTATTCTAAAATAATATTAACAATATTTCACTTATTTTTAAAATAATAATATTTAATTCAATTATATTTTTTTCTCATTTTTTGAACCTATCCTAAATTCAAATCTAATTTCAATCCCACTTACAAACCATATGCACCCTTTAGTAACTTTGAATCCCCAACTCATTCTTTACGACTAGTCAAATTCCTTTGTTACGTCTAAAATCACACCCACACTTAAAACAACCCGGTTTTAAAAACTGCTAGTATTAGCCGGGTCAACCCGGTTTGAAAAAAAAGATCCTCCTCCCCCCAGTCGGAACTGTGAACTGAAGGGAGGGAGAGTAGTAACTTCTTTAACTCCACACACCAACCAGTGGTATTTGTTTGCATCAGCATTTATAATAATAATCCCCAATTTCTTTTTTTCCTTTCAAGCTAATCTCAGCTGATCTTATCCCTATTTATTCTCCGTAAGCAACCACCTTTATTTTTATTACGTCATTTTAATTAGGGCTTATATTTTATCAATGCATTTTGTCAATTCAATTCATACATTTCAATTAGCGCCCACTGTTTTATTCCACCAATTAATTGAGTTATAAATTACTAACTCAAAGTGTTCCGTTATTATACTTACTAGTATCACTCACATTTCAACAGACCAGGGTTCAAAGGGTCAACATCTTGGGAGGGCCAGGGATTACCCGCATACATCATCATAGCCAATAAGGCTCCACTTTCCCTTCCCTGGGTAGCCGATCCTTGACATTTATAATGTCATTTTTTTAGCAATACGGCCCCCATCAACCAAGAGCTTGTGTTGTGTGTGTGTGTTCAACTCTTACTTGATTGACACATATGCTTCGTGTCAATTAGTTGCTTACTGTGGCATCTTTTAACTTAACTTTATAAACAATTACATCAACTTGTTTTAGTATCTTCCCTTGCTGGCATAATAGTGCGACTTTTTGTACTAATTTTCCAACTCCTTGGAAGGAAGGCCTTTATGTAATTCTGATATACTCACTTCTAGGATTCACTTAAGAGTCGTTACAAGGCAAACAACAAGCTTGGATACTCAATAAGAAAGAAATGAGATCCAAAGTACTTGATGTTATTAATGGAGGAAAAAGTAGGTAAACGGTTACTTACAATGGTTTGTTACAGTAATGGGAGGAATCATTAACACTCCACTTTGATCACAAGTAGGCAGAACCACTGGTTGTTGACTAGCTGCCCTGCCTTTCACCCCTGTGTTCCTTGAGTTGAGAGACATGAAAGACATTATGAATTTGGGACTGCTCGGTCAAAGAAAACCTATAAGCCACTGCACCTATCTTCTCAATCACCTCAAATGGCCTATAATACTTTGAAGAGAACTTGTCCTGCTTGCCTTGTCTGATGGTCACTTGCCTGTGTGGTTGAAGTTTGAGTAAGACCCAATCACCCACCTTGAAGATTCTTTAAGATGGAACTTAAGCACCTTAACAGCTTCCTCTCAAGCTCTCAGTGACCTATCAACAGCTTTCACCCCACCCAGATAAGGAACATGGATGGGTGGTGGTTGTCCATAAAGTACTTCAAAGGGAGTAGTGTTAATAGAGGACTGGTAGTTGGTGTTATACCACACTTCTGCCAAAGCCAACCATTTTGACCACTCCGTGGGCTGCTCACCAACCGTACACCTCAAATAACCTTCCAAACACCTGTTCACAACCTCTGTTTGCGTGATAAGAGGTGGACATCAAGAGCTTAACTTGCAGTAGTTTGAACCACCCCTTCCAAAACCTACTCATAAAGATTGTACACTGTATCCAAGAAGGACTGAGCTACTTGTGCATCAGTAAATGGATGGGAGAGAGGAATAAAGTGAGCATACTTGCTCAATCTGTCTACCTCCACCAAAATTTTATCTTTGCCTTGTGACTTTGGGAGAGCCTCAATAAAGTCCATTGAGACACTCTTCCATACTCCTTCTGGAATGGGTAGTGGCTGCAAAAGACCAGGATAACTTGCTGCTTCGTTTCATTTAGTTGCTTACTGTGGCACCTTTTAAGTTAACTTTATAAACAATTACATGAACGTGTTTTAGTATCTTCCCTTGCTGGCACAATGCGACTTGTACTAATTTTCCAACTCCTTGGAAGGCCTTTATGTAATTCCTATGTAAAGTTATGTTGATTATGTATTATGCAAATATTTGCGTGTGGATTCTTTTTGTTTTACGAATGATTTTATTGTATTATAGGAATGGAATGCTCCAAGTGCTAAGCATGTTCGTTTATTAGACGGCACTTTGCTTCAACAAATTGTGAGTAGGTGCTAACCTTAACACATATGAATAACGTTCATCTAAAACTCGTCTCAACAGTTATCGTTTATGCAATCTAATACTCCATACCTTTTTTATAACCAGTCTGACAAACAAAATGCGGATATTTGGTCTCCGTTGCCTGACCAAGGATTGAAACCTTGTACAGACTCGGCTACCGTTCCATGTGAGTTCATTAACCTGCGTTTTTTACATTTTGTACTATGTCATGAGTTATATAACCGTTTCTGTTTCATCTCCTATCATAACGTAATTGAATCCCGGTGTTATTTTTTAAGCCATTCAAGAGAAATCACGGGGATATATTCAGGTGTTTCTGGATGGAGGATTGAACCAGCAGAGAATTGGGGGTACGCGCTATTTTGTATCTTAAACAAGCTTAAGGGGGTGTTTGGCTCATGGGCTTATTCAACTTTTGAAAAGCTAATAAGCTCAAATTTCAAGTCTTATGAGCTATTTAGTTCATAAGCTCATAGGCCTAAAAGATTGAGCTTATAGCTTTTCAAAAGTTCACTAGGCCCATACACCAAAAATATAAGTTAAAACAAACACCCTTTAAGAAAAAAACGCAAGTAAATAATAGTTTATATATTTAGTAATCCCGCATCTAGAAGTAAACCCAGTCTGGCAAGATACAAGGTATCTTGGCTTTATATTGTGTTTTTAAGTTCTTAACTCGCAGATTGGTGGTAAGATGTTACGTTTACTATGCAGTTCTTTCACCGATATATTTGATGTCGACCACTTTATTGAGGTCTTGCAAGATGAAATCTCCATAGTGAGAGCTGCCGAGCATGTACTCTTGGAGCACAAGGGATTACTATGGTATTGGCATAGGACCTACTAGAATCAAAACGGCGCCTGTTCATGCTTCTGCTAATTGGTATCTGGAAAATGTGTTGCCAATGCTAAATAGGTTCATTGTAAACTTTTCTTTCTTTGACATTGTAATTCAATCCTAGCATAAACAGGTCAAAGTTATTGGTTTTCTCAGTTTTCTGCTGTCACTATCTGATCTCTCGCCTGATATTATGGTTTTACTGTTTTAGCATGTTTGCTTTGCTGATACTTTCACCTTTTAACAAAGGGAAGTGATTTGCACACTCCCAAAAATGATTGGCACTCAAATTTTGAGTGTGTTGACATTTATACCCTCACATTGTTTGGACTTATTATTATTTTGTAAGGGTATAAATGTCAACACACTCACATTTTGAGTGTGCCAATCATTTTTGAGAGTGTACAAATCACCTCCCTTTAACAAAAGTATACGTGCGCCACTTAATTTATGGGAAGCTCTAAGTAGTAGCTGTTGTCCCACTATCTTTGGATCGATAATAAGTTGCAAAGTAATATATGAATAAGTAAAATCTATTTTTTCATTTAACCATTAAACGAATGTAATACATATGTATATATAAGGTTTGAATCGGTATGACCCAACCATTGTATCCCTTCGGTTATAGTTCCAACCGGTATAACTAATAACTAACTTTTCAATAACTAACTTCTGTAACTAACTTTCGGTTACAAAGTTTCTAACTAACATCTTTGGTCCTTCGAGTTTTAAGAAGCAATGAAGCGAGATTATTGGTTCACATTCTCCTCCTTAATCTTGATCGTTGCTTCTTGTTAAATCTTGAACTCCGAGCATTTGTCGCATTGTCATGAACTTCAGTCTTGGTAGAGCCTTTGTTAGTATATCTGCTCTTTGTAGTTCTCCTCTGACATGTTCTATGTTGATGTGTCCATTCTCTACGCATTCTCGAATGAAATGGTATCGAATATCTATGTGTTTACTTCTTCCATGAAAAACTGGGTTCTTCACTAATGCTATTGCTGAGATGTTATCTATCTTCAACGTTATCTTTTGTTCTTCATTTCCATTTAATTCACTGAGTAATCTTTTCAACCATAATGCTTGACATGCTGCTGCTGTAGCCGCCATAAATTCTGATTCACATGATGATAGTGCCACTGTCGGTTGTTTCTGAGTGCTCCATGTAATGGGTGACTCTCCAAAATAAAATACTACGCCTGTAGTTCCTTTTCCTTGATCAGTGTTGATTCCATAACTACTATCACTGTATCCTGTAATCTTGCAGCCGCCTTCTTTCTTGTAAATTATGCCATGCTCCTTTGTTCCTTTAATATATCAGATTACTTGCTTTACTGCTTTCAGGTGATGTTCTTTTGGTTCTTGCATCCATCTGCTGAGTAGTCCGACTGAATAATTAAGATCTGGTCTTGTATGTAGTAAGTACCTGAGACTTCCAATTAAGCTTCTGTAATAAGTTGCGTCAACTGATTCTCCATCTTCCGCCTTGACCAACTTAGTACCGGGATCCATTGGTATCTTCGTATCATTACTATCTTCCATATTTGTTTCCTTTAAGATCTTGTTTATATAACCTGTTTGCTTGATTGTAATCTCTCCTCCTGTCTGTGTAACTTCTATCCCAAGGTAATAAGCTAACAATCCTAAGTCGCTCATTTCAAACTTTTCTTCCATCTGGGATTTAAATAATTCTACTTCTTTCTTTGGAGTGCCCGTGATTATTAAATCATCTACATAAACTCCAACTATAATTGTTGAGTTCTTGGTCCTCCTTGTATAAACTGCTTGTTCGAGATTACACTTCTTGAAATCTAATGATTTTAAGGTTTGATCAAGCTTCACATTCCAAGCTCTCGGTGCTTGTCTTAATCCATATAAAGCTTTAATAAGCTTGTACACTTTTCCTGATTCTCCTGGTTGTACGAATCCTTCAGGTTGTGTAACGTAGACTTCTTCTTTCAAATCTCCATGTAAAAATGTTGATTTTACGTCTAAGTGATGAACTTGCCAACCGTGATATGCTGCTAACGCTAATATTAATCGCACTGTTTCTATCCTAGCTACTGGGGCAAATACTTCATCGAAGTCTATTCCTTGTTCTTGTACATATCCTTTTGCTACTAACCGTGCCTTGTATTTGATGATATTTCCATGTGCATCTCTTTTGGTTTTAAAAACCCATTTGAGTCCAATTGCCTTTTGATTCTCTGGCAATGTAGTAAGAATCCATGTGTTGTTCTTATTTATTGAATCCAATTCAATCTTCATGGCCTCAATCCATTTATGATCTTTTGATGCTTCCTTATAGTTACGAGGTTCTTCTTCTATGAAGAATAAACTAGGTGTTTCAACGACACTAGCTGTTTCGTAGATTGCTTTCAAATCCTTTAATCCTCTAACTGGTGTATGATCAATTCTTCCCGAGCTTCCTAACGAGCTTCTAAGTGAACTAATAGTAGTTTCTATTTCACTTTCTGAGTTAGGTTCGTAATTATATGTTGGTGGTGTGAATGGTGAGTTTGGTTCTGATGTTGGATCTGGTAACGGATCCGGTATTGGAAATACATCGTCATCGTTTCCTATGTTGACAGGTATTTGGTTTGCATTGTCAACTTCTTCTACCACAAAACTAGTCAAAAATGTGTCTTGTGTACTTGTATTCTCTCCATTCTTTTCCCAATTCCACGGCTTTGTTTCCATAAACTTTACGTCCCTACTAATATATTTCTTCTTGGCTATTGGATCATATAACTTGCATGCTTTTGATCCTTCCTCTACTCCTAAATAGATCATTGGAATGCTTCTATCATCCAGCTTCTTTAAATGAGGTGTTGTTATCTTAGCATAAGCTGTGCATCCGAATATCCTTAGGTTTTCTAGATTTGGTTTTCTATTGTAGAGTGCCTCATATGGAGTTTTATCTACTAGGGCTCTTGTAGGTACCCTATTTAGTATGTAAATAGCATGTTTCACTGCTTCAGCCCAAAAAATTAAAGGTAACTTCATGGCTTTTATCATACTCCTCGTAGTTGATAACACTGTCCTATTTCTTCTCTCCACTACTCCATTCTGTTGTGGTGAGTATGGTGATGTCAACTGTCTAGCTATTCCATTATCCTTACAGTATTGTGTGAATTCATTTGATGTAAATTCACCACCTCTATCTGTTCTAGGCATCCTTATTTTCAATCTCAATTCCATTTCTACCTTTTGCTTGAATTCCTTAAATGTACTAAATGCTTGGTCTTTCGAAGTAAGAAAGTAAGCCCACATGAAACGTGTACAATCGTCTACTAACAAGAATATGAGTTTCTTGCCTGAGTGTGTTGCTGGACTAATAGGACCGCAAAGGTCTCCATATATTAAATCCAACGGGTTCTTTGATCTGAATTTAGCTTGGTTTGGAAATGGTGTTCTACTATGCTTTCCCAATAAACATGCATCACAAATCTGTCCTACATGATTTATTCTAGGTAATCCATCCACTATACCCTTTCTAGTCATCTTGTTGATATCGTCAAAGTTTAGATGACCTAACCTAGCATGCCATAACCATGCTTGGTTATTTATATTTGCTAATAGACATATAGGTGTGTCTATTCGTAGCCTAATACTGTAAAGTCTGTTCTTAGATCTTTCTACTTTCATCAACAACCTTCTGCTCTTGTCATACAAAGTCAGTCTATTTCCATCCATTATAACTCTACAACCTATTTCTGTAAGTTGTCCTAGACTTAGTATGTTGCTCTTAAGGTTCGGTATATAATACACATCCGTTACTACCTTTTGTTCCTGGTTTATACAACCTAACAATATAGAGCCTTTTCCCTTTATCTCTACATATGACCCATCTCCAAAACGAACTCGTCCTGTTATCGTTTCATCTATATCCTTAAAATGAGTCTTAATTCCTGTCATATGGTTACTTGCACCATTATCTAAATACCATACGCTTTCATCCTTTGAAGCATACTTTCCTGGTTGAATTTGGCCTTCATTCAACAATACTTCTTCATGTTTGGTTTCATGTACGGTCATTAATAGTGATGGTTCTTCATCTTCTAAGATAAGGTTTGATTGTTCCTGAGCTGTTGTTTTTGATCTACATCTACTCATGAAATGTCCAAGTTTGTTGCACTTGTAACATCTTAAAGTACTCAAATCCTTCCTATTTGTATTCTTATTAGGGTTTCCCTTATAATTTGAGTTTCCTTCTTGTGAGTTATTTCTATGTTTGTTGTTTCGCCAGTTTCTTTTTGAATAATTTGATCTACCTCCGCGTTTAATAAATTTCTTTCCTCTATCTGAGTGTTCACCTTGTGTGAATAGTAAATTATCCTGGCTTTCAACTTGACTTCCCTTACGGAGTTTTATTCTTTCCTCAAATGCCTTGAGTTTTCCAGTGATCTCATCTAGGGTAATTTCATCTAGATCACTAGTTTGTTCTATGGATGCTACTATTTGAATGAATCTATCTGGTGTGGAGTCTAATAGTTTTCTAACTACAAGTGATTCATCCGGTGTTTTCCCTAATTCTTTTGCCTTAGTGACATAATCGTTTAATTTATCTGAAAATGCATCCACTGTCTCTTCATCCTTCATCTGAAGGGCATTAAAACCTATCATCAAAGATTGCAACTTTGCTTGTTGCACTTTCTCTTCGCCAACGTGTCTCCTTTTTAATGATTCCCATAAATCTTTTGCCTTTTTACAACTAGCCACTTGTAAAATTACATCCTCTGATAACGCTTGATATAGAAGGGCAATAGTTGACTTATCCTTCTTATCATCTACTTCTACGCCTGCCTTAGGTTCTATTGTATCCCATAAACCATGTGCTTCTAATATAGCCTTAATTTGTATAGCCCATACCGTATAATTTGTATTTTTCAACTTAGGGCATTGGTATTGTGCAATAGGTGTTATGGGTTTTAATGTAGTTGTTGCGTTTGTGTCATCGCCCATATTGAAAGTGTTAATGATCTTCACTTTCTAATTCAATGAGAATTTCTAACCTTTTGTGGTATACTTAATACTACGGGAACAATAATGGTTTTTGGGAATCCTAATAGTATAACGAGTATCTAAAAATATGAATATAACGAAATTCAATGAGTTTGAATTTTGTTTGTGACCTCGTTGTTGTGATAATCACCAATTCGAATTCCCTTTAGTGTTCCTCCTTTTTTTTTTTTGCCCTTTTCTTGTTTCTCCAATTCGACTTCAAATATCCAAGTGACTCTCGGACTGATCTTCCTTTTCTTCTTGTTTTTTTTTTTCGAACCAATAATCAACCCAAGTTTCTGTTTTTTTTTCTTTTTCTCTAGTCGAATTGTTGTAGTATTTTCTTTTCAACGAGTCAATTCTTTTGAAAGCCCTCTAGTTCTTGTTTGAGACTTATCGAATCAAAAAGAACTCGACTTCTTTTCTGTTTTTGGTGTATGTCGAACTGCTTTTCCAGAAGTTCGAACCCAAACAAATAGTAATACCACGCTACACGTCTATATCTTTCTTTGTGTGTTGTGCTTGATCTCTTTCTTGAAATCTCTAAGTCTTGTTCACACGTTCTTTGTTACCACGCCTTGGTAATCTTTGGAACAAAGCAGTCACGTCGTTCGTTCCTTTTTTCTTGCAGCAAAACAAACCAAAAGTCTTTGGTTTTTCTGTTTGTTGCTATCGTTGTTGTTGTTGTTGTGTTAAACCGACACAACAAAAATTTCCACACTCTTGTTTCCAATATTCCTACTACGTATACGTTTTCTTCAATCAACAACGCTCTTGCTTTGTGTTTTTTTTTCTCAAACCGGTTCTATATCTTCTACACAAAGTCTTTTGTTCTTCCTCGACACCAATTCGCTTGGTGTTAAGCGTTTGCAACCCCTTACGTAAAACAGATTGTGCACTATCCCTTCTACGTGTTCTCTTATTCAAATTCTTGTGTTTTCTTTGGAAGAATAGAAAGAAAAACAAGTTGTCTCTCGCTCAAGAAGAAAAACAGATTTTGTCCTTCTCCTATCCTGCGTATTCCTTGGCTTCGAAGTCTGATGTTTCTTGATGATGTTTGCAGAATTTTTGTTTTGTGTTTCGGTGTAATAAAATCCTTGCTCTTGATGCCAATTGTTGTCCCACTATCTTTGGATCGATAATAAGTTGCAAAGTAATATATGAATAAGTAAAATCTATTTTTTCATTTAACCATTAAACGAATGTAATACATATGTATATATAAGGTTTGAATCGGTATGACCCAACCATTGTATCCCTTCGGTTATAGTTCCAACCGGTATAACTAATAACTAACTTTTCAATAACTAACTTCTGTAACTAACTTTCGGTTACAAAGTTTCTAACTAACATCTTTGGTCCTTCGAGTTTTAAGAAGCAATGAAGCGAGATTATTGGTTCACAGTAGCCAAATGTGTTCGATATCCATCACAAATAAGCTTCCAAAAAATGATATTTCACAGAATATGTTCATACAGTGCTTCTCGTTGATATTTGACTCTATAAAATAGTAACAGAGGTCATTGCATTATGTATAACTAATCAATTTGACGCATTATGTTACAGTATTGTTTATATTATTGAGACAAACAGAACTATTATATCTAACAATTGCAGTTCTAATGTTTCAGTCATGGAATTGCTGCTATTGCCCCCATTGTCGCACCGTTTAGGTTTCGATAACCTACCAAAGGAGATTCAGCTTCTTCGATGTAAGGTTAACTTTCAAACATTAGTTTTTGTTCCTCACATCAGAAGACTAGGAGACACCCTCGTTCAATGCCTTCAAAACTCTCCTACTACAAACGAAGGAACAACTAACGATAAATTGGAGGATGAAAGGGGAAGTGGAAAGTTTATCGTTTTACATCTAAGCTTTGACAAAGTATGTCTCCTTCCATATTTTTCCATCATGATCTTTAGAATGTAAATTTTAGCGACTTTGTCTTATTTACTCAAAATGGTTCTTTTTTCACCTATGTTGTTAACAACTTGATTGCATATATCTTATTGTGATTCGAGAGTGGCACCAAGTGATTCAAAATGGGTCAGGTTGACCCACCAACACTTTTTTGTTTCTCACAGTTCTATACACATGAATCCTCAAAAAAGGTTTTACAATAACCGTCACTAAAATAATGATCCAATTTTTTCCGATCAAGTTATTAGGAGGTTATAAACACTTGAATGTGCTTTTCATAAGAACTGTTTGATCCATTAGTGGTAGCAATTTAGACTCTTTTAGTTATGAATGGGTCAATTTATGTTATGTTTTAACTCTTAAGTGGACGAAAAGTGGTTCTGGTCAAACCTAACTCCATCCCTACCAAAAAGTATACCAGGTTCACCTGTTACCTAGCCCATATTGCCACTTGCCACCTCAATTGCTTTTGCATAAGTTACAAATAGGTGATTGTGGGACTATGAAGGACATGTTGTTTACAATATTTTTATCGAACAGGATATGGCTGCCCATTCAGCTTGTGATTTTGGTGGTAGAAAAGCTGAAAAGTTGGCACTTGCAAAGTACCGCCAAGTCATATGGCAGGGAAGGGTGATGAAAACTCAGTTCGCTAATGAGGAGTTGAGACATCAGGGACGATGTCCACTCACTACTGAAGAAATTGGACTATTTTTGAAAGCTTTGGGCTTTAACAATGTTACACGCCTCTATCTTGCATCCCACAAGGTAACATCTAATCCGCCCCATGGATAAATTCAATTTTTAGATCCATACATTTGAAGGAATTATTTGACTATTTTTTTTTTAATTTGCACATAATTTGGAGAAAATTTTTAACTGTCTGATAAATTCTGCACAATTTGAAGTAGTAGTGTTACTATCACCCTTTAAAAAGACCGACACACAATTTTCTTAGACCCAAATCAATATCATCATATTTTTTGGTCCGCTGATAATGGGCAAACTAGTACATATTGACTATCTATAACTTAAATCTTTTTTGTGAAAGAAAAAAAATGCAATTTTCATGCATTGGTGGTTGTAAATATTGATGACCCTAAAAATACTTTGTTTCGAAAAAATCAGTATAAACAGCAAGTATTTGAACTTATAATGTTTGTTCACTCATCAACCATACCAAGGCTGTTATTTTAGCAATTCAAACAGTCAAACCAGAAAATTTATATTACCGGCTTGCTTTATCCTTGAAACATAGGTATATGGTGGAGAAGCAAGAATTTCCGTGCTGCGTAAACTGTTTCCACTTATGGATGACAAAAAAAGCCTTGCATCTGACAAAGAACGGCAGAAGTTGAAGGAAGAGTGCCGTTTGTTAGCGGCTGTTGATTATTATGTCAGTATGCATACCGACATCTTCATTTCAGCCTCACCAGGCAATATGCACAATGCAATGGTATGTATGGTTGACCTCATTCAGCATATGTCTATTAAAAACTAACAGTAGTGTTTTCCTTAACATGTATAAGAGAAACCAAATAAAAAGGAATTTTAAAACATTTTTTATATTTTTTTATAGAAAATTAACTAAATGAGCTGTGGGATATTCTCTACCTTTTTATTTGGATATATTCTGGAATGACCCTATAATTCGAAAAATTAACCTTTTAGGAGACAGCAAAAAGGTAAAAAGTGCATAATATTTAAAATTGTTTCGAATTTTATTTTTTCACACCTTTATTTATTTATTTATTTATTTTGTGATAATTTATGATTTTTTATTGAAAATGTGAAAAATATTCCACGTTTTTGACTTATTTGAGAATTTTAGTTGTTTTGCAAAAATTTAATTTGCTAATTTTAAGGTCATTTGTGGATATGGATGAACAAAATGATTATTCATTCATTTGTATAGGGGTTCACACCAAAAATCCATTTAGGTGATTTCGAAAATATACAAATATGACTGTTGTACTTCACATTCTCATAGAAAATTGATCATTTTGCAAAAAAATTCTTGCATTTTAAAAAAGAACAATGTTTTGCTTTAGAAGCCGCTATTTCATCCAATTTAAATAAAAACAGATAAAGTCTGGTTGACTCTTATTGATAAGGAATCTAACGGGCCAAATATTTAGTTTAATGAAAAAGTGAACAGGTTGAATGTGGTCTGAAGTGTATTCGAATTCGAAAAGACTTGGGACAAAACTGTGCTGGTGTCCAAATCCAACCCATCTAAAGGGCCTTTTTGACCCTTTGCTTTGCTGACTATTAAAATGAAGTATGATGCTTTAACACCTTGGAATTATCCATGACTCTTTCTTATAAAACGAATCATTGTTCCTTGTTTTTCAGCTAGGGTATCGAGCATACAAAAAGTTGAAGACTATCAGACCAAATATGGTGCTCTCGAGCCAGCTCTTTCTTAACGAAACTCTGGAGTGGCCTGAATTTCAATGGGCTATACAAAACAGGCATAAGAACAGACAATGTACCTATCCGATACCAGATTGTATGTGTCAACAACATTAGTTGGTTCTTTTTTCAGTTTTGTAGAGTTAGAGAAACTATAGTGTTCTAAACTGTTATTCACTCGGTGATACATGTAAATGAGCACGGATAACAATAAAAAACAAATTAGCTAAATACGTTATAAATAGAAATAGTAAAATGATCAAACAGTACAAGTAAAGATGGGCAGCTTCTATGGAGATTGGAGAGCAACGAGTAAGTTTGAACACACATTGAGACCGTTCACCAAGTAAACTTAACTAAGTGCTTGTTAGTGTTTCCCATTCTCCTTCAAGACCATTTCTTATTTCACAACATTTGAGGTCAGGCCAATTTCATATTTGTTTTCCATCACCCCCATTATCCATTAGCTTCAAGAAGTAATCAGCAGCTTTGAGCCTCATCTGAAGATGTGCCTCTACGTACAGGGGTTAGCAAATAGAAAACAATGCATCAAAGAGGAGTACCGAGTAGTTAATAAACAAGCCTAGCTCGTTTAGGCCTATACTCGACTCGGCTCGGATCATTATTTAGATCCGCCACTGCTTGATTCACCGTTTATGCGAGAATGCCACCTTAAAAACCAAGAAACTACTTTAGCTTAAATGGAATTGCGCTGTTAGTATGAAATTAAAATGCAATCGACAATAGAGAATCTTTGAAAACAGATACAATAGTTGCATTTTATCCATGGACCGTCTACCATCTTTTGAAACTTTAACATCTTTAACACAATAAGGGACCAAAAGTGTAACGAGTTTTATAATGGATACCGTTTATGTAGATTTTGGTATTTAGAGACCAAAAATGTAATTTGCTATAAACTATAAGGACCACCGTGTAATTTACTTTCTTTTTTCTTTCTACAAAGCTACTGGTATTTATTTTGTTCCAATAATTTTTGTTGGCCAATATCAAATTCAATATTAAAATAAAGAGAAAAATGAATTTAGAAAACAAGAAAAGTGTGTTATTTACTCGCGGGCGTTTTAATCTTGTATGATGTAGCCTTTGTTGCTGACAAAGGCCATAAGGAAGATGTATAATCTTTGTAGCTGACAA
Organism: Artemisia argyi; assembly: GCA_030686995.1. Lineage (NCBI taxonomy): Eukaryota > Viridiplantae > Streptophyta > Magnoliopsida > Asterales > Asteraceae > Artemisia > Artemisia argyi. The sequence continues at coordinate 4,217,511 of CM060703.1, forward strand.
ATTCAGTCTCTTCAGAGATTCTAACTGGCCAATGTCCCACGACAACTCCCCAAGGCAAGAACAAACATAGAGCGACTTCAGACATTTTAGCATGCAGATGCTATCTGGAAGATATGCAATCTTCTTACTCATCACATATAGCTCTTCTAAACATTCTAATTGGCCAAGATTCTCTGGTAACTTCTCAAGAAGAGTACAATGAAGAAGGATGAGATGCGTAAGATGTTCTAACTTACAAATGCTATCAGGAAGATGGTTAATCTTTGTAGATGACAAATTCAGTCCCATCAGAGATTCTATCCGGCCAATGTCCTCAGGCAACTTCCCAAGACAAGAACAGCCTCCAACATTGAGCGTCGTCAGACGTTTTAGCATGCAGATGCTATCTGGAAGATATTCAATCTTCTTACTCCTCACATGTAGCTTCTTTAAACATTCTAATTGGCCAAGATTATCTGGTAACTTCTCAAGAAGATCACCATTGATTTGGAGAGATTTGAGACATTTCAACATACAAATGCTATCTGGAAGATATTCAATCTTCTTACCACTCACATATAGCTCTTCCAAACATTCTAATTGGCCAAGATTCTCTGGTAACTTCTCAAGAAGATCATTATCGACTTTGAGAGATTTGAGACATTTCAACATACAAATGCTATCCGGAAGATGTTTTATCTTTGTAGATGACAAACAGAGTTTAAGCTTTCTTAAGCATTGTAAACTACAAATCATGTCTGAAAATTTCTTTAAGTCTGTGCAAGCACATAGACCAAAAGAAATAAGCTTCTCAATATTTCCAACTGATGATGGTAAATTTTCTTTATATTTACAATCAAACTGAAACTTTGGGAGATTACTGTTGGGGTGCAATGGGCATAAATCACGGGACTTACCAACCAGACGTAAACTAGCTGAAGAACGACTAACCTTTGGTTCCTGTCCACCAACGGGAACCAGAAAATAGGAAAACCTCAAACATGAGTTTAAGTTTAAGTCGCCAAGTTTTTTCAGACATCCAACGGGAGCGTTAATTTCTACCAACTTATCACAACCTTCAAGATCTAACCTCTCAAGATTTGGAAACAGCTCAAGGTCAAGGCTCCTCAACCTTGATTTACGAAGTTCAAGGAATTTGAGATTTGGACATGCACTAGACACGTGAAGTTCTTCAAAATCAGCACAATAATTAAGAGATAATTTCTCGAGATTCGGAGTTAACCCAAGGTCAAACGTTCTTAACTTTGAGTAACTGATATTGAGATGCTTGAGCTCTTGACAGCTGACAGGCATGCAAAGTTTTACTAATTTATCAGAACTAAGAATTAGCATCTCAAGACTCGGGGTCATACTAAAGTCAAAGGTCTTCAAAGCTGACTCAGAGAGAGACAAGAATTTGAGTTTTTTGAGAACCTATCAACAAAAATAAGACAAAAAAGATTAATATTAGTGTATTAACAAGAACAATAAACAAAGCTGACTCAGAGAGAGACAAGAATTTGAGTTTTTTGAGAACCTACCAACAAAAATAAGACAAAAAAGATTAATATTAGTGTATTAACAAGAACAATAAATTAATAGCATTATTACAAACAACCAATCAACAATTATTCTACCTTTTTTTCTTCCTCTTCCCAAAGTTGTACCATTCTGCTGTTCTCCATTTCAAGTCCAACAAGATTGTTTGCTTGAAATGTTTTGGGTAAATACAAGAAAGGGTAATCATAACATTTTATATATTTTAAAGAGTTTGTAAAGTATTGGGCGGTATTATCAAGATCTTTGGCATGTCTTTTATAATAATCTTTATATGGAAAATACACTTGAAGATATCTAAGTTTGTTCATTTTTCCAAGACCTTTCATAACAGTTCCCGCATTTGTGTCCGACCCACGAAGTTCTAAACATATTGTTTTTTTAGTACCCTGCAATACATACAATATCCAGAAACCTCAGGAAATCAGAACAAATGCAAAAGTTTTAGTTTTCTCTACATTACAAGTAAACTTATCTTTACCTTGTCATCAGCCAATATATCTTCAATTTCCTCACTAATCCACAGTCGGCTATGTTTGTTAGGCTCACGGGGGTGCAAACGACGAACAATGTTCTTTCCCATTTCTTCTATATGGTCATGCATGCCCAAATATTCCCCATATTTAGAAGAAATAATAGTTATGAGAGATCTCTGCTCAAGAACTTTTAAACCAATTATAGGATTAAATCCACAACATTCAAGAATTCTGATTACATCTTCTCTGCGCAAGCCTTTCAACATGCATGCAATGTCTAGAAACATTTCCTTATAATCATCCTCCAGACTCTCATAACTTAATTCTAGCTTTTCCTGAATCTCCTTCGGTAAGGGATATTTTTCTAATCTTTCTATGGCATCCTTCCATTCACGCTCATTTTTACGACAAAGAGATGAACCCAAGACTTTGAGTGTTAAGGGAAGACCAGCAGCATAATGTACAACTTTTCCTGACAGCTCTTTGAATTCTTGAGGTGGACTTGCCCTTCCAAATGCATGTCTACTGAGGAGAAAAGTTGCTTCCTCATCTGATAAGAGATCGATATCTCGAATCTTCACTCTGTGATCGTCCTTATTTGATAAGAGATCGATATCTAGAAAGTTCACTCTGTGTGCTTCCAACACTTGCTCATCTCTCGTTGTAACGATAATTCTACTTCCCGGCTTAAACCAGTTAGATCCACCGGCTAACGCCACAAGTTGGTCTTTGTGATTCACATCATCTAGAACAAGAAGAACCTTTATACCGCGCATCCTCTTTTGCATCATGTTTATCCCATGAGTAACATCATTCACAGTGACGTCTCCTTTCATCATATCTGAAAGGACTTGTTTTTGTAAGTTCTTCAAACCAGACATAGAGGGCCCTGAAACTTCCCTCACATTCCCAACAAAGATTTTAGCTTCAAAATCATCAGATAGACGATTAACAACAGCTAGAGCTGTAGTTGTCTTCCCAGCCCCTCCCATGCCCTTGATCCCTATCATGCGAACATCATCTATTCCCATTTCTAAAGAGTCAACAACATCCTTTACTCTGGTCTCCATGCCGACCAACTTTTCATTAGAGCTGAAACTGACAGAGCATAACTCTAGTGAAATCAATCCAACAATTTCTTTGATGAATTTAGATTCGTCCCTGTGTTTACGTAAAAACAAGATATGTTTAGTACTATAATAATAATATTTTATCCATGCATTATCCTTTTCCAACACATATTAGCAAGAAAAGTAAGAAATTACCCATCAAAAGTGTTCTTGAGGTCCTTTTTAAACACATATTAGCAACAAACAAAATTAATGAAGGAATTACCCGTCTTTCAGCGCCCACCCATTCAGATCGGCTGCTTCTTTCAGAGCCGCTTTCCATTTCTTAGCAGCCTCTTTCTCTTTATTCTTGGAAAAGGCATTTTCAACCGCCCCACTTTGGTATCGGACTTCGGTGGGTTCCACATCATAGAAAACAGGGTAAGCAGTGTGCCCAATCATCTTCCGACACTCCATAATCTTGACAAGCTCATCCAAACACCATGACGAAGAAGCATAGTTTTTGGAAAAAACAATGATGTAAAATCTGGAGTCTTCAATGGCTTTGATTAGCTCATCACTGATAGTTTTCCCTTTACGGATTTTTACATCGTCCTTGTAAGTGGCAATGCCTTTTGCCATAAGTGCTTCAAAAAGATGGCCAAGAAAGTTCTTGCGAGTGTCTGCACCCCTGAAGCTTAAAAAAACATCATACTTAAAGCTAGGTGAAGTGGATGAGTTAGAAGATGATTCTTCTTTTTTTGGTTCAGATGAGTTTGAAGAAGATGCCTTTGAATAAAAGTAGTAATAGATAAAGCCCATTAGCATTAGCACCAGCGTAATTCCTAATGAAATTATGGTTGAAGGATCGGAGGAGACACTTAATATCTTGCTGAAGGTCGACATTTCTACAAACTGATTGCAAAGAAAAGTGAATGAATTAATGGATCAAAGCTAGGCGTTTACTCAAAGAAACTTGATAATGTGAAGGTGATTGTGAAAGAGTATATGTTAAAAAGTGTTTGTGAAATGATGTTGAGAAACAAATTAAAGCCACTCATATGGTCTTTTTGGTCAATGAAAAACAAAGATAAGGTTCCCTGTTCTTTATATGGTATTTTGGCCAATGATAAAAAGAAAGATAAGATTCACCCAAAAAAGAATAATCAACCCAATACATCCTCCTGGAAAAGTAATTTAATCTATTTTTCAAAAAAGACCAAATAAACTCATCAATTTATCTAACAACATTTAACCAGTATACCCTTCAATCAACTACGAATACTTTATTGTGAAAAAAACCTTTTTTTCTTTTTTTCCCAAAAGAAAGAGTTGTAATATAGCCACCAGGAAGATTATCCCCACCAAATATCTAATGCATTTTCTTCAATTAAAACAGAAAATCTACTAAAATAATTTAAAAGCCATGCTACGAATGAAGTTTTTGCAATTCATAACCTAAAAACATTTAACCAAAATGGAACCCTCTAAATAAAAGGAACGGAAATGAATCCAAATCACACATACAATATACCTCTGAGACCATATTAGCATCACCTTTAAAAATTTTTTTTAACTAAATGTGGGTCTTACCACTACATAAATCTACACATACAATATACCTCCTTCATCTTTAAGATATTGCATGTCTCAACCCGGATAACATTTAGATAACATTTACAGAAAACATAAATCAACACAGTGATTCGCTATGATTAGGAAAACTTATAGAACTAGATGACATAACATGGTGAATGAGATGTGTCACAAAGTTAGTTAATACAAATCTTTGAAATAATTTAGGACAATTATAAATTAGTACAGTATTACATAGGATGTAACCGAGTGAATTATTAGAAAGAGCTTACTTGTAACTATGTTAACAGAATATGACCAAGTCATTCAATTCTCTGCAGGTGAAGTCAAAGTACTACTCTGGTCATCATAAGAATATGTCTAAGCTTTAAACTAGAGGTGGCAAAACGGGCGGACCGGGCGGGCACGGGCTACGGGCTAAACGGACTATGGGCTAAAAGGGCGCGGGCCAAACGGGCGCATCTTATACGAATCGTCTTAAAAAAGACCTAAAACAACAAAAAAAAAATTCCTCAAACGTAACATCTCATTTATATTTAAGTAACTAAATATATTATATCCACAAGTTTTTCATTAAAAACAATTTAATGCGAGAGAAAAACATGTGCCCATTTTACCCATTTAATTTCTAAATGGGCAATATATGCCCATTTAAAAAAAAAAGAGGGGGACCAAATGTACCCAAATCTTTTAAAAATTTGACCATTTAGCCAATTTTTTTGATTTTTGGCATAAATTGCCACCTCTACTTTAAACCATTTCCACAAACTAAAACACGACCCTCCAACACTAAAATACAAATAGCCATCGAACAACTTAACTTTAATTTGCTTTGGTCTTTAATTTGGATTTTGATTTAAGGTTTCGGTTTTGAATGTCTATGTTGATTACGGGTTTCAGTTTTAACTTTAATTTTAAAGACATGAAGGAGGATTTGTGTTGCGGTAGTGGGTCATGTGAGGAAGAGGATGGGGTCAAACAAAATTTTATGATGGTTGGAAAAACAGGTGGAAGAAGGGTGTATAAATTATAAAAGATTTTGATTGATTGATTTTTATTTTTTTTTTCAAAAAAAAAAAAAAATAAATAAAAATAAAATAAAAAATAAAAAAAAGTCAAATATGTGGAAATAACATGCTCCACATAGGACAATCAGGTTAGACGGGCCACCGTATACATTTAAAAAAAATAATAATAAAAAGTAAATAAATAAATAAAAGATGATTAAACAATTGATAATTTAAATACATTTACAAGTCATTAGCCCAAATTTAAATGTACAAGTTTTAAAGCCTGATGTACAAGACATGGTTTGGATAGTGGACATGATAAAGAAACATAACTAAGATGAGCTTTTTGCTTTTTGGTATTTTACGTTGGGACAAGTTATACATACCTCCAAAAATACCAATGGCACACCTCCTTTTTTAGTTAGTTTTTTTATTTTTTTTTTTATTTATTTTTTTTTTTTTCATAATTTTGTTTATATTATAAAACTTTGAAACAAAAAATGCGGAATAAAAAATATAATGTTTAACAAGTCAAAAGTATTAAACTTGCAAAAAGTATATAACAGAAACTGATAAAAAATTTATATTGTACCGTAAACTGATGAAAAAAAAAAACATGCTTTTATATCTTTTTGTACTTTTCTTATGGGCGAGGAGAGGTATGTGTAACATAACCCTTCAATTTTGGGAGATGATCTGCACACTCCATAAAATAATTTGGACATTCAAATTTATTGTGTTTGGACATTTATACCCACACAAGGGTAAAAATGTAAGAGTGGTTGTGAGGGTATAAATGTTCAAATACAATAATTTTGAGTGTCCCAATAATTTTGTAGAGTGTGCAAATCACTTTCCTTCCATTTTCTACCAACATGATAAAGGCTTTTTTTTTTTCATCGACATGATGATTTGTGTATGAAATTTTTTTAACTTTAAGATGAGCTTATGATTAAATTAAGAGGAACATTTTTAAATGGACCATAATCACTACCTATTTTCGAAACAAACCGTCGCATAACTTTTTTACAAAAATGGACTTTTGATTGTCATCCGTTAGATTGATTAGTAGATTACTTTTTAACCATACACGTGTATGCCAACGAGTGTTGGGCGAGTCTTGAGCCTGGGCGAGGGGCGGGGCGAAGTGTTGGGTGAGTCTTGATCCTGGGCGAGGGCGGGGACGAAATGTTTGGCGAGTGGTGGGCGAGTACTATACGTTCTATCAAGTTAAACGCTGGGTGACCAAGCTAGGCGAGTTGGGCAAGCAAGGTTGGGCTAGTTGGGTGAGTGCTGGGCGAGCGAGAGTGTCGGGCGAGTTCCTAGGTGAGCATGCTGAGCGAGAGGCTGTTTTATGTTTTGATGTGGACTGTTGACCGATGAAGCTAAGAATCTTGCGTGCATAAATGGCTCATTAGCCAATAACGAGTCTTTAACTTATTATGTTTGTTTGAGTTTGGCTATAAATGTGTAATAGACTATTACTTAAGAAAAGAAGAGAAGGAAAGAATTATAAAGAGAACACAGGAAAATAGATTACAAGACAGCATAGTAAAAATGTATAGAAATGAAAAAGGATCTTACGAATGTGGTTAGCAGTATGATTGTTTATAGACACACGATAATATGACAATATAAAACTCATCGTAACTCTGGGTGTAATGTTTAGATCCGATGACGAGGCCTAACTCAGACGGCCTACAACAATCATCTATTGATTGAGCCATTTGGTGAGCCGTGCATAAAACAATTTAACTATACAATTTACCACAATCTATTTTTTTATTACATTAGACAAGGTTTTCTTGACATTTTAGCCAATCTTTGGATGATATTCAACTCAAATTGCATTGTCTATCTTATATATGCAATGCAATTAGTATGTCTTTAGGAGAACTTTTCATACGGGGTTACTTTGGTGAAACTACCCACATGGAGTAAAGAGAAGAAGCTTTACTTACTTATATATTGTGGTGAATATTGTTTGAATAAACTGAGATTATTATTATGTTGTTGCTTTAACATGTTCAATTTCGTTTAAGGAGAAAAGAAATGAAATTTAATTTGTGCTGCAACAATTCATATAACATCTAAATTTTTTCTTGTCTAACTTTTATATGCAATTAATAGTCACCTTATCCTTAATTTCCTATTAGCAATTAACATAGAGAATAACTAAATATCCCAAATGACTAAAATAGATAATACTTATAAATATTTGAAGTAAGAAACTGCAATTTTAGTTTTTTATAACGCTATAATAGTTTTAATAATAATACTTTTATGTGACACAAAAATGATAACCTTGTTTGAGTTGGCATCAAATGTCTAACAACGTGTAACCAACTTTGAAAAAAATCCTAATTTTTGTTAATGACTTATTTATCTTTTTGCTTAATTTGTAATTTTGATTGTTTATATCAAATTAGATGGCTATACAACGTTTATGTTTAGTGGGTATATGATGGTGATGGGCTATCTTAATACAAGTTGTTGAATAATATATAGAGAAAAGTTCATTTGCTGATCAGTTTTTTTGTACAAACTGAAGGAGTTATCTGGAGCGTCCGTTTACATTTAATCTTACGGTCCATATTATTCTAAGATTTATTTTTAGTTTTGTCTTTTCCTCCATCATATAAATAGTTTATTTTTTATTATTCCCTCATTTTTCACACACAGCTTTCGTTACCAACTAACTTTCTCTCTCTTACTTTCAGTTTCTCCAAATTTTGTAAACCCTAATCTAATCAAATTAATCATCTATTATCATCAAATTAATCATCTATTATCATCAATTGTTATCATTCGTTCTCGTTATCATCAATGGTGTTTTTTTATTTGAATGAACCGGTTATTGAAGAATCAGTTTCTGCTGATTTTGTTAATGATTGTGATGCATTGTATGGAGTGGATGAAGATTCAGCTTCAGCTAATGTGATTAATGATTGTGATGCATCGGATGGAGTGGCTGAAGATTCAGTTTCAGCTAACGTGGTTAATGCTTTTGATGCATTAGATGGAGTAGTTGAAGAATCAGTTTCAGCTGATGTGGTTAAACCATCAAGCTACATTTCCCCTCCTCTCCTCTCCAAGACCACTCAACCAACATCCACAGTGATCAAAGATTGAAGAAGAAGGGCATCATTAGGCACCCATAACCCATCCATGAGGGGCTCTATCAAAACAACCTACATTTCCCTCTCAAAGGAAAACTTCAGTTGCTTGGGAACACTCACCCTCTATGATGACCAACCATTACCTCCTGTAGCAGTTTATTGAGTGGACCAAGCAAGTTCATCTTTCACTCCTTGCTATTCCACCCATCATAAACTGCCCACCCAAACCATATACCCTTCACAATGCATTGTCTATTGCTCGATGTTGTTTAAAGAAATAAAAACAATGAACTGTAGAAACTACTAATTCATACAAATTCCAAACTTTTTATCATTTTGACTAAAATAAATAGGTCAAAAATAGTATTATGTCATTGGCTTCTATGCTAGATATTGTTTGAAGAAGAAAAAAAAATGTTGAATCAAAGTAACCATCAAATCATAGAAATTCTGAACTTTTAGGAACCACGTGGGTAGTGTAATTTTATAGGTGTGCCATTATATCTTTAGGGCAATGCCCAGATCAAAATCAAATGCTGAGATTTAACTCGGACGACTTGTACCAATTGTTTGTAGACCGAGCCGTTTGGTGGGCGGTATAGAAACCAGTTTAATCTTGCATTTCATCGGAACGTTACATTTTTTTAGGGGTGGCAATTGAGTCGTGTTCGTGTTGACATATTCGGGTTCGCGGGTTGAAATAACCTCAACCCAAACACGACCAATTTATTATCGTGTCAAGAAGCTCAACCCTAACCCAGACTTGCATAACACGTATAACCCGTTTATGACCCGTTTAACCTATTTAAGTAAATAGGTCAAGCGGTGAATAAGGTTGGTGGTTTGTTGATGTAACTAGCTTAAATGCAAAAATGATATAAGAATCTAAAATATGATAAAAATAACAAACAAATAACTATACGACAATTTCAATGATATATGAGTTATAACTTATAAGCGTCAATTTCAATAAAATCTGAGTTATAATCATAATTCATTCATATTAAGAACATAACAAAATACATTTAATCTAGATCCAACATTAAAACCCGGTTATATATTTAATTTTTAGAGGCTTATATACTTAAACGGGTTCACGTGTTGACGTGTTAAATACTTGCTCAACCCAAGCACGACCCGTTTATTAAACGGGTTAGACGGGTTGACCTATTTTTGAAACAAACTTGTTTATCCTTAACCCAAACCTGTTTAACTTCGTGTCGGGTTCGCGTCGTTTATCATGTCGTGTCGAGAATTCCACCCCTAATTTTTTTACAATACACTAGATGTTCTTGACATTATACAAATCCATGGTGGATATGCAATTTCAATTGCATTGTCACAAAATAACTTTACTTCAGTTTGGTATCAATTTTCACTAGCTTGATTAGAAAAAAAATCTGCAAAGAAGATAAATACTAATATTTTATTATGTCAACGAAAGGAGTTATGACACATGTCACTAGAGAGCTTCTTATACGAGGTTACGAAACTTGTTTGAAGTTCTAGTCCCACATTGGGTAATGAGAATAAATCTTGCTTAGTTATATATGGTATTTAATATGGCATAAATAGATTTGGATTAGTTTTATGTTGTTGGTTTCTAGTGTAGATATTGTTTGAGAAAAAAAAAATAAAAAGAAATTAAAAAAAAATAAATAATCAACTAGCAATTTTATACATTTCAAACTTTTTATCGTTTCTTTTTATATTCGGTTAGTAGTCACCTTAATTCCTTATTTCCTATAAGTAATTAACATGTGAAGCTACGTCCCAAACTTCCAATGACCATAATAATAATCTTATATACTAAAAGCTTAAGTAGTCTTATAAATGCAAAGTGCTTACAATAAATGTTTCATGAATTGATGGTACCATATGCAAGACTCAAGATGGGCGAATTGAATGTAAAAATATGAAGAGTGACTATTGAAGTTGAAGTGTTGTTGGAGTTATGAGAATGTCATTAATATAAGAAAACCAAAAGATTTTAAACCCTCAATCTCTTTTCCTCCCATGAGTTACAACTTACAAGCAAATCATATTAAACCATTATATAAAGAGTTGTGTAGGAATGTGAGTTGGCCATGCTTTCAAACATGGAATGGATGGTTGCACGCATGCCATTGGCAGGTTCTTACAAGGTCAAACTCATCTCCTCAGTCTCATTTTAGTCATTGTATATGAGTAGTTGATTAGAAGAGAAGTACATGTTGTTGAATGTATAGCCATATAGGTGTAAGTTTTGTGTTGTGCCCTCTGTGAATTGTAGCAATGGATGTCGATTTTATTTTTAACTCGATTAGTCAGTCCATGTTTATTACTGTGCATATATACACGATATGATCATTTTCGTGGTTTATTCTATTAGTAGGCTTGCAATGCACAAAGTTTGATTTGTGTACCTCTTTATGATACCGTTGGTAACTTCATTTTTATCATACTTCTTTTACATTTATTACTCAACCATTTGTAAATCTTGATTCAAAGACCGATTTTTGTTTTCTGAATAGTGGCAAGGCGGTAAACTTTATCTTGGAGCATGCAAAAATTGATATAGTTTTTGTCCAAGATAAAAAAGTTAACAATGTTCATTATATATTTCCATCAATTATTAAGTGTGGTTTATCTTTGCAGTTTTTGGATCCGGAGTGTATACATACTCAACGCCTCAAGAGTGAGAAATTAGTTTTTAGAAAAATATATATGTGGTTGAGAAATCAAAAATATTAGCCTAAGTAATATCATGATATTGTGGTCGCAACAATTGTTTGTTTCACTGCAATGGAGGATGAGGAAAAAGAATCCTTAAGTTGCCAATAATGAGTGTATTATCAAAGTTTTTTGATTTGACTTTATGCATATATTAAGTTGTTAACTATACCTTATGTAATGTTGGACGAATAATAAATGTGAGATTTCAAGATTGAATCCAAATATGTACAACCGCGCCATGTTTAATTGCAAGAAGTAATGAAGGTGAATACGAAGTGTTTGTTGGAATATAAATGAAATGGTTCGGTTATCAAGAAGATGAATATGAAGTGTTAGATGCATTAGATGGTTTTTGCAATCAAAAAAGTCATTATAATTAGCAGGGACCAATTGTAGATTTGTAGATAACAGAGTTGAGAGTTCATCGCCCTTTTAATAATTTTTATGTTTCTTAATTGAATTAGTCGATTGATGTCAATATTTATTCATTCATCCATAGTAAAAGTTTTGTCACTTTGTGTATTAGGGTTGTCTACTGTTATATATCCACAAATATTGTCAATTTAATTTAATAGACATCTATAATCATTATGAAGTTATTTTAGTTTTTCTCCATCCGCCAGTAAAAAGTGTAAAATAAAGTACGGTGCAATGGACACAATCAATAACATTATATGGCTGGCAGCCATGAGTATGATAATTTAATGAAGTTTAGAACACTAATCTCATATGAATATTGCCCTTACTAATTTATATGTGTTAAGTACATAGATACGAGTGACATAAAGGCTTCATATGTTAAACATGTTTTAAACTTATTTTATGCTTAATTTACAAACAGTTAATGGCCATAATGAAATTCTCAAAAAAGGTTAACTTTAGCCTTTATAGAGATAAATCCATCAAGTTTTTTTATGACTTGATACATTGCTCATGCTCTTAGCCTCTTAGGTGTTTGGTTTAGCTTATCATGATTGATAAAGTAAAACGACAAAAAGTTAAATGAATATTAAAATAATGTAATTATTAAATAAGAATATAAAAGTCTTTTAATATAACCTCTACTACTTACTATAATGCATGCATAATTTTCTTTAAATTTAAATTTTTTAAATTTGAGTAATTTGTAATTTTTATAGTACTCTTTACAAAACAAATTTAAATGCAAGTTGTACTCATTATAATTAATTCGGTTTAAATGACAACCTTTAAAACACATCACGCAACATGCATTTACCTAAAACCTATAGCAGCACCAAAACTAGTGCCGCACAAAACATATAAAAAAGTGAAGAAGCACAACTAAAAGAACTAAACTATAAATGAACAAAATAATTACCGTTGCGTAGACATTAACAAAATTTTTCCAATAATCAACAAAATTGTCACAAGACAGCACGAGTTATAGATTGTTGTATATTTACACAAACATTACGTTATGAACATTTAGATAAAGCCTAACAAAATCCGACCATCACCAAAACATGATAGTTTCAAACATGATGAAAATTAGTGTTGAACATTACACTATAAACACTTAGATAGAACCCGTGTGCAACGCACGGGTCTGATTGACTAGTGTTTATAAATATTTGAACTAAGAAATTGTAATTTGATTTCTTTTAATGTTGTGGTAGATTCAAAAATAGTAATACTTTAATGTGACACTAAATAACTTTGTTTGAGTTTGGTTATGAATGTCTAATAGACTATTACTTAAAGAAAAGAAAAAAAGAATTATAAATGAACACCAACAAATAGATTACAAGACTGCGTCGAAAAAATGTATAGAAATGAAAAAAGATCTTATGAATGAGGTTAGTAGTATGATTGTTACAGGTGCGCCATTATATAATATCACTTGGCAATAAAAAAGTATGAACCTCATCATATCTTTGGGGTAATGTATGTTCTAATTCAATTGTGAGGTCTAACTCGCAGGGCCTGTACCAATCATCTCCGGACCAAGCAGATGTTTGATGGGTTGTACATAAATTAGTTTACTTTTGCATTTTACCACAACATGCCAAATTTTGTTGCATTACACTACATGTTCTTGACAGTATACAAAATCCATAAAGATATCCAACTCCTATTGCATCATCAATAAATAACCATACTTGAGTTTGGCATCAAATATTAGTAGTTTGATGAGAAAAAAACTCAATGTGTAAAAAGAAGATGCAAAACATTTGATTGCGTCAACACAAAATCTTATGTCTCTAGAACACCCTTTTATATGGGGTTATTTTGAGAAACTTGTTTTAAGTACTCGATCCCACATGGGAAAAGAAAAGAAGTTTTTCTTATTTATAAAGTGTGGGGAATGAGTGTAATTTGTAAACAAGTTGAAGGTTAGTATATGTTGTGGGGTGTATTATTGGATGTTTTTTTAGTAATTAAAAACAACCTCAACTTATATAAAATTTGAACTTTTTGTAATTTTTACTAAAACAAAATTCGAACTTTTTGTAATTTTTACTATAACAAACGATTACTCACGAATAGCAGCATCGATGTATAGTGTTCACCAAATTTAATTCCGTCGATCTGGTGTGTGTGATTCTCTTTTAATCATTTATTTGTGTAGCGTCGAACAATTTAAGTTGCAAACTTGCAATTCGATATTTCTCTATTTACTTAGATACCACCAAATAATCTTATATTGTTACACTTTTTATCCTAAAACGTTTTTCAAAAAATTCAAAAGTGAAAGATGACAGGTTAGAAGAGGATCTGAAGTCAAAGCCGATGTCTACCCTCTCATGGATATGTCAAAATTCAGTATCTGCATATTGTATACTTGTATGTGTATAAACCTAACGCACATCTAAAATGTGTAGAAATAAAAAAGGATCTTACGAATGAGATTACTAATGTGATAGTTTAGAGGCGTACCATAATAAAAATATAAAACTCCTCATAACTCTGGGTATAATGTCCGGATCTTAAGATGAGGTGTCGAGGTTTAAGTGTTTAATGCAAACAACATGTACCGATCGTCGGAGGATGTTCAGTTTAACTATATAATTTACCCCAATATGCCATTCTTTATTATACATAAGATTATCTTGACATTTTAGCCAATCTACGGAGGATATTCAAACTCCAATTGCAAATTAATATGTCTCAAAGAAAACTTTTTTATTTGGGGTTACTTTTGTGAAACTTCCCACATGGAGTAAAGAGAAGAAGAAGCTTTGCTTACTTATATATTATGGTGAACATGATTTTTTAATAAACTGAGATTGGTATTAATGTATTATGTTGTTGGTTTCACATTCTCGATGCATGTTTATGGAGAGAAAAAAAACAATATGGGTGACTTTTGTGAAACTTCTCGCATGTTTATGGAGAGAGAGAGAGAGAAAAAAAAATAAAATAAAATAAAATAAATAAAAAATATGGGTGCTTACTTATATATTATGGTGAACATGGTTTTTTAATCTAATTTTTTTTAGTCTATCTTTTATATGCAAATTAGTACTATGTCTCTAAGCAAAATTTTGATATGGGGTGACTTTTGTGAAACTTCTCACATGGAGTAAAACAGGGCCGTTTAGTGGAATTTGGGTGCCCTGAGCCGTAACAAAAAAAGCTCCCCCCCCCCCCCCCCCCCTTCCCCCTTTAAGAATAATATACGAGTAAAACAACCATTATCAATGCTAAAAATCTAAGGCTACAAAGTAAAAATTCTGACACTATAGCAAATTAATGGCATCTTATAAACTTAGATGCATTGTTTATTAGTCCATATATAATAACAGGGCACCACCAATTATAATCATATAACCAAATATCAATCTTACATTTTTTAACAGCTTCAGTTCTATCAAACGATTTACAGGATAACCATATGGGTGATGTTCAAATTCTTAACAAATTGAAAATGTCAATTAAAAATATAAAGTAAACAAGTAGAAGTTTTACCTTATGTCCTTATAATAGCAAAAACAAATGATGTATAGGCCAATGATATCATTGTTCCGATCGATATCAATACTCAAAACTATGGATAGTTTTCTTTTTTTTTTCCTTCTTGATTGTGGGACGTCGACTCGAATTTATATATGCAACTAGACATGTCAAATGTATATATGAATCGGGCTTCTAAAAAATTTGGTGCCCCTCCAAATAATGGGGCCCTATTCCCTGGCCCATGTTTCCCTTGCCTTAATCCGGGCCTGGAGTAAAGAGAAGAAGCTTTTTACTTATATATGGTGGTGAACATGGTTTGAATAAAAATGTGTAGAAATGAAAAAGGATCTTACGGATGAGATTAGTAGTTTGATTGTTTAGAGACACACGATATTAACAAAATAAAACTCATCATAACTTTCTGTGTAATGTTCATATCTATTGATGAGGTCTAACTTGGACGACATGTACCAGTCGTTTATAGATTGTGCCATTTGGTGAGTCATGCATGACTAGTTTAACTGTACAATTTACCGCAATATACCATTTTTAGATTTTCTTGACATTTTAGCCAACCTATGGAGGATGTTGAACTCCAATTGCAGTGTCCATCTTTTATATGCAAATTAGTATGTCTCTAAGAAAACTTTATATATGGGGTTACTTTTGTGAAACTTCTCACATGGAGTAAATAGAAGCAGCTTTGCTTACTTATATATTGTGGTGAATATGGTTTTAATAAATTGAGATTAGTATTATGTTGTTGGTTTCACATGTTCGATGTTGTTTATGGAGAAAAGAAACAATACCGAACACGAAAATCAATAATTCATATAACATCTAAATATTTTGTCATCTTGTTGAGAAGTTTATCTTCTATTTGCAATTAGCAAGTCGCCTTATCCTTAATTTCCTATTAGCAATTAATATGATGAATTTCATTTCTATTAATAAGGGTTTTGTTAAACACTACACATTGGGTAATGCTTAAAACACAGAGTAAACTGCAAAAATCATCCCTATGGTTTGTGTAAATTTGCAAGAATCATCCCTATCTCAAATGTTCAGCATTAAACATCCCTAATCCACAAACGTTCAGCAATAATCATCCCTGAGCACTAACGTCGTTAGTTTTACACGTTAAGTGCTAAAATAATATTTGCTCGTTAGTCCCTCCGTTAATCTTTTTTGCACCGTTAATCCTCATTTTTTAAAATGAATTATACGTTTCCGTCTGTTTTTACATTTCGTCCGTTTTTTACGTTTTTGTCCATTTTTATCCATTTTTTAACAGTTTTTGTCCGTTTTTTTACTTTTTCGTCCGTTTTTTCACGTTCTCGTCCATTTTTTACTTTCTCGTCCATTTTTTAATGTTCTCGTTCATTTTTTACGTTTTTGTTCGTTTTATCTATTTCCCACCCATCTCCACCACCTCCACCCACACCCAACACCCACCGCCACCACCATGCGTATAAAATCATGTATAAAAACATGGCGATGGGTGGTGGTGGCAGTGGTGGGTGGTGGTGGCGGCGGTGGTGATGGTGGTGGTGGGTGGTGGTTGGTGGTAGCAGCGGCGATGGTGTTGGTGTTGGCAGCGGCGGTGGTGGTGTTAGCAGCCGCAGCGGTGGTGGAGGTGGTGGTGGCGATGGCGATGGTTGGTGGTTGCAGTGGTGGGTGGTAGTGGTGGCGGTGGTGATGGTGGTGGTGGGTAGAGGTGGTGGGTGGTGGTGGTGGCGGCAGTGGTGGCGATGGCGGCAGTGGGTGGCGGTAGGTGATGGTGGTGGCGGTAGGTGGTGGGTGGTGGTGGGTGTGGGTGGAGGTTGTGGGTGGCGGTGGTAGAGGTGGGTGATGGTGGCGGTAGGTGGTGGCGACGATGGTAGGTGGAGGTGGTGGGTGGTGGCGGTGGTGATGGTGGTGGTGGGGGTGTTGTGCGGTGGCGGTGGGTGGTGGTGGTCGTGATGGCGGCGGCGGCGGTGGTGGCGGTGGGTGGTAGTGGCGGTGGTGGGCGGTGGTAGGTGGAGGTGGTGGGCGGTGGTGGAGGTGGGTGGTGGTGGGTGGTGGCGATGGTAAATGTAACAAAAAACGGACAAAACCGTAAAAAATGGATAAAAACGGACGAAAACGTAAAAACGGACGAAATGTAAAAACAGACGAAAACGTATAATTCATTTTAAAAAAATGAGGATTAACGGTGCAAAAAATATTAACAGAGGGACTAACGGGCAAATATTATTTTAACACTTAACGGATAAAACTAACGACGTTAGTGCTCAGGGATGATTATTGCTGAACTTTTATGGACTTGGGGACGATTAATGCTGAACGTTTGAGTTAGGGATGATTCTTGCAAATTTACACAAACCATATGGATGATTTTTGCAGTTTACTCTAAAACACATTAAATAATCTGTTCTTCCATATTTAAAGTAATTATACATTTAATGCACATTAAATAAACATAAAAATTAACTTAAATATATGTAATTTTTAATTTAATAAAGTCCAAATTTCTTTTTATATTCATATTAAACATTGGTACAAAAGATATTCATTTTACTATTTATATTTGTCCTAAAAAAAGTTCTATTTTCGTCCCACAAAAAGTGACCACTTTACTATTTTTGTTTGTCTCAAAAAAAGAGGGTAGCTTTTATATATGGATAAAATTACGACTGTTTTTTCTATTTTGGTCCTTTAGTCAAAACTTATATTAATTGCTTATTTCTAATTTCTATTATAATTGTGAGGGCAAAAACGCTTTTCATCAATTAAAATTTACATTAATTAAACATATCATAAATTTTTCATGATATGTTTGTGGACAATCTTTTCAAAACGAAGGAAGTAACAAATTGAAATATTGAATATCCATCGAGCTGCATTCCATTGACTACAATTTTAGTTGTTTATAACGTAATATTTTATGTGTCACTAATTAACTTGGTTTGAGTTTGGCATCAAATGTCTAATAGATTAAAAAAAATTTGTTATAAAAAGAACACAGGGAATATCAATTACAATAACGTATGTTTAGAAACCAAAGATCTATTTCCAAATATCAAGTACGTTTATAAACATTACACGTTTCCTATGTTAAATTTCACACTCTTTACACGATACGTGTTCTACTTATCTACTTTTACTTTTAGTTAGTATTTGCTTTGCCTTGTCATCCTGCAAACTAGTCATTGTCTAACACAAATATCTAAACGAAATCAAAACCAGTTTTGCGCATTTCTTCTTCAAATCCAACGCCAGCATGCACTCTATATTAATGATTCATTAGTCTAGTTCCTTGATATTTTGTATATAGAAACTATTTTCATCTTTTTATACATATCACTTTTATTTCACATTTTGAGGACAACAAAGCAAAGTTAAATCTCTCTTATTTTTATGAGTACACCGAACCAAAAGCAACCCCACGCCTCTTCTCTCATTGGTGAAAATGGAGGACAAGTTTGCTTGTGATTGGTGGATGAAAAATGTGCTTGACTTATCATACGAAAACACCACAAACACATAACACATTCATTTGCAATATCTATAACACACGTAGCATCTTCTTTAAAATATATGTGCCAACTTGCAAACCAAATAACAGTTCTCTGATAAAAAAAAATACACGGTTTAAAAAAAACATAATTATTATTGTGTGCTCACCAACTTAGTGGTTGTGGGTTCAAGCCTCTCACTGAAAGCACATGTGAAATATATTATGAGATACGTGATATAAAAAAATTGAAGGTATCCAATAAAAATATAGTTTGACTGTCTGTCAAACAAAAAATGTGAAGTTTATTTAGTTTTTAGGCAATAAATGAGTGATACTTCAGATTTGAACCAAAAAAACTTGATAGTTATAAACTAGACTAGATTCAATTTAAAAAGAAAAATAATTATTCTCAAATTTAAGATGACCTCTTTTACAGTTTTGTATACATTTAAATCATGGTATCTGATATCTACAGTGTCTATTCGATTCACGATCAAGTTTCCAATCAAATAGGTTTAGATCAGCCCGGTTTCCATTATGCTGTATTGTATTTTTATGTTCAGGTCGTGGTTTTGACCTGATGAACACGCCTAATTGGTGAACGGCACACATACACGCGTATGAAAACGACCAAGAAATTGATCATTTAACAATGCAACAAACTCCCAGCTCCACAATGATATACAAATCGTGGGATTTTTGCGAGATAAATACATAATTGAAAAAACACTACCCATCGCCAAACATAACACTTTACCTCTTTTCTTGTTCACTTTGTGTACTTCCCGACCCTAACGAAGCCTTGTCATCTTTGTGATCCTTGTTGTTACTCGTAGTGGACCCACCACTCCCGTTTAGACAACTAGCCATTTCTTCGACTCCGGGCAGGTAGGTCAACATATTGGTCCTATTTCATGATCCATTTAATCAAGTTAGCAAAAAACATATGAACAAGTTATTTATCTTTTTCTACTCCTCCGTCCCATATTTATAGTCCACATTTTTTTCGGATTGTCCCAAATTAATTGTCCACTTTCCAAAATAGATAAGGAATATAGATCAAGTTTACCATATTAACCTTACTTGGGTTTATTATTATAAACTTTAAAGAAGTTATAAATTAAGTGGTTAGGGGTAAAACAGTCTTTTGCGTAAATTTTGTATTTTTTTGCTGTGGACAACAATTTTGGAACGGAGTGAATACAAATCAATAACATGAGTTATAATTAGTTTCATTTTTTCTCCATTTATTTCGAAAACATATGAACCATTACTTTTTTTACTTTTCCTTTTCTATTTTTTTTTCATTTTCCTTTTTGATTTTTTCTAAATCGAGAACAAAGTGTATGTTTCTTTTTAGGGGCAATTGCATATATACCCATTAAAACTTGAACATTTGCATATATACCCAAAACATGCTTAATTGACATTGTACATCATGCATTAAAAACTTGTGTTTTGGGTATATATGCAAGTTTTTGAGTTTTAGTGGGTATATATGCAATTCTCCCTTCTTTTTAAATTAATTTGCCGTTTAGAGTAAGAGGTACCATAGGCTGTTAAGCTCGTGCCATGGTACCAGCCAAGAAAAGAGGATGGCGCACGACACCGTGGGTGGCGCCGTCGGCTGTTGCGCCGTGGTGGCCAGCCCACGCCGTGGGGAATTTTTTTTTTTTTTTTTTTTTTTTTTTTTTTTTTTGAACTTTTGGAACGTTGGAGCCTTTAAAGTGTATGTTTTCAAAAAAATTTAAATTTTAACCCTCTGAAAAACCTTATAAATACCCCTTATTATTTCATACTTCACACACACTTTCAATATACTTTTACAAACAAAATGAGTAGATTTTGGAGCCAAGAAGAGGAGTCACTTTTGGAGGAATGTTTCACTCAAATATCCCAGAATCCGGATACGAGTGCGGATCAACAAATGAATACCTTTTGGGATAAATTTCTCGACGTATACAACAAGGAAGCCAACAAGCGCAACTACCGTATTCGTAACAAGAACATGTTGAGGGGAAAGTGGCATTCCCTTGCCCAAAAAGTACGTGACAGGGCAAATAATCCAAACCAAAACTAGTTAAATTTATGTAATGTGTATCAATCATGTAATGTGTTTTTTTAATTAATGAAGTTTATTTTTAGTTAATATTGTGTATGTTTTTTGGTGTTAATATTGTGGTGGCTAGCCCACGCCATCGAGTTTTTTCTTTTTTATTCTTTTTCCTTTTCTTTTTCAGCTGTTTATGCAGATCCAACGAGGAAGGCATGGTGTTAATTAATGAAGTTTCTTTTTCGACAGTTTTAGTCCATGTGGTTTTTTATGCAATTTTTTTTTTTTTTTTTTTTAATTGTAATGTGTGTTTTTGTAATGTAATGTGTTTTTTTTTTTTAATTAATGGAGTTTAATTTAATTAATATTGTGTATGTTTTATTCTATTTTTATGTATTTTTTTTAAATGTAATGTGTGTGTTTTTTTTATGTAATGTTTGTTTTTTTAAATGTAATGTGTGTTTTTTTTATTAATGAAGGTTATTTTAGTTAATATTATGTATGTTTAATTTTATGTAAAAAAAAAAAAAAAAAAAAAAAAAATGCTGACGGCACCAGAATTTCTGGTGCCAAAGGATACGGCCAGAATGTGATGCCGTCAGATTTTCAGTGCCATAGGGATTTTTGCTGACGTGGCAGTAACTTTTGGCCCATGGCACCAAGATTGCCGATGCTCTTAAAGTGGTGGGTGTCAATGACTAGAGAGTGTCGTGGGTGGGGACTGGGGACCGAAAACCCAAAAAGTAGTGGTATTTGTTTTTGGTGAAATCAGTATGAGTAAACAAGGAAAGGAAATGATTTAAAACAAGCCGGTTATAAAAATTGGTATTACCCGGGTCAACCCGGTTTGAAAACAAACATCCCCTTTGCCCTGAAAGTCTGAAGAGAGGAGAATAGTACTGTAATTTCTTAACTCCAGACACCGTTAATAAACCACCCTTGATAAAAGAAATGAGAGTTAATAATAATCCCTAATTGCTTCTTTCAACCTAATCTCACCCGATCTTATCCCAATTTATTCTCCGTAAGCACCACCTTCATTTAATTAGCTCAATTCAATTTTTATTTTTATTTTTATTTTTAAATTGAAGTTGTTATAAATAAATAGTAGTTCATACATGTCAGTTAGTTATCGCGTTTTGTTTATATGTTTGCAATTGAGTAATTAGGTTTGTTACTTTTATGGTCCACATATAATTGACTTACAAATTACTAACTCAAAGTGTTCCGTTATTATACTAGTATCACTCACATTTCAACAGACCATGCTTCAAACCCAACATAACATCTTGGGATGGCCAGGGTTAGGCCGCATACATCATCATAGCCAATAAGGCTCCACTTTCCCTGGGTAGCTGATCCTTGACATTAACCACCTTTATTTCCTAGTAAATGTGTTTTTATCATATTAATGTGAGTTTTTTTAGCAATATGCCCGCCCATCAACCAAGAGCTTGTGTGTGTGTGTGTGTGCCTTTATGTAATTCTGATATACTCACTTCTAGGATTCACTTAAGAATTGTTACAAGGCAACAACAAGCTTGGATACTCAATAAGAAAGAAATGAGCTCGAAAGTACTTGATGTTATTAATGGAGGAAAAAGTAGGTAAACGGTTACAATGGTTTGTTTCAGTAGAGTGAAGAGAGAATTAGAGAGCAAGTTATGAAAATCTGACTAAATGAAATGAAAAGAGTACAACTACTATTTAAAAGAGGAAAGGGCGCCAAAATCTGTTAGAGGTATGTGTGGAAAGCTCACGTGCACCTCACATGTGCAGTTAAAACCACACACGTGCCAACACTCCACTTTGATCACATACATCTTTGCTCATATCAATCCCTTCCCCATAAATTGTTCTTGTCCTCAAGAACTGAGATCAAATGTAGGAAACCTTTTGACAAGGTCATCCAACAGCAATGGGAGGAATCATTAACACTCCACTTTGATCACAAGTAGGCAGAACCACTGGTTGTTGACTAGCTGGCTGGCCTTTCACCCCTGCGTTCCTTGAGTTGAGAGACATGAAAGACATTATGAATTTGGGACTGCTCAGGCAAAGACAATCTATAAGCCACTGCACCTATCTTCTCAATCACCTCAAATGGCCCATAATACTTTGGAGAGAACTTGTTCTGCTTGCCTTGTCTGATGGTCACTTGCCTGTGTGGTTGAAGTTTGAGTAAGACCCAATCATCCACCTCTGAGACCTTTTAAGATGGAACTTAAGCACCTTAATAGCTTCTTCTCTAGCTCTCAGTGACCTATCAACAGCTTGGATACTCAATAGAAAGAAATGAGATCCAAAGTACTTGATGTTATATATTAATGGAGGAAAAAGTAGGAAAACGGTTACTTACAAATGGTTTGTTATAGTAGAGTGAAGAGAGAATTACAGAGGAAGTTATGAAAGAAAATCTGACTAAATGAAATGAAAGAGTACAACTACTATTTAAAAGAGGAAAGGCCGCCAAAATCTGTTAGAGGTATGTGTGAGTTGTGTGGAGAGTTCACGTGCACCTCACATGTGCAGTTAAAACCACACACGTGCCCCTCACGTGCCAACACTTCACACACACATCTTTGCTCATATCAATCCCTTCCCCTTAAATTGTTCTTGTCCTCAAGAACTGAGATCAAATGTAGGATTAGGAATTATTAACACTCCACTTTGATCACAAGTAGGCAGAACCATTGATTGTTGACTAGCTGATTGGTCTTTTTCGCCCCTGCGTTCCTTGAGTTGAGAGACATGAAAGACATTATGAATTTGGGACTGCTCAGGCATACAACCTATAAGCCACGGCACCTATCTTCTCAATCACTTCAAATGGCCCATAATAGAGAACTTGTTCTGCTTGCCTTGTCTGATGGTCACTTGCCTGTGTGGTTGAAGTTTGAGTAAGACCCAATCACCCACCTTGGGATAGCCAGGGAATACCTACCAGTTAAGCCACGTACATCATCATAGCCAACAAGGCTCGACTTTCCCTAACAGATATCCTTCACATTTAGGGGGTGTTTGTTTCGCCTTATATAACTATATTATAAGCTGAAAACCAAATAAGCCATCAGCCGAAACAAACACCCCCTTAAACCAGCTTCATCTCAATATTTGCTCGTCTCCTATTAATGTGTTTTTATGATGTTAATGTGAGTTTTTTAGCAATACGGCCCCCATCAACCAACAGCTTGTGCGTGTGTTCAACTCTTAGTTGATTGAGACATATGCTTCCCAGTACTAGTAGTAGTAGTAGGTGTTATTTATTCTCTAGCTCTCAGTGAATTATCAACAGACTTTCGACCTCAGCGACACCTAACTTCTATCTTTAAATAACTCTCCTCACTTGTTGTTACATTTCACCCATTTACCTTTCATGACACGTGATGCTCTTATCACCATGTACTACCTGACTAGCTGCTAGTATTGACTTACTTTAGAAGTCACATAATTGATTTTGAGTTTTAATTGACTGTTGGTTTTAGAAAAGTGACGTTAACCAAACATCCTCCCCCAAAGTCTCAAGTGAGAGTAAACTACTTAACTCCAGACACCAATCAGTTAGAAATTACCAAGTCAAAATTTTCCGTTATGCTAGTATAACATTTGAAGAGACCAGGGTTCAAACCCAACATCTTGGGATGGCCAGGACATCGTCATAGCCAATAAGGCTCGACTTTCCCTGGGTTGCTGATCCTTGACCTTTAACCAGCTTTATTTCTTAGTAAATGTGTTTTTATCATGTTAACGTGAGTTTTTTATCCCATCAACCAAGAGGTTATGCTGATTATGCATTATGCATTATGCAAATATTTGTTGATCGCTTTGCGTGTGGATTCTGTTTGTTTACGGGTGATTTTATTGAATTGTAGGAATGGAATGCTCCAAGCGCTAAGCACGTTTGTTTATTAGAGGCGGCTTTGCTTCAACAAATTGTGAGTACGTGCTGCCTTTTTATTCCAGAGAAATCACTGGGATTTATTCAGGTGTTTTTGGATGGAGGATTGAACCAGCAGTGAATGGGGGGTACGCTCTATTTTGTCTCTTAAACAAGCATAAGGGGGTGTTTGGCGTATGGGCTTATTCAACTTTTGAAAAGCTAGATTTCAAGTTTTATGAGCTTGTCAACTTGAGCTTATATCTTGTTAAGTTCATAAGCTCATAGGCCTAAAAGATTGAGCTTATTAGGTTTTCAAAATTTGAATAAGCCCATACGCCAAAAATATAAGCTAAAACAAACAGCCTTCAAGAAAAAACGCAAGTAAATAATAGTTTATATATATTTATATTTTCTAAATTTCATGCCCCTTTGTTAAAGATTTGTGATGTAGTTGCTGTTGCTAAAATTCTAAACGTGACGCTAGTAATCCTGCATCTAGAAGTAAACCCGGTCTGGCAAGATACAAGGTACTTTTACGGCCACCATCTTGGCTTTATATTGTGTTTTTAAGTTCTTAACTTGCAGATTGGTGGTAAGATGTTACGTTTACTATGCAGTTCTTTCACCGATATATTTGCTGTCGACCACTTTATTGAGGTCTTGCAAAATGAAGTCTCCATAGTTAAAGAGCTGCCGAGCATGTACTCTTGGAGCACAAGGGATTACTATGGTACTGGCATACGGCCTACTAGAATCAAAACGGCGCCTGTTCATGCTTCTGCTAATTATATCTATATACTAAAACCCGTTACTTTACTGTACCACGTTATTGTTCATTTTTTGGGCCGGTTGTCCATATCCGACCCACTCTTTTCTCCATATCCGCAAAATGTTTATCCCCCTCACACATTCTCCGGTTTACCGGAGATCCACCGGGGCCAAATAAACCCGAAATCAAAACGGAGTCGGGGCATCTATAGTAAATTCTGTGAGTGTAGCTACAGTTGTTTCTACAGTGCTTAATATTTTATTATAGTGCCTGTTTGTTTTTGTGTTTCTTGAAGCTTCTTCTACACACATAACAACCAACAACATCCACAAATCATACTCCTACAGTTCCGGATCCTTCTTTGACACACATCCTTCAGCCGATTAAACTTAATCAGGTAATGGTTTTTAATTTCTGTTACGGTTTAGTTTTGGCTAATTAATGAGTTAATTTTGATATTTATGTTATTTATATTTTTCCTTCAAATTAGGGTTTCATTAATTTTGGGGGTTGACGATGTCATGAGCTGCTTATGTGTTAATTTGAATTGAAAGGAATGTCAAACATTCGATTTTTTATAATGGGTGTGTTTTCTTTTTTGGTAATTTTGATAAAACATGATATTCTTGTTGGTATCCGGAAAATGTGCTCCCAATGCTAAATACGTTCGTGATACAATTTTCTGACATTGTAATTCAATTCTATCATAAATAGGTCAAAGTTATCGGTTTACTCAGTTTTCTGCTGTCACTTGATGATTTAATGCGTGACTATCTGATCTCTTGCCTGATATTATGGTTTTAGCATGTTTGCTTTGTATAATACTTTCACCTTTTAACAAAAATATACATTCGCCACTTTAAATTTATCTGTTTGTCCTGCGGAAGCTGCAATATTTGTATGGACACGTAATTTATGGGAAGTGTCTAAGTAGTAAAATAATGTGTTCGATATCCATCACAAATACGCATTATGGTACAGTGCTTCTTGCTGATATACAGTATTGACTGTATAAAATAGTAACAGAGGTCATTGCATTATGTATATCTAATCAATTTGACGCATTATGTTACAGTGTTGTTTATGTTATTCAGAAGAACTAGGCATTCATCTACTGGATAAGTTGTCAAATAGGAGTTATGTTAAGTTGGATACCTACAGGATGTTCTCAAATGCATTACTGATCACAGTTAAGTAATGAAATCGTTGTTTGTAGACAGAACTAAACAGCACTACTTTATCCTAATCAACAGATGCATTATTAAAACTAAAAAACATGAACAAAGCATTGTTAGCTGGTCAACCTGGAGTGACCCACTTTGACCCATTAGCTGACCCGCCGATTATGCCACCTCTACTTGTCAGTTATTTCGATAAATCAGTTGAGTAGACTTGCATTTAAGTTGCAGATGTCATATCTTCTCAGAACAATAAACTAGGTAAAATCACACACCTTCTTTCATTCTGATTTGGTGATTTCTATCATAGTCTTGAAATACATTTTCTGACATTTATAATTATGACTTGCTCATGGATTTACATATTCTGGACATCCTGTAGCATGTGCTGTTGCATTGCAAGCATTAAAATATACAAGTAGGTGCTTATTTTTCCATCTCTGAATTACTGTATTATGCTTGATGAACGGGTTAATTCGGCTGCCTAAAGTTTTAACGAGTCAATCGGATAAATTAAAAAAACTGAGCTTAACAGAAAACAAGTCAAAATGTGGCGAACAGGCTGAATGTCTCCCGAAGTGTCATATATTTATATACATATATTAAATTTTATTAAGGAATGTGACCATTATATCTAACAGTTGCAGTTCTAATGTTTCAGTCATGGTACTAAGGTTAACTTTCAATATTTAGTTTTTGTTCCTCACATCAGAAGACTAGGAGACACCCTTGTTCAACGCCTTCGAAGCTCTCCTACTACAAACAAAGGAACAACGAACGATATACTGGAGGAAAGTGGAAAGTTTATCGTTTTACATCTCCGCTTTGACAAAGTATGTCTCCTTCCGTGTTTCTCCATCATGATCTTTAGAATGTAAATTTAGGCCGTCTTTATCTCTTTTACTCTAAAAGTGATTCTTTAACTCTAAAATTTAGATTGCATATACCTTTTTGTGATTCAACAGTGGCACCAAGTGAGTCAAAATGGGTTGGGTTGACCCACCAACACTTTTTTTTGTCTCTCACAGTTCTATACACGATCAATCCCTAAAAAAGGTTTTACAAAAACCATCACTAAAATAATGATCCACTTTTTTCCGATCAACTTATTAGGAGGTTATAAACACTTGAATGTACTTTTGATAAGAACTGTTTGATCCGTTAGTGGTAGCAATTTAGACTCGTTTAGGTATGAATGGGTCAATTCATGTAATGTTTTCTCTCTAAGTGGACAAAAAGTGGTTCTGGTCAACCTAACTCCATCAATGTTCACCCATTACCTATCTTGCCGATATTGCCATTTGCCACCTTGATTACTTTTGCATAGTTACAAATAGTTGATTGTGGGGCTATGAAGGACATCTTGTTTACACCATTTTTTATCTAACAGGATATGGCTGCCCATTCAGCTTGTGATTTTGGTGGTGGAAAAGCTGAAAAGTTGGCACTTGCAAAGTACCACCAAGTCATATGGTAGGGAAGGGTGATGAAAACTCAGTTCACTAATGAGGAGTTGAGACATCAGGGACGATGTCCACTCATTCCTGAAGAAATTGGACCGCTTTTGAAAGCTTTGGGTTTTAACAATGACACACGCCTTTATCTTGCATCCCACAAGGTAACATCTAATCCGCCCCATGGAAAAATTCAACTTTTGGATCCATACACGATTTAAAGGAATTATTTGACTATCTAGCTGATTGTGCACACAATTGGAAGATATTATTTACTTAATTTTTTAAAATTTTCACAACGTGAGGAAATAGTTTTACTTATCAGATTTTATAATTAACCTTCCAGAAAGAAAAAGCAGGAATCTTCTTAGACCCAAATTAATATCAACAATCTTTTTGGTATGCTGATAATAGACAAACTAGTATTTGACTATTTATGACCTACATCAAGCGTACCAAGGCTGAGTTTAGCAAATCAAACAGTCAAAACAGCAACTTTTACATTATCGGCTTTGCTTTATCCCTGAAACATAGGAATATGGTGGAGAGGCAAGAATTTCTGCGCTGCGTAAACTGTTTCCGCTTATGGATGACAAAAAAGCCTTGCATCATCTGACAAAGAACGGGCAGAAGGTGAAGGAAGAGCGTCGTTGTTAGCGGCTATTGATTATTATGTCAGTATGCATACGGACATCTTCATTTCAGCTTCACCAGGCAATATGCAGAATGCATGGTATGTAAGGTTTACCTCATTCATCTTACGTAAAAAGGAATTTTAGATCATCAGTGAGAATAAGTACACAGCAAATTAACTAAATGAGTTGTGGGGCATATTATAAGTTATACCTTTCTAATTGGATATATCCGGAAATGACCCTATCATTCGCAAAATTAACTTTTGCAAAACGGCAAAAAGTCAAAAAACAGTAAAAAGTGCATAACCTATGTAAAACTATTAGAAAAAGTACACGTTTTTACCTTAAATTATTGTTTTGAAATAAGTTTTTAACATTTTTTTTTTGTGAAAACCTACCATTTCTTATTGATGTGAAAAATATTCGAAGTTTTTGACTAATTTGAGAATTTTAGGTGTTTTGCAAAATTTTATTTGTTAATTATAAGGTCATTTCCGGATATGGATGAAAAAATGTATAATTCATCATTTGTATCCGGGTTCACACCAAAAAGTCGTTTTGTGCTTCACATTTTCATAGAAAATTGCTGATTTTGAAAAATATTTTTTCATTTTAAAATAAATAAATAGGATGTTTTGCTTTAGAGGCCGATAACGGATAATGTCCGGTTGACTTTTATTGATCAGGATTGAGGAATATAACGGGTCAAATATGTAGTTTAATTATAAAGTAAACGGGTTGAATTTGGTCTCAAGCATATTCGAATTCAAAAAGACTTGGACAAAAGTGTGTTGGTGGGCCCAAACCAAACTCATTTTGCTCCAACTCATCTAAAGGCCTTTTTGACCTTTTGTTTCTGATATAAAAATGAAGTATGATGCTTTAACAACTTGGAATTATCCTTGACCCTTACTTATAAAACGAATCATTGTTCTTTGTTTTTCAGCTAGGGTATCGAGCATACAAAATCTTGAAGCCAGCTCTTTCTTAACGAAACTATGGACCGGCCTGAGTTTCAGTGGACTATACAAAATGCGCATAAGAATAGACAAGGTCGAGTTAGGTTAAGAAAAGAGACAATCCAGATATACCTATCCAATATCAGATTGTATGTGTCAACAACATTAGTTGGTTCTTTTTTTAGTTTTGTAGAGTTAGAGAAATGTGTACAAACAAGCATGGATAACAGTAAAACACAAATTCGATATGTATTTTTGCTTCTCTCTGAGGGCGTTATGTGCATCCACGATATTTTTTATAGGGTCGCAGGTCGGTAGGGTGAATGATGCAACATCTGGTTTCGTTTGCAAGTTTAATCCAAATGTATGTTTTGCATGTGTATTTTATTGATGTTGATTAGTTATATCGGATTTTGGTTTACTAGATTTGTTGTTACGTGTATATCTATGGGAGGGTGTTTTAGGCGACTTACACATAGTCAAATAGATTGAAGTACTGAACTATATATGGACGTCATGTTATTAAGGAGTGAAATTATACGACACGGCCATTACCGAGAACAAGTATATGGGATCTACTTCGGATATCACAAGGATTGCCACACGTCAACCATGGTTCCAATCAATGCCATTCTTAGCCAACGAATATTGCAATATGTCAATGTTTGAGGACATGTGTTTCATTTTGCTCAATAAAGGTTTTAATCACAGTATGGTAATCGTTTTTTCCACTCCTCCACCTCCACGGCCCTAAAGACTGTCCACAGCCGTGGTTTCAACTACTAGTGGAGGAAATGGTATTGATATATTTGACGAGGGTTTTCGATCATTAAATATAATGTCACTAAGAGTTTCTGCATGATTTCAAAGAAGAAGATGAATAAGAAGGTGAGAGTGGTGAGATAAAAGATTAAAAACTCATTAAATATACCTATGTCACAATATAAACGTTCTACAATTTTATCATAAGTTGGTTCGAAGAAAGTACAAAAAACAAATTAGCTAAATACATTACAAATAGAAATAGTAAAACGATCAAACAATGCAAGATAGGCAGCTTCTACAGAGAGCAATAAGCAAGTTTGAACACACATCGAGACCATTCTCCAACACCATTTCTTATCTCACAACATTTGAGGTCAGGCCAATTTTCAGAATTGTTTTCCATCACCCCCATATCAATTAGCTTCATGAAGTAATCAGCGGCTTTGAGCCCTCATCTGAAGATGTGCCTCTACACATAGGGGTTGGCAAATAGAAAACAATGCCTCAAAGAGGAGAATCGAGTAGTTAATAAACGAGTCTAGCTCGTTAAGGCCTATACTCGACTTCGTTCGGATCGTTAACACCCTGTCTAGATCCGCCACTGCTTGATCCGCCGTTTATGCCAGAGTGCCACCTTAAAAACCAAGAAACTACTTTAGCTTATATAGAATTGCACCATTAGTATGAAAATTAAAATGCAATTGAGTACAATAGAGAATATTTGAAAACAGGCACAATAGTTGCATTTTATCCATGGACCGTCTACCATCCTTTTGAAACTTTAACATCTTTAACACAATAAGGGACCAAAAGTGTAACAAGTTTTATAATGGATACCGTTTATGTAAATTTTGGTATTTAGAGACCAAAAATGTAATTTGGTATAAACTATAAGGACCAAAAGTGTGTTATTTACTCACTGGTGACAGGTTGTATTCTTTATCTCCGAAGATGAAGCTTTGGAGATGCGGCGATATCTTCAGGTAGCTTCTCAAGAAGAGCACAACGACAAAGGTTGAGATACTTAAGATGTTTTAACTTACAAATGCTATCAGGAAGATGTTTAATCTTTGTACCCGACAAATTCAGTCTCTCCAGACGTTTTAACTGGCCAATGCCCTCAGGCAATTTCCCAAGACAAGAACAGTCTCTAATATTGAGCCACTTCAGACGTTTTAGCATGCAGATGCTATCTGGAAGATATTCGATCTTCTTACTCCTCACATATAGCTCTTCCAAACATACTAATTGGCCAAGATCCTCTGGTAGCTTCTCAAGAAGAGCACAACGGCAAAGGTTGAGATACTTAAGATGTTTTAACTTACAAATGCTATCAGGAAGATGTTTAATCTTTGTACCCGACAAATTCAGTCTCTCCAGACGTTTTAACTGGCCAATGCCCTCAGGCAATTTCCCAAGACAAGAACAGTCTCTAATATTGAGCCACTTCAGACGTTTTAGCATGCAGATGCTATCTGGAAGATATTCGATCTTCTTACTCCTCACATATAGCTCTTCCAAACATACTAATTGGCCAAGATCCTCTGGTAGCTTCTCAAGAAGAGCACAACGACAAAGGTGGAGATACTTAAGATGTTTTAACTTACAAATGCTATCAGGAAGATGTTTAATCTTTGTACCCGACAAAT
Source organism: Artemisia argyi (assembly GCA_030686995.1). Lineage (NCBI taxonomy): Eukaryota > Viridiplantae > Streptophyta > Magnoliopsida > Asterales > Asteraceae > Artemisia > Artemisia argyi. The sequence goes on from CM060703.1 coordinate 4,249,771, forward strand.
TCAGTCTCTCCAAACGTTTTAACTGGCCAATGCCCTCAGGCAACTTCCCAAGACAAGAACAGTCTCTAATATCGATCCACTTCAGACGTTTTAGCATGCAGATGCTATCTGGAAGATATTCGATCTTCTTACTCCTCACATATAGCTCTTCCAAACATTCTAATTGGCCAAGATCCTCTGGTAGCTTCTCAAGAAGAGCACAACCACGAAGGTCGAGAGAATTGAGATGTTTTAACTTACAAATGCTATCAGGAAGATGTTTAATCTTTGTACCCCACAAATTCAGTCTCTCCAGAGATTCTAACTGGCCAATGTCCTCAGGCAACTTCCCAAGACAAAAACAGTGTTCAACCTCGAGCGACTTCAGACGTTTTAGCATGCAGATGCTATCTGGAAAATATTCAATCTTCTTACTCCTCACATATAGCTCTTCTAAACATTCTAATTTTCCAAGATCCTCTGGTAGCTTCTCAAGAAGATCACAATCAAGAAGGTTGAGATGCGTCAGATGTTTCAACATACAAATGCTATCCGGAAGAAATGCAATCTTCTTAGTCGTCACACATAGCGTCTCTAAACATTCTAATTGGACAAGATTCTCTGGTAACTTCTCAAGAAGATCACCATTATTGACTTCGAGAGATTTGAGACATTTCAACTTACAAATGCTATCCGGAAGCTGTTTTATCTTTGTAGATGACAAACAGAGCTCCTCTAGACATTCTAACTTGCCAAGATCTTTGGGAAACTCTGGAATATCGCATTTGAGCTCAAGCTTTCTTAAGCATTGTAAACTACAAATCATGTCTGAAAATTTCTTAAAGTCTGTGCAAGCACATAGACCAAAAGAAATAAGCTTCTCAATATTTCCAACCGATGACGGTAGATCTTCATCATAATAACAACGAAACCGCAACTTTGGGAGATTACTATCAGGGTGCAAGGGGCATAAATCTAGGGACTTACCATCCAGACGTAAACTAGGTGAAGACTGACTATGCTTTGGTTCCAATCCACCAGTGTGAACCACAAAAATGGAAAACCTCAAACATGAGTTTAAGTTTAAGTACACAAGTTTTCTTAGACATCCAACAGGAGCGATAATTTCTACCAACTTATCACAGCCTTCAAGATCTAACCTCTCAAGATTTGGAAACAGCTCAAGGGCAAGGCTCCTCAACCTTGATTTACGAAGTTCAAGGAATTTGAGATTTGGACATGCACTAGACACGTGAAGTTCTTCAAAATCAGCACAATAATTAAGAGATAATGTCTCGAGATTCGGAGTGAACCCAAGGTCAAGGTCGAAGGTTCTTAACTTTGAGTCACTGATATTCAGACACTTGAGCTCTTGACAGCTGACAGGAATGCACAGTTTTACTAATGTACTATATCTAAGAATTAACGTCTCGAGACTCGGAGTCATACTAAAGTCAAAGGTCATCAATGCTGACTCATAGAGAGACAGGAATTTGAGTTTTTTGAGAACCTACCAACAAAAATGAGACAAAAAAGATTAATATTAACGTATTAACAAGACCAATAAATTAATAGCATTATTACGAAACAACCAATCAACAATTATTCTACCTTTTTTTCTCCCTTTTTCCAAAATTGTACCATTCTGCTGCAGTGCATTTCAAGTCCAACAAGATTGTTTGCTTGAAATGTTTTGGGTAAATACAAGAAAGGGTAATACCAGCAATTTAGATATTTTAAAGAGTTTGAAAAGTATTGGGCGGTATTATCAAGATCTTCGGCATCTCTTCCATAATAATCTAGATATGGAAAATACACTTGAAGATATCTAAGTTGCTTCATTTTTCCAAGACCTTTCATAACAGTTCCCGCATTTATGTTCAAAAAAAAAGCGTGTAGACATATTGTTGCTTCAGTATCCTGCAATACAAAAACAATGTCCAGAAACCTCGGGAAGTCAGAACAAATGCAAAACCTTTAGTTTTCTCTACATTACAAGTAAACTGATCTTTACCTTGTCATCAGCCAATATATCTTCAATTTCCTCTTTAATCCACAGTCGGCTATGTTTGTTAGGTTCATCCCGGTGCTCACGACGAACAATGTTCTTTCCCATTTCTTCTATATGGTCATGCATGCCCAAGACCAGCCAACCATATTCAGAAGAAATAGTTATGAGAGATCTCTGCTCAAGAACTTTTAAACCATTTATAGCATGAAATCCACAGCATTCAAGAATTCTGATTGCATCTTCTCTGCGCTTGCCTTTCAATATGCATGCAATATCTAGAAATATTTCCTTATAATCATTCTCTAGACTTGTATAGCTTAATTCTAGCTTTTCCTGAGTCTCCTTTAAGGGAATTTCTTTTAGCCTTTTTATGGCATCCTTCCATTCATGCTCATCTTTACCACAAAGAAATGAACCCAAGACTTTGAGTGTTAAGGGAAGACCAGCAGCATAGCCTACAACTTTTCCTGATAGCTCTTCGTATCCTTGAGATGGAATCTCCCTTCCAAATGCATATCTACTAAGGAGACAAATTGCTTCATCATCTGATAAGAGATCGATATCTTGAATCTTCACTCTGCGAGCGACCTTATTTGATAAGAGATCGATATCTTGAAAGTTCACTCCGTGAGCAACCAGAACTTGCTCATCTCTCGTTGTAACGATAATTCTACTTCCCGGCTTAAACCAGTTAGGTCCACCGGCTAAAGCCTCAAGTTGGTCTACGTGATTCACATCATCTAGAACAAGAAGGACCTTTATACGGCACATCCTGTTTTCCATCATGATTTTCCCATCAGTAACAGCTCTCACAGTGACGTCTTCTTTCAGCACATCTGAAAGGACTTGTTCTTGTAATTTATTCAAACCCAATTTTGTGGAATCTTCCCTCACATTCGCAACAAAGCTTTTGGCTTCAAAATCAGCAGATAGATGATCAAAAACAGCTCTAGCTGTAGTTGTCTTCCCAGCCCCTCCCATGCCCTTGATCCCTATCATGCGAACATCATCAATTCCCATTTCTAAAGATGAAACAACATCCTTTACTCGAGTCTCCATGCCTACTAACATTTTATCAAAGCCAGAATTGATGGGACGCAACTCTAGTAAAATATCTTGTACAATCTTTTTGATGAATTTAGATTCGTCCCTGTGTGTACGTAAAAACAAGATATGTTTAGTACTATAATAATAAACTTTTATCCATACATTATCCATTTTCAACACATATTAGCAAGAAACAAAAGTAAGAAATTACCCATCAAGAGTGTTCTTGAGCTCCCAACCAGCCAGACTAGCTGCTTCTTTCAAAGCCTCTCTCCATTTCTCAGCAGCCACTTTCTTTTTATTCTTGGAAAAGGCATTTTTAACCGCCCCGATTTGGTTTCTCACTTCCGTGGGTTCCACATCATAGAAAACAGGGTAAGCAGTGTGCACATCCATCTTCTGGCACTCCATGATCTTGACAAGCTCATCCAAACACCATGACGAAGAAGCATAGTTTTCGGAAAAAACAATGATGTAAAATTTGGAGTCTTCAATGGCTTTGATTAGCTCATCACTGATAGTTTTCCCTTTATGGATTCTTACATCATCCTTGTAGGTGTAAATGCCTTTTGCATTAAGAGCTTCATAAAGATGGCCAAGAAAGTTCTTGCGAGTGTCTTCACCCCTGAAGCTTAAAAAAACATCATACTTGAAGCTAGTTTGAATGGATGAAGTTGGAGTGGACACCTTTATTTCTGGTGCAGATGAGTTTGAAGACGATTCTTCTTCTTTTGGTGCAGATGAGTTAGAAGAAGATGCCATTGAATAAAAGTAGTAACAGATAAAGCCCATTAGCATTAGCATCAGCGTAAGTCCTAATGAAGTTATGGTTAAAGGATCGGAGGAGAAACGTAACATCTTGCTGAAGGTCGACATTTCTACAAACTTGAAAATTTGAAGGTGATTGGTTAGGTGTAAATTATGATGAAACTGAAGCTGTTAAAAGAGTTTATGTGAAGAAAGAAACTAGTTCCAGCTGTGGTGATAAACAAAAGCCCTTTCATATGGTCTTTTTGGTCAATGAAAAAGAAAGATAAGATTCACTGTTTGAAAAAGAAAGATAAGCCCCTCATATGGTCTTTTGGTCAATGGGAAAGAAAGATAAAATTCACCAAAAAAAGAATAAGCAACCCAATACATCCTCGTGGAAATTGCTTATTCAAGTCAAAGTAATTTAATCTGTTTCTCCAAAAAGACACAAATGAACTCTATCAATTTAACATTAAGACAAACATAAAACTACAAATTATTCACAGAAATCAAGCAGGGCTCAGTAGAATGAGTTACCGACTTGCATTGACTACTGTGTGAATCTCATCAATGAAGAGAACTATTTTTCCATTCAAAGCAGTAACAAGCCTCTTTAAAATCAGCTTTAAGTCACTCCTCAAATTCTTCTACGTATTTAGCACCAGCACGAACCCATATCGAGTGATATAAGCTGCAAAAGGATCGAAATTTATCTACACAGACTTGTGATTTTTGAGAATGAATACACAAACAGCATATCAGCACGAAACATATTAAAACAGGTGGTAATGACGGTGACAGCTAAGAAAAAACCAATTTTCCAATTTTTCAAGCAGTCACTTTTACTATGAATACAAATGTAGTAATAGCACTGTTACTATGAATCATAGGGGGTGTTTGTTTAAGCTTCTTACATGTGGGCTTATGAGCTTATTTGGTTTCGGGTTATATTTCACAAACCCCAACTTTCCGGCTTATTTTGTGACATTTGGGGTTATATAAGCTTATTATATACTTATATAAGCCCATGATTGTCAAAAAAAGTCGGGAAATTGAGGGTTTTGTAATATAAGCCGAAATCAAATAAGCTCATAATAAAAAGATTAGCATGAATCATATCAGAACTATTCATTTCTATAGTCAAAGCTAGAAATCAACAAAATTAATAGTTATTTACAAATAACTAAAAGCCATATATCTGATTCGAATAAAATCAACAAATTAATAACCTTTTGGGCATTGAAAACACAAAACCATACATAACCCAAAAAACATAATACTGTCACAACAAATTAATAAGCGGAAATCAAATAACATTAATTACAGTAAGTTATTATCTAAATTAATATTTTAAATAAATAATGCGTGTGGTTGATGACGTCACCTGTGGTGGAGAAGATGTTGGTAGTGGCTAAAAGAGCTGAGTTTTGTTTGACTGACTGAATGAAAAATAAGCGACTAGCCGGGTTTTTTACATCCGGGTTGACCCGGGTCTTGGCCGGGTTTTACTCTTTTTTTCCGGGTTTTACACTTTTTCTATTTTTAACAAGTGACTTGGTACTAGCAACTTTCTTCTTTACCTGTTTTGTATATATATATATATATATATTTTTTCCTTCATCACTTGTGCCGTCATATCTGTAAGTACAAATATACATTTAGTTACATTTCGGATTTTTAATACTTCTTGTCTCAATACATTATCACTTGTGGTTCTATTGTGTTCTTCGAATAGTGGGCGGCTGCTGGTGTGTTTGTTAAGACCATGTTAATGTTTCCTATTTATCATTTGTTAGTTTCGTATTTTTGGACCTTTTGGTTTGTTTTTTAAATACCGAAATTTGTTAATTTTGGTTCTTTGTAATTCAGTAGCATCATGTTCATCTTACCAAGTTTTCTCAGGTATGATTGTTTAAGACTTCAAGTTTACATATATTACTAATTTTTTATGGGAATTGTATGATTGTTGCCTTTATTGTTGATATTCTCTATGTTGTTTTTTCGGCTTTTGTGGTTTTGAGCTTTAGGTGATGCCATGGTGGTTTGGTATATACAATATTAGCAGGGCCGTCTCGTGAAATTTTGAGGCCCTGTGCCATTTTGACAATATAGGCCTCTCGAGCAACAAGAAAGATTCAAAAAATATATATATAGAAAAAAGGTATGTATAAAAAATAATAATAATAAAAAGAAAAAAAAAACTGAAGAACGTGTATAACATTATATAAACCTTTTGATGGAGAACGTACATAAAATTTCATTAGAAAAACAAATTGGACTATTTCTAAACAGTTTTTCTTTACATGGGTTGAAAGTATTAATTCGAGTTACCCATTTGAACTTATTTAGAACTACAACTAAAATAGTTGGACAAAAAAGTAAAAGCCATAAACCTTAGGATGAAAACTAAATAGTACCCATACTCAATTACTCATCATCTTCCTCAACCGTGTATCATGCCTGTAAGCATGTTACACTTTTTTTTTTTTTTTTTTTTTTTCATTAAATCACTTGAAGTTGATATTTGTTTTGCTTCTATAACATCAAATATGTTTTTTTTTTTTTTTTTTTTTTTTTTTTTTGTTGCAAACCCAGAATTAAATCAGCGCTGCATTTTTAACATCGGAGGCCCCAAAATTTTGGGGGCCCTGTGCGGTTGCACACTCTGCACACCCTAAAATCCGGCCCTGAATATTAGATAGAAAATCAGATTATCGCTTGGTTCAAAGTGGGGAAAGGGAAAAGGAAAGGGAAAGAGAATGCAAATGAATGAGTGAGGTGGGTAATCAATCCTTTACCCACCCAATTTACTCTATAATGGTTCATTACCTACTACGGAGTAATCAATCCTTTACCCCACTAACAAAGCACATTTAATGAATACCTTACACATTCCACACCCCTTAATCCTCAACCAAGCACCCCTTAGTTTATAAAAATCACAATTAAAAAGTCTATAATCTTATCATGATGACAGTCAAAGACAGTGACAAATTGTACTTTCTTTGTTTCTAGAACGTAAATTCTTGTTAATATTTAATAATCGTTAAATTCTAGCAATGATATATGTAGTTATTATTTGGACGTGCAAATAAAAGCAAGTGTTATTGTGTTAAGATATATCTTTGTTGCTGGACCTCGGCCACACTGGGCTTGGGCTCCTGGTTTGTGACGTCAAATTGACGCAAGCATGCAACGAAAAAGAAGGCAGCAAATTGATGCTTTATTAGGGTGTTCATCGGTCGGGTAATAAACCGAATAAACCGAAAACCGAACCGAACCAAAAAAAAACTAAACCGAACATATAACCGAACCGAACTTATTAAAACCGAACTGAACCGAATTAAAAATTCGGTTTTCGGTTTGGATATGGGTTTGGCTATCTGAACCGAAAACCGAATTTATATAAATATATATATATATATATTTTTTTATATATTTATATTATTTTATATATAAAAAATATCCATTAAAATTTTATACTAACATAAAAAACACTTTTTTATGCTTGAAATATTTTTTTTTCCCAAAAATATATATAATTAAATTTAAAAAAAAATATATAAATAATGTAATTCAAATACAAATTTTTTGGTTTTCGGTTTTGACCCATAACCGAACCGAACTTCGGTTCGGTTCTCGGTTCGGTTCGGTTTTCGGTTATGACCCAAAATTTTTTTTTAACCGAACAACCCGAACCGAATAAACCGATTAACCGAGAACCGAACCGATGAACACCCCTACTCTCTCCGTCTCAAAATTATTGTCTCCCGACAAAAAAACACACAGTTTAAGAAAAACATAATTAATACAGCTTTCACTCTCTTATTTTTTTGCCAAATGACATATTTACCCTTCCAATTAATTAACACTTCTTTAAAGTTTGTAATATTAATTTCAACTAAGGGTAATATAGTAAACTTGACCAAACTCCCCTATCTATTTTTAGTATTGAACAATTAATTTGAGACGTACTAAAAAGGAAATATGGACAATTAAATTGGGACGGAAGGAGTATATACTAATGCATACAGTATAAGTTGTAATGGATGAGATGGGGTAGAGGTGAATAAGGATGAGGCTATGATAGGTAGCTAACTAGCTATGTTGCATTTTCATTTCTTTAACAATTTTATATCTTTATACTATATTCATTCCTCATCTTGTTTTGTAAAAATAGGCAACATACATGTGGTATGTACTCTAAGATATAATTATATTTCAAATGTAATTCTATTGCATCTTTTTGTTTTAACTTTGTTCAAAGATGTACATGTATTGAATATATATTTTAAGTTATGATTTTGGAGTATAAATTTTACTTTTCACGAATGTCCTTGAGAGTCACTTTTTAATCACTTTCCCACAGTATATTATGAAGGTCCGTGAGAGTTACTGTACTTTTTAATGAGTAGTTCGTGATCATATTTGTAAATTAGACGAGTATCTAAATTATTACTAGAATATTAGAAGGCTTAAGGTGTTGTTATTTTTATGAAAGAAGTTTAACTTTCTATGGTTATCTTCTTTCGATCGAAATTACAAATGTTTCTAGATTTGATTCTACCAATTGACAATGAAAGAATTTTTTCAAGTTTTGAAGAATTATTTTTTTTAGTGCCCCAGAAGAATGATGGTCATTTATTATTATTATTATTATTATTATTATTATTGTTATTATTATTATTATTATTATTATTATTTTGAATACCCATATTTTATCTATACTCCTTTATAAAGCATTTAGTACATTCTAAAAAAGGAAGTCTTAAAATTCTTAAGACCAAAAACATTTCTTATTAAAGAAAGCCATAAAAACTTAAATGTAATTTACTTGGTGAAAACTTATAATCTGTCATATTAATGAAATAAATGTGATTTTTAATGAGAAAAAAAAATGTCACCATATTAATACTTGTAACCGCTAAAAGTTAGTTATTATCAATAATGATTATTAAAAACGTGTAATCGCATCTAACATATAAATCTACAACCATTTCATATCTCTCTCACACGTCTATTTGGAGATCAAATAGTTTGAATTGTTATCGGTTATAGTTATTTTAATTAAAAATTATCATTCTTTCATAAAGTTATCGTTAGAAATAATGTATAAATGAACAACATTTACTCACCACAAAATTTAATCACAGGGTACCCGCATCCGCATTGCGCGAGTACCCTTCTAGTGTTACAAATTAATGGTACAAGTAGCTCAATTAAACGGATCAAAAATAGAGTTAAATATTAAAAATCAAATAAAGGCTTAGGTGGGGTGTGTGGAAGAGGGGTATGGGCAAGAAAGTGTGGTGCATGGTTTTAAGTTGCTTCATTTTGCTTCTATGGTCACAACAAGGTATTTGCGCCCGCTGCAACGCCGCGTTGCGGCGGTTATTTTCGGCATGTGTTTAGCGAAGTAGTAACGTGAGGGAAGTATAATTTACTTTTTTGGGATAGGCCTTTGCCCTTTTTACTGCCTGCCATAATGGCTTCTTTTTTTGGGGGTTTGAAACTTATTAACTGATATTGTGGTGTAGTAGTGTTTCATTTTCTGTAAGCTTTTTATTGCCCGTTCATCATGTCATTTATTGAGTTTGTGTTTTGTCATTAAGCCTTTGGTATTGTTTCATATTGGGCCTCAGCTGCACCAGCAAATGAGCTGTGGGATATATTATAAACTCTCACCTTTTTATTTTGGTATATCCCGAAACGACCCTATAATCGCAAAATTAACTTTTAGGAAACAGCAAAACAGTAAAAAGTGCATAATATAATGTAAAATTGCTTTGAATTAATACATTTTTTTGTGATAATTTACGATTCTTTTTATATGTGAAAAATACTGGAAGTTTTTTTACTAATTTGAGAATTTTAGGTGTTTTCGTTAATTTAATTTTGCTAATTATTAGGTTATTTGATGCGGATGAATCAAATGTAGAATTCATCAATTTAGGTGATTTCGAAAATATGTATATATGACCGTTGTACATCCACATCTTCATAGAAAATTGCTCAATTTGCATAATCTTTTTTGCATTTTCAAAAAGAATGATATTTTGCTTTAGAGGCTGCTATTTCAACCCATTTAAATAAAAAACGATAAAATCCAGTTGACAAATTGATGCGTGGGAATCGCACCTTGCTTTACCTCTCGAGGGATCTCGAGAAGCTTACAACCCCCACCAGGCAGTATACCTAATCGTTGTAGTATAGTATAGTGACAAGTACCGGGGGATTGATCGTTCAGCTTAGAAATAGTGTCGCTAGGATTAGAAAACCTAATTAATAGTTCTAAAGGTGAGAGATGATTATTTTTGTATTTTTATATTTTTATAAAAGCAAGTAAAATCTCGGGTTTTGGAAGAGTGGGCCGAATTAGTTGCTATTCAACTAACCCAAAGCTAAGATGCAATCAAAATAAAATAATAAAAATGAAAATAAACTAATTATACTAAGGTTGTGAGCAGTAATTGGAGAAATTGTGTTTACTTAGACTTCACTACTCCCTAGATATCTTTTACACGTTAATTACTTGTTACACTTGTATGGATGACGGATTGTATTCCTTAATACCATTCGTGGGGTGGCATACATAACTCCCCAACTCTATGAGCTCTTATCTCCTCCTACACCATGACCCAGCACAACTATAGGGATTGTAAACAGTGGCTAATGCATTAAATACAACCAATAAAGACCTAGTACGCCTCGGTTCATGTTTCTTAAGACGTTCAAGCATGTTACCATTTGGAGATCTGCCAGTTTTCTTAAGCCTAACATATAATATCATTCATCCAAAACAAGAATAGACAAGTAATCAACACATAATCAACATCTAGGTTTCATTAGATCTAAGCAAACACAAAAGAGATCTAGCCTAGCATAGTAGAATTGAGACAAGAACAAGATATAAACAACCAACACATAGACATATTGATTGAATTGGAAGAACACTTATCTCAATTACAATGCAAGGTCTCAAGGGTTTGGAACCCTTGAAAAACCTGTAAAAGATACACCAAAATCGTCTTTAGGGTTTCACCAAAACTTCTCTCTCTTTAATGAAAAAACTAGAAAACTATATATAGGAAAAGTAGGCTGACGGCGTCAAGAGTTACATGTGACGCCGTCACCTCGCCGCCATATACTTCCTCGGACGGCCTTGATCTACTTATGACGGCCTATTTGACGCCGTCACCGACCACGGTATTTTATTCTTGCCACTTTGACGCCGTCATGGGGGCGTTTGACGCCGTCACCACCTATGGTCTTTTAATCTTCATGTCTGACGCCGTCAAGATATTACTCTTGACGCCGTCACCTTGTATCTTCAGCATGGAAATTTGGTACTTTGCCGTTTTCTTCACTTTTATGCTCCAAAAACGTCCAAAATGGCTTCTTTTCCAGAATTCACTCTCCAAACACCTAAAATCACAAAAGGAACGATTTAGGGCAATATTTGATCAAATAAATTCGGATTCGGGCTTAAATAACCCCCTAAAAACGGATCATTTTTCGCCTCATCACAAATTAATGAGGAATCAAACGATTAAATATTTAGTTTAATGAAAAGAGTAAACTGGTTGAATGTGGTCCGAAATGTATTCGAATTCAAAAAGACTTGACATAATTGTGTTGGTGGGTTCCAATCCAACCCATTTCGTTCCAACCCGTCTAACGCACCATTTTAACCATATTGCTTCGCTGACTATAAAAATAAAGTATGATGCTTTAACAACTTGGAATTATCCGTGACCTTTACTTATAAAATGAATCATTGTTGCTTGTTTTTCAGTTAGGGTATCGAGCATACAAAAACACGAAGATTATCAGACCAAATATGGTGCTCTCAAGCCAGCTCTTTCTAAATGAAACTATGGAATGGCGTGAGTTTCAGTGGGCTATACAAAATGCGCAAAGAAATAGACAAGGTCAAGTTAGGTTAAGAAAGGAGACACAATCCATATATACTTATCTCATACCAGATTGTATGTGGCAACAACATTAGATTTTTTTTTTTTTTTTTTTTTTTTTTTTTTTTTTTTTTTTTTCAGTTTTGTAGAGTTGGAGAAACTTTAGTATTAATTGTACAGTTTTAATTTTTGAAATCTTTTCTTTTCAACTTTTATCTTAAATATTTTTGTTTGTGTTATATACTATTTGATAAAAAATTATACCAATAAAAATACATTTAAAATATACTCCATTCATATACATTTTGCTTCAAGTATTATGGGATGGATGGAGTAATTATTAGGGTGTGTTGGGCAAAAATAACAACATTGAGTAGCAGGGACGGAGCCACTGTAGCACTAGTGGGGGGCGATGCCCTCAACCAAGCTCTTGCGGGTACACAAAATAATATAAGAAAAATAGTAATTTTATGAGAAAAAATTCAAGTGCCCTCCCTCAAAAAATATGTGTGCCCTCGTCGTTCTAAGCTTGCCAAAAACTAGAGTGCTCTCTAATGCAAAAAGCTTTTTTTCCAGTTGGTTTCCCATTTTGATCAGAAAGAATGCAGAAAAAGACGACAATGGGATTGTAAAAGTAGGTGTGGGATGGTGGATAGTGAGGTAGTGGGAAATATTATACGATTGAAACAACATTGTACATTTTAGCTTGATTTTGTTAACCAAATATGTGATTTAATTTTAATTGAACATTTTAGTTATGGTTTCAACATAATAATCCCATGTTTTCAGTTAAATTATTTAAGACCACAATAGCTTAAATATAAAATTTTCCCAAATTTGATACATTAAATTTTTCTTCAATATCTGTATTTAATCTTAAGTGGACTATAAGCTAGTTGAAATTTTATTTTATCGACACCTAAACTTATAATTACTTATAATTATTGTTAATTGCATCTGTAACACCCCAACCCAAAAAGGACTAAAGTGTAACATTATGGGGTCAAATCAGAACATAAGCAAGCGGAATACATTAACGATACAAGGTTCACAAAACAGTTCTAGCGAAAAGATAAAGTACTAATACTAAGCATTACAACTTCCAAATTAATTACAAGTTAAGAACCAAGAAGGAAATCTCTAAGTCTATCTCTAATCCATGGGGAGCTATCAATAGTGTAGTCCACTAAGAGCTCCTAAGCACTCTTCACCCAACCCGACTTCCTTCTAAAAACCTGCCGCAGGAAAAGAAATGCGGCTGAGCTTAAAAAGCCCAGTGAACAGATATAAACAAACGAAAACTAATAACAAAAAGGAAAACGAAGGTGAATACGACATAGGTCCAAGCGAACCTGCTGAGATAGAAATCAAGAATATGGAAACATAGAATACGATCAAAGGAAATACGGATAATGGATATCAAACAATCAAGGAAATGAAATGAGTCATAAGTGTTAGCAAAAGAAATAAAGCAAGCATAAGTTAATCACATTAGGGATGACAAGATAATAAGAATCACAGAGAAGTAGAACTAATATGAATGCCCAACAATATATATATACTAAATGTACATAGGAGTCATGACCTCCATTGTACCAAATGTGAAAGGGGTGTATTGCACACACACCAAAACATTCACCAAATAATACAAAACTAAGTACTTAGGATGCATCCATACGCCCCCTGCAAAACAGATATATATGCACCAAGCTCTAGGCTAAGTAAACATATACAATAATAAATATAGGCCTGAATAGCTAGCTTAAAGGGAACGCTGTGGACAAAAACCCACCTCCACAGATAGTGTCAATACCACTGGTGCATCAGTGGCAAGGCCATGGACTCCCCATGACTGGCTACAAATTAATCAAATCATATACATGTAACACATAATGGGCATAGAATCAAGAATGCTATAGAAATGAAATATAGCATGCAAACGAATGTCAAGCTCATATCAATATCAAGTATCAACAAACACGAATCAAACAAAGGGAACATAGCAATGGCTTAACTGAAGGGATCATAATCGAAATATTAAACAAAAGAGAGAAGATGGCCTTTACTAAAAAGGCGGAATATCTGTACCTTAGACCGCAAGTGTAAACATAACAGAAACATAAAGATCGGAATCAAACTCCTTCTTCAGCGAATCTACACGAATACATGATCGTCATTAATTGACTTAGAAATTACTAAGTCAAAGTGTTCCGTTATTATAGTATTATCACATTTCAACAGACCAGGGAATACCCACATACATCATCATAGCCAATAAGGCTCGACTTTCCCTTCCTTGGGTAGCCGATCCTTGACATTTATAATGTCAGTTTATTTTTTAGCAATACGGCCCCCATCAACCAAGAGCTTGTGTTGTGTGTGTGTGTGTGTTCAACTCTTAGTTGATTGAGACATATGCTTCGTGTCAATTACTTGCTTACTGTGGCACCTTATAACTTAACTTTATAAACAATTACGTGAAGAACGTGTTTTAGTATCTTCCCCTGCTGCCATAATAATGCGACTTTTTGTACTAATTTTCCAACTCCTTGGATTCACTTAAGAATCGTTAGAAGACAACAACAAGCTTGGATACTCAATAGAAAGAAATGAGATCGAAAGTACTTGATGTTATTGATGGAGGAAAAAGTAGGTAAACAGTTACAATGGTTTGTTACAGTAGAGTGAAGAGAGAATTAGAGAGGAAGTTATGAAAGAAAATCTGACTAAATAAAATGAAAGAGTACAACTACTATTTAAAAGAGGAAAGGGTGCCAAAATCTGTTAAGAGGTATGTGTGGAGAGCTCACGTGCACCTCACATGTGCAGTTAAAGCCACACACGTGCCCCTCACGCGCCAACACTTCACAAACACATCTTTGCTCATATCAATCCCTTCCTCTTAAATTGTTCTTGTCCTCAAGAACTGAGATCAAATGTAGGAAACCTTTTGACGAGGTCTTCCAACAGCTCCCATGTTGGATCATCTTTATCACCATTAGCCCACTGTATCAACCTTTTGACAAGGTCTTTTTCACTACCTTCCTGTCAATAACAGCAATGGGAGGAATCATTAACAAGTAGAATGGCCCATAATACTTTGGAGAGAACTTGTTCTGCTTGCCTTGTCTGATGGTCACTTGCTTGTGTGGTTAAAGTTTGAGTAAGACCCAATCACCCACCTTGAAGATTCTTTAAGATGGAACTTAAGCACCTTAACAACTTCTTCTCTAGCTCTCAGTGACCTATCAACAGCTTTCACCCTGTTCTCCCCACCTAGATAACAATAGATGAATACACGAAATAACAAAAATTGACAAGTTAAAAAATACATTTACAAGTCATTAGGCCTAATTAGAATGTACAAGTTTTAAAGTGTGATGTACAATATGTGGTTTGGATAGTAGACATGATAAAGAAATATAATTAAGATGAGCTTTTTGCTTTTTGGTATTTCATTTTTTAGTGACATGAGAAAGGCCTTTTTATTCATCGACGTGATGATTTGTGTATGAAAATTTTTTAACTTTAAGATGAGCTTATAAAGAAAAAGAATAAATAGTTTAGTCCACTAATTTAATATAATATATAACGAGGTTAGCGATGGCCCGCCGTATTGCCACATGCACTTCATATGCCCTCATTATAAGAATTGGCTATAATCAAGTTATAAGAGGAGGTAATGCAATCTAAAGATGTTTGTAATTTGATTTCAGATAAGGTATCATTGTAGAAGGATATCCACTAGCTTGTTAAACTACTTGTGAGACATATGTCAATATCTACGGTCCTACTGTTGGAGACAAAATTTGTCTTTAGCTACATGATCATTGGGGTTAGCAAATAGGTCATAGCTGGAGAAGGGAAGATAGTGACAGCTTGCGCCATAGATTGCCACGTGCACTTCATATGCCCATAGTAATTTTTAAGCTTTTGATAATTTATTTTATTTATTTATTTATTTATTTTTTTTAAGTTAATTTGTATCAATTAATGAAAGAAACTAAAAAAAAAATTAAGTGAAAGAGTTTGGTTCATTTTATTTTTATTTTTTTTAAATTTAGTTAAAAATCCATTTTTTTTTCTTTCAAAAGTTAGCTAAAAATCTCAACTATTTAAGCATTAATTACAATAAGATAGTTGAAAATTAAGGAATACAAGTTTTCATGTGATGTATATAATTAATGCATCAACACATATATATCAATTGAGTTATCAACACCACAATTAACGATACTCTAAAAATCCTCCCTCGATGAAAAATATAATTAAAATAACTGATTATACAAACTAATCCAGCTACTAAATACAAAAACAAACAAACAAAAATTATACAAATTAGCAGAGCTCCGCCAAACTTTTGCCATTGTTTATAATCCCTAAACAAATAAACTAGTCAGTAAAACTATTGTCAAAAAATGAATAAACGAAACAAATTATTAGGCAAAAAATTAAATTACAGGGTACCCGCCGCCGTATTGCAGGGCGGGTAGTGTTTACTTCACACGAATTTATATTAACTTTTTAATTCACATGGTTGATTTTAGAATAGTGAGGTTAACCAAACATCCTCCCCTGCCCTGAAAATAACAAAGTCTGAAAAGGAGGATGAAAATGAAGGTTAATTATTTGTAGCAAAACCAATCAGTTGAGTCAGTTGTTAGTTAGGGTTTGAAGATTTAATCTCTAAAAGAAAGAAGCAAATATTTGATTTGATGAAAATGAAGAAGGTTAATAATAGTAATTATTTGAAGCAAAA
This sequence comes from Artemisia argyi, assembly GCA_030686995.1. Lineage (NCBI taxonomy): Eukaryota > Viridiplantae > Streptophyta > Magnoliopsida > Asterales > Asteraceae > Artemisia > Artemisia argyi. The sequence goes on from CM060703.1 coordinate 4,266,230, forward strand.
TCAATTGCAGAAAATTGCATTAGCATCAGCATGTGTACTAATAATCCCTAATTTCTTCTTCCCACCCGATCTTATCCCACTTTATTCTCCGTAAGCACCGCCTTCTCTCATTTCATTTTATCAATTGAATTTAGTTTTATTTCAAAATCAATCAAATTACTTTTTCTTTTTTCAGTTAGTTATTTAGTTTCTTTACTTAAGTGATAGATGTGCAGGGTACAAAAGTTTGATTAAAAGAATAGTAGTGTAAAATAAAAATAAAACCCAAAAAAGTAGTGGTAATTGTTTGGTAAAATTAAATCACACCCACATTTAAAACAACCCGGGTTTTAAAAATTGCTAGTAGTACCTGGGTCAACCCGGTTTGAAAACAAACATCCCCCTCCCCCTGCCATGAAAGCCTGAACTGGGGAGAGAGAGTAGTAACTACTTAACTCCAGACACCAACCAGTGGTATTTGTTTGCAGCAGCATTTCTGATAATAATAATCCCCAATTTCTTCTTTTTTTTGAAGCTAATCTCAGCCGATCTTATCCCAATTTATTCTCCGTAAGCAACCACCTTCATTTTTATTATTTCATCTTAATTAGGGCTTATATTTTATCAATGCATTTTGTCAATTCAATTCATACATTTCAATTAGCGCCCACTGTTCTATTTTTGTGCTTCACAATAACTGAGTTAGTTCACATTTTTTTTATAATTGAAGTTGTTCTAACTTCTAAGTAGTATTAGTTGTTACATTTCAGTTAGTTACCGCGTTTTCTTTATATGTTTGCAATTCAATAATTAGGTTTGACTTACAAATTACCAAGTCAAATTGTTCCGTTATTATACTAGTATCACATTTCAACAGACCATGGTTCAAAGGGTGAACATCTTGGGATGGCCAGCGATTACCGGTTAGGCTGCGTACATCATCTTAGCCAATAAAGCTCAACTTTCCCTAACAGATATCCTTCACATTTAGGGGGTGTTTGCTTCGCCTTATATAAGTATATTATAAGCTGAAAACCAAATAAGCCATAAGCTGGCTATATGTTTGCAATTCAATAATTAGGAGTTACTTTTATGGTCCACATATATAATTGAGTTAGAAATTACTAAGTCAAAGTGTTCCGTTATACTTACTAGTATCACTCACATTTCAACAGACCATGGTTCAAAGGCTGAACATCTTGGGATGGCCAGGGTTTACCAGGCAATAAGGCTCGACTTTCCCTAACAGAGATCCTTGACATTTAGGGGGTGTTTGTTTCGCCTTATATAACTATATTATAAGCTGAAAACCAAATAAGCCATCAGCCGAAACAAACACCCCCTTAAAGCAGCTTCGGCCCCCATCAACCAACAGCTTGTGTGTGTGTTCAACTCTTAGTTGAGACATATGCTTCCTAGTACTAGTAGTAGTAGCAGGTGTTATTTATTCTCTAGCTCTCAGTGAACTATCAACAGCTTTCACCCTGTTCTCCCCACCCAGATAAGGAACGTGGATGGGTGGTGGTTGTCCATAAAGTACTTCAGAGGGAGTAGTGTTAATAGAGGAATGGTAGTTGGTGTTATACCACACTTCTGCCAAAGCCAACCATTTTGCCACTCCGTGGGCTGCTCACCAACCATACACCTCAAATAACCTTCCAAACACCTCTCTGTCTGGGTGATAAGAGTTGAGGTTTGGGAAACAGGAAGTGGTCACATCTTTGAATGACACATACAAAACATTATGGACCGGTATATATGAGTCAGGGTGAGCTATTTAGCATGTTGCTCGCTTTAGTTTTTTTGCTGCATTTCACGAGTGATATACCTATAATTGGAATGTAAATAATATCTGTAAATTGTATAATCCCAATCTGGAAGTATGTAATCAGTCACATCAAGCGGGAAAATAAACCGAAAATATGGGCTTATGAAATTAAGCCGAATAAAATATGCTCATGATCCTGAAAATAAGCTAAAAGTAACATATCCTTTGTAATCTGTATACAGTGATTTGCTCTCTCAGTAGTAGAATACCGTTACACCTCTCTTTCAGAATTCCTTTTTATACATTTATACATGGTGTAGTTGAGGAATTCTTTTATCGTTCAATTGGTCATCTTTTAGAATCAAATCGATAAATTTTTTTATATGTTGACAACTTGGGATTATTGTTGCAGGGAAACTGTCCATGGGCATACCCAAGCATCTTTCCCGAAGTATCTTCCCTGGTAAGTGAAATGAAATTTTCTTTGGTATTGAAAGCATGTTTAATAAGCTCAAACATCGAGCAATGTGTTTGGCATTAATGTCGTTCCACGCACTTTACATAATTATGGATGCTTGCAGCTTTGATCAACCTTTTGAAGAAATTATCTATCCAAAAGGGGAAGTTGATGCTGTTTCTATTGGCAAGAGAGACGTCGATATGCTCCTACCAGACACTTTTGTCAATGACACCATCATTGACTTTTATATCAAGTATGTTAGTCTGTCACAGTGGTAGCTTTAGCATGCCTTGTATTTCTCGCTAATAACAAGTGTCAAATTTTCGACTGACGACAGATACTTAAAGAACAAAATCAACCCCGAGGATAGACCGAGGTTCCATTTTCTCAATAGTTTCTTCTTTCGAAAGCTAGCTGACCCAGATAAAGAACCTCTTGAGGCCTGTAAAGGGAAGGAAGCTTTTCAACGTGTAAAAAAATGGACAAGAAAAGTGAACCTTTTTGAGAAAGATTATGTCTTTATTCCTGTCAACTACAAGTAAGTTTATAAACCTTTTGAAACTGGCTTGCTTACGAACTCGTCTGACTAATTAAACCGGCCTTTTGTCAGCTATCACTGGAGTCTTATCGTAATGTGTCATCTTGGGGAAGTGGCCACATACCAAGGTCTGTCTTTCATTTTTCTTATATCTCGTCATGCATATTGAATGTGATGATTCCTATTCTAAAGCTATGTTCATGTTTAGATGAAGATGTAACCAAGTTGAGTAAAGTGCCATGCGTTCTGCATATGGATCCTATTCGAGGCAATCATACTGGCTTGAACGGTCTTATGCAAAGGTAGCATTTGATCATGTTTTGTTTTATAAGTTTAAGTTATAAAACAAGTATGCTTCTTACACTTTGTCAGAGATAGCGAGGTCGGCTTCTAAAAATTTTCCGTTTACCGTGTTTCCTAAGTTTTACTGTCCCCCTTTGTCAACTTGTATCGTGTTTTCAAACTTGTATAATCGAACAATTGTGGTTTACATGTGGATATGTCAATGCAGTTACCTTAAAGAAGAATGGAGAGGGAGGGTACCTGAGACGTCTGAAGATATTTGTTCAAGATTTGATAATTTACGCTTTATCTCACTTGAGGTAGTGTGTGTTTTCTGACTTGTGTACTTTTTAATATTATCTTTTAATGAATATCCTCTTTTTGTAACTCCATAAATATTATCACACAATAATCCGTTTTTACGAGTTTACGCTTTTTGAAACAGACACGGAAAATAAAAACACTAGTAATGCCAACCGTGGCCTTTTTAGTACAATCTGTTTTTACATTCTCACTTGTTGTTTGTGCAGTTACCGCAGCAGCCAAATTCATATGACTGTGGTCTATTCTTGCTCCATTACGTAGAACTCTTTTTGGAACAGGCTCCAATTAATTTCAATCCATTCAAAATATCTCAGAGTGTCGACTTTGTAAGTAAACTGACTCATCTTTCAACCTCGTAGCATTAGTTTTAGTTACATGTCTAATTTATTTTTCTACCAAGAACAATGAGGATTTGAACCAACCATTTTATGGTACTTTAGTAATATACTTGACCTCACACCATTTGTTCAGCATCTTGTATTGTGACTGCTAGTTTTTCCGGATTATTATTCTTAAAGTTAATGCGATCACATTTTAGTCTAACATAACACAGCTTTCATTGTAAAACAGGGAAATATAGAAAACGGAGGACAATCTGTTTATTCTTTGACAGAAATTGATCTTGAGCAAGACAATGGAATCACACCCGAAATCCCATATTCATCCCAGGATCTCAAAAACAGCAACTTTTATGAAACATCGCCACAAACATCAATTTCCGGATGTGAAGATTCATTAGAAGTTGTGAATAGGAATAAGCAAATGAATGAAGAAGTCGACTTCATGGAGATAAGACATGAACCAAGATCACCATTAATGGAGCATGTGGAAATTCCTGTTGATAACGATAATGGTAACGGTTATGCTTATAATCTTACATTATCTTCTCATTTTTCCGAAATGCAAGCAAATGGGTCTTCTGGTTCCGGTGAGTCCTCGGGCTTGGAATCAGATGTGCATCATCCTGCCAAAAAGATGCGAACGACAGAACCACCTCTTGAAGATGGGCCTCTGTTTAGCTGAATATAGTGTTGATAGCTTTTTGTTGGAAATTGGAAGATATGTAGCAGTTAGAATGAACCACCCCCCACACGGATACTGTCGGTTATTCATATTTTGCATTTTGGTGTTTGTTTTTGAAGGTTATTCATATTTTGCATTTTGGTGTTTGTTTTTGAATGGTCCAGTTATGGGGGATATGATAAATAATACTAGTAGTGTTTAATCCTTTGAACTACATGAATACTTGCTTTTAGCTTTAAGAAGGTCACTTGCCTGACTTTGTAAACCTATAACTTGATAGCTTGTAGCTTTGAAAATTATCCCGGTTTTTGTTCAAACGGTGGCACTTGTGGAAGATCAGGTATGCTTAGAATTCAAAGATCTATTTCCAACAGAGTGATCTAACTTTGACCACTCTGATAGTGAATGATGAACTACCAATGTTGGATTTGAGCATGTACTTGGTCATAATCAGACCTTCTATTATTTTATTTCTTTTCCAAAATCTTCAAAGGTGAAAGATTAGGGCCATTTGAGAATGATTCGAGCCGTATGAAGGGAAACTCACGTACAGTTTAAAGGTTAGAAGAGGATCTGAAGCAAGCGGAAATCTAATTCCTCGTAGAGAAGATTAAGCGCGGTATATGTGTCTTGTATACTTATATGTCGAGCATAGTAAAAATGTGTAGAAATGAAAAAGGATTTTACGAATGAGATTAGTAGAGTGTTTGTTTAGAGACACACGATAATAACAATATAAAACCTCTGTGTAATGTTCATATCTGATGACGAGGTCTAACTAGGACAGTCTGTACCAATTGTCTATAGATTGAACCATTTGGTGAGCCGCATAAATCAGATTAACTATACATTTAACCACAATCTGCCGTTTTTTTTACTACATTAGACAAGATTTTCTTGACATTTTTGCCAATCTATGAAGGATATTCGACTCCAATTGCATTGTCTATCTTTTATATGCAAATTAGTATGTCTCTAAGAAAACTTTTTATCTATGGTTACTTTTGTGAAACTTCCCACATGGAGTAAAGAGAAGAAGCTTTGCTTGCTTATATATTATGGTAAACATGGTTTGAACAAGTTGAGATTAGTATGTGTTGTTGGTTTCACATGTTCCATATTGTTTACGGAGAAAAGAGACAATTTGGAATGCATTGAATCAGTAATTCATATAACATCTAAATTTTTTGTCATTTTATCCTACTATATGCAATTAGCAAGTCACCTTATCCTTAATTTCCTATTAGCAATAAACATGATGAATGCCATTCTAATTTTTTGTCATTTTATCCTACTATATGCAATTAGCAAGTCACCTTATCCTTAATTTCCTATTAGCAATAAACATGATGAATGCCATTCTAATAGTAGTTACTACTTTCATACAAAAAAAGTGTTCACATTACTATTTATGTTTGTTTAAAAAAAAAGTGTGATTGTTTAGAGACACACCATAATAACTATATAAAACTCATCATAACTCTGACGGCTTGTACCAATCGTTTATAGATTGAGCCATGTGGAGAGCCGTGCATAAATCATTTTAACTATACAATTTACCACAATTTGCCCTTTTTTTAAATTACATTACACAAGACTTTTTTTAAATTTTAGCCAACCCAATGGAGGATATTATACTCCAATTGCATTGACTCTCTTTTCTAAGAAATGAAAACTTTGTCAAACTTCCCACATGGAGTAAAGAGTGGAGTAAAGAGAAGAAGCTTTGCTTACATATATATTGTGGTGAATATGGTTTGAATAAATTGAGATTAGTATTATGTTGTTGCTTTAACATGTTCAATGTTGTTTAGGGAGAAAAGAAACAAAATTGAGTTTGTAAAGCAACAATTCATATAGCATCTTAATTTTTTGTAGTCTAACTTTTATATGCAATTAGTATTCACCTTATCAATAATTTCCCATTAGCAATTAACATAGAGAATAACTGAATATCCCAATGACTACAATAGATAATACTTATAAATGTTTGAAGTAAGAAACTGCAATTTCAGTTTTTTATAACGCTATACTAGTTTTAATAATAATACTTTTATGTGTCACAAAATAACCTTGTTTGAGTTGGCATCAAATGTCTAATAGCTTCATAAGAAAAAGAATGCAATAAAATTACAATAACGCGTAACCGACTTTAAAAAAAAATCCTAATTTTTGTAATTGACTTATACATCTTTTTGCTTAATTTTTAATTTTGATTGTTTATATCAAATTAGATGGGTATACAACATTTATGTTTAGTGGGTATATGATGGTGATGGGTTATCTTAATACAAGTTGTTGACTAACATATAATGAAGTTGTTGACTAACATATAATGGTTTAAAGTGTACACATTTTCAAACATGACACTTGTGGAAGATCAAGTAAGATCAATGAAGATCAAGTAAGATCAATTATGCTTCGCCACACTCATAGTGAATGGTGAATTTTGCTATCAATTTTCTCTAGCTTCATAAGAAAGAAAATCAATGTGTGATAGGAAGATAAATAAGATTTGATTACATCAATAAAAGTTACATTTTTCTATGAGGTTAATCTTGTGAAACTTGTTTTAAATTGCCATCCCACATGGGGTAAAGAGAAAAAGTTTAGCTTACTTACATGCTCTAGTAAATATGTCCAAGTAAGTTGAGATTAGTATTATGTTGTTGGTTCTATTCTTAGATATTGTTTAAAGAAATAAAACAACACTTAAGACTAGACCTAATAATTTCATACAAAATCTGGACCTTTTTGTCATTTTGACTACAATAAATAGGTCGAGACACGCTTATGTTATTGACTTCTAGTGTCGAATGTCCTTTAAAGAAAAGTAAAGAACATCGAATCATAGTAATTGTTAAATTCATACAGGATCCGAACTTTTTGTCATTTTCACTATGGTTAATAATACTTGTTAATGTTTCGATTTTTTGTCAATATATTGAAGGATTCATCACGTCATCCAAAACTTGTGTGTAGGTATTGTAACTTTTAATGTTCAAGACATGGTGAGTGTATATGTTTGCACCAAATAAAAGTTAAAGTGTGCTTGGATGAAGCTATTAAAGTATAAGGAATGGTAAGAGTAACGAATATAAATGGTTGATTAACTATAATGCAATGAGTCATAACCCACTATTTAAATGTGTTTACATAAACACTACACAACCGATTCGATAAAGTCAGTAACTTCCAATCCCCCAACTCGTTCTTTATAATTAGTCAAATTCCTTTGTCACAACTTACGTATCAATATCATTTGATCATTATAAAATTGAACTGGTTTTAGTCAATATATGCTAAAATTTGGTTTTGAGTAAAAAGGCTAAAACAGTACTCCCTCCGTCCCAAAATATAAGTATAGTTTGACTTTTTGAATCGAATTTTGACCGTGAATATTTTTATTTGTTTTATATAATATTTGATGCAAAATATATAAATAGATTGTGTTTTAAATGTATTTTCATTTAGTATAATTTTCATCAAGTGTTATATAATACAAATGAAAATATTTAAGGTCAAAATTCGATTTAAAAGTAAAATTGGACTTATATTTTGAGACGAAGGGAGTATATGTATCGTATACAAAAACACATGTGACGATTTTGTGAAAGAGAAAACATAAAAAGGTGATCAATAAAACTTTAGTCGTTGAATTTATCTATATCTATACTACTTATAAATGGTTTAAGACCCTCACTCTTATTAATTATTTTTATATTTCGTAAATTAGATTTTTAAGTAAATACTACTTATAATATAAAACATAGTTTACAAGTACTTAAAGCACACATAAAACTAAAAAAACACTATTATCTAATACAATTAATACACTATTAAAAACACCCCTTCACTCAAAAATACAACTATTTAAACACAATGTACAATATAATTAAGCTTCCACCCCTACACCAAAAAATACACTATTAATACAACTAATACACTATTAAAAACACCCCTTCATAAAAAAAATACAACTTTTTAACTACAATATAATTAAGCTCCCAAAACAAAAATATGAGATCCATCAACCCGAAACCAAAATTTGAGATATACATCGCCGCAAATTTTATTACAGGGTACATGCTGCCGCATCGCGCGGGTACCCTGCTAGTAATAAATTAAGTGGACTTAAGACTACTGATAGTGGTCACCCTCACTTTCCCATCCCGTCAACTTTCTCTCACCAGTTACCTCACCTCACTTCTTCTCACATTTTACCCGCAGTCACCACTCACATGAATTGATTTTGAGTTTTAATTAACGGTTGGTTGGTTTTGGAACAGTGACTGTTAACCAAACGTCCTCCCCCTGCCCTAAAATTTACAAAGCCTGAAGGGGGAGTAGTAACTACTTAACTCCACCAATCAGTTGAGTCAGGGTTTGATTGATACAATTGATGAAAATGAAGAAGGCTAATTATTTGCAACAAAATCAATCGCAGAGAATAGCATTGGCATCAACAGCATTTCTAATAATAATAATTAACCCCAATTTCTTCTTCTTCCTTAATAATCTCTTCCATCCTTTCACCCGATCTTATCCCAATTTATTTTCCGTAAGCACCCACCTTCTTTCATTTAATACTTCATACATTTCAGTTAGTTACCGTGTTTTGTTTATAAGTTTGCAATTGAATAATTAGGTTACTTACTTTTATTCACTTAGTTTCTTCAAAAGTTTACTGTTTTTGTAATAACCGTTTTTAGGCTTCAATTAATTGACTTACAAATTACTAAGTCAAAGTGTTCCGTTATAATTACTAGTGTTCCGTTATACTTACTAGTATCCAATGTTGCAAAAATCGTGAATCGGTACTGAGGCGGTCGGAGGCCTTGTAGCGTTTTTTAGCCGATTAATCGGCACAAAACCTTGTAATAGCCGATTAATCGGCCGATTACCTTGTAAAACTCACCAAGTTCCAGGGCCTTGCAGCTTGTAATTGCCGATTAATCGGCCTTGTAGGCCTTGTTTTGCAACATTGCTAGTATCACATTTAAGAGCTCGAGTTGCTTGATAAAAGCTTGACTTGATTGCAGCCCTAACTACAACAATTAATACGTATAAATATTTGAACTAAGAAACTCAAATTTTTGTTTTTTATAACATTATAATAGTTTTAAAAATAATTCTTTTATGTGACACTAAATAACCTTGTTTGAAATAACCGATTACACAAACCAATCAAGCTACTAAACATAAACAAACAAAATTATACTAAGTAGGCAAAGTTTTAACAAACTTTTGTCATTGCTTATAATCCCTAAACAAAAAAATTAATTGGTAAAGCTAAAGAAAAAAAAGGACTTATAAATGAAAATAAATATTGACAAAAAAAATAAATTTACAGCGTACCCGCTAGAATTTACTTACTTGAGAAGTCACATGAATTGAGTCAGATGAATTGATTTTGAGTTTTGTTGGTTGGTTGGTTTTAGAACAGTGACGTAAACCCCCAAACATCCTCCCCTGCCCTGAAAATAAACTTAACTACAGACAAACACCAATCAGTTGATGAAAATGAAGGCTAATTATTTAAAACAAACTCAATCGCACAGAATAGCATTGGCGTCAGCAATGATAATAATAATCCCTAATTTCTTCTTCCCAAAAAATCTCTTCCATCCTCTCACCCGATCTTATCCCACTTTATTCTCCGTAAGCAGCATTTCATTTGATTAGCTCAATTCAATTTATTTATTTATTTATTTTTATTTTTTAAATTGAAGTTGTTATAAATAGTAGTTCATACATTTTAGTTAATTACTTTTATAGTCCGAAAATACTAGTTTCTTCGAAAGTTTAGTGTTTTTGTATAACCGGTTTCAATAATTGAGTTAGAAATTACTAAGTCAAAGTGTTCCGTTATGCTAGTATCACATTTTAAGAGACCATGGTTCAAAGGGTGAACATCTTGGGATAGCCACGGAATACCAGTTAATAAAAATGACCCATTGTACAAACCAAACAAGCTACAATATTAAACACAAACAAAATTATACAAACTATGAAAAGCTGCACCAAACTTTTGTCATTCTGTATAATCCTTAAACAAACAAATCGGTAAATCTATTATCAAAAAACGTATAAATGCAATAAATTATTAGCTGAAAAAGTTAAATTACACGCGGTAAATGTTACTTACTTTAGAAGTCACATGAATTGATTTTGAGTTTTAATTAAGGGGCTTGATATTTACACCACAACATTTGATGCATCCACCACAATTATGCATGTACCATGTTGTAACCTATGCATTAGTGGTGTAATATTGTGGTGGGCATCAAATATTATATGGTAGGAGTATCAATACTCTTTGGTTTTCAAGATCGGGATCCTACCCAAGATCATTTTCGTCTTTGCAAGATCGTGATCGTAAGATCGGATCGGGATCTTAAGATCCTACTATAATGTCATTTTATTAATAGTTTTTGTAAAATTATACAAATTTACAAATTATAATATATTATAAACACAAAATTATATGAATGTTTCATCGAAATGTTGTCCTAAATTATGATTATGAAATGTTTAATAAGATTAACATGTTATTTTTTAAATTATACAAAAAATAATCCAGAAAATTGCAGTTTCTTAGTTTGTTATCCGAGAAAAGTAGGATCGGATCGGATTAGATCTTAAGATCCTATAATATCTTAAGCTTTCAAAGATCCTATGTAAGATGCATCGTTTTTGCTTTGTAGTATCGTAAAATCGTAAGATCCTAAGATCATGATCGGGATCCTGACAACCATACGGTTGGTTGGTTTTGGAAGAATGACGTTAACCCCCAAACATCATCCCCTGCCCTGAAGATTTGATTGATCCCTAAAACAAACAAACAAAGAGTTGATGAAAATGAAGGCTAATTATTTGAAGCAAAGTCAATCGCAGAGAATAACATTAGCATTAACAGCATTTCTAATAATAATCCCCAATATTTTCTTCCCTAATAATCTCTTCCAACCTCTCACCCGATCTTATCCCACTTTATTCTCCGTAAGCAGCATTTCATTTTATTAGCTCAATTCAATTTATTTATTTATTTGTTTTTTATTTTTTTAAATTGAAGTTGTTATAAATAGTAGTTCATACATTTCAGTTAGTTACCGCGCTTTGATTATAAGTTTGCAATTGAATTAGGTTTGTTTGTTTTATATCTTTTTTTAGAGGTGAGATCTATGACAAACCACTAATATCTAAAGAACAAATCACAAGATCTAAACCATCCATCCTCCTTTCATCCAACGGTAGAGAGTAAATCAATAAATAACTCCGAAGTATGACAGGTGGGTGTGGAGCTTGGAGAACTCGGGTGAATTTACGGTGGCATCTATTCGAAAGTTAATTGACCAGGTTCGTCTCCCAAAAATCAGTGATACGACTAGGTGGGTGAAGTGTGTTCCTATTAAAGTTAATATTCTTGCTTGGAAGATCAGGAGTGATGCCCTTCCTACTCGGATTAACATCTCTCGAAGAGGTATTGATATTCAATCCAGTTCTTGCCCCATATGTGATCACGGTGCTGAGACTTCGGATCATTTGTTTTTTAAATGTAATATGGTTCGAGAGATAGGCAGAAAGATTGCCCGATGGTGGAACATTATCTTTGAAGAGGTGAACTCGTATGATGAATGGAAAAGGTGGATTGTGTCGTGTCACCTGGATTCTAAGCTCAAACATATGTTCGAGGGTATTTGGTACTCGTTATGGTGGTATGTGTGGAATTATCGTAACAAGCTTCTCTTTGATGATAAGATTCCCACGAAGGCGGTTATTTTTGACAATGTTATATCTAGTTCTTTTTACTGGTGTAAGTCTAGATGTAAAGCCTCGTTTGCTTGGAACGATTGGCTCAAAAATCCTTATCTTATTTCTTTGTAATCTAGCTCCTTGCTAGTTTTTTTTTATATATAATTTGCCGTTCAAAAAAAAAAATAAATAACAAAGGATTGACAAAAATGTAATTATGTAAAAACCCATTTCCACATTTTTTTTTAAAATGACATATCTTGCAAACGGTAAATCTTCAAACTACGAAAAATATACCGTCGCGACGAGAATTAAATTACCTTTCTATAGATATGCACTAGTATATACTTTCGACGATTTTTTTTCAAAATTTTCGTTCAGAAAAATCACACGTGATTTGTAAAAATCACATGTAATTTGTAAAAATCACATGTTTTTTTTTTTTTTTTTTTTTTAGTCTGGTTTTCCGACTCGGCATTGCGAGCCGGCTAAAATCACATGTGATTCGGGTGTAAATCACATGTAAATCACATGTGATTTTATTTTAATCTAGAAAGTAGTAAATCACACGTTATTCTATTTTTTTGTTGTGATTCGTGTGTAAATCACATGTGATACGTGTGTAAATCACATGTGATTTAATCATTGTAGACATTATACAAACAAATATTAACGTCGTGTGTAAATCACATATGATACGTGTGTAAATCACATGTGATTTAATCATCGTAGACATTATACAAACAAATATTAACGTCATAACTTTTGTTTTTGGTTTTTCACATTCTGGAGAAAACACAAAATTTAAATTGAATAACAAAAGAGTGCATTCATTCAGAATCCGAACATCTCAAAGTACACATGTGTTCACTTTCAAGTGATCCAAAACAAGCTAAATACATAAAGCTAACTACAAGAAGTCTAGTTAAAATAAATAAATAAATAAATAAATAAATAAATAAATAATAAAAAATTGCTAAATTAAATGTTAATAATAATTTTTTTTAATTAAATCACATGTGATATATTTTTTTAATTCGTGTGTAAATCACATGTGATTCTAATGTAAGTCACATGTGATTCTGTTTTAATCTAGAAAGTGATTCTGTTATTGTTGTGATTCGTGTGTAAATCACATGTGATTCGTGGGTAAATCACATGTGATTCGCGTGTAAATCACATGTTTTAATCTAGAAAGTGATTCTGTTATTGTTGTGATTCTAATGTAAATCACATGTGATTCTGTTTTAATTTAGAAAGATGATTAGTTTGTAACTGGATTTTTTTTATTAGCATTGCAATATCTAGTACGACAGTGTGTGAAAAATAAAATGAGAGTAAAAAGGTACATAATAAAACAAAAGGACAGTGACAAAAATATTGTCTAAACTTAAGATAATTTTAAAAATAGAGAATAGTACTAACATCATAACAAAAATAAAAATAGAAAATAGAAACACAAAAACAATTGCTTTTTCATTTCTATGTATCCACCGGACCATTGACCACACAAGAGAGAAAAATTATCTTATCTTTATTTTAACCTTTCTTCAACCCTTTCTTTTTCACTCAACTTTGTAATTCGTTGACTCACCTAGTAGAAAACCTAAACCAAAAACCTTCTAAATCTAATACTTTTTTTTTAGGGAAAATCATCCCTGCAGTAACTGCAGGGAATGTTATCTGCTGTAATGCATAAATCAGGGACTAAATATGTACAATTGTAAAAGTTTAGGGATGTAGAGTGAAAATATTAAAATCACTTTAAAAGTGTTACAGCAGGTACTGCAGAGAATTTGACAGCAGCGATGTTGGGCCCTTTTTTTTAACGCTTCTAAATCTAATACTCACCAACGCAACCACCAGCTATTGAATTACATCAAATAATGTACCAAACATATTCAGTCAAACATCACCAGATAGTTGTACAGTACAAATAGCTAATGTATAAACAATTTCTACACCTCATTAATTAACAAAACCTAATTAGTTGTACAGTACAAGTAGGTAAAGCTAGCAGTACATTTTTCTAGTTGTGTGTATCAGTGTATCCATGGTAAGCATACCAGATGCTTTTTTTTTTTTGGCAAATACATCATGCTCTCTTTTTCCCTTTGTAATCCTCATTACTAACCACCTTTTCTACGTCAATCACCAGCCACTGTCCATCTTCCGTCGGTTGTTACTCTTTCAAGCCGACATTAGCTCTTTCACGCCACCTTCCTTCATCAGAAAAAAGAACTCGCCGAAAAGGTAGATCGGTGGCGCGATCAACATCAGATCGACAGTGATTTATGATGATATGACAGATCGATGACGGTTTATGGTGGTTTGTGTGTCTGTGTGTTTGGTGCAAAAGAGTATGTCAACTGGTGAGGTGTGTGAGTGTGCAAGTGAGTGATGGAATATAAGAATAGTGGAGTGAGAAATTACAAAACACCCATATGTGTTTTATTAATTTAAATTGGTGATTAAATCTAGCCATTGGATCAAAGTTAAATCAATGGTTATGATTGGTTGCTTTGTTCTTTAAAAAAATCTTGTTCTGCATTGAACTTTTGTTCTTTTTTTATTTATTGCACCTAGTTTCTTCCAAAGTTTCTTAGTGTTTTTGTAATAACCGTTTTTAGGCTTCAATTAATTGAATTAGAAATTACTAAGTCAAAGTGTTCCGTTATTATACTAGTATCACATTTTAAGAGACCATGGTTCAAAGGGTGAACATCTTGGGATGGCCACAGAATACCGGTTAGGCCACATACATCATAGGCTCGACTTTCCCGATCCTTGACATTGAAACCATCAATATCTGCTCGTTTCCTATTAATGTGAGTTTTTTAGCAATACAACCAAGAGGTTGAGTGTGCGTGTTCAACTCTTAGCTTGACAAATATGCGTAATAGTATTATGTGTGTCAATTTAGTTGCTTACTGTGGCACCTTATAGCTTAACTTTATCAGCAATTACGTGAAGAACGTGTTTTAGTATCTTCCCCTGCTAGCATAATAATACGACTTGTACTTATTTTCCAACTCCTTGGAAGGAAGGTCTTTATGTAATTTCTATGTAAACTTATCCTAATTATGTGTTATGCAAATATATGTTGAGCTCTTTGCATGTGGATTCTTTTTTGTTTACGGATGTATTTTCTTGAATTGTAGGAATGGAATGCTCCAAGCGTTAAGCACGTTCGTTTATTAGAGGCTGCTTTGCTTCAGCGTATTGTGAGTACATGCTGCCTTTTTATCATATATGTATAAAATTCATCTAAAACTTGTGTCGTTTAGGTGATTTTGAAAATATGCAAATATTTCTGTTGTACTTAACATTCTCATAGAAAATTGCTCATTTTGCAAAAAAATTCTTTCATTTTAAAAAAGAATGGTGTTTTGCTTTGGAAGCCGCTATTTCAACCCATTTAAATAAAAACGAATAAACTCTGGTTGACTCTTATTGATAAGGAATCCAACGGGCCAAATATTTAGTTCAATGAAAAACTGAACGGGTTGAATGGGACAAAACTGTGCTAGTGTCCGAATCCAACCCATCTAAAGGGCCTTTTTGCCTTTTGCTTTGCTGACTATTAAATGTTTTGCTTTGCTGACTATCCATAACCCTTACTTATAAAGCGAATCATTGTTCCTTGTTTTTCAGCTAGGGTATCGAGCATACAAAAACTTGAAGACTATCAGACCAAATATGGTGCTCTCGAGCCAGCTCTTTCTTGACGAAACTATGGCCTGAGTTTCAGTGGGCTATACAAAACGCACATAAGAATAGACAAGGTTAAGTTAGGTTAAGAAAGGAGACACAATCCATATATACCTATCCAATACCAGATTGTATGTGTCAATGACATTAGTTGGTTCTTTTTTCAGTTTTGTAGAGTTAGAGAAACGTCTGTAAACGAGCACGAATAACAGTAAAACACAAATTCGATATGTATTTTTGCTTCTCTCTGAGGGCATTATGTGCATCCATGGTATTTTTTATAGGGTTGCAGGTCGGTAGGTGAATGATGCAACATCTGGTTTGGTTTGCAAGTTTTAATCCAAATGTATGTTTTGCATGTGTATTTTATTGTTGTTGATTAGTTATATCGGATTTTGATTTACTAGATTTGTTGTTACGTGTATATCTATGGGAGGGTGTTTTAGGCGACTTACACATAGTCAAATAGATTGAAGTATTGAATTATATATGGATGTCACGTTATTAAGGAGTGAAATCATACGAACACAGCCATTACCGAGATGAAACCATGCCATTTTTGGAGTAGCTTTATGATAAGACCATGTATGGAGGCTGACTCTTGCCCAGTGAGGATATCACAAGGATTGCCGCACGTCAACCATGGTTCCCTATCAATGCCATGGTTCCTAGCCATCGGGTATTGCAATATGTCGATGTTTATTTGAGGACATGTATTACATTTTGCTCAATAAAGGTTTTAATCACAGTATTGTAATCGTTTTTTCCTCTCCTACACGGCCATGGAGACTGTCCACAGTCTTGGTTTCAACTAGTACACTACATATAAGTTCACACATAATTAGTTTTCCTATGTCACACAATATAAACATTCTACAATACTATCATAAGTTAGTTCGAAGGAAGTACAAAAAACAAATTAGCTAAATACGTTACAAATAGAAATAGTAAAACGATCAAACAATTCAAGATAGGCAGCTTCTACGGAGAGCAATAAGCAAGTTTGAACACACATCGAGACCATTCACCAACTAAACTTAATGAAGAACTTGTTAGCGTTTCCCATTCTCCTTCAAGACCATTTCTTATCCCACAACATTTGAGGTCAGGCCAATTTCAATATTTGTTTTCCCTCACCCCCATATCAATTAGCTTCAAGAAGTAATCAGCGGCTTTGAGCCCCTCATCTGAAGATGTGCCTCTATATGTACAAGGGGTAAGCAAATAGAAAACAATGCATCAAAGAGATGTACCGAGTATTTAATAAACGAGCCTAGCTCGTTTAGGCCTATACTCGACTTCGTTTGGATCGTTTAACACCCTGTCTAGATCCGCAACCGCTTGATCCGCCGTTTATGCCGGAGTGCCACCTTAAAAACCAAGAAACTACTTTAGCTTATATGAAATTGCGTAATAGTATGAAATTAAAATGCAATCGACAATAGAGAATCTTTGAAAACAGGTACAATAGTTGCATTTTATCCATGGAGTGTCTACCATCTTTCTGAAATTTGAACATCTTTAGCACTATAAGGGACCAAAAGTGAACAAGTTTTATAATGGATACCGTTTATGTAAATTTTGGTATTTAGAGACCAAAAATGTAATTTGGTATAAACTAGAAGGACCATCATGTAATTTACTTTCTTTTTTCTTTCTACAAAGCTACTAGTGTTATTTTGTTCCAATAATTTTTGTTGGCCAATATCAAATTCAATATTAAAATAAGAGAAAAATGAATTTAGAAAACAAGGAAAGTGTTATTTACTCACCCTAGATGAGGGGTTGTATTCTTTATCTCCGAAGATGCAGCCATATACAGCGATACGCAGATCTTTGAAACATACTAATTTTCCAAGATCCTCTGGTTTCTCAAGAAGAGCACAATCATCAAGGTAGAGATTCCTCAGATGTTTTAACATATAAATGCTATCAGGAAGATGTTTAATATTTGTAGCCGACAAATCTAGAATCTCCAGAGATTCTAACTGGCCAATGTCCTCAGGCAACTTCCCAAGAGAAGAACAGTCTCCAACATAGAGCGACTTCATAAGTTTTAGCATGCAGATGCTATCCGGAAGATATTCAATTTTCTTACTCCTCACATGTAGCACTTCTAAACATTCTAATTGGCCAAGATTCTCTGGTAACTTCTCAAGACCATCATTATCAAGAAGATCACCATTTTTGACTTTGAGAGATTTGAGACATTTCAACATACAAATGCTATCCGGAAGAAATACAATCTTCTTACTCATCACATGTAGCTTCTCTAAACATTCTAATTGGCCAAGATTCTCTGGTAACTTCTCGAGAAGATCACCATTTTTGACTTTGAGAGATTTGAGACATTTCAACATACAAATGCTATCCGGAAGATGTTTTATCTTTGTAGATGACAACCAGAGCTTCTCTAGACATTCTAACTTGCCAAGATCTTCGGGAAACTCTGGAATATTGCATTTGAGTTTAAGCTTTCTTAACCATCGTAAACTACAAATTATGTCTGAAAATTTCTTAAAGTCTGTGCAAGCACATAGACCAAGAGAAATAAGCTTCTCAATATTTCCAACTGATGATGGTAGATTTTCTTCATAAGAACCACGAAACCGCAACTTTGGGAGATTACTGTTGGGGTGCAATGGGCATGAATCCAGGATCTCACCAACCAGACGTAAACTAGCTGAAGAACGACTATCCTTTGGTTCCAACCCACCAACGGAAACCACAAAATTGGAAAACCTCAAACATGAGTCTAAGTTTAAGTAGACAAGTTTTCTTAGACAGCCAACAGGAGCGTTAATTTCTACCAACTCATCACAACCTTGAAGATCTAACCTCTCAAGATTTGGAAACAGCTCAAGCTCAAGGCTCCTCAACCTTGATTTACGAAGTTTAAGGAATTTGAGATTTGGACATGCACTAGACACGTGAAGTTCTTCAAAATCAACACAACCTTGAAGATCTAACCACTCAAGATTTGGAAACAGCTCAAGGTCAAGGCTCCTCAACCTTGATCTACGAAGTTCAAGGAATTTGAGATTTGGACATGCACTAGACACATGAAGTTCTTCAAAATCAGCACAATCATTAAGATCTAACCTCTCAAGATTTGGAAACAGCTCAAGGTCAAGGCTCCTCAACCTTGATGTATGAAGTTCAAGGAATTTGAGATTTGGACATGCACTAGACCCGTGAAGTTCTTCAAAATCAGCACAACCTTCAAGATCTAACCTCTCAAGATTTGGAAACAGCTCAAGGCTCCTCAACCCTGATTTACGAAGTTCAAGGAATTTGATATTTGGACATGCACTAGACCCGTGAAGTTCTTCAAAATCAGCACAACCTTCAAGATCTAACCTCTCAAGATTTGGAAACAGCTCAAGGTCAAGGCTCCTCAACCTTGATTTACGAAGTTCAAGGAATTTGAGATTTGGACATGCACTAGACCCGTGAAGTTCTTCAAAATCAGCACAACCTTCAAGATCTAACCTCTCAAGATTTGGAAACAGCTCAAGGTCAAGGCTCCTCAACCTTGATTTACGAAGTTCAAGGAATTTGAGATTTGGACATGTAATAGACGAGTGAAGTTCTTCTAGATCAGCACAATCATTAAGATCTAAGCTCTCAAGATTTGGAAACGGCTCAAGGTCAAGGCTCCTCAACCTTGATTTACGAAGTTCAAGGAATTTGAGATTTGGACATGCACTAGACACGTGAAGTTCTTCCAAATCAGGACAATCATTAAGAGATAATGTCTCGAGATTCGGAGTGAACCCCAGGTCAAGGTCAAATGTTCTTAACTTTGAGATACTGATATTGAGAAGCTTGAGCTCTTGACAGCTGACAGGCATGCAAAGTTTTACTAATTTATCAGATCTAAGAATTAACATCTCGAGACTCGGAGTCATACTAAAGTCAAAGGTCGTCAACGCTAACCCATAGAGAGTCAGAAATTTGAGGTTTTTGAACACCTACCAACAAAAATAAGACAAAAAATATTAATATCAGCTTATTAACAAGACCAATAAATTAATAGCATTATTACGAAACAACCAATCAACAATTATTCTACCTTCATTTCTCCCTCTTCCCAAAGTTGTTCCATTTTGCTCCAATATATTTCAAGTCCAACAAGATTGTTTGTTTGAAATGGTTTGGGTAAATACAAGAAAGGGTAATTCCAACATCGTAGATATTTTAAAGAGTTTAAAAAGTATTGGCTGGTATCATCAAGACATCCCACATCTCTTTCATTATAATCTTGATATGGAAAATACACATCAAGAAATCTAAGTTGCTTCATTTTTCCAAGACCTTTCATAACAATTCCCACATTTGTGTTCGAATCACTATGAAGTTTTAGACATCTTGTTGCTTTATTACCCTGCAATACAAAAACAATGCCCAGAAACCTTGGGAAGTCAGAACAAATGCAAAAGTTTTAGTTCTCTACATTACAAGTAAACTGATATTTACCTTGTCATTAGACAATATATCTTCAATTTCCTCTTTAATCCACAGTCGGCTATGTTTGTTAGGATTCGGGTGCTCACGACGAACAATGTTCTTTCCCATTTCTTCTAAATGGTCATGCATGCCTAAGACCAGCTTACCATCATATCTAGAATAAAAAGTTATGAGAGATCTCTGCTCAAGAACTTTTAAACCATTTATAGCACGAAATCCAGAGGATTCAAGAATTCTGATTGCATCTTCTCTCCAAAAGCCTTTCAACATGCATGCAATATCTAGAAATATTTCCTTATAATCATTCTCCAGACTTGTATAGCTTAATTCTAGCTTTTCCTGAGTCTCCTTTAAGGGAATTTCTTTTAGTCTTTCTATGGCATCCTTCCATTCATGCTCATCTTTACCACAAAGAAATGAACCCAATACTTTGAGTGTTAAGGGAAGACCAGCAGCATAGCATACAACTTTTCCTGACAGCTCTTCGTATCTTTGAGGTGGAATCTCCCTTCCAAATGCATATCTACTTAGGAGACAAATTGCTTCCTTATATGATAAGAGATTGATATCTCGAATCAAGTTCACCCTGTGAGCGACCAGCACTTGCTCATCTCTCGTTGTAACGATAATTTTACTTCCTGGCTTAAACCAGTTAGGTCCACCGGCTAACGCCTCAAGTTGTTCTACGTGATCCACATCATCTAGAACAAGAAGAACCTTTACAGCGCGCATCCTCTTTTGCATCACGTTTTTCCCATGAGTAACATCATTCACAGTGACGTCTTCTTTCATCACATCTGAAAGGACTTGTTTTTGTAACTTCTTCAAACCAGACATAGAGGGTTTTGAAACTTCCCTCACATTCGCAACAAAGCTTTTGGCTTCAAAATCAGCAGATAGACGATCAAAAACAGCTCTAGCTATAGTTGTCTTCCCAGCCCCTCCCATGCCCTTGATCCCTATCATGCGAACATCATCAATTTCCATTTCTAAAGATTCAACAACATCCTTTACTCGAGTCTCCATGCCTACTAACATTTTATCAAAGCCGGAATTGATGGGACGTAACTCTAGTAAAATCTCTTGAACAATTGTTTTGATGAATTTAGCTTCGTCCCTGTGTGTTCGTAAAAAGAAATATGTTTAATACTATAATAATAATATTTTATCCATGCATTATCCTTTTTCAACACATATTAGCAAGAAACAAAAGTTAGAAATTACGTACCCATCGAGAGTGTTCTTGAGCTCCCAACCAGCCAGACTAGCTGCTTCTTCTAGAGCCCCTTTCCATTTCTCAGAAGCCTCTTTCTCTTTATTTTTGGAAAAGGCATTTTCAACCGCCCCACTTTGGTTTCGGACTTCAGTGGGTTCCACATCATAGAAAACAGGGTAAACAGTGCGCCCAGTCATCTTCCGACACTCCATAATCTTGACAAGCTCATCCAAACACCATGAAGAAGAAGCATAGTTTTTGGAAAAAACAATGATGTAAAATTTGGAGTCTTCAATGGCTTCGATAAGCTCATCACTGATAGTTTTCCCTTTATGGATTCTTACATCATCCTTGTAAGTGACAATGCCTTTTGCCGTAAGAGCTTCATAAAGATGGCCAACAAAGTTCTTGCGAGTGTCTTCACCCCTGAAGCTTAAAAAAACATCATACTTGAACCTCTTTTGAATGGATGAAGTTGAAGTGGACACCATTATTTTTGGTTCAGATGAGTTTGAAGAAGATTCTCGTTCAGATGAGTTTGAGGACGATTCTTCTTTTTTTGGTTCAGATGAGTTTGAAGAAGATGCCTTTGAATAAAAGTAATAGATAAAAGTTGAAGTTGCCATTAGCATAACTCCTAATAAAGCTATGGATGAAGTTGAGGTGGACACCATCATCTTTGGTGGAGATGAGTTAGAAGAAGATTCTTCTTCTTTTGGAATAGATGAGTTTGAAGAAGATTCTTCTTTTTTTGGTGCAGATGAGTTAGAATTTATGGATAAATGATCGGAGAAGAAACGTAATAATCTGCTGAAGGACATTTCTACAAACTGATTGCAAAGATGAATAAAATGGGAAAAAAAAAACTTGATAATGTGAAGGTGATTGGTTAGGTGTAAATTACGATGAAACTGATATGGTTGAAAGAGTCTATTTGAAGAAACAAACTAGTTCCACTTCCAGCTGCTGCAGTGATGAAGTACAAACTTTTGTAAAATGTTTTGTTTAAAAGCGTTAAAAGTTGATCAAGAAAGAATACTGAAGACGCTTTATTAGCACATTATAAGCTACTCAAGATACTAATTTGGTTTTACAGATAGTTATCTAATTCTAAATTGAATATGCAAACAGTAAACATCTTTTTGGGATTGCTTATTAGAAATTAAGGGCATGCTAATGTTCGAATCATACAAATGATGTGGTCTTTTAAGGATGGTCATGTCAGACAACTAGAAATGTAGTAATAGCACTGTTAATATGAATCATAATCAAAACTAATAATATTACATTCATGGTCAAAGCTAGAAATCAACAAAATTAACATTGAAATTACAAAAACCTTGCTGTACGGAGGGAGATAACGGCGTTGACGGCAGAGTTAGACGGTAGATCTGGTTTTGAGTTTGGAGTCACGGAGCTGAGCTAAGGCGCCGGGACTGAGGTGGCGGATCTAGTGTGAATCTGGATGGTAGGTGTGAAATTAAGTGGATGCACAAGAAAAAAATACTCTTTGAAGTACATTTGACGGAAGTACATTTGACGAAATGTAATACGGTTTAATTTTGTTACTACAATATTAGTATATTACTCTAAAAATTATGAGTATTGTCATGAGAAAAAAATAAATAAATACAAAGTTTAAAAGTATAAAATTTTTACCATACAAATAAGATATTCCTTCATAAAATTCTTTATATATTATTAAAAATAGAAAGAACACAATTATTTTAGAATATCACAAAAAGAAAATATGGTATAATTTTAAGACACGAGAGAGTATATTAGAGTTAATTACATTTTTGGTATTTGTGGTTTGGCCAAATTGTAGGTTTGGTTCTCAAAATTTTAAAAATGCAGCGATAGTTCTCATTTTGAAGTTTGGGTTGCATTTTTTGTCCTTATCGGTGTGAAATGACCAAATTACCCTTGTCTTTTTCTGAAGAAAGCAAAATGTATTTTAGTCATTTAACTTTATCCAGGGAATAAAAATCAATTTGTTAATACAAATAATGTTAAAAACGTTATTTATATTTTTCGACCTCTATACGTTTTGACAATCACAAAATGTAAAAACACGTTACGTAAAAATATACATAAACAAGTTATTAGTCGTAAAAAGTCCATTTCGACACAAACATCCTTAAGGTATGAACAAATAATATATCAAACTATTTAAGTGATCAAAGAAATATTTTTTGTCCTTTGGTATGTGTAATACCTCGTAATTTCTCATGTCATTTATTAATGCTAATCACTAAACGAATTCGAATCGAATGATAAGTAAGCCATTTTTGCTAATCACTAAACGAATTTGAGTCACTCTCAGCCTTTAGATGAGCTTCCAGATTCATCCCAGCAATTTGGACCCTTAGATTAAATGATTGATGTGACTGATCCTCCGTGTGTGTAGTGATTGGTCCACATGTTTGTCTAACATTCCCTGACATGTGCAGCCTTCTAGAACTCCAAATGATTAAGTAATTATTACCCAATCAAGGTAATTTTGCGTGTGGAGAGTTAGGGTTCATGCCACAGTACATTCTCTGGGTTAATTGGTAAAAAGGGGGGCGGGAAAAAGATTTGTGTGTTTTATTATTAAAAGAGTTTGACCGGGTCATTTGACCGGGTAATGGGAGTAAGAGGCCGGGTCAGGGAGGTATGGTGATGTTGGGCTTTTATTCATTTTGGGCTTGTGGATCCGGTTTTATATGGAGTAGTAATATTAAGGACCAATTGTGTAAAACTGAAAATCTCAGGGACCACTTTTGTAAATCTTCCAAAGTATTTACCAAGGGCATTTGTTGACTTTCTCTGATTCTTGAAGGACCTCATTTGACTTTTCTTCAAAATTTACTCAAGGGACCACTTTTGTAATTTCCAGAAAGATGAAGGACTAAAGTTGCCAATATTCCAAACTTTCCCAGGGACTAATCTTGTAACTTTCTGAATCTTTGAGGACTTTTATTGAAATTTTGAGCTTTCTTTGATCATTAAGCTTCCCTGGCTCCGGCTTTTAACCTTTTTCCATTCTCGTGCTCGTTTTTGTCAGTTTTGGCTTTGTTTTTGTCCATTTTTCATATATCCGTACCTGCACATACATAAATACAAAAACACACATTCTCTTGGCATATTTGGTTAGTATTTGGTGTTTTTGGTCCGGTTTTGGTCAAATAAAAGTGAGTGAATAAGCTCTCACCACCCGTTATATATTTAAACTAATCTACACGATATATATATATATATATATATATATATATATATATATATATATATATATATATATATATATATATATATATATATATATAAAGTATCACCATCAAATTTCTTATATATTTTCACTGGGCCGAAACCGACACGAATTCACTACACACTAGCCCGATATTTCTTTTTCTCTTCTTTGGGCCTCGAATCAAGCACTAGCCCATTGAACACTTTTCATTCTCTTTTCTTTGTGTTGGGCCGTCACCTACACCACGAGCCAAACTCGTTCTTTTCTTTTCTTTTTCCTTCTTGGATCGCAGCACACCATGGCCCAAAACAACACAAACAAACCAAATACAAATCGCCTAAAATAATATTTCACAACTAATACTACACATAAACTTGCATCATTTTCTTTTCTTGTTTCTCTCTTGATTCGAACACAGAAATCACAAACACAAACATGAACTTAAAACCTTGCATTGCATTTTCATTCTTTCCCTTTTCTTTCTTTTTGTTCTATTCGACACCAAGAACTTCAACCAATTCATTCTCTTGTCACCTCCAACATTCTCTTTTGTTTCCCTAACTCTCGACACAACACAACACAACCTCTTTTCTCTTTTCAACTTTGAGTACAAGAACAAGCAAACCAAGTCAAGCCACCCTACTTCTCTAAGCCTAAACACATAAAAAAAATCACCACACCATACTTTCTTTTCTAAACTCTATTATCCAAAGGACTTCATGTTTCATTTATCCAAACCAAGAATTTTTCTTTCCCTTTTTCCTTAATTTATTCTATTAGTACATGCCTAGAGTCACATGAGTCTCCTTAATCCTTTGTGCTACACATAAACAAAACCAAATTACCATCATAGCATCCATGTTTTTATTCCATTCGACTTGACCAAACAAGCACCCTTGACCCCTTTTGTCCCATTCGACATGACTTCAAAAGCATGCCTTTAAACTACTTCTTAAAATATTCAAGAAACCATGCTTTGTCCCTCTATATAAGCCATCGAACACCCTCATTGTCACCACACTCTCAAAATTTCACAAACTCAAAATCATAAAAACATTTCTTTCTCTCTTTGCTTACTGTCGAGCCACAAGGAGTCCACACAAAGCATTTGGGTTATATTTTAAGACTTGGGTTAATAAATTTGATCGTAGGTTATCATACACGTTAAGGGGTTTTCCAAGTCTTTGCTCGTCATTCGTTCTTTTTTCTCGTACCGTTCAACCTCTTCACCACCTTTGGGTGTTGTAAGTTGCTTGATCTTTTTTCAATTCTTTCAATATTTATTTTTCGTTTTTCATGCATTTACATATCATGCATAACAACTAAAACACTTAAAAATATAAAAACTATAGCTTGATAAAAACTCACTCGACGCCTTAGAAATAACCTTATATCTTCGTATCAATACGTACAACATATAAATATTTTACTATCACTCGATTCTTTATACTAAACTAAACCAAGTCATCGAAACATGAAAGCTTAATTATGTTAAACACAACCTTGATCGAACCTAATCCTAAGCTCACTCGAACCATTTTCAATAAACTACTAAAATCAGTTTTGGGCTTAATGGGATAACGAGCCCGTCAGATTTTCTAAATGAATTTTCGAAATAGAATTTTACAAGCCACCTTAGCTTTGCCTTTAAACTCCTCCTCTTGATTCCATAGAAAACCTTTCAAGAGCTTGTTGATTTCCTTAACAACAGTTAGAGGGAGAAGAAAGTCTGAAGCCTAATATAGATGAATAGATTCCAAAACTGAAGCTACCAATTGAAATCTACTAGCATAGGACATACATTTGTTCTTCCAATTAGAGACTCTACTATTGACTTTATCAATGATACTGACATAATCCTTCACCCAAGTCTTTTTGCAATCAATGGAACACCGGTATTTAACAGGCAATTTCTCAACTTTAAAAGGCATTATATCTAGAATACTCTTCCTTTCATCATCATTCATGTAGAAAACTAGAGGGGGAGGGGTTGAATATTTTTACCAATTAAAACTTTTTTTTTTAAATATTTAGATCAGCTTATGTCAATCCATTTTGATGTATTGATAATGATAGTTAGATATGAAGTGAATATAATTACTGTTAAACCTTAGACCTTGATAGATCTTTGAGCACTCGTGGATCGTTAGTAATGCTTATGTAATCACAAACACACTAATAGAAAGTCTCTATAACTTGTATTCTAAAGCGGAAATAAACACAAGTATAAACACAGAATACTAAGAATGCTTTGATCCTCTATGGATCTTTTTAATAATACTAAAAGTTGTTTTTTGAACGTGTATCCAATACATAATAATGTGTTCCTTTTATAAACAAGGAACCCTAAACCGTTTCACAAGAAACGTATCTTCTATAAACTCAAAGAGATATGCATTATCACTTCCTAATAAAACTCATGCATATCCTAACTAAATAACAAACTACACGTAATATCTATATCCGCAGAAACAAACTATGCGGAATCTACTCTTCAGTAGAAATACTCTTCAGCAGGAACCATCTCTTCCGCAGGAACCTTCAGCAGTATCCTTCAGCAGAATTCTTATTTAGCAGAATTCCCAACAATCCTCCCCTAATCTTGAATTTGACATGGTTAAGTTCAAGATTCTTGATAGATCTTTTAAAGTTCAAGAGGATTGAATTCAAACATCATTAGCAAAGTAGCAAAATAACCACATCTCTATGAATGGCAAACATGAAACCTTCAGGTCTTTGCAGCAACAAATGACAAAGTATACATCAAAACATATTAGTTTCATACTATTCTCATCACAGCCAGGTGTGTTAACTCCTGTGAGAGGTGAATCATTGAAAATAATGGATTTGATGTCTCTTTACCAATAGCCATCACTACTGGAGTATCCAAATGTCTAAGTTCGAAAACTATGGTACACTGATGACCATATGATTTTTAGCAAATCATCAGCTATAAACAGATTTGAGTTGTCTTTACCTGTAACCGTTTGCTCAGGACTAGTCAATTATGTTAGTGAGTAAATCACCTTGGAAATTGAATACCAAATATGGTGTTCCACTGCCTTTACCACAAGCCTATAAATAGTATTGATCTGTCCATTACTAGACAGCTCCCATCTAACCAAAACATCCCTAAAACCTTCTGGCCAAGCATCAGGAGATCCCTCTTTAATAAAAGAAGAATCAGCAGCAGCAACATCTACTACCCTATGCACTTGAGGTTACTGTGAACCCTTCATTCTAGCCATTCTTTTGGCCCTCCTACCAGGAATGTATAGAGAATAATGTGGAGAAGAAGGTTCTTCAGCAATTACATCCTTAGCAGATACATCCTCTGACTCATGTGTTTCCACTGATGGAGGAACTAGTGAAATGTCAGCAGAAACTGCAGCAGAATGTTGGTCAAGTGAAACAGATTCAGCTTGTGCATCCATCTCCATTCTAACTTGTTTAGCTCTAGCAGTTGCAAGCTCAACTTCTCTCACTTTGATCTCATGAAATCTTTTCATGTCAGCTTGTTGATCATCATGCAACCTCTTTATAGCCTCTTCACCCAATCTCTCATCCTCCATTTGTCTTCTTGTTCTCTTTTTAGAAAGAAGATCTTCTGATACAACTTTTGCTTTACCTTTGTTAATAACAGATGGAGCAACAACATTTGTTGAATCAGCAGAAGTAGACACATTAGGCATAGGTGCATGAACAACAGCAGGAACACCCATATCAATATTGGAATCAACATCAGCAGAATGAGATAAAGAGGTAGCAGACACATTAGCAGAATCAACTTCATCCAGCTGTAGTTTCTTGGAAGGTGGTTCTGAATCAATAGAAGACAAACTTGAAACAAGCTTAGGAGTAAGAAGTCCATCCTTTTGTAATCTGGTCTTGATTCTATTATAATGGTGAACTAATTGTTCATCTGAGAAAGACCAAACTTGTTTCTTAGTCCAAGAATGAATATATAGTGCACTGCTTTGATTCTTCACAAATTCCCTCATTAAATTCTTTTGTTGTGCTGGTGTAGGAGGTTTATCTCTCTTTTCCTTGGCTCTTCTTTCAGCCTCAGCCTTTTGCTTTAATTTAGCAGCTTCAACCATCCTCTCTGCATAATCATCATCATTAAATGCATCACCAAGGATAGATTTTACCAAATCAGGTGTAGAAGCAGCTTGCTTAGCAAGAGATTCCCAATGCTCAGCAGTTAGATGCTTGGATATTTCATCCAACTCCTTTTGTCTCTCAGCAGATAAAGAATGAGAAATTGGAGTACCCATTCTATCCAAATCAGCTTGTATCTTTCTAGCTAGAGCCTCAGAGTCCTTCAATGTGTCATCCCTCTTAGTCTTAGCAGCATCCTCTTTAGCTTGCAATTGTGCTGCATATATCTCACTGAGCTTTTCATTTGCAAGTTCCTGCTTGGATTTCTTTCTTGAAGGAAAATCTTGTTCAGAGACAAGATCATCACACAAACTCTAGTAGTGTCAGTAGAAACATCCTGAGAAATGACTAACCCCTCCAAAGGATCAGCAGGAAAATCTTGATCACCTAAATCAATAGTAGTATTAGCAGATCCTTTGGTGTAGGGAGTTGCAGATGTGTCTTCATGAGATGTATGTTCTGGAACAGATGGATCAATGCTAGGTGAAGCCACATACTCTTTACCAGCCACAAAGAAAGTATCCACTGATGTGTGAACCCCAATAGTGACCTTCTCAGAAGAAATATCACTCATAGCAACATCAGTAGAATGAGCTTCAATTATATCATCATCAGGTGTAATACTTCCAATAACAGCAGCAACAGGTTCATGAAGAGACACCCCTGAGTCAGCAAACACATTCTGAACTTCATTAGAAACTGCTGCTCTCTTTCCAATATAAGATCTTGGATTCCTTCTTTGATACTTAATATGTGCCTGAGGTCTTGAAGATTCAGCAGCATTGTGAGAAGAAATATGAGTCTGTTGAGCAACTTCAGCCAACAACTCAAGAGAATCCAAATACCTATCCTCATGTTCTGCAGCAGAATCAGGCATAAACTTTCTTTTCCCTTGTTGCCCAAGTTGATCTTCCAACTCCTGAACCCTCTTAGTCAACAACATAATCTCACCACCAAGTGAGGATTTGGTGTCTGCAAGCTCTGTTTGAAGATCATCAACCTTTTTAACATACCTGTTGAGCAATTCATATACAGAGGTGAGAGTAATAGAGTCCTCAGCTCCACCAGTAGATTGCTCAGTGGTAATAGGAGCTTCATTGGGCCTTTCAGGAGAAACAGACACATGTTCAAAAGTTGGAGAGCTGCCATCAATTGGCTCTCTCATAGGACTAGGTATAGGTACTTGGGTACCAAGAGACTGAATTGTCTCCTCAACCTCAGGAACATGCTCATCAGGAGCAACATGAGTAGGTGATGGAAAAGAACTAGGTGACAGAGGTAAAGGGGAAGGTGGAGGCAGGTCAGAAGAAACATGTAATGCTTCAGCAGTTATAGAGGGCCCTCCATCATTTACCACTGCTGGATTACCATTAGCAACAACACCAAAAGATGATGGATTACCATCATCAGCAGCATTTGGAGAGGGTAAATCACCAGTAGTATCACCCTCACCTGCATCATCATTACCATGTAGCAACATAGCAGCTAACAGAGGGTGATGTTCCCCATCATAATTTGTTTTCATAGAAGCAAACAATTTAGCACTAAGACCCTTTATGGGAATATGGACTCTGTCTTGGGTTGTAATGTTTAAAATCATTTGAAGAAACCTAGGGTACATTAAAAACTTATGCTTTTTCTTCTCAATATTTTCTAGCATATTTTCAAAAATAAACTTAGAAAAATTATGTGTTAAACCCTTTGTAAGACAGACAATACCACAACCTAATTGGGTAGAGAATTGATCCCAGCCACCAGACTTGTTGCTGATACATTGGAGCAATGTGTGCACCAAAAACCTCCACTTGGGACAAAACTGATTCTTAAGCCATTTACTTGTGTCAGTGCTTTGATAACCAGCTTCTCGTAACCCAGCAAGTATCACTTCAGTGTTGGAGTGATAGATTCCATTCTCATCATCCAAACGAAGCTGTGTCCTAATCAAGGATTCAGTCACCACATACTCAGTTCCATCAATAGATGCTACAATCTCTGTGTCAGATCTTTTTGTAGCATATGCCCAAAATTGTTTCACCATCGATTCATATATCACATTTGGAGAATGTGTTAGAGCATAATGAATCTTGGAACGCTGTAAAAACTCCACCATTGAATCATACAGTTCATGGTCTTTTGTCTTACTCAGAAATACAACCTTGTTATGATCTTGCTTTAATTGAAGTGATGCCATTCGACGATATTGTGAGAAACGGTTATGAATTAGGCAAATGGGAAATGGGTTTAAATTGGTTGATGAGGGAATTAGTTATTTTTGGGCGAATATATGCGAAATAGGTTATAAATGGAAGTTACCCAATCATGGTCAAGAATATCGGAACAAATTGTTGACCATATCTGACGTGTAAAGTAACTCCATCAAATTTTAAAATTAACCCTTCAGCAGAAATGATGGTCAATCTGGTGAACAAAAGTCAATCAGCAGAATCAACTTAAGAGTGAAAAATATCTTCAGTAAATATTTTGAGTTTGACCGTGCCATCCAACTCGCATTAATTACCACCAAGTCTTGATTTCGCCTATAAAATAATCCCAAATCACACTTTACCGATATCAATTACCCCTAATTATCATCAAACCCCTAATTTGTCAATAATAACCCAATTATCCACCAAAAGCATGTCTTCCATCCCAGAAATCATAGATCTAACCTCCTCCTCCTCATCATCATCATCTAGTGATGGTTGGAGCAATTATTTTCCACCCAGTGCTCAACCATGGAAGAAACATGATGTGGATCCCCCAAGTCCTTCGCCATTAGAGGACCTTGCAAATGTTCCTTCGGATTTGGATGATTCAGATGCTGAAAGAGAACAAGAGGAAAGGTGGAATGCTCTTGAGAGAGGTGGACCAAGTGAAGCCCCCATTCCTATGGATAGGCAATATGTCTCTCCATTTCTTTGTACCTCTGATGAAGAATCTTCTGAGGAAGAAGATGAAGATCCATCATTTATCCCTCCTTCCACACCAGAGAGATCCCAACCAAGGCCAAGGAAGTCTAACCCTTCACTTCCAAAATCACGAGAAATGGTGATTGGTCTTCCTACTCCAGGATCTGGTGCTTCATACCATGGAAGCAAGGGAAAGGGCAAGAAGTTAGAGGTGAAGGGAAAAGGAAAAAGGAAGGTGGAATAGATGGTGGTGTGATGTTGCCAGGGACCAAAGATATAAAACAAGGTTCTTGAGCATCATCGTCGTTTTCATCAATCCATCCTTTCCATTTTCATCTTCAGCTTCTTCATCATACTGGTCATGCTTATCCACCAGCTTTTGTAATAGATGATAGGAGCTAGAATAAGTTTGGTAGACTCTGTATAAGGATGGTCTTGTATTTCTTTTGAAGTTGATTGCAAGCTGTAAATTGTTTCTTGAATGAATGAACAACTTTTCTCAATTAGCTTCACTTGAACTTTACTTCAGTAGAATCAATGAGTATCTTTTGTATTACTCTTCAGTAGAAACAAGCTTTAGGCTTACATGACCACTTTCCCATTGAAACAATCTTGGTGAATTTCAACTTAAGATCAGCAACTAATCATACAGGTATTCTGCAAAATAGACACAAAGTAGCAAACAAACCAAACCACAACTTACAAGAACATTAATTGGTTAGTGTTAGCAAACAAAAACATAAACAAAAGTATACAAATAATATACAATTTTACAACTACAATCCTCCCCTGAGGCATATGCCTCCCCTGAGGCTTATGCCTCCCCTCAAACTTTGCAGTTAAGGGTTAAGCATCCCAATATGGACAACTAAGTGTTGAAACCTAGGTCCATCAAAAGCTTTAGTCAATAAATCTGCCACATTATCATCTGTGTGTATTTTAACCACTTTAATCAAATGTTTTTCATATGCATCTCTTATAAAGTGGTGCCTGATCTCAATATGCTTAGTTCTATTACGAAAAACTGGATTTTTAACTATGCATATGGTACTTTTATTATAAATAAAGATTGTGGTGTTCATGAAATTAAACCCATAATCCAGCAATTGATTTTGAATCCATAGAACATGTGCACAACAATTGGCAGTAGCAACATACTCTGCTTTAGTAGTTGAGGTAGCAACAATAGTCTGTTTCTTGTATTGCCAAGAAATCAATCTTCTTTCAAGAAATTGGCAACCTCCAGTTGTGGATTTCCTATCCATATTTGCACCAGCACAATCACTATCACTATAGGCTTCCAACCTAAAAGGAGACTCTCTTGGGTACCAAAGACCTAAATTGGGTTGGCCTTTGAGGTACTTGAAGATCTTTTTGACTCCATTTAAGTGGGAAGTAAGTGGAGTGACCTGGTGTCTAGAACAAGCACTCACAGCAAATGTAATGTCAGGCCTTGAAGCTGTCAAATACATCAATGAACCAATCATGGATCTGTATAGATGAACATTCACTACAGGATCTGGTTCAAGATTGTTCTTTGGTTTTGGAGCTTCATAAGGTGTAGTGGCAGTTCTGACATTTTCCATATCAAACTTCTTCAATATGTCTCTCACATATTTATCCTGACTGATAAATATACCATCAGGTTTCTGCTGAACTTGTAAACCCAAAAAGAAAGTAAGCTCCCCCACAGCACTCATCTGAAACTCTCCCTTCATTAATTCCTCAAACTTCCTACACCATTCTTGTTTAGTCGATCCAAAGATGATGTCATCCACATAAACTTGCACAAGAATAATATCTCGGGAGTTTTTCTTTAGAAAGAGTGTTTTGTCAATGGCACCTCTTCTGTAACCATGCTTCAGCAAAAATGCAGAAAGCCTAGCATACCAAGCTCTTGGTGCCTGATGTAGTCCATAGAGAGCTTTTACAACCTTGTAGACATGGTTTGGATGATCTGGGTCTTCAAAACCTTTGGGTTGAGTGACATATACCTCCTATTCAATTTCACCATACAGAAATGCACCTTTCACATCCATCTGATACACCATGAACCCCATATAAGATGCATAGGCCAAGAAAATTCTAATGGCCTCAACTCTGGCCTCAACTCTTGCCTGAACCCCTGAGCCACTAATCTTGCTTTGTTTTTAACCACAATACCCCTTCCATCTCTTTTGTTCTTCAAAATCCATTTTGTCCCAATTGCAATTTTTCCATCAGGTAGAGGTACCAATATCCAAACCTGTTGATTCTTAAATTGGAGCATCTCTTCTTGCATTGCTTCAAGCCAACTTGAATCTTCAAGAGCTTGAGAAACACTGGTTGGTTCCATTTGAGAAAGAAAGCAAGCAAACTGATAATGCTTAAAGTCTGTATGATTGTCCCTCTGTTGATTTGAGACATAGGAAATAAAAGCAACTTCACCATACTTAGTCTTCTTCACAGTACTTCTAGTTCTAACAGGTGCTTGTGGATCTCCAATAGTCTTTGATTGAAGGTGAGCAATGTTGATCCTTTTTGTGGCAATAGGGTTGACATCAATTGTGGTGTCAAGATTGTTCACTGTGGGTCCAAACTCACTGTCATAGGAAGAGGAGGTGAAGATACCAGCTTTGGGTTGGTGATGACCAAGATCAGAAGGATTTGGAAATCGTGTATAAGGTTCTCCAAAGTCTGTGGACACACTAGTGGGTATTGAAGATTGTGTAGCAGGACTGTTAGCAGATATTTTGATGTTAGGAGAAATAGAAGAACCATCAGCAGAATCCTGGTTTCCACTGACTGCTTGTGCTGAATGTTTGAGTAGTGCCTCAGTATCTCTTATAAACTCCACACCAAGCCTCTCAGCTTCTTGAGTGGCTGCATGCTCTTGCTTCTT
The DNA here is from genome assembly GCA_030686995.1 of Artemisia argyi. Taxonomy (NCBI): domain Eukaryota; kingdom Viridiplantae; phylum Streptophyta; class Magnoliopsida; order Asterales; family Asteraceae; genus Artemisia; species Artemisia argyi. The sequence continues at coordinate 4,300,939 of CM060703.1, forward strand.
GAGTTTAGCAAGGTCCTTTGCATAGTGTGACTCATCTTCATTCTCATCAGAAGTTTCATTAGAATAATTTCCTGCAAAATGGTTAGGAGGAAAAGAAGGTACAACAATGGGTTGTTCATCTTGCTCAGATTCACTATCTGAGTCAGCATCCAGGGTACCTGTATTGTTAGTTGAAGACTCTGGGGTAACTGCAGATTGATTAGTAACATGTCTAGTATAGCCCAAATAATCAGTTAGGTTATCTAGGTCAAAATACCAAACATGACCTTGTCCCTGAACATTTGGCTTATCTTCTAGGTATCTCAGGTTAACGGTTTCCTCAATCTTTTTAGCATTTAAATTGTAAACCCTATAAGCCTTACTATGAGCTGAATAGCCCACAATATATCCCTCATCAGCTTTCCCATCAAATTTGCCCAGTGAATCACTAGTGTTCAAAATGGTCACATGACAACCAAAAGGTTTGAGGTAATGAATATCAGGAACTTTCCCAGTGAGAAGTTTATAAGGTGTCTTGAAATGAGGTCTAGTGATGGATGCCCTGTTCAAAACATAACAAGTAGTGCTTACTGCTTCAGTCCAGAACATAGTGGGTAATTTAGAGTCTGCAAGCATGGATCTTGATGCCTCTATTAAGGTCATATTCTTTCTTTCAGCAACCCCATTTTGTTGTGGGGTTCTTGGATTGCTATGGTCCCTTTTTATCCCTTTAGACTGACAAAGTTCTATTAATACAACATTTTTGAACTCTGTCCAATTATCACACCTAATACCTTTGACCTTTTTGTTTAGCTGGTTTTCAATAAGGGCAATGAATTCTTTTAAAATTGGAGATATTTCATCTTTAGTTTTCAAAAAGAATACCCAACAAAACCTGCTATAGTCATCAGTGATTACCAGGCAGAAGTACTTATGATCAATACTTCTGATTTGAGTTGGACCAAATAGATCCATGTGTAGCAACTGAAGAGGTTCTGAGATGGTGCTCACAGCTGTAATGGCTTTGTATGAGGCTCTGTGTTGCTTTCCTTTGTTACAGGCAACACAATTGTGTTCATTGGTGAAGACTTTTGAAGGAAGTCCTTGAACAAGACTAAGTTTAGAAAGCTTATTAATGGTCTTGAAATTCACATGAGCCATCCTTCTATGCCATCTTGTAGATTCATCCTGGGATACTTTAGCCACCAAACATGTTAGATCACCTTCAGGTTGGATATCATTCAAATTGAATGTGTACAAATTGTAGTTTCTATGAACTCTCAGTAGAATGGTTGTATATTCTGGAAGTTTGAAGTCTTTAGAGAGCACAAGACATTCATCCTCAGAGAAGAAGACTTTGTTCTTGGTGTCACAAATTTGTGAGACTAAGAATAAGTTAAAATGTTGCAGTTCCTTCACATAGTATACATTCTCAAAATCCAACAGAGGTGTTCTTATGGTGCCTTTCCCAGTGATTCTACCATCTCCTCCACCAAAAGTCACATTTCCTCCTCTTTCTATGGGTACAAAATCATGCATCATTTCCTTGTTTCCTGACATGCTCTTGGAACAACTACTATCTACTATACCTACTTCTTTACTTTTCAGAGGATGATCCTACAACAACAAAAATATATACAAAATGTTAGTACACATTGGAGACTCAAGTCATTACTGACTTGAGCCTGCCTTGTGGATCATAAGAGTTAGGCCATGTAGATGTATAAGATCCACCATTGTTCTTGGAACTTCTTTGAAAATTAGGTCCCTTTTTAGTCCAAGAACAACCTGCTGAGGGCTTCACAGCAGTATCCCAATATCCTCTCCCAACATTCATTGAGTCAAAATATCTAGGCCAATAACCATTTTGAAAATAAGAACTAATTGGTCTCACATATGGTCTAGCAACAGGTCTTCTCCAAGCAGATGGAGAATGTTCATCAGCAAAATTGTGTTTGATGTGTCTATAAGTTGCTTGTGGAACAAAAGATGGTATATCATTAATATTTTTCCACATTGGTTTAGGTTTCTTTTGACTAGCACAGACACCCATTCTTTGCTCATGAAAATTACATTCCTTAATCAAATGAAATTTACTTCCACACATAAAACATTTCTTCTTTTTAGAAGATTTATTTAAAGTGAAAAATGTTCCATTACATGCAAAAGCATTCAAACCACAAACATTAATAGAATTGTTTTTGACAGAATTAAAAACATTGTTTTGCAAGGAATTAAATGACAAGTCTTCAAAGGAAACTTTCTTTGAATCAGCAGAAACTCTAATAGGCTTGTAGGGAGTCTTGGGTGAGGTCTTGGGAAGGTCTGACTTTTCACTTGAATCACAACTGGTATATGTAGTAGACCCTTGATCAGAGGACTTATCACTGTCAGAACAGGAGACAAAGTCAGTAGATTTAGAATCAGGGTCTGGTAAGTCACTTGACTTTTTGCCATAAAGATGGTGTGATCCATCAAAGTCAATAGAGATGGAAAGGTCAGTGGGCATATGTTATCCTCTAATAGGACCAGATACAGCATGTAAACTACCTTCTTTTACATAATTAGCTAATCCTGCTGGTGTAGATTTACCCAAATCATTCCTAGCTTCTAAACCAACATACTTCTTAAAACCTAAACCTATTCCAGAGTTTACAGATTGACTACCAAAGAGTAAGCTAGCTAAATTGTCACCTGATATTAACCATGTTTTATGTCTAGCTACTTCCTCATCTAGTTTCTCTTTCAGCACTTGGTTTTCTGAAACTACATCAGCTTTTTCTTTCTCAGTACACCTTAAATCAATCTCAGTACATTCTAATTCACTTTCTAACACCCTTATCTTTTCATCATAAGCAAGCTGATTCTTTTGAAACCAAATTTTTTGTCTTTCTAAAGTTTTTAAAGCCTGTTTATAAGCCTCAACTTCTACATAACATTCATTATATTTAGGTTTCAATTCATTATAAGCTTCCTTAAGTTCATATATCTTTCACTACAACCAAAAACACAGTTATGTACCTGAGAGATGCCCATAAAAGCAACTTGATCATGCTGATCCTCTGTCGTACAACTTGCCAGCATAGTAATCTGCTTAGAACCAGAAGCTTCATCATTAACAGGCTCATGAACCATCCAGTTGACATGGTCATCCAGAGTGACTAAAGCTTTGGAAGATCTAGCTTTGGAGGTTCCAGCTTCCACTTGATTCTGCTGATAGGTTGAATATCTAACCTCATCACCAGTCTTCCTATCCTTGCATTCTCTTGAGAAGTGACCCATCTGACCACAAGTATAGCACTTGACCTTTCTTCTGTCAAATCTAGCTGGATCTCTTCCCTTGAAACCAAACTTTCTCCCAGACTTATTCTCAAACCTCTTGATGTTCACTGAAAGCATGGCCACATGCCACTTCAAGTTCATCTCTTCCATATCAAGTGGATCCAGCTGTTCAAAATCCTCATAAGCTAGGTGCTGCTGTTTTTCATAATCAGCAACAAAGGAGTGAAGTACATCTTCCAATACACCACTGGATTGTGGTTGAGAATTTGATTTAGTGGTGATGTGGGAAGATGATGTTGAGGAGTATGGGCTTGAGTTATGAGTCACCTGATTGGATGAGGTGCTCACAAAAGCTGAGTGAGTGGATGTACAAATGGGACTTCTGACATCAGGCTCAAGAGATTTAAGTCTGTTGTAGAGATTGTCAAAAGAGAGCATATCCAATCCACCTTTAGCTTTCAGTGCAATGCTTACTTGTAACCAAGATGGTGGCAAAGATCTTAGAAACTTAGCTTTGCAATCCTCATTGTCTGGTCTAGCCTTCAGTGATTTAATTGACTCAAAATCCTATGAAACCTGTCATAACCCTTGTGAATGCCTTCTTCCTCAGATATTTGGAATTCTTGAAACTGCTGTTTCAGCATGGATTTCTTCATCCTCCTTGACTCCTCATTTCCACCAAATCTAGCCTTAATTGCCATCCAGATTTCCTTAGCATCTTCCATGAAGTGAAAGTCACCCATGTGATCATCTGGTATAGCCTGAAGAAGAATAGTTCTAACTTTATTCTCTCTCTGAACAACTAGTATCTCTTCAGCAGTTTTGAGCCCAAGAATGGTAACTAGCCCATCAGCATCTTTGACGTGTTTCTTCAAGCTGTGATCCAATTTTGCATTTTCATAGCCCACAATTCATACTCCTCTGCATTCTTAAGGTATGGGAATTTGGCATTACTGTTTGTGAGAGCTAGTTGTTGGAAAGATGTGGTGTTTTGGTTCTGAGTAACATCTGATTCATCATCTGATCCAGCCATTGGTTATGTTGATTGTTTTGGTTGTTTTTGGTTGTGAGGGTGTAAGAAAGATGTTCTTAGTATCACAGAGACTCTCCCGAGTCTCTGATGCCACTTGTTAAACCTTAGACCTTGATAGATCTTTGAGCACTCGTGGATCGTTAGGAATGCTTATGTAATCACAAACACACTAATAGAAAGTCTCTATAACTTGTATTCTAAAGCAGAAATAAACACAATTATAAACATAGAATACTAAGAATGCTTTGATCCTCTATGGATCTTTTTAATAATACTAAAAGTTGTTTTTCGAACGTGTATCCAATACATAATAATGTGTTCCTTTTATAAACAAGGAACCCTAAACCGTTTCACAAGAAACGTATCTTCTATAAACTCAAAGAGATGCATTATCACTTCTTAATAAAACTCATGCATATCCTAACTAAATAACAAACTACACGTAATATCTATATCCGCAGAACAAACTATGCGGAATCTACTCTTCAGTAGAAATACTCTTCAGCAAGAACCAGCTCTTCAGCAGGAACCTTCAGCAGTATCCTTCAGCAGAATTCTTATTTAGCAGAATTCCCAACAATTACTTTTCTTTTTCAATTATTTTACTTTTCTTAAATTATTTAGTTTCTTTACTTAAGTGATCGAGGTAAAGGATACAAAAGTTTTGATTAAACGAATAGTGGTGTAAAATCTTTTATATAATAAAACAAAATCCCAAGTAGGGACTTTTTCATTTTGAAAAACTCAATCTTCCCTTATTAAGTAATAATTTAATTAGTAAAATATTTCTATTTAATAAAAAAAAAACCCAAATACTTCCTTAGTTGGCAACTTTTACATTAAAATTCATTTTTCTAATCAGATGTGTAAACAAAACAAAGATACACATGTACTTTGTGGCTCATAATTGATACTTTTGGACCTAAAAGAAAACTAGAAAAAAAAAAACCGCACCCTTTGCCTTCGTCACCATATCCACTGTGATTGAAGAAGGGTTTAATAAAATACCATATCAAATTTAATACGAATACACAGATAGTCACGACCTATTTCTTCTTTTTAGCCCTCAATTCACCAAAACTCTAAGTCAAAATTGGGATTGAAGAACTAAAATGTCCTATTCAGTTATTTACATAAATACTCTAAAATCGAGGATATAGTTTACGATTCAGGTGAATTTTAGAACCTTTCGAGGATGTATTTGCTTTTTATGTATTTCAGTCAGATTCGTGTTTGTTTAATTGGGGATTCTTGGCTTGGATAGGCTTACTTTAAAACCAAACTTATGAATGTGGGTTTAGTCAACAAGTAATTAATTTGTTGATTACAGGTGAAAAAAAAATTAAAAACTTTGTTGGAGATTAAGGTCAGACTGTTATAATATTAACAATTACTGTAGTAATTAATTGTTCTAACAATGTTTCTGGAATATCTATAATTGATTACGTTATAAAATTAATGAATTCTGAATTTAAGATCTACAGAGTATGACATGATAATTATATGATTATTGTGATTTTTAAGTTTTAGTGTTTTGGGTATATACTCTATAGAGAAACTACTATCTGTGTTTAGGACCTGCTTATCAGATATGTTTATGTTTTATGTAATAATAAGAGGCGTTTGATTTTTTATATTGTCATGTTAAATATGATGCAGGTGATTCTATGATGGTTGTCATCGAACATTATTACGTTATTAAAACCGTGTTGACATTAGGTATTTCATCAATTTGTTTCTACCTTAACCATAGATAGAGGACAATTAACAGAGATTGTGTATAAGGGCGCACATGATCATCCCAAACCTCAACCTAGCCGTCAATTTAGTGCTGGTGCTCTTATGCCATCACAAGAGGAAACTTTAATATGCATCTTAACAAGTTAAGGTAACTGGAGCGGCTTTTAATGCTCTTCATTCTTAATTAGAGATGGCCTTTTTACCCATTATGTATGGGTCATTTTGGATTTATGTTCTATCTCAGGTTGGTCGAATGGGGCAAAATGAATGAATTTAGCTCTAATGGCATGGGTCAATTGGGTATCCCATGCTTCTTCAGCACTTAATTCCCTGAAGTCCCCATTGGCAAAATCCTCAATGCGCATTTGGTCATATTGGCCAACACGATAGTAAAAGGTTCGGGTTAGGAATGCTAAAGCGAAACTATGATGAGGGAATTTTTGGAGTAAATTTCTAAAACGAGTCCATGCATCATATATGGGTTCATCTCGATATTGTTTGAAATTCGAGATGTCAATAGGGTAGAATGGCCTTTGTGGTTGGTGGTATAGTGGATTCGCGTACTCCATAATGGTGAACGGAAGAGTCAATGGAAATTACGAACAAATACACAAAGAAAAAGATAGACTAAAGAAAACTTAAAAAAATAAAAATAAAATCTCACTAGAAAGGAATCTAGCAAGTAGACCTAATAAAAAGAGATTCTAACCTAGACAATAACTATTTCCCAGGCTACGGCGCCAAAAACTCGATGTGTGTCGGAATCGCACCAGGTTTTACCTCTCTAGGGATCTTGAGAAGCTTACAACCCCCAGCAGGCAGTGTACCTGATCGTTGTAGTATAGTATAGTGACAAGTACCGGGGGATTGATCGTTCAGCTAGGAATAGTGTCGCTAGGATTAGAAAACCTAAATACTAGTTCTAAAGGTGAGGGATGATTCGTTTTGTATTTTTATATTTTTTAGAAAGCAATTAAAAATATCGGGTTTGAAGGATTTGGGCAGAATTAGTTGCTAGTCAACTAACCCAATACTAAAGATGCAATCAAAATAAAATACTAAAATTGCAAATAAACTAAATTAAACTAAGGTTGTGAGCAATAAGTGGAGAAAATGAGTTTACTTAGATTTCACTACTCCCTAGACATCTTTTACATGTTAATTACTTGTTATAGTTGCATGGATGACGGATTGTATTCCTTAATACCATTCATGGGGTGGCGCACTTAACTCCCCAATTCTATGAGCTCTTATCTTCTCCTATGCCATGCCCAGCACAACCATAGGGATTATAAACAGTGGCTCATGCATTAAATACAACCAATAAAGACCTAGTGCACATCGGTTCATGTTTCCTAAGACGTTCAAGCATGTTACCATTTGGAGATCTGCCAGGTTTCTTAAGCCTAACATCAAATTCATTCATCCAAAACAATTATAAACAAGTAATCAACACATAATTAACATCTAGGTTTCATTAGATCCAAGCAAACACAAGATAGATCTAGCCTAGCATGATGGAATTAAGACAAGAACAAGATATAGACAACCAACACATAGACATATTGATTGATTTAAAAGAATACTTATCTCAATTACACATGAAAGGTATCAAGGGCTTAGAACCCTTGAAAAACCTGTAAAATTTGCACCAAGTTCGTACTTAGGGTTTCTCCAAAACTTCTCTCTTTTTAATGTGAAAATTAGAAAACTATATATAGGAAATAGGGTCTGACGGCGTCAAGACAAATCTTGTGACGCCGTCACCTCGCCGCCAAAATACTTCTCGGACTGCCTTGATCTACTTTTGACGCCGTCATGTGTTATGCATTTCCAGGCCGTCATGCATTTTACTCTTGACGCCCTACTTCGTGACGCCGTCAAATCTGTACTGGGTCGTCATGGAAATTACTCTTGACGCCGTCAGAAATTCCTTCTTGACGCCGTCACCTACTGTTCCCAGCAAGGAAAATTAAGACTTTGGCGTTTTCTTCACTTTTATGCTCCAAAAACGTCCGAATTGCTTCCTTTTCCAGATTTCACTCCCAAAGTACCTAAAATCACAAAAGGAACGATTTAGGGAAATATTTGATCAAATAAATTCAATTCCGGGCTTAAATGACCCCCTAAAAGTGGTTCATTTTTCGCCTCATCACATGTATGATGAGACGAAAAGTGTACCACTTTTAGGGGGTCATTTAAGCCCAAAGTCGAGATTATTTGATCAAATATTGCCCTAAATCGTTCCTTTTGTCATTTTAGGTACTTTGGAGAAGAAATCTGGAAAAAGAAGCATTTTAGACGTTTTTGGAGCGAAAAAGTGAAGAAAACGGCAAAGTCTCCAAATCAAGCTGGAAATAGTGTTTGACGGCGTCACGCTTTGGAGGTGACGGTGTCACGTTATGGCAAAGAGGTGGGTAAAAAGATATAACATACGCCAGAATGTTTTTGGACTTTAACACGTGACGGCGTCACCAAGGCCGTCACGTGTAATTTACTCTTGACGACCATGAGAAGAATAATATTTGATGGCGTCAAATCTGGATCTAGGCAATACAAGAGTTTCTTTAGCGGCGAGTTGACGGTGTCAGAATTTACACGTGACGCCGTCAGCCCCTAAAATCTATATATAGTTTTCTAATTTTCATGTATTAGGAGGGGAATTTTAGAGAGACTTTTGGCAGAACTTGTGGGGAAACCCTAGGTCGAATTTTATAGGGTTTTTCACCCTTTCATCATCCATGTTCTAATAAAGATAAATTTTCCAATAATCATTCAATATGTCTATGTGTTATCTGATTCTATCTTATGCTTGTCTTTACTTTAACATGCTAGGCTAGGTTTTCTTTGTGTTTGCTTAGATGTAATGAAACTTAGCTATTGATTATTGGTAGGTTGTTTGTTATTAATTGTAATTGATGAATAATTTCGATGTTAGGCTTAAGAAAACTGGCAGACTTCCAATTGGTAACATGCTTGAATGTCTTAAGAAACATGATCGGATGTGTACTATGATTAATTGGTTGTATTTAATGCATAAGTAACTACTAAGGAGGCCATGCTAGGAGCTAGTATTCGGCTCGACATAGGAAGATGTAGAAGCTTATAGAGTTAGGGAGGATCGTACACGGCCATACGAATGGTATTAAGGAATATAACCCATCATCCATGCAATTGTAACAAACTAATCAACTAGTAAAAGATAGCTAGGGAGTAGTGAAATCTAAGTAAACACGTTTCTCTCAATATTGTTTTTCTCCACATTTACTTTCTTGTTATTTTATTTTTATTGCATTAGTAGTTAATTGGGTTAGTTAACTAGCAACTAATTCCGCCCACTCTTCCAAAACCCAAGATTTTTACTTGCTTTCTAAAAAACTATAAAAATACAAAAAGAATCATCCCTCACCTCTAGACCTAGTTTAATTAATTTTTTATAAAACCTCGCAAAAATTCGTATAATTAACTTCGGTTAATTAAATAAATAATCTCTGCCATTATTGTAATCACCATTTTTACGGGGAAATTTAAAATTTTCTTAGTATATTAAAATGGTCACGATTACGATATTACAAAATTCGTCAAACGACAAAACAAGTTCTCGACACAATTAACAAAATATTAATAATTCACTAATCCTAATTAATAAAACTAATTATAAACCAAACGGGCCTTAATAAAATTTCAGCCCAAACTCATCACTCGTTCACTGTTCACCGGCCCAAGGCCAGAAGCCCACTTTCTAAATCTTATTTCTTATTTGATCGACTAATCTAGCTCCAATTCGCCTCGCGTATTCCAAATTTTTACACACCACACCTATATATTTTTGCACCATCTCGTTCACCACCTAGCCAAATATTAGTGTGTCAAATCTCAAGTTCATTGGACGACGGTTGATACGTTTTTAAGTGGCAAAGTGATTGACGAAAAATCATATCAATCGATTCATATATTATTCAAAACTTAATCGTTTTAATCCCGGTTTGTTTCTAAATGATCCTAATAATATTTCAAGCATGTTTTCATTTTAAATATCATCTATGATCAACCATAATCGAGTAGTACGAGATTAAGCAAATCGTTTATGGATAAAAATTGTGGTCGACATGTATATGTGAATCACCAAACAATCACCTCAATTCTAGCTCTCACATTCCTTAGTTTAGTAATATATTTCGTCCTAGAATCTAAGTGTTACTGACATTGCATAGTACAAGATGTTTCCTTGAGTTATTTCGCACCATACGATTCATTCAAATGATACATATATACGTTCCATGCATGCACTTGCTTCTCCTCATTCTCAAACTCTCTCACATATTCATTCTTCCTAAAAATCACTCTTACAAGCCAGGAATCGATTGCACTATTGTTTGGAAGCAAGAAAAGGGTTATCGGGTTTAATATATACGTATAACGTTTGGGTTATACGTTAGACGAGATTTTCTTGTGTTCCATCCTTTCACTCTCGATTCTCTATTACCTCAAAGGTGTTGTAAGTTGTTTCCTACTTGTTTTCATCAAGTTCACACGTTAAATATATCACATGCATCATGTTCATTTTTATTCGATTTTATATAAGCTTTATATATATTTTTACGTACGTATATATTTGTAGCAATACTAAACGTGACTAGCCTCTATCTTGGAAGGCCTAGGAGTCACGTAGCACACGTATTTCACGTTAGTTTCATGTTACATGCATCAAACGAATCCATTTTTGAACCATATCCATCGTATGAAATTTTACTTAAATACTTAGAAAATATTCTAACTTTTTCACATATATTGAAACGTCCCAACTACGCTACAAAACTCACGTATAACTCGAAAAATCACATAACAAGAGTACCATATTATTACTCGACCTAATAGACCACCTAGAAAACTATCAACTTCATTAAGGTAACATGTAAAAATACTCACGTCTCGACATATAAATTTGACCAATTTGAATCGGCATTCACAAAGTTTTCAAAATCAAACTTAGTTAAGAAAATTTAATATGTTCGAGTGGGCTTAATTAAGACCCAACAAGAAGTAACGAAATATAAGCCCACTGGGCCCATATGAAATATTTTTAGAATCACAAAAGTAGCCCAAGTCCCGGCCCAAAACATTTTTCATGCCCTCGCCTCTAAAAATCTAAATGGGCTTTTGTTTGGTTCGATTAAGGCCCATAAGCTAAAAAATAAGCTTTTCATAAAATAAGCTTGTTATTGACTTAATAAGCTACGGAAATTTTTATAAAATTTTTATAATCATTTTGTAATTTTGGACTAAAAATTTAACGCGACGACACCTAAAAGGACTAAACCTGCCAAACATTAAAAACTTGGACTAAAACAGTAAAAACAGAAAGTTTAGGATAAAAATTGATATTATATAATGTTCCAAGCTTAGATTGTAATTTTGGACAAGTAGTGGACTATAATTGTAAATTAGATACGAAAAGGACTAACGGTGTAACGCTAACGCCGTTAGTATAAAAAGTGTGAAAATGGAAAAAGGGCAAGGACTAAACATAATCTATTTGACATCCTCACTTATTTTATATTCTCGTAAATTTATTCCTTATTGCATTTAAACTTTCGTTTATATATATATATATATATATATATATATATGGGAATATATTAGCTACAATTCTATTGTAGCCAACTCCCTACAATTTGTGCTACAAATTGTGGGTCCCTGAGTACTTTTGTGGGTCCTGACTTTTTTCTGTGGGTCTCAGATTCATTTTGTTGTGTATTTTAGAGAAGGATTGTAGCCAATTGGCTACAATTATTGTAGCCAAGTTATCCCCTATATATATATATATATATATATATATATATATATATATATATATATATATATATATATATATATAGTTAACGTAACGTTAATAATATATATAACGATATTTCAAAAGTTAATATTTTACTTACAATTAAAAAGGTAAAACTTCGATGGATAATTTAAATAAAGTATTTTATCATATCATTGCATGGCATAATCATTTCACTGCACATCATCTATTCATCATAACGAATAAATATTATTCGTTATTCGTTCGTATTTACCAAATAGTATTTGGTCAAATTCTCAGATAAATTTATTTATCAGGTTCCGTATCAAAGACGTTTCCATAATCATTCTCATAATCTCATCCTACTTTATTTTCATCATTTCCGTATCAATTCAGGTGAGTCATAGCCCCATTTCCAATACTTGTTTTTAAACTCATTGGGGGAGATACATGCTTACATATACTTTGATAAATTGATAAGTATATGAATAAAATACATGATTCTAATCAATTTCCTAATTGATATTCAATTAATATGGTTTGTAATTTAAGATTATGATATATACGATACTTGACGAAATACTTAATTAAAATACTGATACTCATATGATAATGCTTCCAATTTGATTATTGTAATATGTGATATATATATTTTACTGATGATTTACTTGACTAAAATACTGATACTCATATGAAAATGTTTTCAATTCGATTATTGTGGTATGTGATATACATGTGTTACTGGCGAAATACTTAAACTGAATTACTGATACTCAAACGATAATATTCCCAAACTGATTACTGTGGTATAATACTTGATTACATGATGTTATTCTGAATGATCCCATTATTACATTGATATTGCCTAAGTTACCTTATCGCCATAAAGTCCCTCAATCATGAGCCATTAATCACTGTTAAGTGGGCGCGAATATAGTGAACAGATTCGAAACCTGTTAAGGATTAACCTCCTGTCCCACTAATACTTGACGGAATGCCATTTGCAAATCGTTAGTCGTATTAGTCGTGATACACTATATTCGTAGACAAATAGGAATTGGCAAATCACCTATTATTAGAGGGCAAAATTTATCATTGATTTGATAAAACACCTCTTTTGGTTAAGCTTGTGTGTCATGAGGCTTGGGGCAATATCTATAAAGGAAATGTATGCTTTCAACATATATTTAGATACAGCTGTATAGGAATTTGACCATACGTGAATTGTATATCTGATTAAATTAGCATCATAAGTTTCCAGCTCATGTTAGGATTATAGATCCCTTATTTAAATGTGATTGAATACTTATATGATTTATTTGTGATTATAGTCAATATACTTAATACTTGTTTCATTACTGTTTGTATTTTATCAATACCAAATATTCCTGAAATCTAACAAAATAAAGGGTTTTCCATAAAACTCTATGAACTCACCAACCTTTGTGTTGACACTTTTAAGCATGTGTATCTCAGGTAATTTAACGGAGCAGGACAAGACACAGAGTGGGCATTTATTACTCTGATAAATTAAAATGGTGTAAAAATCAAATTTGTCATTTTTACAAGCCTTTATATCTTTTAATAAGATTTTAAATCAATTGTGTTATCTTTTTATCAAAAATAGTATTAGAGTGACAAATAACTTTCAAAACGCTTCTTTTAAGCCGTTTTATGAGATTAAAACTTCGATCCTCCACGTAACACCCAAATTGCTTTTCCGCTGCAACAAACTTAAATTCGGGGGTGTTACAGATTGGCATCAGAGCTACAGTTATAGAGAATTAAATGTTTTCAAACATTAAAACTATAACTATATTTTCAAAATAAATGATTTTACACCATACCATTTTATGCCCTCCGTGTCTGCAGACTGCCGTGCTCCATACTTTATCGGTTGAGATTATCTTACATGTTTAGAAGTTACTCTTATACAATTATTATTTCATCTGTACTGTTATATCTTTAATATACAAAATACTCATAAAATATTATTTTCGGTTACTACTGTAGCATGTCTTCAGGAACGCCCGTGAATATCAAAACTACTCTCCATAATACTAATACCTCATCTATCAATAAAAATTCTCCGAATACTGAAGATCCTTACGTACAAATATCACAATCCCAACCTAATATAGAACTCACTTAGAGATCACCTCCGTCGTCACCTATTCGTTCACCTTTACGTCAAAAACTCAGGAGAGCTACCGAATCATATGAAGATTTGATTGGTGGCCAGGCAACATCTGAAGTTGGACAAGGTTCAAGCCAAGAGATATCATGGAAGAATGTTGAGCCAAATTCTCCGTTACCATATACTTCAGATTCTACAATACCAGATTCTCCAAATAATTTATCCTCACCTAACTCTCCCGACTACGATATAAGCACTCCTGAAACAATATGGAATCTTATTTATCGACAAGCCGTCATATTGGATGCTCACACTGAACAGCTAAAAGGGTTACGACCAACTCAATTTGAATGGTACGACCGTAACCTTGACGCATTGTTCAAGAGGGCGGATGCTGAGAGGCGAACAATGTGTGAGTTAGGAATAAAGATTAATGAAATAAAGGACAACACCAATCAGGAGCTTGGAAGTTTGGACTCCAGGGTTCGTTGTGCAAGAAGAGAACACGGTCATACACATGTAAGAATTGGAGATATTGAGAGAACCCTATGGATGGCCAGAGATGCAGCCATAAACCAGGGTCAAAAGATTGCCGCATTAGAGAATATGTTGGCAAATCAAATGAACATGTGTCAAGAACGTTTCTCAAACATGGAAGCTGCACAACTTGAACTTGAGAAAGAAATTAGATATTTACGTCAGAGGCGTAACTAATCTTAAGTTTACAAGTTTCCTTGTTATTCCTACTAAACCAAATAGATTTGAGTAATATTTCATGTAATGTCCAATAATTCTGAAACTTCAGAACGTGTAATCAAAACATATTGTATAATAACATCCTTTCTGTTATATCTCTATGTTATGAATCAATCTTTTCTTTCGTATCAATCTTGCATGTGATGAATCCTCATATTTTCATGCAAAAATCTCATCATTTGTTATTTTCTTTGATAACCAAATGATTCTATTCAGATCAATGGAGTATTAATAAAAGATCTTGTATCGTTTATCTTAAAAAAAAACAATTGGTCAAGTTATTAATATTCTATTTGCATCTGTAATATTATTCAAATCTACCGTAAGATTTCTTACAAATTGTTAAGATTTCTTAAACTTACCATAATTAACCTAAAATTTTAAGAATCGTCTAAATACCAATTTTTGAAAGGGGATTTAAAGAATGAAGAAAAGATTATTGAGTTTTAATTTTAATAGACAAGTCGGTTTGTACCTTAGTAATCCCATATCAAGAGTTGATCATTGATAAATGATACAACAAAGACATATCTTGAAATTAGATTACAGTAGGGAGTCAATTCAGTCTATCATCAATGAAATAATTTACTTCATTATTTAAATTATTCTGATATTATATGGATTCTAATGTTGAGTTTCATTTATGTTTACAGAAAATGGACAACATGAACAATGCATATCAATCATCATCAGAAATCACCATGACTCCTGGAGCTATCCAGAAATTGGTAAAAGACATAGTGTCGGTGGTACTAGAAGGGACTACCGTAGTTTATCCGAGAAGAGAGACGGGTATACTTGGTAATCAACACCCTGCAAGTTTCATGAAGTATAGGCCACCCCACTTAAAGATTCAAGAAGGAATGATCAACCCTACCATCAACCATCATCAAGGAATTAGGCATGGGATTATACCAAATGGAAATAATCAAAAGAGGAAACTCCCCGAGATAGGAACCATCAACCCCATCTACTGCAACATCATCAATGCTCAAGACCGTTATCGTAAACATCTAGAAGATCGTATGGAGTATCAACGTCAGCTGGAACACAATCAGAAAGCTAATAGAAATTGCCTCGTCACACCTATTACTGGAAGTGGTTATCGTGGAAATTTACCCTGGTGTCAAAAATGCAACCAGCATCACACCGGAATCTATAGGGTTAAATGCACGAAATGTCAGAAAACAGGTCACCAGGCAATTAGCTGCAGGACTAAGGACATGAAAGTACAACCAACAACAATTGTAGGCCATGGATGTGGTGGACAAGGTCATCATGTGAGACGATGTCCAAACTACAATGTTAATTGGAAAGCCAAGACCTTTACAAGAAAATGAAGAATCTTTAAAGACCTTGATAGTATCGAGGGAATGGCAACTAGATTTACACAGATGAATAAATTCCTGTTGTAGATAAATAAAATCTAGTTTAAAATTTCCTAAGTTGTATCTCTTTCCTGTATTTCACTTCAAGTTACGATGGATGTAACTTAAGTATAACAATAATCTTTCAACTGTATCGAAAAATCTTCCTTGTAATATTTCCATAATAATGATAATCTATGTTAAATTCAATTTCTGTCCCACATATCAAATGACAATATACTATATTTACTCCATAAAATTTTGATTTATAACATCAACCCTAAAATTTTCTACTTTATTTTTAAAAGGAATTACGTGTTATATTATAAAAATAACACGTTGAACACCATCTAAAACAATTTATAGAAATATATGATTGAACCAAACATCACATCATTTGGTCCTCAATTATACATAGCCTGATCAACTATGTCTAATTTAGGAAGAATTATGTTATGAAAGGAACAATGATATTTTCAAAATTTTAAATAACAATCTTCATTCAAAAGCAAAATATAGAGCAAAAATAAACTGTTCATAAACAATACATTGAACAACCCATAATAAATACCTATCTTATCTTATCACCATTATGATAAGAAATCAACAAAAGTACAAGCAAGAAAAACACAAATAATTCACAAAAACTGATAAAAGACATCAATAGCGAAAATTTTATTAAAATCCATAAAAGTTAATACATAAACAAATAATTAGCATCGGAAGTGCTATTGTTACAATTATTACAATATACACCAAGGAATCTTCAATAGGTTAATCCGCTATGACAAATAAGACTCCCACCAACAAACAATAGCAAGAGCCACCACAGGATGAATAATATTGATACAAATTCTTAAACATAAAAACAAAACGAGTTTTATTTCTTATTCGTTACAAGTACATAGAAACATAACAAGAACTTAATTCAAAACAACCCAAGCTCAAGATATTACCCCCAAATCTTGTAAAAATACTCACGTCTCGACATATAAATTTGACCAATTTGAATCGGCATTCACAAAGTTTTCAAAACCAAACTTAGTTAAGAAAATTTAATATGTTCGAGTGGGCTTAATTAAGGCCCAACAAGAAGTAACGAAATATAAGCCCAGTGGGCCCATATGAAACATTTTTAGAATCACAAAAGTAGCCCAAGTCCAGGCCCAAAACATTTTTCATGCCCTCGCCTCTAAAAATCTAAATGGGCTTTTGTTTGGTTCGATTAAGGCCCATAAGCTAAAAAATAAGCTTTTCATAAAATAAGCTTGTTATTGACTTAATAAGCTACGGAAATTTTTATAAAATTTTTATAATCATTTTTGTAATTTTGGACTAAAAATGTAACGCGACGACACCTAAAAGGACTAAAACTACCAAACATTAAAAACTTGGACTAAAACTGTAAAAACAGAAAGTTTAGGATAAAAATTGATATTATATAATGTTCCAAGCTTAGATTGTAATTTTGGACAAGTAGTGGACTATAATTGTAAATTAGATACGAAAAGGACTAACGGTGTAACGCTAACGCCGTTAGTATAAAAAGTGTAAAAATGGAAAAAGGACAAGGACTAAACATAATCTATTTGACATTCTTACTTATTTTATATTCTCGTAAATTTATTCCGTATTGCATTTAAACTTTCGTTTCTATTTATATATATATATATATATATATATATATATATATATATATATATAGTTAACGTAACATTAATAATTTATATAACGATATTTCAAAAGTTAATATTTTACTTATGATTAAAAAGGTAAAACTTCGATGGATAATTTAAATAAAGTATTTTATCATATCATTACATGGCATAATAATTTCACTGCACATCATCTATTCGTCATAACGAATAAATATTATTCGTTATTCGTTCGTATTTACCAAATAGTATTTGGTCAAATTCTCAGATAAATTTATTTATCAGGTTCCGTATCAAAGACGTTTCCATAATCATTATCGTAATCTCATCCTACTTTATTTTCATCATTTCCGTATCAATCTAGGTGAGTCATAGCCCCATTTCCAATACTTGTTTTTAAACTCATTGGGGGAGATACATGCTTACATATACTTTGATAAATTGATAAGTATATGAATAAAATACATGATTCAAATCAATTTCCTAATTTATATCAAATTAATATGGTTTGTAATTTAAGATTATGATATATACGATACTTGACGAAATACTTAATTAAAATACTGATACTCATATGATAATGTTTCCAATTTGATTATTGTGGTATGTGATATATATATTTTACTGATGAATTACTTGACTGAAATACTGATACTCATATGAAAATGTTTTCAATTCGATTATTGTGGTATGTGATATGCATGTGTTACTGGCGAAATACTTAAACTGAATTACTGATACTCAAACGATAATATTCCCAAACTGATTACTGTGGTATGATACTTGATTACATGATGTTATTCTGAATGATCCCATTATTACCTTGATATTGCCTAAGTTACCTTATCGCCATAAAGTTCCTCAATCATGAGCCATTAATCACTGTTAAGTGGGCGCGAATATAGTGAATAGATTTGAAACCTGTTAAGGATTGACCTCCTGTCCCACTAATACTTGACGGAATGCCATTTGCAAATGGTTAGTCGTATTAGTCGTGATACACTATATTCGTAGACAAATAGGAATTGGCAAATCACCTATTATTAGAGGGCAAAATTTATCATTGATTTGATAAAACACCTCTTTTGGTTAAGCTTGTGTGTCATAAGGCTTGGGGCAATATCTATAAAGGAAATGTATGCTTTCAACATATATTTAGATACAGCTGTATAGGAATTTGTCCATACGTGAATTGTATATCTGATTAAATTAGCATCATGAGTTTCCAGCTCATGTTAGGATTATAGATCCCTTATTTGAATGTGATTGAATACTTATATGATTTATTTGTGATTATAGTCAATATACTCAATACTTGTTTGTAACACCCCCAAAATACCGCAGCGGAAGACTGTGTCATTGGGATGCTACTTCAGGGCACAAAGTACAAGGTATAGAAAACGAACTCTAAATGAGACGTTTTTGAAAAGTTACCATTCGAATTGATAAAAGTCATAGTTTACAAAACAAAGATCCCAAAGTAGAATGATACATAAGTTTTTAAAGTGTATCGAATGGTAAACGATAAAAGTGAAAGTCTCCAAAAGCATGCCCTAAGACTCTCAGCTCCATACACCTGCTATCGCCTTTCTAACCTGAGATAAACATGCTTAAAGTGTCAACACAAAGGTTGGTGAGTTCATAGAGTTTGTCTTAATACAGTTGAAAAGCCTATAAGGAATGTTCACCCAGCAAAGACATCGTAAATCCACTCAGTTGCAAGTCCCGTCATAAGAGACTTGTAACCTGTGTGTTCACAACCCACTGCTACAATATAATATGATTAAGATATGTATAAGTTCATAACAACAGTTAAGCAATTAGTAGTGAGTCTACACTTCATCTCCGAAGACCTCACTTAAGTATGTTTGTCTCCATGGTTGTGCCCAGCAACTTAATCTGGGGCCATTGGAAATATGTGTGTATGTCTCCATGGTTGTGCCCAGAAACTTAATCTGGGGCCATTGGAAATATGTATGTATGTATCCATCACAGTTTAGTATAACACAGTTAAGTATAACACAATCACGTATGTATGACATCAAGTATAATGTAATCAAGTATAATGTTATCAAGTATAATGTTATGTGAATTTGTACAAGTAAGCAAGTAGTAGCATGAATCTCCCCCAAAGAGTTGATAAAACAAATAAAAGAGTAGGGGCTATGACTCACCTCGAAGTAATAGTACAATGCTACGGAATGATAAGGACAACAATGATCGGTTAACTGCCGCAACCTAGTATGAATGATGAATGATCTCATTTAGATCACCAAATGATGTTATGAATGTCCATGCTCATGTTTCTATACCACTCTAGTCTTTGGAAAAACACTTGTGTTATCAAAAATATATAATCCAAGAATTTGGAAAAATATTGCTATTAGAAAATATAATAAGCTAGTTGTAATATATATATACTTATATATATATATATATCGTAAGTTTCCATGTTAGCGTTGAAATACTCGAGTTGCAATCCTTGAAATGATGAAAATATACTTGTAATAACTAATACTACATTAGTTATAAATCTTGGTACTTAATATTATGTCTAGCTTATAAAAGTACTTCGTAGTTTTTGTGCCACTTTTATTAAAAGCTGTCAAATAAAAATGGTTTTAGCCGATATTCAAACGTGAATATCTTTGTCGTTACTTGTCCGTTTTACTTGTTCTTTATATCCACGGTTACGTCTTAGTATATAGTAATATATTTTGGAAAGTTCGGCTCCTCCGGGTTACGTCTAAAGTCTCTTTTTGTCCAATGAAAAACGTCCAACAGCAACTAATTTCCAGAAAAATACTTTTCGTCAACAATCTTGCAAAAATCATAACTTCTTCGTTATTAACTCTTTTTAATCCGTTCTTTCGCCTACGGATTCGTTTTTGAAAGTATTTTCTAAAAATTTTGCCAAAGTTCCCTGGGTGTTTACTGATTTTCCAGATTTTCACAAAATGGGACAGCATGTCTAAAATATGTTCCAAATCAAGTTTTCAAGGTTTATAACTAATTTCTACCATCACCAAACCTCTTGTAATCATCACATAGCTAATCTAATCCTACCATACACCTTCTTAGGGTGCCATGGACTCCTAACCAAGTTATTATAGCAAGGGGATTCATAAATAAAAAGTTAGGGTTTGTATGTTTCATTTTTGACAAAATAAGTGGTGGTATAGCTAGTTGTACATGGTTTTTAGCATGGAAATCATGAAATACAAGTAAATATAAGATGTTTCATGTAAAAATAAAGTGGATAACTTACTTGATAAAATGAGATGATTATATGATGATTATGCTTGATGTTCTTGTGTTTTTGTTGCTTGATTCTTGATTAGGCAAGTAAAAGGAACAAGTTTAGTGTTATAACTTATGAAAAATGATCACTTGATCTTGGTGATTAATTTGGGTCGTGGGGATGAAGAGAGGATGGAGAAGATGAGATAAATTTTGATCTTAGCTAAAAAGTGTAGTTTATGATTCATATAATTTGGTAAAGTTAGGTTTTATGTGTTTATTAGTTTAATACTAATGAGTTAATGCATATGGTTAAAAGGGGTGGTTTCATGGCCGGTTTTTGGTGTGAAAAGGAGTAGCCAAATAGGTTTTGAGTTACTAATTAGTCCTAGTGTAGCGTTAAGTGTTATTACGAGTTATTCGTTAAAATCGGGTACCGGGTTTAATAGCAATAAACGTTCACGAAGTTAACCGGGATGAAATAAAGTTATAATAATGTTAAAAACATATTAAAAATATGTTGGGTACATTTACTGAGTGATCGGGTGATTATTGTTTAGTTTCCACGAAAACCGTCGTTATATTCGTACGCGTACGTTATTAATAAAATAAATTTCCAAAATACTGGGTAACTGAATGTTATAAGTTGTATGATGTTAAAATGGATATAAAAATATGTCGGGACCATTGTGGGAATATTTAGATATATTCGTCGTGTATAAACCGGGTGTTAACGTTTACTATAAATACTTATACGTAAAAACGTTAAATGTATCAAATATATAAATTTGAAAATCCTGAGAGTGGTATAACATGAAAATGCTGTTATGATGATATGCAGACTATCTCCAGTCCGTATGCAGTGTACTTAACACTAATGAAATGAATTCGCACCTAAACCAATCCGGTTACGCGAATTTGAATACCCGTAAACTAAATTTACGATGAAATGAGTAATGCAAGTGAATGATGAAAACTTTTCCGGAAATGAATAGTGTTTAGTGAATAGTAAATTTCCCAAATGTTTCTCAGAATATCCAAATGACCTCGAAAATGATGAATAGTAAAACGATGAATAGTGTTTTGATGAATAGTGATTTATGAATAGTGTTTTTCCAAAGTTCCCGAAATGACCTGAAATGACCTGAAATGATGAGTTGTGACAGTCTTCCCCTCTAAAAGGAACTTCGTCCCGAAGTTCAGTTAATGTTAATCAGTTAAATGTGTGTTTAAGAAAATGTGTCAAAGCTTATGTATGTGGGTTTCCTATCCAACTAGGTATGTTCTCGTGGTCAGACTTGATGAGGCAAACCTTCCCAATCCCGAGCATAGTCCTCAAAAGACCTCTTTTAGGTTAATCATTTAGGTAACCGATTTTCACTTAAGCCCACAACCCAATCAAACAAGAACAGTCATGAGATTAAGCTAAATCGGTTTGAGTGATGACTTTAACTTTTAGCTTGATTTTCGCAACCCAATCAAACAAGAACAGTCACTAGAACCAAGCTAAAAATCAAGGTCTGGATTCAACATCCTTGAAAAAGATCTTTTGAAAGATTGGCTCGACTTTGGAATTGCTTACACTAATCAAATTTCTAATGTTAGGGTGACTAAGGTTAATGCTGCTAGGTCTCAGATTAGTCAATGTTGTGTATAGGTCCTATATTAAGACTTAAGTGCCACAAAAATACGCTAGTTGTTCAAGAGAATGTACCCGTTGTGCTATCGCGGACATGTTGGGTGATAGGATTTCCTAGGAAGTAAGCTCTGCCAAGTGCGGGTGGAATCTCATTGGCCTCATCTCGTGGCCCTTCAATTGCTGCTGCTAAGTTTGGACGGTTGCCTCCTTGGTTAAAATTCCTTTTCAACTTAGGACAGTTGTTCCGAAAGTGATCCGGGCTGTTACACTCATAGCATGTCTTTTGGTTCACTGGTTCTCTACACTGGTTTGCATAATGACCAGACTGTCTGCAATTAGCACACATACGGCAGGGCACAGTCTTTTGGTGATGAAAGTTACATTTCGTACATTTAGGATGTTGGCCTAAATACTCTCTCTGACCCGAATTAGTCGCCGCAAAGGTCCTTGCCCTTTTGTTGTCAGTCTGCTTGTTCGACTCGCTTGTTCCCTTCCTTTTATCACTGTCCCTCAAGCTTCCATTTCTAACCATCTCATCTGTCAGAGTCCCTGCTCTCAATATTGCACTCTGAATTGTAGAAGGCTCAGTTGTTTTCACAATCCCACGAATTTCTGGGACAAGGCCATATATGT
Organism: Artemisia argyi; assembly: GCA_030686995.1. Lineage (NCBI taxonomy): Eukaryota > Viridiplantae > Streptophyta > Magnoliopsida > Asterales > Asteraceae > Artemisia > Artemisia argyi. The sequence goes on from CM060703.1 coordinate 4,324,197, forward strand.
ACCTCTCGATCCTCTTGGATTCAGGGGTAACTAGGTGTGGAACTAGTCTGGCTAATTCATGGAATCGATCTGTATAGGCTGCATGACCAGCCCCTATCATAGAGAGATGATAGAGTTCATCCTCCAGCTTTTGCATCTCGTTGTCCGGGCAGTATTCCTCCTTCAGTAATGCCTTAAAATCATCCCATGTCATACCTACAGCTGCCGCTCTACCCCTAGCTTGAATCTGCGTATTCCACCATGTCAATGCCTTTCCTGATAGTAAGCACATGGAATACTTCACCATTTGATGTGCTGCACAGTTACTAATGTCGATCACCGACTCCATCTTTTCAACCCATCGAGTATACACCAACGCGCCTCCTACACCATCGAAATCAATTGGCTTACATGACGTAAATTCCTTATACGTACATCCAGTCCTAATGATGTTGTTGCCATTACCATTCTGGCCTATACCATTGGTGTTGTTAATTCCGCTTTCGTGGTTTGCCAAGTTATTCATATGATCGCCAACTTGAGTGACAATAGTGGGGAGAAAGTTTTCAAGTTGTCGAGCGATGATGGCTTTAAAATCAGTATTTCCACCGTCGTTATTATCATTGTTTTCAACTCCGTGACCACCTCCTCTACCTCCACGTCCACCAGTTCTTCCACCATCGTTACTTGGGTTACTAGTGTCATGAGCAGCTCCTCTACCTCCTCTACCTCCACGTCCACCAGTCCTTCCACCCCTTGGTGTTGCGCCTCCTCGACCAGAGCTACGAGTCACTCTCTTTGGTGCCATGATTTCCTGAGAGGAAGGACATTTAGTGAACGTCAGAGATGAGGGAAAACCGTTGATTATCCAAAGTCTTTACTTAGCATCCTCGTATATAATACCGTGCTACCAGTTGTTTCCTAAGTTGTGCCAACACTGATCTACATCTGCATAGTCATATGTCCACGTGTGTCGTGAAGCACTTATAATTATGTTGGCCACCACAATTATAAATGTTTCCTTTCACAAGTGTACATATCACCAGGCACACATATCTCAGTGGTAGACGTTGCTTAAATGGGCATCTAGGGAATGTCACGCTTAGTACAAAGGAACAAAGGATTCTCCCTTAAGTGTTAAAGTCACCGGGAAGTCTAGTTTCTAACGGTTTCTCCAAAGTATCTAATAGCGTAGGTCTAAAAATAAATTACCAGCAAGCGTATGTGTATGTAAAGTGCAAGGCGATAGGGAGGAGAGTCTACATGTATGTAGTTATAGTCTAGACTCTAAAACAACCTAGTTCTCTATAACCAAGGCTCTGGTACCAATCTGTAACACCCCCAAAATACCGCAGCGGAAGACTGTGTCATTGGGATGCTACTTCAGGGCACAAAGTACAAGATATAGAAAACAAACTCTAAATGAGACGTTTTTGAAAAGTTACCATTCGAATTGATAAAAGTCATAGTTTACAAAACAAAGATCCCAAAGTAGAATGATACATAAGTTTTTAAAGTGTATCGAATGGTAAACGATAAAAGTGAAAGTCTCCAAAAGCATGCCCTAAGACTCTCAGCTCCATACACCTGCTATCGCCTTTCTAACCTGAGATAAACATGCTTAAAGTGTCAACACAAAGGTTGGTGAGTTCATAGAGTTTGTCTTAATACAGTTGAAAAGCCTATAAGGAATGTTCACCCAGCAAAGGCATCGTAAATCCACTCAGTTGCAAGTCCCGTCATAAGAGACTTGTAACCTGTGTGTTCACAACCCACTGCTACAATATAATATGATTAAGATATGTATAAGTTCATAACAACAGTTAAGCAATTAGTAGTGAGTCTACACTTCATCTCCGAAGACCTCACTTAAGTATGTTTGTCTCCATGGTTGTGCCCAGCAACTTAATCTGGGGCCATTGGAAATATGTATGTATGTCTCCATGGTTGTGCCCAGAAACTTAATCTGGGGCCATTGGAAATATGTATGTATGTATCCATCACAGTTTAGTATAACACAGTTAAGTATAACACAATCACGTATGTATGACATCAAGTATAATGTAATCAAGTATAATGTTATCAAGTATAATGTTATGTGAATTTGTACAAGTAAGCAAGTAGTAGCATGTATCTCCCCCAAAGAGTTGATAAAACAAATAAAAGAGTAGGGGCTATGACTCACCTCGAAGTAATAGTACAATGCTACGGAATGATAAGGACAACAATGATCGGTTAACTGCCGCAACCTAGTATGAATGATGAATGATCTCATTTAGATCACCAAATGATGTTATGAATGTCCATGCTCATGTTTCTATACCACTCTAGTCTTTGGAAAAACACTTGTGTTATCAAAAATATATAATCCAAGAATTTGGAAAAATATTGCTATTAGAAAATATAATAAGCTAGTTGTAATATATATATACTTATATATATATATATATCGTAAGTTTCCATGTTAGCGTTGAAATACTCGAGTTGTAATCCTTGAAATGATGAAAATATACTTGTAATAACTAATACTACATTAGTTATAAATCTTGGTACTTAATATTATGTCTAGCTTATAAAAGTACTTCGTAGTTTTTGTGCCACTTTTATTAAAAGCTGTCAAATAAAAATGGTTTTAGCCGATATTCAAACGTGAATATCTTTGTCGTTACTTGTCCGTTTTACTTGTTCTTTATATCCACGGTTACGTCTTAGTATATAGTAATATATTTTGGAAAGTTCGGCTCCTCCGGGTTACGTCTAAAGTCTCTTTTTGTCCAATGAAAAACGTCCAACAGCAACTAATTTCCAGAAAAATACTTTTCGTCAACAATCTTGCAAAAATCATAACTTCTTCGTTATTAACTCTTTTTAATCCGTTCTTTCGCCTACGGATTCGTTTTTGAAAGTATTTTCTAAAAATTTTGCCAAAGTTCCCTGGGTGTTTACTGATTTTCCAGATTTTCACAAAATGGGACAGCATGTCTAAAATATGTTCCAAATCAAGTTTTCAAGGTTTATAACTAATTTCTACCATCACCAAACCTCTTGTAATCATCACATAGCTAATCTAATCCTACCATACACCTTCTTAGGGTGCCATGGACTCCTAACCAAGTTATTATAGCAAGGGGATTCATAAATAAAAAGTTAGGGTTTGTATGTTTCATTTTTGACAAAATAAGTGGTGGTATAGCTAGTTGTACATGGTTTTTAGCATGGAAATCATGAAATACAAGTAAATATAAGATGTTTCATGTAAAAATAAAGTGGATAACTTACTTGATAAAATGAGATGATTATATGATGATTATGCTTGATGTTCTTGTGTTTTTGTTGCTTGATTCTTGATTAGGCAAGTAAAAGGAACAAGTTTAGTGTTATAACTTATGAAAAATGATCACTTGATCTTGGTGATTAATTTGGGTCGTGGGGATGAAGAGAGGATGGAGAAGATGAGATAAATTTTGATCTTAGCTAAAAAGTGTAGTTTATGATTCATATAATTTGGTAAAGTTAGGTTTTATGTGTTTATTAGTTTAATACTAATGAGTTAATGCATATGGTTAAAAGGGGTGGTTTCATGGCCGGTTTTTGGTGTGAAAAGGAGTAGCCAAATAGGTTTTGAGTTACTAATTAGTCCTAGTGTAGCGTTAAGTGTTATTACGAGTTATTCGTTAAAATCGGGTACCGGGTTTAATAGCAATAAACGTTCACGAAGTTAACCGGGATGAAATAAAGTTATAATAATGTTAAAAACATATTAAAAATATGTTGGGTACATTTACTGAGTGATCGGGTGATTATTGTTTAGTTTCCACGAAAACCGTCGTTATATTCGTACGCGTACGTTATTAATAAAATAAATTTCCAAAATACTGGGTAACTGAATGTTATAAGTTGTATGATGTTAAAATGGATATAAAAATATGTCGGGACCATTGTGGGAATATTTAGATATATTCGTCGTGTATAAACCGGGTGTTAACGTTTACTATAAATACTTATACGTAAAAACGTTAAATGTATCAAATATATAAATTTGAAAATCCTGAGAGTGGTATAACATGAAAATGCTGTTATGATGATATGCAGACTATCTCCAGTCCGTATGCAGTGTACTTAACACTAATGAAATGAATTCGCACCTAAATCAATCCGGTTACGCGAATTTGAATACCCGTAAACTAAATTTACGATGAAATGAGTAATGCAAGTGAATGATGAAAACTTTTCCGGAAATGAATAGTGTTTAGTGAATAGTAAATTTCCCAAATGTTTCTCAGAATATCCAAATGACCTCGAAAATGATGAATAGTAAAACGATGAATAGTGTTTTGATGAATAGTGATTTATGAATAGTGTTTTTCCAAAGTTCCCGAAATGACCTGAAATGATGAGTTGTGACATTGTTTCATTACTGTTTGTATTTTATCAATACCAAATATTCCTGAAATCTAACAAAATAAAGGGTTTTCCATAAAACTCTATGAACTCACCAACCTTTGTGTTGACACTTTTAAGCATGTGTATCTCAGGTAATTTAACGGAGCAGGACAAGACACGGAGTGGGCATTTATTACTCTGATAAATTAAAATGGTGTAAAAATCAAATTTGTCATTTTTACAAGCCTTTATATCTTTTAATAAGATTTTAAATCAATTGTGTTATCTTTTTATCAAAAATAGTATTTGAATGACAAATAACTTTCAAAACGCTTCTTTTAAGCCGTTTTATGAGATTAAAACTTCGATCCTCCCAGTAACACCCAAATTACTTTTCCGCTGCGACAAACTTAAATTTGGGGGTGTTACAGTTTTGATCCTAACGACACTATTCCTCGAGAGAACGATCAATCCCCCGGTACTTGCCACTACACTATACTACATCGATCAGGTACACTGCCTGGTGGGGATTGCAAGCTTCTCAAGATCCCTTGAGATGTAAAACCTTTTGCAAGGTTGCAAAACCACGCATCAAGTTTTTGGTGCCACTGCCGGGGAATAGTTATTGTTTAGGTTGAAATTTCGTTTCATTAGGTCTACTGCTAGATTCCTTTCTAGTGAGATTTTTATTTTATTTTTATAGGTTTTCTTTAGTCTATCTTTTTCTTCATTCCTTTGTTTGTAACCATTGCCATCCACCATCATGGAAAGTGGTAATCTCTTTGATCCTATCAACCCACCACAACAAAACTACCCTCAAAACCCACCACAACCAAACCAACCTCCAAGACCCTGCACTTTAGGAGAGTACTCCCGTCCTAGCCACCAAGGCTATGATAACACCATTGAGCTCACTCAAGGAGCCAATGTATCTCCCTTGCGATCCGACACCATCCAGTTGGTGCAAAGCGGATGTGCATTCCATGGACTTCGTTCCAAAGATCCTAATCAACATCTCAAGGATTTCCTCGAAATCATAGATTCCATAGATCTTGATGTTGAAACTCGAGAGACGACCCGATTGCGTCTCTTCCAATTCTCTCTACGTGACCAAGCTAGTCAATGGCTTGAGCGTTTACCTACGGGATCCATCACCTCTTGGGATGATCTTACCACTCATTTCCTTGCTCAATTTTTCCCACCGGGGAGAACCACCAAGCTAAGAAATGACATCTTGATGTTCCAACAACGTCAAGGTGAAACTCTCTATGAAGCATGGACTCGTTTCAAGGACTTTCTCCAAAAAGTCCCTCATCATGGCATAGATCTTTGGCTCCAAGTCAAAATTTTCTATGACCAAATCAATCTCTCCATGAGGAAAGCAAGCTACGTGATCGAAGTCTGGAAGAATCATGGGAACTCATAGAAGGTCTTGCTCTCTATGACAACGAAAGTTGGAATGATCCCCGTGATTTGAACAAAACGGTCAAGGCAATATCCTTGCCTTCGAATAATTCAAGCACTCCCGACCATAGGATCATGGAACTTGAGGACCAAGTCAAGTTTCTCATGAAATCCTACGAAGCTCCTAAACCTTCAAGCCAAGTGAACAAAATCACTTCTTCATGCGAATTATGTAGTGGTCCTCATGACACTCTTGATTGCATGGAACTCCCCGAACAAGCTTTTGGGGATTACGCATCCTCGCGTACCGATGGAGCGGGAGACAAGTGGTACACTTTCAAACCCAAGCCAAACCCTTACGGTGATTCATATAACCCCTCTTGGAAAAATCACCCGAACTTTAGGTGGAAACAAAACCAAAACGCACCCCAAAACAATTCTTTCACTCCACCTAATCGTTACCAATCAAATGGTCCACCCCCTAACCGTACTTTCAAGAACAATCCTTCCAACAACTATGGTAGTACCAATAATTTTGAAGGATTGATGTCTAAATTTATGGCATCTCAAGAAGCTCGTTTAGCAAAGTTTGAAGCCGATTTCAAATAAAAACAAAGTGAGATGACCAATAAGATTGACACATTGTTGAAAGTTCTCAATGACCGAGAAATGGGAGCACTCCCAAGTAACACGGTCAAGAATCCGAAACTAAACGTTAATGCTATATCATCTGTTTCGTCTCCTACTTCTTGTCCACAATACTATTCAGTCAATGTTGTGAGCACGTGTTTCAAGCAAACCCAAATTTTTTAAAAGGACCAATTGAATAAAACACCCAACATCAAACAGGTTAATAGCATAGTTGAAACACCTCCTTCATAAGACCTTGGCGATGAATTCAAGGAACTTCACCTTGAGCACCCCGTCATTGATGTCTTAGCCCGTGCTCCCTGCTACAATGCCCTTTTAGAGAAATATGAAGAGAAACTTAAGTTGGGTAAGAATGGGACCGCCTTAGTTCAAAACAAGCTGCCTAAAAAATTACATGATCCGGGCATATTCATTTTACCCTGTAAGATCAGAAATTCTGAGGCTTTTGACACATTAGCCGATCTTGTTTCAAGCCTAAATTTGCTTCCATTATCTCTGTACACCACTCTTAAGCCGGGAAAATTAGATGAAACAGAGGTAATCATAGGGCTTGCGGATGGAAGTGTAGTGTATCCGGTTGGGGTAGTGAAGGATGTGTTAGTGCATATAGGAAGGTTGACAATGCTAGCCGATTTCCACGTCCTTGATATGGTTAGTGACACTACATGCCCTTTATTAATAGGAATAGGATTTTCAGCTACCGCAAGTGCGATGATTGATTGTAAGGAATCTAGAATAGCGGTAGGAGAAGGAGAAACTTGGTCGGTCTATGATGTTAAGAAACATGCCTATGATACTAATGAGGAACCAACGCCTCATTGGGTAGATTTGAATAGGAGACCATCTAGATATGAACCTTGGGTTAATAGAGACTTCATTGGACCTCAACGCCCATTTTATTTAGAGAAGGAATTTATAAACAAAACATATTCGGTGGAGCAACTCATAGCTAGGGATGAAGAACTAAACCCCTTTGAGGATCCCTTAGTCTTTAGGAAAATGATTGAATTCCTAGGAGTGATGCCTATCAACTTAGGAATTAACAAATGGAAAAGGGAAGGTGATAAATGTAAATGGAATTGGGACAAGCCACCTAAGGAAGGTGACGGATCATGGCACATGAAGATGACTCTCTATGATCCGGATGGAGAAAAATTTGAGAAGTCATACCGAACTAAGAGAATCGATTGGAAATTAAAACCTAAGTTTGATCCCAAAGATGTCCTCGATGAGGAACTCACTCATATAGGATAACTCGTGACCTTGAGTCTAGCTACAAGACTCGTTAATAAAGAAAAGCGCTTCTTGGGAGGCAACCCAAGCTTTATTTGTTTGTTTGTTTGATTTTATTTGTTTCCGTATGCATGTTTTATTTTTATTGTTTGTGGCTCAAGTTTCAAAGTAAATTGTGAAAATGCTTTACCTTGTTGTTTAACTTCGTCTTAACTTCATAAAAAGGTATTTCGCAAAAGATAAGTGTAAGGGAAATCAAAATTTGTTTCTAAGAAAGAGCTTGAACATGAATCACAACGATATTAAACAAGCATGCATATTAGTATTTGTTTGAGTCAAATGCTTGTATCGAGTCATAATGATGTTTTGCAGGATTTCCAGGAATTAAGGCGTGAGTTTTTCTAGAAATTCTCCAGAAACTTAACATAAGATTTCTATCAGAGCACTCTGACGGCGCCAGGATTATCACCTGACGGCGTCAGGTGTAAATTCTTAAAAATTTTGCAAGTTTTGTTTTTCTATCGGAGTCTTAAAGTTTTTGTTAATTCTTTATTTTTATGAACTCCAGGAAATCTGCAAATATTCATTCCACAAGCATTATATCCTTTTAATTCCTAGAAAGCAACACTAAGATATATATGCTATTTTTTCTAGGATTTTATTATATATAGATTGCTGCCGATTTTACGCGAGGTTTGCCATGATTGTTTTCTCAGGTTTAACAGGTTATATTGGATAAGAAGATGATTTATATTTCTAGAGGGAAGCTTTCAACGTTCATTTTCTTGGAGGAGGATCTAACCATGTTATCACATTATCCACACCGAACGAATCATGGGAGTATTTGTTTCATTATTTTACCTTCATTACTTTTACATCCTTTTTATTGAACATTGGGGACAATGTTCAGCCTAAGTGTAAGGGAAGGGTAAATGATGATACCTTAGAGAATGCAATTGCACTTGAGTTTGTTTGTTCAATAGTAGGTGTGTAATAAAACTAAGAGAAATACTTGTTAGGGCAATTTTAGCGCCAAATTTAAATTTTTTTACAATATTTTGGAGTGAAGCTTTAATCTTAATGAGTGTCTCATGGATAGGAGTTGTATGACTAGCACGAAAAACCGTACAACTCAAAAATTTCCACCCCAAATATGTGAGGTTCGCCTTTAGATCTTTAGGAAAAAGCATTTATTGTTGGTGCTTATGAGTGTACCGGTAGTACTTAGATCCTAGAACTTGCGTTAGTGATGCATCCCGAGACCGCTAGTGAGACTGCATTCGTGTAGTTAGGATTTACTACATGATAAGAGACATTAGGATAACCCTTGTGTTAAACCCGTATCATAATTACTTGACCAATGAAGTCATAATTACTTGACTAGTAAAGTCAATTAATTTTTCCCACACCTTTGCGTTGTACTCATTTTTAGTACACGATACCCCTAGTACACCCTCCTAGCCTATCTTTTTCGTTTCTAACTTTAAGCATCTTACTTAAAGGAAGAATTTGTTAACAATCCACCCCAAATGTACACCCAAATCGCCTTAGCCTTCCTTGTATGCACTCATCTTTAGTGCATTATTGTTATATGTTTAAACCCTTAGTTAATTGTCTAATTGATTACATGGTTGCTAAGTCGAGTCATATCTTGTACATATTGTTTTGGGACGATTGGGACTCATGGGTAAAGTACTATTGTTATGGAGTATTGGGGAAAATGTCAATTATTACCCCCACATGTGCGCTAATATTTAAAAAGTACTCCAAGTGTTTTGATTATCTTAATTCGAGTCATTAGAATAGTTGATTGTAAAGTATGTAAAAGTTTAAGTGTAAGGGGAATGCAAATCCCCTATGATGTATTATTTTGGATGGTAGGGCAATAGTGTATGAAAAAAAAATCAAAAAAATCAAGAAAAAGAAAAAGAGAAAAAAAAAACATACGGACTACCATCCCGTTTCCCTTTGTGTTTATTTTATGTTTTGTTAGTTTATGATTAGCTTAAGTCGAGTCGAGTCTTGGCTTAGCAACGCCACATTGTACATGTAATTGACAAAGATGATTAACTCGCCACCAGTAAAGATTGCCTTTATCCAACAAAACCGTGTTTATCATATCCCTACACCTCACGTTATAACCTTTTTTAAAGACCTCTTTGATAGTTTATCATAGGTGCTTACGCCAAGTGGTGGAGGTTTGATCATTTCCCAAGCCTATGGTAATCTATTTGCTATGACAGGTAGTGAGAGATATTTTCCATTTTCATATTGTGATATAAACTTTTATTACACCCGAGAGATGTGAGTATCTAAATACTATTTGTGAGGTGCTAGTGTATAATTTCCGTGCTTGTTTTGGTTGAATTGGAACGATTATTTATTGTAATTACTTTTATATTAGTGTTAAATGACCCCTAGTTTGTACTTTGATTAGAATAAAAGCGCATTTGCTTGAGCACAAGCAAATCTCAAGTGTAAGGGTATTTGATGAGACGAAAAGTGTACCGCTTTTAGGGGGTCATTTAAGCCCAAAGTCGAGATTATTTGATCAAATACTGCCCTAAATCGGTCATTTTGTCATTTTAGGTACTTTGCAGAAGAAATCTGGAAAAGGAAGCATTTTGGACATTTTTGGAGCGAAAAAGTGAAGAAAACAACAAAGTCTCCAAATCAAGCTGGAAACAGTGCTTGATGGCGTCACGCTTTGGAGGTGACGGCGTCACGTTATGGCAAAGAGGTGGGTAAAAAGATATAACGAGACGCGCCAGAATGTTTTTGGATTTTAACACGTGACGGCGTCGGCGTCACGTGTAATTTACTCTTGACGGCCATGAGAAGAATAATACATGACGACGTCAAATCTGGATCTAGGCTATACGAGAGTTTCTTTGGCGGCGAGTTGACGGCGTCAGAATTTACACGTGACACCGTTAGCCCCTAAAATCTATATATAGTTTTCTAATTTTCATGTATTAGGAGGGGAATTTTAGAGAGACTTTTGGGAGAACTTGTGGGGAAACCCTAGGTCGAATTTTACAAGGTTTTTGACCCTTTTATCATCCATGTTCTAATAAAGATAAGTCTTCCAATAATCATTCAATATGTCTATTGATGCGTGGGAATCGCAACAGGCTTTACCTCTCGAGGGATCTCGAGAAGCTTACAACCCCCACCAGGCAGTGTACCTGATCGTTGTAGTATAGTATAGTGACAAGTACCGGGGGATTGATCGTTCAGCTTAGGAACAGTGTCGCTAGGATTAGAAAGCCTAATTACTAGTTCTAAAGATGAGGGATGCTTATTTTTGTGTTTTTATATTTTATGGAAAGCAATTAAAATATCGGTTTTTGGAAGAATGGGCGGAATTAGTTGCTATTCAACTAACCCAAAACTAAGATGCAATCAAAATAAAATACTAAAAATGAAAATAAACTAATTTATACTAAGGTTGTGAGCGGTAATTGGAGAAAATGTGTTTACTTAGATTTCACTACTCCCTAGATATCTTTTACATGTTAATTACTTATTATAATTGCATGGATGACGGATTGTATTCCTTAATACCATTCATGGGGTGGCATACATAACTCCCCAATTCTATGAGCTCTTATCTCCTCCTACACCATGCCCAGCACAACTATAGGGATTGTAAACAGTGGCTCATGCATTAAATACAACCAATAAAGACCTAGTACGCCTCGGTTCATGTTTCTTAAGACGTTCAAGCATGTTACCATTTGGAGATCTGCCAGTTTTCTTAAGCCTAACATATAAAATCATTCATCCAAGACAAGAATAAACAAGTAATCAACACATAATCAATATCTAGGTTTCATTAGATCTAAGCAAACACAAGAGAGATCTAGCCTAGCATAATGGAATTGAGACAAGAACAAGATATAGACAACCAACACATAGACATATTGACTGAATTAAAAGAACACTTATCTCAATTACAATGCAATGTATCAAGGGTTTGGAACCCTTGAAAAACCTGTAAAAGTTGCACCAAAATCGTCTTTAGGGTTTCTCCAAAACTTCTCTCTTCTAATGTGAAAAACTAGAAAACTATATATAGGAAAATCGGGGTGACGGCGTCAAGAACAAAGGTGTGACGCCGTCATCTCGCCGCCAAATACTTCCTCGGACGGCCTTGATCTACTTCTGACGGCCTGCGTGACGCCGTCATGAGCTACGGATTTTAATTCTTGGGGTTTGACGCCGTCATGGGTTAACTCTTGACGCCTTCATGTACTGTTCCAGCATGGAAAATTGAGACTTTGCCGTTTTCTTCACTTTTATGCTCCAAAAACGTCCAAAATGGCTTCTTTTCCAGAATTCACTCTCCAAGTACCTAAAATCACAAAAGGAACGATTTAGGGCAATATTTGATCAAATAAATTCGGATTCGGGCTTAAATGACCCCCTAAAAACGGACCATTTTTCGCCTCATCATATACCCTTACACTTGAGATTTGCTTGTCCTCAAGCAAATGCGCTTTTATTCTACTCAAAAGACAAGATAGGGGTCATTTAACACTAATATAAAAGTAATTACAACAAATAATCGTTCCACTAAAGACCAATAGACAAGCACGGAGGTCATACACTAGCACCTCACAAATAGTGTTTAGATACTCATATCTCTCGGGTGTAATAAAGTAATATAACATTATGGAAATGGAAGATATCTCTCACTACCTGTCATAGCAAAATAGATTACCATAGGCTTGGGAAAGGATCAAACCTCCACCACATGGCGTAAGCACCTAGGATAAACTATCAAAGAGGTCTTTTAAAGGGTTGTAACGTTAGGTATAGGGATATGAATTACACGGTTTTGTTGGATAAAGGAAGTTTTACTGGTGGCGAGTGAACAATCTTAGTTAATTACATGTACAATATGGCGTTGCTAAGCCAAGACTAGACTCGACTTAAGCTAATAAATGAAAAATAATAAAAACATAAAATAAACATAGAATAAAAACGGGATGGTAGTCCGTATGTTTTTTTTCTTTTCCTTTTTCTATTTTTTTTTCTTTTTCTTGATTTTTTTTCGATTTTTTTTTTTTTTTTTTTTTTTTTTTTTTGCATACACTCTTACCCTACCATCCAAAATAATACATCATAGGGGATGAGAGTCCCCTTACACTTGAATCTTTACATACTTTACAATAAACTAATCTAATGACTCGAATTAAGAAAATCAAAACACTTGGAGCACTTTTAAGATTAACGTACATATGGGGGTAATAAATGATGTTCTTCCCCATTACTTCATAAAAAAGTACTTACCCATGAGTCCCAATCGTCCCAAAACAATATGTATAAGGATATGACTCGACTTAGCAACCATGTAATCAATTAGAAAGTTAACTTAGGGTTTAACAAATCACAATAATTCACTAAAAATGAGCGCATACACGGAAGGCTAAGGCGATTTGGGTGTACATTTAAGTGGGGTGTAACAAATTCTTCCTTTAAGTAAAATGCTTAAAGTTATAAACGAAAAGATAGGCTCGGAGGGGTGTACTAGGGGTATCGTGTACTAAAAATGAGTACAACGCTAAGGGTGTGGGAAAAATTAGTTGACTTAACTAGCCAAGTAATATGACTTAAATGGTCAAGTAATTATAATACGGGTTTAACACAAGGGTGATCCTAATGCCTCTTATCATGTAGTAAATCCTACCACACGAATGTAGTCTCACTAGCGGTCTCGGGATGCATCACTAACGCAAGTTCTAGAATCTAAATGCTACCGGTACACTCATAAGCACTAATAATGAATGCTTTTCCTATCAAATCTAAAGGCGAACCTCACATTTTTGGGTGGAAAATTTTTCTGAATATACGGTTATGTGCTAGTCATACAATCTCCTATCCATGAGACGCTTGCTATGGCTAAAGTTTCACTCCTAAATGTTGTAAAAAAATTTAAATTTGGCACTAAAATTGCACTAACAAGTATTTCTCATAGTTTTATTACACATCTACTATCAAACAAAACAAACTCAAGCGAAAGTGCATATGTAAGGTATCATCTTTTTACCCTCCCCTTACACTTAAGATGAACATTGTCCCCAATGTTCAAGTAAAGAATGTAAAAGTTAAAAAGTAAAGAGAATGAAATCAAATACTCCCCTGATTCGCTCGGTATGGATTATAGGTGGCCAGGTTAAATCTTCCTCCAAGAAAATGAACAATCAAAGCTTCCCTTCCAGAATATAAATCATCTTCTTGTCATACATAACCTGTAAAACCTGACAAAATAGACAAGACAACCTCGCGTAAAATCGGCGGCATCCTATATAAGTTACTAAATCCTAGAAAACAAAGTAAGATATAATGCTTGTGGAATGAAGTTTGCATATTTCCTGGAGATTATAAAACTTAATAATTCACAAAAACCATAAGACTCCGTTAGAAAAACAAAACCGGTAAAATTTCCAGATTTTAACTCCTGACGCCGTCAAGAGTAAAACTCTGACGCCGTCAGAATGGACCTGCAGAAATTCTTATGTTAAGTTTCCGGAAAATTTCTGGAAAAACTTGGTTCTACTTCCTGGAAAATCCTGCAAAAACTTCATTATGACTCAATACAAGCATTTGACTCTAACAAATACGAATATACATGCTCATTTAATATTGTGGAGAATCATGATCGGTTTGTTTCTTAAAAACATATTTGGGGTTTCCCCTTACACTTATCTTTTGCAAAAATACTTTTAGGTTGGAGTTAAGACTAGGCCAAAACAACATAGTAAAGTATTTCCACATTTTAATTGAGAAACATGATCAACCAACAATAAAAATAAAACATGCATACGGAAGCAAATAACAAACAAACAATTAAAATCACACAAAACATGGGTTGCCTCCCAAGAAGCGCTTTTCTTTATTTACGAGTCTTGTAGCTAGACTCAAGGCTATGGGTTACTACGTGATTTCATCATTGGTTCCACTCTCTAGCTCGTCTTCTAAACCAGTTTTGTATTCCGGACCTAGTTGCAAGCACTCTTTGTAGAAACCAAGCATCCTATTCTTTACATATTCTACTCCCCTACGTCTATCCTCCTCATTCCTATAATAAGCCGCTTGCTTATGTTCCTTTTCGAAATTAGAGAGAAGGCGGTATTGTTCGATCTTGTAGGGCATTTGATAAGCAACCTCATCATTCTCTTTCTTGAATCTAACTATCCCTAAAGTCGGATCATAACTCATCCTAGTGGCCTCAACAAATGGTTTTCCGAATATTATTTGGCTTAGGCAAGCATCAATCACCGGACGAGTGTCCTCAACTATCATAAAATCGATCTCATAAGTGAGATTCCCTATAATCACATGCAGTCCCTTCACTCTTCCTGCAAAATTACTTATCAGATTCTTACCGGGCATCATCCTAAAATTGAGTTGCTTTTTCATCACCTAATTGTAATAAGTCCTAGTCATGATGTTCACGGGGGATCTAAGGTCGATGTAAGCTTTCCATATATGCATGTGCCTGATATTGCATGGGATGTTAATGTTAGAGGGGTCTCCCATTTTGATAAGGGGTGTGCTAAAGATATATGTTCTCTCGGGACTATCGAATAAATCCCTATGGTATTCCTGTTCTTCCTTGGTTGGCAACTTATCAAAGTATTCTTCTATAGGTTCTACTTCCTCTAATTCCTCATCCTTATTAACCTCAACTTCCCTACTCTCATTCTTACTATCGGCTTCTATTCTAACTTCCTCCTTGTTACTCTCCTCTATCTCCTTATCTATTGGCTTAATGGTGACAACATTGACAAAGTGGACATGTTTGGATGATGAGGGATCCTTAATTTGGCTTCCACTATTGGTGTCCCTAGTGTCCTTCCTAGGTGTGATTAACGATTGGTTGTTGAGGGCTTTCAACAAGTTGTCAATCTTGTTGGTCATCTCCGTTTGTTGTTGGTTGAATTCGGTTTCAAACCTAGCTATGCGGGCTTCTTGAGATGCCATGAACTTTGGCATCAATCCTTCAAGATTGTTGGTACTACCATAGTTGTTAGAAGGATTGTTGTTGAAATTACGGTTGGATGGTGGACCATTTGGTTGGTAACGATTAGGCGGATTGGAAGAATTGGGTTGATTGTGTTTCCACCTAAGGTTTGGGTGATTTTTCCATGAGGGGTTGTATGAATCACCGTAAGGGTTTGGCTCGGGCTTGAAAGTGTACCACTTATCTCCCGCTTCGTCGATACGCGTGGATGCGTAGTCCGCAAAAGCTGTTCCGGGGAGTTCCACACAATCACGAGTGTCATGGGGACCACTACATAATTCGCATGAAGAAGTGATTTTGTTCACTTGGCTTGAAGGCTTAGGAGCATCGTAAGATTTCATGAGAAACTTGACTTGGTCCTCAAGTTCCATGATCCTACGGTCGGGAGTTCTAGAGTTGTTCGAAGGCAAAGATATTGCCTTGATCGTTTTGTTCAAGTCACGGGGATCGTTCCAACTTTCGTTGTCATAGAGAGCAAGATCTTCTATGAGTTCCCATGATTGTTCCGCGCTAAGATCACGTAGCTTACCACCGGCCGATTGGTCAATGGCTCGCCTCGTGGAGATGTCGATATGGTCATAGAAGATTTGGACTTGGAGCCAAAGATCTATGCCATGATGAGGGACTTTTTGGAGTAAGTCCTTGAAACGAGTCCATGCTTCATAAAGAGATTCATTTTGACGTTGTTGGAACATCAAGATGTCATTTCTAAGCTTAGTAGTTCTCCCTGGTGGGAAAAATTGAGCAAGGAAATGAGTGGTGAGATCATCCCATGTGGTGATGGATCCCGCGGGTAAACGCTCAAGCCATTGACTAGCTTGATCCCGTAGATAGAATTGGAATAGGCGTAAATGGGTAGTCTCTCTAGTTTCAACACATAGGTCTATGGAATCTACGATTTTGAGAAAGTCCTTAAGATGTTGGTTTGGATCTTCGGAACGAAGTCCATGGAATGCACATCCGCTTTGCACCAACCGGATGGTGTCGGATCGCAAGGGGGTCACATTGGCTCCGGTGAGCTCAATGGTGTTTCGGTAGCCTTGGTGGCTAGGTCGGGAATACTCTCCTAAGGTTCGGGGCCTAAGGGGTTCTAATGGTGGGTTTTGTTGTGGTGGGATGATAGGTTCAAAGATGTTACCACCTTCCATGATGTCGGATGGTAAAGAGTTACGAACAAAGGCACAAAGAAATAAGATAGACTAAAGAAGACCTAAAAATAAAAATAAAATCTTACTAGAAAGGAATCTAGCAAGTAGACCTAATAAAAAGAAATCCTAACCTAGACAATAACTATTCCCCGGGCTGCGGCGCCAAAAACTTGATGCGTGGGAATCGCAACAAGCTTTACCTCTCGAGGGATCTCGAGAAGCTTACAACCCCCACCAGACAGTGTACCTGATCGTTGTAGTATAGTATAGTGACAAGTACCGGAGGATTGATCGTTCAGCTTAAGAATAGTGTCGCTAGGATTAGAAAGCCTAATTACTAGTTCTAAAGATGAGGGATGATTATTTTTGTGTTTTTATATTTTATGGAAAGCAATTAAAATATCGGTTTTTGGAAGAATGGGCGGAATTAGTTGCTATTCAACTAACCCAAAACTAAGATGCAATCAAAATAAAATACTAAAAATGAAAATAAACTAATTTATACTAAGGTTGTGAGCAGTAATTGGAGAAAATGTGTTTACTTAGATTTCACTACTCCCTAGATATCTTTTACATGTTAATTACTTATTATAATTGCATGGATGACGGATTGTATTCCTTAATACCATTCATGGGGTGGCATACATAACTCCCCAATTCTATGAGCTCTTATCTCCTCCTACACCATGCCCAGCACAACTATAGGGATTGTAAACAGTGGCTCATGCATTAAATACAACCAATAAAGACCTAGTACGCCTCGGTTCATGTTTCTTAAGACGTTCAAGCATGTTACCATTTGGAGATCTGCCAGTTTTCTTAAGCCTAACATATAAAATCATTCATCCAAGACAAGAATAAACAAGTAATCAACACATAATCAATATCTAGGTTTCATTAGATCTAAGCAAACACAAGAGAGATCTAGCCTAGCATAATGGAATTGAGACAAGAACAAGATATAGACAACCAACACATAGACATATTGATTGAATTAAAAGAACACTTATCTCAATTACAATGCAAGGTATCAAGGGTTTGGAACCCTTGAAAAACCTGTAAAAGTTGCACCAAAATCGTCTTTAGGGTTTCTCCAAAACTTCTCTCTTCTAATGTGAAAAACTAGAAAACTATATATAGGAAATCGGGGTGACGGCGTCAAGAACAAAGGTGTGACGCCGTCATCTCGCCGCCAAATACTTCCTCGGACGGCCTTGATCTACTTCTGACGGCCTGCGTGATGCCGTCATGAGCTACAAATTTTAATTCTTGGGGTTTGACGCCGTCATGGGTTAACTCTTGACGCCTTCATGTACTGTTCCAGCATGGAAAATTGAGACTTTGCCGTTTTCTTCACTTTTATGCTCCAAAAACGTCCAAAATGGCTTCTTTTCCAGAATTCACTCTCCAAGTACCTAAAATTACAAAAGGAACGATTTAGGGCAATATTTGATCAAATAAATTCGGATTCGGGCTTAAATGACCCCCTAAAAACGGACCATTTTTCGCCTCATCATCTATGTGTTGTCTGATTCTATCTTATGCTTGTCTTTACTTTAACATGCTAGGCTAGGTTTTCTTTGTGTTTGCTTAGATGTATTAAAACTTAGCTATTGATTATTGATAGGTTGTTTGTTATTAATGGTAATGGATGAATGATTTCGATGTTAGGCTTAAGAAAACTGGCAGACTTCTAATTGGTAACATGCTTGAACGTCTTAAGAAACATGATCGGATGTGTACTACGATTAATTGGTTGTATTTAATGCATAAATAACTACTAAGGAGGCCATGTTAGGAGCTAGTAGTAGGCTCGACATAGGAAGAGGTAGAAGCTTATAGAGTTAGGGAAGATCGTACACGGCCCTACTAATCAACTAGTAAAAGATAGCTAGGGAGTAGTGAAATCTAAGTAAACACGTTTCTCTCAATATTGTTTTTCTCCACATTTACTTTCTTGTTATTTTATTTTTATTGCATTAGTAGTTAATTGGGTTAGTTGATTAGCAACTAATTCCTCCCACTATTCCAAAATCCGAGATTTTTACTTGCTTTCTAAAAAACTATAAAAATACAAAAAGAATCATCCCTCACCTCTAGTCCTAGTTTAATTAAGTTTTGATCATAACGATACTATTCCCCAAGAGAACGATCAATCCCCCGGTACTTGCCACTACACTATACTACATCGGTCAGGTACACTGCCTGGTGGGGATTGCAAGATTCTCAAGATCCCTTGAGAAGTAAAACCTTTTGCAAGGTTGCAAAACCACGCATCAATGCACTAAGATGACCTTGGTCAATCCAAGCGTGATTGACTTGTGACATGAGCCTCCAATCAGACCATCTTGCCACCTTTACTTCCCATGTTTGTTTAACTAATCACTTTTATCTCTAATCTCTATTTGGTTTGTACTTTGTTATTGTTGAAGGCTTTTATGCAAGTAATGGCCAGAACTTAGATGCGAGTGGAACCCATTTGCAATCTCTTAGACAAGAAAATTAAGATAGTACAGATGATGTTGATGATGACGATGACCCATATTTGAAAAAAAGGTGATTAAGTTTGATGTAAGTTTGTATTTGGTAATATTAGTACACAAAAATGCTAATCTGTCAATTTTGATTAAGTGAACTGAATTTTGAACACTTTATATTACTCCAAACAACCAATGAGGTTGATATACTGGATGATGGATATTGTTGGCATAAGTACGGCCAGAAAGTTGTGTGTAGCAATCCTAATCCTAGGCATGAATTCACTTAATATTTGAATAAAGATCGATAGAAGTAGTCGTTTAATTCATTAAGGGGTGTTTGGATTAAAAAAAAATAGCATGTCAAGTACTTTTCTTCAGTTTAAGCTTCTTAATATAAAAAGGGATCAAAAGTGGCATATCATGTTATTGGTTTTAAAGTTATGTAAAGTTAGATATTCAATATTGAAAAGATAACTCAATTTCGATAATATTGCAGGAAAGTTGATCTTAGAGGCTGCTATTTTAACCACTGTGGTGGTACTGAGCCTTACTTTGTTCACATTTTGGGGTGCAAAGAGAGATTATGACTTTAGTTTTTGGGCCTGTTCTTATTCGTTGCTCTTAATATCCTTATTGTATTTGGCCTAATTCAGATTCATAGGCTTCCCTTTTTACATCCACCTTGGTCATAATTTTATTCTCTTCGAGAAGTGTGTACACAAGCGGATTTTGCAATTCCTTGATGGATTTTTTAGATTGACACTTTTTTGTATTAGTAAAAACGGTTAGCTGAATAATTGAATCTGAAAAACCGAATAAATGAGTATTGGTTAACGATAGTTTTGGTTTCGGTTTGAATATGGTTGTTATTTGATTATGTAGATAAAACCTGTTTACTTAGGGGAAAAACAAAGTTACTTATTTGCCCCTCTTTTCTACTCTATTTCACAAGGTTTAAACATGTGTATCGAGTCACCAATGCCACAGTGTGCAGCTATCAAGAGTAAGACCGCTTATCACTGCCACTTGGTAATGATCTAATATCAAGAACATTCTACCTCCATTTAGTATTTTAGCATCGCGCATGGTGCTTCCGGAACTAAAACTATCAAATAAATGAAGCTTTCTAAGTTATGAGTTGCAGATACATCATTCTTGGTTTTTATTACTTCTACATCACAATGGAAGGAAATGCATGTGATCTTATCGATGGTAGCACATTATTGGTTCGTTTAAGGCTTACCAATCTTAAACCAAGTGGTATGTCATTGTTAGTACCATTATATGCCATTTTTATATTTTGCTCTACAAACAAACAATACAGTTAATAGGTTGCTCGTTAGGGGTGTTTGGGATAGGCAATAACCGCATGTTGCAAAGACTTAATGGCACTTACTGTGGATGCTTTCATCTATCTATTGTTTTGAAGGAGCAGAGTAAAAACTAAATGTACAGATTATTATTTTTTGACTTTCATAATCGATTTTGTAAATGGATTATGTCGAGTTTATGGTTTTTGCATAGCCAAGTGATGATTTAGACTGATGATTTAGTGGTATTTTGTCCAAGTTCGTTATCATTGATTTATTTTCTATTTATACTTTAAATTCTATAAGAGGTATGTTTAATGAATTAGTAAATAATACAGATAACAATCATTAAGATATGAATTTTGAAATATGGATTATCCAAAAAAATACAGCATATGCAAAATCCGTGCGTGAACATATGTTTAATTAAATGTAATGCGTCGTTCTCATATTTATGATTAAGATGTGTAAAAACTCTACATCGAACAAATAAATTTTAAATTTAACTGTTAATGCTAATGAGGTGTTTGTTTAATTTATAAAAAGATAAAGTTCAATTTTTAACACACGGTTTAAATAATTATGTTTGTTACATGAGAAAGTGACGATGAACCACTTTATCCCTATTGCATCACGCAAACTGATGAGGCGAAAAATGAACCACTTTTAGGGGGTCATTTAAGCCCGGAATTGAATTTATTTGATCAAATATTGCCCTAAATCGTTCCTTTTGTGATTTTAGGTACTTTGGGAGAGAAATCTGGAAAAGGAAGCAATTCGGACATTTTTGGAGCATAAAAGTGAAGAAAACACCAAAGTCTTAATTTTTCTTGCTGAGAACAGTAGGTGACGGTGTCAAGAAGAAAATCCTGACGGCGTCAAGAGTAATTTTCATGACGGCCCAGTACAGAAATGAAGGCGTCACAAGGAAGAGCGTCAAGAGTAAAATACGTGACGGCCTGGAAAAAGTTATAACGTGACGGCGTCAGAAGTAGATCAAGGCAGTCCGAGAATTCTTTTGGCGGCGAGATGACGACACCGTCAGCCTCAATTTCCTATATATAGTTTTCTAATTTTCATTCATAAAAAAAGAGAAGTTTTGGAGAAACCCTAAGGCCGAACTTAGTACGAACTTTACAGGTTTTTCAAGGTTTTCAGCCCTTGAACCCTTTCATGTGTAATGAGATAAGTATTCTTTTAATTCAATCAATATGTCTATGTGTTGGTTGTCTATATCTTGTTCTTGTCTTAATTCCATCATGCTAGGCTAGATCTATCTTGTGTTTGCTTAGATCTAATGAAACCTAGATGTTGATTATGTGTTGATTACTTGTTTTTGGTTGTATTGGATGAATGATTTCGATGTTAGGCTTAAGAAAACTGGCAGATCTCCAATTGGTAACATGCTTGAACGTCTTAGGAAACATGAACTGACGTGCACTAGGTTTTATTGGTTGTATTTAATGCATGAGTAAATTCTAATGATCCCATGTTAGGAGCTTCTTAGCCGGCTCGACATAGGAGTGAAGTAGGCACTCATAGGATTGGGGAATTAAGTGCGCCACCCCATGAATGGTATTAAGGAATACAATCCGTCATCCACGCAACTATAACAAGTAATTAACGCGTAAAAGATATCTAGGGAGTAGTGAAATCTAAGTAAACACAATTTCTCCACTTATTGCTCACAACCTTAGTTAATTTAGTTTTATTTTCATTTTTAGTATTTTATTTTGATTGCATCTTTAGTATTGGGTTAGTTGACTAGCAACTAATTCCGCCCAAATCCTTAAAACCCGAGATTTTTACTTGCTTTCTAAAAAATATAAAAATACAAAAAGAATCATCCCTCACTTTTAGAACTAGTATTTAGGTTTTCTAATCCTAGCGACACTATTCCTAGCTGAACGATCAATCCCCCGGTACTTGTCACTATACTATACTACAACGATCAGGTACACTGCCTGGTGGGGGTTGTAAGCTTCTCAAGATCCCTTGAGAGGTAAAGCCTGGTGCG
Organism: Artemisia argyi; assembly: GCA_030686995.1. Taxonomy (NCBI): domain Eukaryota; kingdom Viridiplantae; phylum Streptophyta; class Magnoliopsida; order Asterales; family Asteraceae; genus Artemisia; species Artemisia argyi. The sequence continues at coordinate 4,346,834 of CM060703.1, forward strand.
ATCCCCACGTATCAAGTTTTTGGCGCCGCAGCCTGGGGAATAGTTATTGTTTAGGTTGAATTTGATTTTTATTAGGTCTACTCATTAGATTCCTATCAAGTGAGATTTTTTTTTCTTTTTATTTTGTAGCTTTCTCGTAGTATATCTTTTCTTTGTGATTTTGTTTGTAATTTGCTTCAAATGGACTTTACACTTAGACTTCTAAGATTGCAAGATAAGGTTGAGCGGCTAACACACCAAAGAGTTCAAAATACCTCATTTAGAGACACCTATGAATCATATGAGCCTTCACCTAGGATAGATTCTTATGAATAACCTCCATGTTTAGGATCTCGTTTTAGTGAGGCTAATAGAAAAAGCGACCTAGTTTGCCAAGGAATTATAGATAGAGCCGTATCAATAAACCATAAGTTGGATGAAGCACTAGGTTTGTTATTATCACTACCTAAGGATATAGGTGATCGTGACAGGGGGAATGATGAGGTAAATAACATAAGCCCATAAAATACTCAACCATCATTTGAGGCACACACACCGCCCGTGACTTTCCCGGAAGAAGTAGAAGAAACTTTAGGAATCCCGATGGAGGTAGAACCCTTGGACCAGGCACCACTAGAGGATATAGGTTTGAATACTTGTAGTTATAACCTTACTCCTAGTTCTAGGGAATTTCCTAATGTGGATGAACCGAAACCTCAATCTTTACACAACTTTCCATCCTTAGATATATTTCTAGGAGACAAAAGAGGAACCGACCCACCCATCAACCAATATTATCCGGGTAGTTTTAGGATGAAGGAAGCCATTCACTCACCCCCATCACCTCACGTGGCATATTCACACCCTAAGGGTGTGTATCGCTACTTTCACCCACACTTGATCCTAAGTGTAGGGAAAACCTCCCCTATTTCCGTTAAATAAGGGTAGAGTCAGGCTCGTGACTCGAACAAAAACAAGCGCTTCTTGGGAAGCAACCCATGTTTTGTGTGTTTTTATTTGTTTGTTTTTTTGTTTGTTTGATTTTATTTGTTTCCGTATGCATGTTTAATTTTTATTGTTTGTGGCTCATGTTTCAAAGTAAATTGTGAAAATGCTTTATTTTGTTTTTAACTTCGTCTTAATTGCATATAAAGGTATTTTGCAAAAGATAAGTGTAAGGGAGATCCAAATTTGTTTATAAGAATGAAATTGAGCATGAACTACAACAATAATAAATGGACATGTGTATAGTACTTGTTAGAGTCAAATGCTTGTATCGAGTCATAATGATGTTTTGCAGGATTTTCCAGGAAGTAGGACATAAGTTTTTTTCAGAAATTTTCCAGAAACTTAACGTAAAGATTTCTGCAGGTCACTTCTGACGGCGTCATGAGTTTACTCTTGACGGCGTCATGTGTAAAATTCTGGAAATTTTGCTAGTTTTGTTTATACCGGAGTCTTAAAGTTTTTGTTAATTCTTTAGTTTTATAAACTCTAGGAAATCTGCAAACATTCATTCCACAAGCATTATATCTTTAATAGTTTTGTTTTAATTCCTAAGTCTGGAATTACATCTAGTTGTGAGTTTTCTTTGTTCGGATTGATGCTTTGGGTTTTTGTGATTGTTTTCTCAGGATTTACAGGTTATGTATGACAAGAAGATGATTATTTTTCTGGAAGGGAAGCTTTGATTGTTCATTTTCTTGGAGGAAGATTTAACCTGGCCACCCTATTATCCATACCGAGCGAATCAGGGGAGTATTTGATTTCATTCTTTTTACTTATTTCACTTTTACATTCTTTACTTGAACATTGGGGACAATGTTCATCTTAAGTGTAAGGGGAGGGTAAAATGATGATACCTTACAAATACACTTTCGCTTGAGTTTGTTTGTTTGATGGTAGATGTGTAATAAAACTATGAGAAATACTTGTTAGTGCAATTTTAGCGCCAAATTTAAAATTTTTTACAACATTTAGGAGTGAAACTTTAGCCACAGCAAGCGTCTCATGGATAGGAGTCGTATGACTAGCACATAACCGTACTATTCAGAAATATTTTCCACCCAAATATGTGAGGTTCGCCTTTAGATTTGATAGGAAAAGCATTTACTATTAGTGCTTATGAGTGTACCGGTAGCATTTAGATTCTAGAACTTGCGTTAGTGATGCATTCCAAGACCGCTAGTGAGACTACATTCGTGTGGTAGGATTTACTACATGATAAGAGACATTAGGATCACCCTTGTGTTAAACCCGTATCATAATTACTTGACCATTTAAGTCATATTTTTTGGCTAGTTAAGTCAACTAATTTTTCCCACACCCTTAGCGCTGTACTCATTTTTAGTACACGAAACCCCTAGTACACCCCTCCGAGCCTATCTTTTCGTTTCTAACTTTAAGCATTTTACTTAAAGGAAGAATTTGTTACACCCCACTTAAATGTACACCCAAATCGCCTTAGCCTTCCGTGTATGCGCTCATCTTTAGTGCATTATTGTTATTTGTTAAACCCTAAGTTAACTATCTAATTGATTGCATGGTTGCTAAGTCGAGTCATATCCTTGTACATATTGTTTTGAGACGATTGGGACTCATGGGTAAAGTACTTATTTTATGGAGTAATGGGGAAGAACATCATTTATTACCCCCATATGTGCGTTAATCTTAAAAGTGCTCCAAGTGTTTTGATTTTCTTAATTCGAGTCATTAGATTAGTTCATTGTAAAGTATGTAAAGATTCAAGTGTAAGGGGAATGTTCATTCCCTATGATGTATTATTTTGGATGGTAGGGTAAGAGTGTATGAAAAAAAAAAATCGAAAAAATCAAGAAAAAGAAAAAAAAAAATAAAAAAAGAAAAAAACATACGGACTACCATCCCTTTTTATTCTATGTTCATTTTTATGCTTTTGTTATTTTTCATTTATTAGCTTAAGTCGAGTCTAGTCTTGGCTTAGCAACGCCACATTGTACATGTAATTAACCAAGATTGTTAACTCGCCACCAGTAAAACTTCCTTTATCCAACAAAACCGTGTATTTCATATCCCTACACCTAACGTTACAACTCTTTAAAAGACCTCTTTGATAGTTTATCCTAGGCGCTTACGCCATGTGGTGGAGGTTTGATCATTTCCCAAGCCTATGGTAATCTATTTTGCTATGACAGGTAGTGAGAGATATCTTCCGTTTCCATATTGTAATTTATACTTTATTACACCCGAGAGATGTGAGTATCTAAACACTATTTGTGAGGTGCTAGTATATGACCTCCGTGCTTGTCTTTGGTCTTTAGTGGAGCGATTATTTGTTGTAATTACTTTTATATTAGTGTTAAATGACCCCTAACTTGTATTTTGAGTAGAATAAAAGCGCATTTGCTTGAGGACAAGCAAATCTCAAGTGTAAGGGTATATAATGAGGCGAAAAATGAACCACTTTTAGGGGGTCATTTAAGCCCGGAATTGAATTTATTTGATCAAATATTGCCCTAAATCGTTCCTTTTGTGATTTTAGGTACTTTGGGAGAGAAATCTGGAAAAGGAAGCAATTCAGACATTTTTGGAGCAAAAAAGTGAAGAAAACGTCAAAGTCTTAATTTTCCTTGCAGAGAACAGTAGGTGACGGCGTCAAGAAGAAAATCCTGACGGCGTCAAGAGTAATTTTCATGACGGCCCAGTACAGAAATGAAGGCGTCACAAGGAAGAGCGTCAAGAGTAAAATACGTGACGGCCTGAAAAAAGTTATAACGTGACGGCGTCTGAAGTAGATCAAGGCAGTCCGAGAATTCTTTTGGCGGCGAGATGACGACGCCGTCAGCCTCAATTTCCTATATATAGTTTTCTAATTTTCATTCATAAAAAAAGAGAAGTTTTGGAGAAACCCTAAGGCCGAACTTAGTACGAACTTTACAGGTTTTTCAAAGGTTTTCAGCCCTTGAACCCTTTCATGTGTAATTGAGATAAGTATTCTTTTAATTCAATGAATATGTCTATGTGTTGGTTGTCTATATCTTGTTCTTGTCTTAATTCCATCATGTTAGGCTAGATCTATCTTGTGTTTTCTTAGATCTAATGAAACCTAGATGTTGATTATGTCTTGATTACTTGTTTTTGGTTATATTTGATGAATGAGTTCGATGTTAGGCTTAAGAAAACTGGCAGATCTCTAATTGGTAACATGCTTGAACGTCTTAGGAAACATGAACTGACGTGCACTAGGTTTTATTGGTTGTATTTAATGCATGAGTAAATTCTAATGATCCCATGTTAGGAGCTTCTTAGCCGGCTCGACATAGGAGTGAAGTAGGCACTCATAGGATTGGGGAATTAAGTGCGCCACCCCATGAATGGTATTAAGGAATACAATCCGTCATCCACGCAACTATAACAAGTAATTAACGCGTAAAAGATATCTAGGGAGTAGTGAAATCTAAGTAAACACAATTTCTCCACTTATTGCTCACAACCTTAGTTAATTTAGTTTTATTTTCAGTTTTAGTATTTTATTTTGATTGCATCTTTAGTATTGGGTTAGTTGACTAGCAACTAATTCCGCCCAAATCCTTAAAACCCGAGATTTTTACTTGCTTTCTAAAAAATATAAAAATACAAAAAGAATCATCCCTCACTTTTAGAACTAGTATTTAGGTTTTCTAATCCTAGCGACACTATTCCTAGCTGAACGATCAATCCCCCGGTACTTGTCACTATACTATACTACAACGATCAGGTACACTGCCTGGTGGGGGTTGTAAGCTTCTCAAGATCCCTTGAGAGGTAACGCCTAGTGCGATCCCCACGTATCACAAACCTCTACCATGATTGCACAAACTCGAATCACACCTACCAAAAAATAAACAATATATCACTTGGATTAATATAAAACACTACATAACAAAACTACCAAGTGAAAAAAATGATCAAGCAGCTACGTCACTTGAGTAGGAATACGCCAATGACCTAACGCCTTCACCACACCGGATGTTTTCTTCAAATGTAAAGAGGTAATCTTCAAACACACCATTTCAATAATAAGGTCACTTATCTTCTGATCCTTCCGTGCATCTTTTGAATGAATGCGATTATTTCATTCTTGCAAAAAAAATAAGTCGAAGCACCAAATACTAAACGACTTACCACGCTTGTGAAATAATTTCTATTCGAACTCGGGACCAGCCAAGCCACAATAACATTTAACTTAGCAGGAGCATTATGTATATTTGCCTTCTATACCACCATGCGCTACACTTTAAACAAGTAGGGACACTCGAAAAAAGAGGTGTTCATGCGAATCTTGAATAAGCTTACACAAAGGACACTGAAGCATGTTTAAGTCGACGTTATAACAAAAATTACTAATAAAAAGATTTATGTTAAAACCCCATGCGTGCGCGAGTTAAAATAAAAAATTTATTTGGGCTCGCACGAACCAGAATTGGTAAAACCTATGTACAAAGTGTCTCAACCAATTGAGATTGATTATCAAAATTCTTGACACTGAAAAAGATTGATAACCAACATTCTTGGCAGGCAAAGAGAATATGGATTGAATTTATTGATAACTCCAAAGTAAAAAAAATTCTTAAAGTTAACCTCCTCATTTTCTAGAGTACACCATAAAGCTCGCCAATTAGCGGATATTTTTTTTACAAAAGATAAAGTGCCACATTTTTGTATAGTTAACTTAATTAGGTGCTCATCACATTAATTGGAACTATCAGACGATATAACTGTGGTTTATATGTGAATTAAGATTTTTAATTTAAAAATAGTTTTTAAATTGTTTCAACATGCGGTAGTCTTTGAAGTGACTACGTCAACCTCTTAAAATGAGAGGGCTTTACCTGGTTTGAATCTGTCTGGAGGTGAGTTCAAACCCAGTGGATTAGTCGGCCAAAAGGTCATAAGCCATGGTTACCCAAGAAAAAAAACAAGCGATAGTTAAACTTTGTACATAAATATGACCTTGTCTATTAAAGTACTATATATAAACTTTTACCACGTATAACAAATATAATTATAAATCAAAATTAAGAATCAAAATTAAAGGAAAAAACAAAAATTAAGCTATATGTTTTTAATAAATAAAAATACATTATTGAAAATTTTAAGAAAAATCATGCGCATGTGCAAGCATTATAACTAGTAAAGTAGCAACGAACTTTGCATCTACCCACCCTTGTTTTATTTTACTTTCCAATGTTAACTAATGCATAGTATAATAAAGTAAACATCAATTCAAGGTATTTACCAAAGTGTTTGAATAAGGTTATATAAGGGTTTTCAATAAGCCCTTATTGTATACTCTTAAGTGTACTTTCAAATACACTTTTTGTCATTTTACCATCATAAACGAGTGCAAACACGCTAAGTGGAATTTTACCCTAAACTTACAAAGATGCCGGCTAAATGAAATTTCCACTACCCTATACCCACTCAACAGTTAAACCTAACGGACGTTATCCTCAAAATTACAATTACCAAATAAGGGTATAAATGTAGAAACAAGCGAGTCGAGCCAAAGCTTCGAATCTCAAGCTCGGCGGCTCATTTACAATCATAAGTCTCGAGCTCGTTTCAAGCCTTATACATTTAACTCGAGTTTGACTACTAATGATCTAAGCCATACAAAATGGGTTTAACTACTAAATAGGTATACGGTAGTAGAAATTTCATTTAGCCAATTTTAAGGTAATATAACCATGCTACAACTTTAAAAGTCTAGGGTACTAAAAATTCCGCTAAGTTAAGGGTTCTAAACTACATTTTGAACGTATTTTAAAAAACTAATACAAATAGTCAACAAGGGTTTATGTCACGTACTACTGTACAAGAGCAAAATAATAAATAATTTAATGAAAGTGCTTTAACACCCACTCGACATAAATAGTAATTTAATGAAAGTGCTTTAACACCCACTCGACATACAAGTTATCAAGTTCTACGTGCTATCGAGTCCAAACTAATATTCGGTGGCGAAGCTAGAAAATTTTTAGTGGGGAGTCGGGATCTAAATTTTTTTTTCCTAATGCTATTTTTCGGGTAATACTGAAATTTTTGGGAGTCAAAACCGAATATACCGAAATTTTTCTACACGAACACTATATACCCCTTATATCGCAAAAAAAATTTCGGGGGTCGGGCGCCCCCTCCCGCCCCTATGTAGTTGCGCCCATGCTCATATTAGCTTCGATTGTTCTTAGAATATCTACAATGCATCACGTCTTTAAAGACTTAATGCATTTAATGCATGATGTATTTAATAACTAAAGCTTTTGTAAAAACTTGAAGTTTAAAAGCTTTTGATACAATGCTAAAAACCTATTCAAAAAGCTTTAATTTATAGAATAGTGAAAAGCTTGTATCCATTTAACCATTTGTGGATGCTCTTAATTTCATTCGCTTACCTCCTAGCGAGATTTACAAACAACTAACGTTTATATTTAATACTCACAGTTACACACCTATATTAACAAACATTTTTGAAAAGACAAACAGAGCTAGTTTTGTCAACACTCTGACCCCCAAATTCTTAGGCCGGGTGTAATGGTGCGTGATCCACAATTTCCATCCTTCACGCGTGAAACCCATTACCCCTCCTTGATACGCTTGGTCCCCTATTTTTTTTGCCATGGTTTAGTGGTGCAGAGTACATACCACCAAACGTTTTGCCATTTTTGTTTTTTTATTTTTTCTGGTGGTGGTATATTGAGGATTATTTTTGTATGAAATGAGTATTTTTATGTATTTAGTTTTGTGGTCACCACACACATGTTTAGTTGTGTGTTGAATGGTGAGGTGGTAGGTTTGATGACTATTACATCTAGTCTAAAAACTTACACTTATACATTAATACATACTAAACCACCTAATGACCCATTATCACTAACGTTCGGGACCATGCCATGAAAATCAACACATCATGACCCGAGTTTGTAACATTTTTTGATAGATCATAAGCTTTCAAACAACCCTAAAAACACATGGACATATGTATGGTGTTTAATATTACTTAAATAGATTCAGATTAGTTTTATGTTGTTGGTTTCTAGTGTTGATATTTTTGAAAGAAAAAAACTTCACTCATAGTGACTAGCAATTTGAATAAGTTTCAAACTTTTTGTCGTTTCTTTATATTCAGTTAGTAGTCACCTTAATTCCTTAATTTCTTATAAGTAATTAACATGTAAACTATATTCCGACGACTATAATAAACATTTGAACTAAGAAATTGTAATTTTGATTTCTTTTAATGTTGTGGTAGCTTCAAAAATAGTGACACTAAATAACTTTGTTTGAGTTTAGGCATAAATGTCTAAGGGGGTTGGCAGTGGACGCTAGATCATACGGGAAGGGATTCTTGTGGCACGGGAACACCGCCGCCGTCACCTGGATCACGCACGGGAAGGGTCTTGTGGGTGAAAGTTTCACGCACGGGATCGAGAATAAAAGTGAACGTTGGAGGTTTTAATTTTTGACTGTTTGTCCCTTTTTGACTGTTGGAGGGTAAGTGATCGGATGCCAACAAAAATAAGGGTGAGTGATGGAAAAAGTGAGTGAATGATGTGGCATAAGGGGATTGGTTGGGAGTGAGTGATGGGAGAGAGAATGTCACAACGATTGTCAACCCCCCAATAGACTAATACTTAAAGAAAAGAAAATAGAATTACAAATAGAACACGGACAAATTGATTACAAGACTGCAATTAGAATAAGTTCCAAACTTTTTGTCGTTTCTTTATACTAGACGAGTACCCGTGCATAGCAACCTGATTTTATAGCGGCATATATTTGTAGCGATAAAAAAAAAGTTTATGGTTTATAAACGAAAAATAATAAAAGTTTGAGAATTTGAGGATTAAATATAACGTTTTGAAATCCGGTTCGACATGGTTGAACCGATTCCAATCGAAAAAATGGGTCAAATAAAACCTGTTTTTATATTTTTGAAACCCGGTTAGACTCAAAAATTAGTTTTGTATATTTTCCCGAAAATTAATAAATTATGTTTTTCCCGAAAATTGGTTTTTTATATTACCCATTCAACATTTTAGAAAAATTCAACATTTCATATAATGCATTAATTGCATTAAATATTCAATACTTTACTTACCAATTTTTCAACAATTCAACAAGTCAAGAATTCAAGTTTGACTATTTTTCCTTTTTATGTAGTAAAGATTCAGTTAATTTCTTATAAGTAATTAACATGTGAAACTATATTCCAATGACTATAATAAATATTTGAACTAAGAAATTGTAATTTGATTTCTTTTAATGTTGTGGTAGCTTCAAAAATAGTGACACTAAATAACTTTGTTTGAGTTTGGCCATAAATGTCTAATAGACAAATACTTAAAGAAAAGAAAAATAGAATTATAAATAGAACATGGACTGCATAGTAAAAGCGTATATAAATGAAAAAGGATCTTACAAATGAGGTTAGTGGTATGATTGTTTATAGGTGCGTCATTAGGTAATAACACTTGGCAATACAAAAGTATAAACCTCATCATACTTTTGGGATAATGTGTGCTGCGATTCAATTACGAGGTCTAACTCGGAGGGCCTGTACCAATCGGGTCACACCCCCAATTTACCTGACTTGCAGCGGAATGGAATACCTGGGGGTGTCTGTCATAGCACCACAGTTACAGTTACATTGAACGACCTAAAGTGTCGTTTGGAAAATACTGCATTTGATCATTGAAATAATTCAGAGTTTACAAAATGAGGTCCCCAAAATGTGTTGCATGTTTATGAAAAACAAGTCGTACAAGATCAAATGTTTACATAAGTGCATGAAATAATGATGAGACGCGTCGACCCCGCGACTCCATGAAGGTCCAAATGCATGTCACATGAGCTACCTTAGTAACCTGAAATACATTGCTAAAACGTCAACACGAATGTTGGTGAATTCCATAGGTTTGTAAAATGTACTGATGTACGGCCACCACAAGTAAAAATGCAAGATAAAAATCTCGTGAAAATTTTACAATAGCCTTAAGCTCATGACACCGAAGCTATGACTGATGAAATTCTATGCCCCTCCCGAATGTTCTGCCGAAACATTCAAATGTAAAAGACATGACATGCATCCGCTTACTGTTGGTATCCACTACCACGGATGGAGGCGTCACCCTCGATAGATCTATCCACTCACTCTCGCTTAGTACTTGAAATTAACGGTTCATGATGTTACAGGGGACTTAACACATGGCAAGGTAACTTAAGCTATGTACATGTTTGAATACTTGGGTTCGTACTGAAATAATTGATGCAATGTATTCCCCCCGTGGGATTTGAAAACAATAAAAAATGTTGAATTGAAAACGGGGCTATGAAAACTCACCTTAACTGATGAAACTGTGATGAAATGAAATGAACACCAATGAACAATTTGCTGTCGTAACCCAATATGATGGTACCATGAACATGTACTGAGCTGGAAAACAAGGCGCGCATACTAGCCGCAACCTAATATGAATGATGTACGATCTACTTTAGATCATGAAATGATGTTATGAATGTCCATGCACATGTTTACTATACCACTCTACTCTTTGAAAAACACTTGTTGTTACCAAAAGTATATATTCCAAGACTTAGGAAAATATTGCTATTAGAAAAATAAACTAGTTGTAATATATATACTTATATATATATCGTATGTACCAATGTTTGTGTTGAAATCCTCGGTTTGAAATCCTTGAAATAACGCCTTGTACTAATGAAAATATACTTGTAATCACTAATGCATCATTAGTTATGAAATTGGGTACTTGGTTAATATTTCTAGAAAATCTAGAATTTAGTACGTAGAAGTATTATTACTTCTATTAGTGACAAAACGGTCTCATAAAACCAGTCGTAAAATAGTGAATATTAAGAGTTAGGAAAGAAGCTCGGTAGTTTTGAGAAGATTTTCACCACATCTAAAAAAGTCACAGAAGTGAAGTTTGTCCATACAGGTCTCGGTCATAAAGATAATTAGCCGTCAAGTGAGGTGTTTGGGCTGTTTTGGCAGATTCTGGGCAGTTTTCGGGAAAGTTTGGGAGTCCATACGTTGCTCGTTATAAATCCTTTTGACAAACGGCTTGATGTTTTGAAAACTAGGCTGGGTGAACTAACTTTTTGTCAATGATGTAAACTTTCCAGAATTGAGTTTATCAGTGAGTAAATTGGCTCTCAACATGAGGTCTTACAAAAACTGTTTCTACACTTAGTAATATTTTGCTAAAAAGCTGATGGAAATAAATAAAGTTTCGCCGATTTTGAAACGTGTATATCTTGGTCGTTATAAGTCCGTTTTACTTGTTCTTTATATCCACGGTTACGTCTTAACATGTAGTAATATATTTTGGAAAGCTCGGCTCCTCCGGGTTACGTCTAAAGCCTCTTTTTGACCGACGAAAAACGTCCAACAGCAACTATTTTTCCAGAAAATACTTTTCGTCAACAATCTTGCAAAAATCATAACTCCTTCGTTATAGACTCTTTTTAATCCGTTCTTTCGCCTACGGATTCGTTTTTGAAAGTATTTTCTAAAAATTTTGCCAAAGTTTCCTTGGTGTTTACTGATTTTCCAGATTTTTACAAAACGGGACAGCATGTCTAAAATAGGTTCCAAATCAAGTTTCCAAGGTTAAAAACTAATTTCTACCATCACCAAACCTCTTGTAATCACCACATGACTAATCTAATCTTACCATACACCTTCTTAGGGTGCCATGGACTCCTAACCAAGTTATTAGAGCAAGGGAATTCATAACCAAAAAGTTAGGGTTTGTATGTTTGTTTTTAGCTAAAATAAAGTGTGGTATAGCTACTTGTACATGGTTTTTAGCATGATACTTATGTAATACATGTAAAAATAGGATGATCCATGAAAAAATAAAGATGAAAACTTACTTGATAAAATGAGATGATTATAGGATGATTATGCTTGATGTTCTTGTGTTTTTGTTGCTTGATTCTTGTTTAGAATGATAAAAGGAACAAGTTTGTAGCTTTAGCTTTTGAAAAACCATGGATGGATCATGGATCATAGGTGAGGTCGTGGGTTTGAAGAAGGAAGAAGAGAAATGGGTTTTGATCTTTCTAATAAAGCATAGATTATGATTTGTAATTTTGATAAAGTTAAGGTTTTAAGGTGTTTATTAGTTAAATAATGAAAATCAATGCACATGGTTAAAGGGTGTGGCCTTGGGCCGGTTTTTGGTGTGAAAGGGAGTAGCCAAAACGGTTTTGATCACTTAGAAAATATAGTGTAGCGTTAAGTGTTATTACGCGTTATTCGTTAAAATCGGGTACCGGGTTTAATAGCAATAAACGTTCACGAAATTTACCGGGATGAAATAAAGTCATAATAATGATAAAAACATATTAAAAATATGTTGGGTACATTTACTGAGTGATCGGGTGATTATTGTTTAGTTTTCACGAAAACCGTCGTTATATTTATACGCGTACGTTATAAATAAAATAAATTTCCAAAATACTGGGTAACTGAATGTTATAACTTTTATGATGTTAAAATGGATATAAAAATATGTCGGGACCATTGTGGGAATATTTAGATATATTCGTCGTGTATAAACCGGGTGTTAACGTTTATTTAGAAATCATAATACGTAAAACGTTAAATATACTGAATATAGTAATTTGAAAATCCTAAGAGTGGTATAACATGTAAATGACCTACTGATGATATGCAGACTATTCCCAGTCCGTATGAAGTGTTATTACTGATAATGCATGAATTCGCACCTGAACCAATACGGTTACGCGAATTTGAATACCCGTAAACTAAATTTACGATGAAATGTGTAATGCACGTGAATGATGAAATCTTTTCCCGCAATGAATAGTGTTCTGTGAATAGTAAATTTCCCAAAAGTTTCTCAGAATATCAAATTGACCTTGAAAACGATGAATAGTAAACTGATGAATAGTGTTTTGATGAATAGTGTTTGATGAATAGTGTTTTTCCAAAGTTCGGGAAATGACCTGAAATGACCTGAAATGGTGAGTTGTGACAGTCTTCCCCCCTAAAAGGAACTTCGTCCCGAAGTTCAGTTTATGTTGGTCTCTGAAAATGTATTGGTGAAAAGGTGATGATATTCGAGAATTCCAGCGAACTCTAACGATAGGAATTCGACTCTGTTTCAACTGTTTGACCACATGGTCCATGATTTTTGTTGGTTCTCTTACAAGGTCTGAGATTGTCATTTGGGATGGATCCCTTCCAATGGAATCATGAGTGACTCATCTGAAAGTCATTTCTGGGGATCTGAAAATGTGAAATATGTTCGTGTAATCCTGTTGTTCTCTAGCAATGTTCAAATCTAACAGCCACTAGGCCTACCCTGTCTGAAATATAAATGGTCCAGTGTATATTGGTGTAACTTTCCAAGTTTTCTGAACGATAACATGCCTTTCCCTAGGCAGAACTCTTTGCATAACTCTGCAGAACTTGAAGTTTTAATGGTTTACGACTTATTGAACTTGTAACTGATTCTTGACTTGTAGAAAATTTCTGGTTATCTCATGAATGCCTACTGAACTAGTGAGTTGAGCTTTTTCTGAATTTGGCCCATCAATCGATGGTCTGCGCTTCTTAATGTTTTAAATGTGACACTGGTAATATATACTGCTGAATTCTGCCAGAACTCAAGTTTGTATGCTAGTTGGTCGATTCTAAAATGAATCTTAAATAGTCCAATATGCTAAAGGTTCAACCTTTCTTGTTATCCAATTTGTATCGTGCCAATCCAAGGCAATGCTTTTAACTTAGTTTGTTCTCCTACCTGAATCTGGATGGATTGTTGTTCAGGATATCCAATCCAAATGATATGTGTTATGTACCAATCTAACTTCTGCCAGTTTCCCGTTGTTGGTGTGATAACTATTGTTGTATATGAATTTGATTTATGTTGAGTGATTAGTCCAACCATTTACAGGGTCAATCACTCATGCTCTGAGCATACCTTCCTATGTTTGAATTGTTCTCTCGCTTTGACCATCGTTCTGAGGGTGATAGGTGATGTTCACGTCTAAATGGGTTTCTGAAGGAAATCCTGAAATGATTACCTGAAGTCCAAGTTGAATCGGTTTCCTTAACAGGAAATACTAAAATGGGTACAATAAACCTTTGTGACTAATTCCATAACGTTCGGTCCTTCAAACTTCGCGTTATCTGAAAGTGGTAGAATATAGGTAACAATTTGATTCCTTGTGTTTTGTTCCAACGGATGATAAGACATATGTCCTTCTTTGTCTAGTGGGTTTGGTCTTCACTACTGAAGTTCGTGATCAATTTGTGATGTTCCTCCTAATTCCTTCATCACATATTCCAAATATTCTTTATTGTCAAGTCACAAATCCTAAATGCATAAGCGATGTTGTAGGGAAGTTGGTTCTGGGAATTTGTCTTGCGATTGTGAGTTTTAGTTGAAATCCTTTTCTGAATAAACGAATTTAGAAAATGGAGCAGATGATTTACTAAGTAATATTTTTCCTTGATGATTCAAAATTTCAGTAATTATGAAGTAGAAAAATGTTTTCAAACATGTTGTGATTAAGACTGCTTACCAAAGTTTGATGTTTATGTATATTTCTCATTGTACAATAGTGTTGCTAAAGTTTGACCAAAAAGGATCGCACTTGTTCAAAATAGGAATTTCAGAAATCATTTTTTTTTTCCACATGGTATGTGATTTATGTAAACGCATCAACTTTATTTAAAAGTGAAAACACTGAAAAGGATAAAATGGTAGAATAGGAAATGTTCGCTTAAATGCATAGATGTCTAACACTTAGTTCCTGAGGTTGGATAATGTCTATTGATGGTTATCTGGCATAACTACAAGCATAGGTATTTAGACTAACTTAATCGTTGTAATTGGCAAGACTAAGGTATCACTTGATGTTGTGTCGATGAATGTCTATTCTGTTTTCCCATGTAGATGAGGAGATATGTTCTGGTTTGATCCCTTGCTTGGTATGAAGGTGAGGTTATCTGAAATTTCTAGTGACATAAGGCCTTAGAGGAAATTACATCGATATACTTGTTTCAAACAATTGTCCTTGGTGAAAACTTACTGTAGGAAGGTTCATGTATAGATGAGGCCATGTTTAAATGAAATGCTCTGTAGTCTCAATTAGAAGCTGGGTTTATTTCTATTGTGTTGTCCTGCGGACATTTATTGAGTTCAATCCTGTAGCTCAGTATAGCTAGTACCCTTGAATAATGACATTGGACAACTAAGTCAGAGATGGTGATTAGGATGGTCTTGCAGTATCTGAGGATTGTTGTTGAGTTATGAATTCTCTCTCTATATCCTTCTAGTTCTGGTTAGTAGTTCTGTAATACTTTCATTGCTTTTATTGTATAAAGGAATCCTGCATGTAATTGATATGGAAAGTCTCTCTAGGGAAGTCAATGGGAAAATCCAACTTAATGGCTAAGTGGGTGACAGGTAGGGTAAGTATCCAGGGATAGTTCGGCAAAATGGATGTTTATGAATGAGTTCCTTTGTTTACAAAACTTTTGGATGAAGATTGTTATTAACAATCCTTTGAAAAGGTAATTATTTCCTTCATGGCATAATCCTTCCTGAATTTTACATAGGTGATCAGGCTATGTATAATTGAGGACTAATGATGCGATGTTGGATTTTGTCAAAATATCATAACTTTCCTCAAAAGTTTTAGATGGTGTTCAACGCATTGTTATTAAAATGGTATCCTGATGTTTTCTTTCAAGTAACATGAAAATTGCTTCGCGTAACAATAGTAAATACTTGGTGTAATGACAGAAAAATCAATGTATAGGATGGTAATAAAATAGCTTACTTCAGAAAATTTTTCTGTAAAACAGTTTCCCCATATGATAGTAAAATAGCTTGAATGGTGCATTGGATACGTGGATGAATCTTGTCGAATGGTAATAGTCTACTAATTCGTCAAAAACGAAATCAACCTAATTCCTGATGAGACAATGCTAAAATGTTGCGAAACGATTGAAGTCTGAGCAAATGGGAATGGAAAAGGAAATGACAATGATGGTACTAGTGAATGGAATACTACCCTCTTTCGCGCTACCTCGCGACATCCAAAAGGTAAAACTAAAGTACACACTGTGGGAAGGCCAATAGTGTAATAAGTAACTGATGGTGGTGATAGTACCTGAGTAGTAAGTGCCCTACTAGTGATGGAAAGAAAACACACTATCTTCCTTGCAATAAGCATCCTAATAAGTCCATTAAGATTAATTCTGAATACACTACCAAAAGGCATTCTATGTACGGGCTGAATGATAGGAAAACCCTGTTCCTATGGCAAATCAATAGTACTAATGGTGGTGTAAGTGCAACTGATGGTATAATGGTAGTGTAAAATGACAAGGCATCTTCAATGTTGGAATCCGATAAAAGGATGTCAGGGGTGAGTATCTGAAGACATGTCACTTGTGAACCAGGTCAATAAAATGATATACATATACGGATATGAGTATAAATAACTCGCACAGGGTATGTATAAAACAACATGTATCATGATTATGCACTTATGATGAAATGATGAGATGCTATGCTGATGTGGTTATAGTCTAGGGTCCAAGATACATCCTAGTTCGCTATAACCTTAGCTCTGATGCCAATCTGTCACACCCCCAATTTACCTGACTTGCAGCGGAATGGAATACCTGGGGGTGTCTGTCATAGCACCACAGTTACAGTTACATTGAACGACCTAAAGTGTCGTTTGGAAAATACTGCATTTGATCATTGAAATAATTCAGAGTTTACAAAATGAGGTCCCCAAAATGTGTTGCATGTTTATGAAAAACAAGTCGTACAAGATCAAATGTTTACATAAGTGCATGAAATAATGATGAGACGCGTCGACCCCGCGACTCCATGAAGGTCCAAATGCATGTCACATGAGCTACCTTAGTAACCTGAAATACATTGCTAAAACGTCAACACGAATGTTGGTGAATTCCATAGGTTTGTAAAATGTACTGATGTACGGCCACCACAAGTAAAAATGCAAGATAAAAATCTCGTGAAAATTTTACAATAGCCTTAAGCTCATGACACCGAAGCTATGACTGATGAAATTCTATGCCCCTCCCGAATGTTCTGCCGAAACATTCAAATGTAAAAGACATGACATGCATCCGCTTACTGTTGGTATCCACTACCACGGATGGAGGCGTCACCCTCGATAGATCTATCCACTCACTCTCGCTTAGTACTTGAAATTAACGGTTCATGATGTTACAGGGGACTTAACACATGGCAAGGTAACTTAAGCTATGTACATGTTTGAATACTTGGGTTCGTACTGAAATAATTGATGCAATGTATTCCCCCCGTGGGATTTGAAAACAATAAAAAATGTTGAATTGAAAACGGGGCTATGAAAACTCACCTTAACTGATGAAACTGTGATGAAATGAAATGAACACCAATGAACAATTTGCTGTCGTAACCCAATATGATGGTACCATGAACATGTACTGAGCTGGAAAACAAGGCGCGCATACTAGCCGCAACCTAATATGAATGATGTACGATCTACTTTAGATCATGAAATGATGTTATGAATGTCCATGCACATGTTTACTATACCACTCTACTCTTTGAAAAACACTTGTTGTTACCAAAAGTATATATTCCAAGACTTAGGAAAATATTGCTATTAGAAAAATAAACTAGTTGTAATATATATACTTATATATATATCGTATGTACCAATGTTTGTGTTGAAATCCTCGGTTTGAAATCCTTGAAATAACGCCTTGTACTAATGAAAATATACTTGTAATCACTAATGCATCATTAGTTATGAAATTGGGTACTTGGTTAATATTTCTAGAAAATCTAGAATTTAGTACGTAGAAGTATTATTACTTCTATTAGTGACAAAACGGTCTCATAAAACCAGTCGTAAAATAGTGAATATTAAGAGTTAGGAAAGAAGCTCGGTAGTTTTGAGAAGATTTTCACCACATCTAAAAAAGTCACAGAAGTGAAGTTTGTCCATACAGGTCTCGGTCATAAAGATAATTAGCCGTCAAGTGAGGTGTTTGGGCTGTTTTGGCAGATTCTGGGCAGTTTTCGGGAAAGTTTGGGAGTCCATACGTTGCTCGTTATAAATCCTTTTGACAAACGGCTTGATGTTTTGAAAACTAGGCTGGGTGAACTAACTTTTTGTCAATGATGTAAACTTTCCAGAATTGAGTTTATCAGTGAGTAAATTGGCTCTCAACATGAGGTCTTACAAAAACTGTTTCTACACTTAGTAATATTTTGCTAAAAAGCTGATGGAAATAAATAAAGTTTCGCCGATTTTGAAACGTGTATATCTTGGTCGTTATAAGTCCGTTTTACTTGTTCTTTATATCCACGGTTACGTCTTAACATGTAGTAATATATTTTGGAAAGCTCGGCTCCTCCGGGTTACGTCTAAAGCCTCTTTTTGACCGACGAAAAACGTCCAACAGCAACTATTTTTCCAGAAAATACTTTTCGTCAACAATCTTGCAAAAATCATAACTCCTTCGTTATAGACTCTTTTTAATCCGTTCTTTCGCCTACGGATTCGTTTTTGAAAGTATTTTCTAAAAATTTTGCCAAAGTTTCCTTG
Source organism: Artemisia argyi (assembly GCA_030686995.1). Taxonomy (NCBI): domain Eukaryota; kingdom Viridiplantae; phylum Streptophyta; class Magnoliopsida; order Asterales; family Asteraceae; genus Artemisia; species Artemisia argyi. The sequence continues at coordinate 4,365,476 of CM060703.1, forward strand.
GTGTTTACTGATTTTCCAGATTTTTACAAAACGGGACAGCATGTCTAAAATAGGTTCCAAATCAAGTTTCCAAGGTTAAAAACTAATTTCTACCATCACCAAACCTCTTGTAATCACCACATGACTAATCTAATCTTACCATACACCTTCTTAGGGTGCCATGGACTCCTAACCAAGTTATTAGAGCAAGGGAATTCATAACCAAAAAGTTAGGGTTTGTATGTTTGTTTTTAGCTAAAATAAAGTGTGGTATAGCTACTTGTACATGGTTTTTAGCATGATACTTATGTAATACATGTAAAAATAGGATGATCCATGAAAAAATAAAGATGAAAACTTACTTGATAAAATGAGATGATTATAGGATGATTATGCTTGATGTTCTTGTGTTTTTGTTGCTTGATTCTTGTTTAGAATGATAAAAGGAACAAGTTTGTAGCTTTAGCTTTTGAAAAACCATGGATGGATCATGGATCATAGGTGAGGTCGTGGGTTTGAAGAAGGAAGAAGAGAAATGGGTTTTGATCTTTCTAATAAAGCATAGATTATGATTTGTAATTTTGATAAAGTTAAGGTTTTAAGGTGTTTATTAGTTAAATAATGAAAATCAATCCACATGGTTAAAGGGTGTGGCCTTGGGCCGGTTTTTGGTGTGAAAGGGAGTAGCCAAAACGGTTTTGATCACTTAGAAAATATAGTGTAGCGTTAAGTGTTATTACGCGTTATTCGTTAAAATCGGGTACCGGGTTTAATAGCAATAAACGTTCACGAAATTTACCGGGATGAAATAAAGTCATAATAATGATAAAAATATATTAAAAATATGTTGGGTACATTTACTGAGTGATCGGGTGATTATTGTTTAGTTTTCACGAAAACCGTCGTTATATTTATACGCGTACGTTATAAATAAAATAAATTTCCAAAATACTGGGTAACTGAATGTTATAACTTTTATGATGTTAAAATGGATATAAAAATATGTCGGGACCATTGTGGGAATATTTAGATATATTCGTCGTGTATAAACCGGGTGTTAACGTTTATTTAGAAATCATAATACGTAAAACGTTAAATATACTGAATATAGTAATTTGAAAATCCTAAGAGTGGTATAACATGTAAATGACCTACTGATGATATGCAGACTATTCCCAGTCCGTATGAAGTGTTATTACTGATAATGCATGAATTCGCACCTGAACCAATACGGTTACGCGAATTTGAATACCCGTAAACTAAATTTACGATGAAATGTGTAATGCACGTGAATGATGAAATCTTTTCCCGCAATGAATAGTGTTCCGTGAATAGTAAATTTCCCAAAAGTTTCTCAGAATATCAAATTGACCTTGAAAACGATGAATAGTAAACTGATGAATAGTGTTTTGATGAATAGTGTTTGATGAATAGTGTTTTTCCAAAGTTCGGGAAATGACCTGAAATGACCTGAAATGGTGAGTTGTGACAAATCGTCTCTAGACCGAGCTGCTGTTTGATGGGTCGTACATAAATCAGTTTAGTTTTACCCTTTACCGCAACATGCCAATTTTTGTTGCATTACACTACATGTTCTTGACAATATACAAAATCCATAAGGATATCCTACTCCTATTGCATCGTCAGTAAATAAACATAATTGAGTTTAGCATCAAATATTAGTAGCTTGATAAGAAAAGAAAATCAATGTGTAAAAAGAAGATGCATAACATTTGATTGCGTCAACACAAATCTTATGTCTCTAGAACAACCTTTTATATGCGGTTATTTTGAGAAACTTGTTTTAAGTACTTGATCCCACATTGATAAAGAAAAGAAGTTTTTCTTATTTATATAGTGTGGTAAATGAGTGTAAACAAGTTGAAGTTTGTATATGTTGTTAGGTGTATTATTAGATGTTGTTTTACTAATTAAAAACAAAATTCAGAAATACTCAACGTATACAAAATAAATTTGAACTTTTTGTAATTTTTAACAACAACAACAAACTAAATTCCGCCGGGGCAGGGTATGAGGAGCTTTTTGTAATTTTTAAAACAAAATTTGAACTTTTGTAATTTTTGCTAAAACAAAATTCGAACTTTTTGTAATTTTTACTATAACTAAACGATTACTCACGAATATCAGCATCGATGTATAGTTTTCGCCAAAATTTAATTGCATCGATCTGGTGTGATACGTGTGCTTCTCTTTTAATCAATTATTTGTGTAGCGTCGAATCATTTTAGTTGCGAGCTTGCGATTCGATATTTCTCTATTTATTGAAATACCACCAAAAAAATCTTATACTCTTACACTTTCTATCCTAAAACATTTTTCAAAAAAGTCAAAAGTGAGGTGATAGGTTAGAAGAGGATCTGAAGTTAAAGCTTGCGATTCGATATTTCTCTATTTACTAAAATACCATCTCAGGGGCAAGTCAGAATTCAGTCCGCATGTTGTATACTTGTATAGTTGTATGTGTGTAAACTTAACGCACATCTAAAATATGTAGAGAGAGAGAAGAAAAAAAAAAAAAAAAAAAAAGAAAAAAAACACTTACGAATGAGATTACTAATGTGATAGTTTAGAGGTGCACCATAATAAAAATATAAAACTCATCATAACTCTGGGTATAATTTCCGGATCTTAAGACGAGGTGTCAAGGTTTAATCATCTAATAGACAACGTGTACCGATCGTCTATAAATCGAGCCATTTGGTGAGCCATGCATAAATCAGTTTAACTATATAATTACCACAATATACCATTCTTTTTTTACGTATTTACATTACACAAGATTATCTTGACATTTTAGCCAATCTATAGAGGAATTCAAACTCTAATTGCATTGTCTATCTTTTATATGCAATTACTATGTCTCTAAGAAAACTTCTTTATGGGTTTCTTTTATCATACTTCCCGCATGGAGTAAAGAGAAGAAGCTTTGCTTACTTATATATTGTGGTGAACATTGTTTGAATAAATTGAGATTAGTATTATGTTGTTGGTTTAACATATTCGATATTGTTTATGAGAAAAGAAACAATCTCGATAGTTGGTTACCAACAATTCATATAACATCTAAATTTTTCGTCATCTTATTGGGAAGTATATCTTCTATATGGAATTAGCAAGCCACCTTATCCTTAATTTCCTATTAGCAATTAACATGATGAATGTCATTCTTTTAGTAAATAACATAATGAATAATCTATTGGAGCTGCATCTCAATGACTACAATAATTAATAGAGTTAACTACATTTTTGATCCTTGTGGACCTGTGGTTGTATCTGAATTTCACTTTTAGTCCGATTTTCAAAAAAGTTGCGATTTTAGTCAAAAACTTATCGTTTGGTTCCACTTTTGGTCCAATTTGATAATGACGTTAGTTTAGTTAGTTAAGTCTAATTGTAAAGTGACAATATTAGTCATTTAACCTAACGGTCATTTGCAACGTTAGTCTTTTTTCTTTTCTTTTTTTTTGCATCACTAATCCTTTTTTTCAATTTTTTTACGAATTTGTTTTTAATGAATAATCTTTTTCGAAAATCTTTTTTTCCGATTTTTTTTCGAATTTTTTTTCAAATTCTTTTTTGAAATGTTTTTTTTTTCAAATTTTTTTTTGAAAATGGTTTTTATATAAAAATGTTGTTTGTATATAAAACAATTTTATAAAAAAGTTTTTATATAATTTTTTTATATAAAGATGCTTTTTTATATAAAACGTTTTTATATAAAAAGTTTTTATATAAAAATGTTTTTTTATAAAAAATGTTTTTTATACACGTTTTTACACACGTTCTTAGAAACGTTTTTGACCGCGTTTTCACACGCGTTTTCACACTCGTTTTCACACAGTAACAATATATACTTTTTTGCAAATTTAGTTTTACTTTTTTTTGTACGTAAGGATTAGTTTTTGCAATTTACAAAAAACGTAAAAGCATTTACTTTTTTTATAACATATATACTTTTTTGCAAATTACGTCAAATTGCAAAAACTAAAAGGATTAGTCTTTGCAATTTACGAAAAACGTAAAAGTATATATTGTTCTAAAATATATGTTCTAAAAAGTTTACTCTTTTTAGAACTTTTATAAGTATGATTCTAAAAACTAATCTTTATAAAGTATATAAAAAGTTCTAAAAGTATATATATGTTATAAAAAAAGTTTTTTCAATTTAGTTTACTCTTTTTTTTTTATTTATAACATAAATTGTTACTGTGTGAAAACGAGTGTGAAAACGCGTGTGAAAATGTGTATGAAAACGCTTGTAAAAACGTGTGTAAAAAATATTTTTTATAAAAAAACATTTTTATATAAAAACGTTTTATATAAAAAAAAACATCTTTGTATAAAAAAACATTTTTATATAAAAACTTTTTTATAAAATGGTTTTATCTAAAAAAACATTTTTATATAAACTTCAGAAAACAAGTTTTTCGGAAAAAAAATTATTCAATAAAAAAAAAATCTAAAAAATTTGAAAAAAAAAAACAGGACTAATGTTGAAAAAAAGGACTAATGTTGCAAAAAAAAAAAAGACTAACGTTGCAAATGACTGTTAGGTTAAAGGACTAATATTGCCACTTTACAATTAGACTTAACTAACTGAACTAAGTCGTTATCAAATTGGACCAAAAGTGGAACCAAACGATAAGTTTTGGACTAAAATCACAACTCTTTTGAAAATTGGATCAAAAGTGAAATTCAGATACAACCACAATGACCAAAAATGTAGTTAACTCTAATTAATACATATAAATATTTGAACTAAGAAACCGCAGTTCTAGTTTCTTATAACGTTGAGGGAGGTGATTTGCACACTCCATATTTTGATTGGGACACTCACTGTACAAGTTTATAGAGCACACTGCAAACACTGTACAACTAAGTTATGCACAAAATAGAGTCCCAATCAAAACTTTGAGTGTCCAAATCAATTCCCTTTTAAAAATAACACTTCTATGGTCACTAAATAACCTTGTTTGAGATGGCATTAAATGTCTAATAGCCTCAAAAGAAAAAAATGGTTAATCTCTTTGTGGCTACAGCGTTCACCTGCGCTAACTTCATACTATTAAAAAAGATAGTTATGTTGGGATTAGTCGGCTCGCAATGTCCAGTTTGAAACCTAGGTAACAAAAAAAGGCAAATATAATTACAATAACGTGTGACCGACTATGAAAAAAATATCAATTTTTGTAATCAACTTATTCATCTTTTTGCATAGTATACAATTTTGACTGTTTATATCAAATTAGATGGGGATACGATGTTCATGTTTAGTGGGTATATGATGTTCATATTAGATGATAAATATGCCCCAAGCCTGGTGTGGGGTTAGGGTCCATTAGTGTTGTAATCTATAAATATCGATCAATAATAAAGTTACATATGTTAGATATTGTGACTTCACCTCCTAAGGGTATTTTGGTAATATTAGTAGTAAGGGTATTTTGGTCATTTTTGTAGCATCTTAAGAAGTAAGAAGTTTCTATGTCGGTTGTTTACTTATATAAGTAAAAGTAGAAACACAGACATCGTAACCTTTGACTCCTTTTTGATAACAAAAATCATGAGTTTTTTGTTCCTTACTTCTGATCTTATATACCTGTTGTTATGCTCCTATTTTGAATCTATTTGCAGAACTTTTGCCCCATAATTATGTATCCCTGATACTAACAAATTGGTATCAGAGCCACCCGATCAATTTTGAAGCAAGCTGCAATTTGTATTTGGGTTTCTGATCGAAACAGGTTTGTGGTTCTTTTTTGGGATCTTTCATATTCCATTGAATTTAGCTTCTGTTTGTTTTGGATAGATTGAAGGTGTTTGTCACTTTGGATTTTGGGATAGTCAGAAGTTGTTTTAGTTGTTCTATCTCTGTATTAGGTTCGACATCTATGTGGGTTTTTTGTTCAGCAACAGTTCATTAGGACAATTATTTGTTATTTGTAGTAAACCCCGTTTGAATAACCATGTCTTCTCAAACATTATCATCTGTTAGTGTCGTTGAGAAGTTTAATGGGATATATTCTGCTCGAAGTCTGTGCCTGTATGTTTTGCATGTGACATAATTAGTTTTGGGCCTTTTGGTAATTTGCTTTGGTGAAGAGTGGGCTTGCATTTGAATTTTGAATATAAGCTTTTGATGTCGCCTTAATGGAATTGGTAGGAATTCTTTTGGAAATTGGATATCGTAGGTTTGAAGGCACGGTCAATATTTGTTTTGATTTGGTATTTGCTATGGAATTTGTTCGTCTTTAGACTGTAATTCTTATTGGATAAGTGGGTCATTGGTATTATTATCCATATCATATTTGGAGCGTTTGAATTATTAGGGCTCATTCGTCAAGTTATATATTAGCTTGAGTTTGTTTGATACGGATAATAAGTTTGAAGTTAGACCGTAATACTTATCAATAAGTGGGTCGTTAGAATTTGAATTTGGTATTTGAAATTTGAAGATCGATTTTGGTGTTTGAAGACTTGGTTCAAGTCGTTTGAATTTTGTTCGATCGTTTGGAATTTGTCATATTGGAAATTTGGATCTTCGTTTGTCAGGCTTTTGAAGTTTGTTGCCCGAATTTGATTGTCTGTGTTGAAGATCGTTCGAGCCGATTCGTTTCGTTTAGTTAACCGAGTTTGATTTGTCGGTTAACATTTGATACTTCGTTTTGAAGACATCGGCATTTGCTTTGGATCGATTTTGTTTCGGATAGCTTTTGGGAATCGATCGTTTGATTTGAAATTGGCTAGTATCTCTAGCATTTGGAACTTTGAATTTGATTTGAAGCAGGTGGAGGAGTTTAACTCACGACCTGTGATGTTGGCCTCATTTACGGTGGTGAACCTACATATTTGGTTGCCTGCTACTCATATTTGGATTATGTTGAGGATCTTGATGCTAGAAGATCCTTACGTTTTCACCATTGGAAATTTGGTTGTAAGTTGAAAAGCTTCATGACAACAATTAGTTTCTTTGAGCAAGTTTTGCCACTGTTTTGGATTTGCTCAAAATCGGAGATATGGTGTTACTTAGGAGTTAAACTCAAGGTGGAGATTGTTAGATATTGTGACTTCACCTCCTAAGGGTATTTTAGTAATATTAGTAGTAAGGGTATTTTGGTCATTTTGGTAGCATCTTAAGAAGTAAGAAGTTTCTATGTCGGTTGTTTACTTATATAAGTAAAAGTAGAAACACAGATATTGTAACCTTTGACTCCTTTTTGACAATAAAAATCATCAGTTTTTTGTTCCTTGCTTCTGATCTTATATACCTGTTGTTATGCTCCTATTTTGAATCTGTTTGCTGAACTTTTGCCCCATAATTATGTATCCCTGATCCTAACAACATCTACGGGGTTTAATGTTCTAACAGTTCATGGGTGGGTTATCTTAATACAAGTTGTTGACTAATATAATGGTTTATTGTGTAAACATATTCAAACAAGACACCTGTGGAAGATCAAGTATGTTTAGAAAACAAATATCTATTTCCAACAAACAGATCCAACTTCGCCACCTTGATAGTGAATAATGAACTCCGATTGCATTATATTGTCACCAAATAATTGAGTTTGGTATCAATTTTCTCTAGCTTGATAAAAAAAAACGATGTGTGATTAGAAGATAAATAAGAACTTATTACGTCAACAAAAAATGTTATGCCTCTCGAACAACTTCTTTTATGGGGTTACTCAACTTGTTTTAAGTTTACAATCCCAAATGGGTAATGCAAAGAAGTTTTGCTTATTTACATAATGTGGTAAATATGCTCAACTAGGTTGAGATTAGTCTTATGTTGTTGACTTGTTGGTTTCTATTGCCCGATATTGTTTATAGAAATAAAACAATAATGAATCATAGAAACTACTAATTCATACAAATTTCGAACTTTTATCATTTTGACTACAATATATGGGTCGAAAATAGTATTACTTGGCTTCTTCTATACTAGATATTATTTAAAGGAAGAAAAAAAAATGTTGAGTCATAGTAACTATCAAATCATACAAATTCCAAACTTAGTGTAATTGTTGATAGGCGTGTCACAATATCTTTGGGGCAATGTCCAGATCAGATGGTGAGATCTAACTCGGACGACCTGTACCAATCGACTGTAAACCGAGCTATTTGACTGGTCCTATAATAATCAGTTTAATCTTTCATTTCACCGGAACATGCAATTTTTTTACAATACACAAGATGTTCTTGACATCATACAAAAACCATGGAGGATATGATATTGATGTGTGCTTAATCACACATCTTTTTCTGTCCATATTAAGACCAAAACAGATACAAACTAACCATAATTGCCAAAGATATTGCATTTTTGTGTTTGTAATCATGCAGGAACGGATATTTCAGAAATTGGCATTAATCAGACAAAAAAGGACAAAAACGAGCATGAGTTTGCAAAGTTGTCAACTTCCGTCCCTCAAGTTTGGAAATTGGCAAAAATGGCCCATGTACTTTAGATTTTGGAAGAAAAAGTCAACAATGGTCCTTGGAAATACAAAGATTGTCAAGTTTGGTCCCTGGGTGAAAAGTTTGGAGAAATTACAAGTTTGGTCCCTGAACTTTCAAGTTTGGCAGAAATAGTCCCTGGACATTCAAATATGGGAAATTGCAAAAATGGTCCTTGGATAATAAAATGTGGCAAAGTAAAACCCTTGTAATAACTTGGGGAAAGTTACAAGCTCAGTTGCTGCCACGTAGCCCCATTTGTGTTTCTTAGATACACTAACAAACGCTGACACCTCTGACATTCTAGAAGCGTACTTGATTTGACAACTTTACCCTTAATTGCGGTAATTATCAGAGTTTGGAGGTTAGGGTTTATGTTCTGGGTAACTTGGGAGAATTGGAGGTAAAGTTAATATATTTATTTGACCCTTTTTGACTTCTTTGACCCATGAATATAAGTTTGACCAGGTATGGGCTATGGGTGGATGGGCTTTGGTGTTGGATTTATTTATTTGGACTTGGACCAAGGCTTTAAGCTTAATTCAGATTTTTGTAATATTGAAAATTAAGGACCAAACTTGTAATTGTTGAATCTTCAAGGACTGATTCTGCCTTTGTTCCAAAATAACTTTCAAGGACTTAATTTGCCATCTTCTGAATTATGAAGGGTTGAGTTGACATTTCTTCAAATAAATCTCTGAGGGACTAAATGTGTCAATCTTTCAAAGTGCAGGGACCATTCTGACATTTCTTCAATCTCTGATTATGAGGGCTATTCTTGCAAATTTTCAAACTCAAGGGATCTCTATTAACTTTTCAAAGCTCAACTAGATTTCCAGCTTGACTTTCTGACTCTTTCTACTCTCGTGCTCGTTATTGTCGGGTTTTTGCTTGTTTTTCGTCATTTTGTGAAATATCCGTACCTGCACGTTCACAAACATAAAACACACAATTCTTTGGCATTTGTTAGCATAATTAGTCTATTTGGGTCCGTTTTTGGCTATGAAAAGGTATGTGAATTAACACATACCAAAATCCCCCAGACTAAGGTATTGTCGTGTCCTCACGCAATGTGATCAATTCACGCTTTTGGGATAAATAATTTCACAACTCTTCCTACTGATTTTGTAAAGTAGCAAGGAGGTTCAAAAGAAGTAATAAAATCATTTATTCCCGCAAACGCTCCGTTTTCCAAATTTTTTTCCTTTATTCCACTATCACTTCTATTTTTGTACTTTTCACACTTCATTCTTGTGATGGTTTGTTGAACTCTCGTTATTTTGCAATAATTGTTAGGGTCAACGAGTAGAAACACTTCTTATTAAGAAGTGACCATACGGATAAAAATCGCCATCCTTGATTTTTCACGAGTCCCCAAACTAAGCGTACAAACGAGATCACAGCTTATCTACAAATTAGATGCTAACACTACTCATAAAAGTTACTTGTGGAAACTTCTTACTCCCATGTCCTAAGTTTTTGTATCTCAATATTTTACTTTTGTTGAGAAATGAATTACTTCATATTTTCTCGTTTCAATACTTTTAAGTCCGATAGTAATACCAAGTTTAAACACTAAGTAGTTTTTCATTTTCTCTCAATAACCACTGCAATAGAAATTCGGTCCACATCAAGGAATTGGGATACATACAATCTCATATATAAGTTGCGGAGTACTACACGTGCACCTCATGTGACTAATTCAGAATTATTCACATGCACCTCACGCGCCAACAACTTTTATACACTTAAGCTCTTATTCAACATAACTTTCACTTTTCATCATTTTTTTTTTCATTTTTTTTTCATACTTTTCTCATATTTTTCATTTTTTTCTTTCTTTACTTTTTCTCATAACATCAATGGAAGCTTATCGGGTAGCTCCAAAACCACATACATAATCAACTTTTGACTTTTGATTTTTTCATTTTTGCTCTTATTTTTTATGTTCCTTGATATGTACCCAACTTTTAAAGCAAAAATTCTCTTAAGAAAACAAAGAACTAAATATCATCCAAACCTAAATACCACTAATTAACCTAGAATATCTATTATATATTGGTGACGTATTTTATGGGAGTAAAAAGCCACAAGTACCTCTCATGAGCTCTAAAGAGAACCGTTACTCCACGTTTAGCATCTAACTTCTAAATAAACTCTATCATTTCTCGCTCTTCGCAATTTAAGATTCCAAATAATGAAACCCGCGAATACTTAACCGATAATCAGCCACGCATATATAAAGTCAGTTACGAAAACTTGCAAATTCTAGAAGAAGAATTCGCGTTTTCTAGCTCCTGATGTAAAAGACTAGCGAAAGCTTTTAAGCGGCGCATGTATAAAGTCAAGTACGGGAACTTGCAGATTCTTAAGAAAGAATTCGCATTTTATAGCTCCTAGTGTACAAAACTAGCACAAGCTTATGTGATCATCATTGGTTAAGGGAACAAGCTAGGGCTCAACACGCCCGGTCAAGTCAAAATATTTATTCCTACTCTCGCCAGCAAAAAAAGTCAACAAGGTGTCAAAACACTTATTCAAACTTTATTATATTTTTGCACAACTTTTCTCAACTTTTTCACATTTTTTTTGTGCTTTTCCATGACTTTTTCATTCAAAAATTTTCAAATTTTTCAAAATTTTCATTTTTTTGGTGTTTTTTAGGGAAAACGGAGTTGCAAGAGTACACGACATGTGAAACATGCAAGGTCAAATCGAATCGAAGATTCACCCTCCCCCAGACTAGAATTGAACATTGTCCTCAATGTTTTATGGGTTAAGGCAATCCTAACAAAATTCTAGGGCCGTTTATTAATTATGCCAAAGAAAATGTTAGTCGATAAGATTCACGGATATAGGATTTCCAAAAGCACCGATGAATGAAAATCGAGTGGAGAGAAGATAACGAGAACGAGAGTCAACATAAATCGCGGACAATCCTAAACAAACATCACAAACAACCACGGAACACAAGAGTGGACGAGGCACCCCCTCCTCACGTTATTTGTTAGAAATAAGAAAAATAAGAATATGAAATTGGATAAGCATGGGTTGCCTCCCACGAAGCGCTTGTTTTTTATATCCGAGTCATATGAGCTTGACTCGATCCCCGAATTTACTTAATCTTGGGGAGAGCAGATGGAACGGACAACCGGCATGATAAACGGAGATGCCAGGGTCAAATACGGTATCCTCACTCCCGGTGGAGTGGAAAAGTGAAGAAATGATGGGATAAACAAAGAACGGATAAAACACCCAGATAATAAAAACAAAATCAAACTCAGAATCTTGGGTGGGTTGGGTGGGTAAAATATTAAGCACAGGATCATAATGATCAGAAATCTCGTCCACCACTCCAAAAATATCTTCATTCGTATCAGATCCAAAATCTACATCCGGTGGTTTTGCGGGTGGACGAGAAGATCGTAAATCGAAGAGTGATGAATCAGCATCGGTAAGTAAATCATCATTATTGATTTCTTCAAGAACATATCTTCGAAGGCCATTCTCGTCATTTTCAATACCCGGTGGTATCGAGTCATCCGAAGAAAGAAATCGATCGACATCCTCTAAAAGAGGGTCATGTGACGGATTATCGGAAATAGTACTCAAAATAATTTCAGAATCAATTTCAAAATCAAAACACTCATAATTCGGAAGAGAGATAGCAGGAATAGTGGGACTGCCACTACTCGTCTCTTCAAATCGAAAAATTTCAAGCTCGGGTAAGAAATCACTATCCGTATTGAGGATAGGAGATGAAGAAGTAATCGCAGCATCAGTAGACGGAGTCGGATTATTTAAAGCTTCGATTTTAGAAATGAGAAGATAAACGTTGGATAATTTTTCACGGAGAGCTTCATCTTGGATTTCATTATCATCATCTTCTTCCTCATTATCATCGATATCTCCACAAGAGTCTTCATCATTCGTAGTATACTCATTGTGAGAATCGAAATAACTTTCAACTTCATCATTCTCAACGTGATTAGCATCAAACGGCATATCGTTCGCATCAACGGTTTCAAAAAGAGGGTTCGAATAAATAGTTATATTTTCGATCGGAACATCCTCATCTGGAAGCGTATCCGCATCGGATTCATCAAAATCTTCATTGCTCATCGGAGGGAGGGGAGAGATTGGTTCTTCATTCAATAACCTTTCAAGGAAACGAATATCTCCCTCCGGATCAAAAGTAGACTCATCAACCATCGTCGATTTCATCTAAAAAGACATCGCTCCTCTCAATTGGTGTGAGAGAAGGATGGGAGGAATCGGAAATGATAGGATCTGAGGACGGAGTGGGATTGCCACTCGGAGATGAATCTGAAATTTCAAGAACATCTTCGTCGACCTTTTCATCAAAATATAAAGCTCGGATATTCTTCATCTGCTCCTTTGCTAATAATTCTGCAATACTCTTTTCTTCTTCAACGGGTGTGATCTTAGCAGATGAAGTAGAAATACCCCTTATTTGGATGGAATCCTCATCATCGTCGTCATCGTAAATAAAACTCTTTCGTAAGTTAGCATTTTTTTCTTCGGCAAGTAATTCTTCCATGGACTTCTCATGAGGATCGGGATTATGCGTATAACGATTAGCCACCATTTCTTCTAACTTCTCGATAATGGATTTAATTTCAAAAATTTCATTAGTAATATCGGAAGTTTGTGGGGGTTGGTTAAAACCATGAGAATCGTAACATAAATTCGGCTCATAACAATTTTCAAACGATCCCCCACAATTTTCAAAATTTGATGGATTTTGGAACGAATTATCATTGAAATACGGTACTTGCTCATAAGAGTTTTGAAAAGGAAGATTAAAATCGTTTTGAGGATAATTATCAAAACTCGTATCACAAGCGTAAGACGTTTCGGCACTCGGGATGTAACATATACAATTACAAAAACATTGTCCACACGGTAATCCTTCGTCGGATGGATTTCCACAATTAAAGCACGTAAACGAAGGTGGAGGTGGTGTAGGATAGTAATCGAGAACGTTTTGAAGGATTGCGTTTTGAACATACTCGGGAGAATTACAAAACCAACAAACTCCATCATGAATATCACTACCACATTGTTCGCACGTACACCAAACACATGAACCTTCAAAGAACGGTTCTCCACACTTAACACAAATCGGATCCATAAGAATTAAACATAAGAGGAGATAGAGAAAGAATTATTGATTCAGAGGGTTAAAGAAGAAGAATCAAACGATAAGAGGATAAGAAGATTATTTTTGGTTTTTTAATCATCGAAAAAGAAAATCAAAGTAGAAATGGAAAATCTTTTTGTATTTTATTTATTTAAACAAATCTCAAAAACTTTTTCTTTTGTTTTTCTTTTTATAAAACGTTACGTTAATCGTAATCATTTCCTTCAAAACTACTTGCGACAAAACGAGAGAAAAGAATTTTCCCGCTTAATCGGTTGTGGAATTGAAGTAATCCGATAAACAACTAATTTCACGTTTTTGTTATATTGTGAGGCTTATTTGGTTTACAACGCCCTCCCTTCCACGGGAGAGTCGAGGCTGTAACTTTATTATTTTTTTTGGTATTTTTGTAAACACTTTAGGAAAAGTGTTTTGAATTTTTCAATTTTTATATTTTTATAGTAATATATACAAAATAGATGAAGGCTTAACAAAACACGATTTTTCAAAACGATATTCAAAAACTCACTTCGACGGTTCGATCTTCCTCGGAAACGGCGCCAAAAATTGATAAAGATCAATTATAGTATATTTATAAGTATCGATGAAATCCGCGAGAAATACGGATTTACCGAGTCGTTTCCCAACGAAGGTGAATGGAATCAAGAATATTGATTCGTGAAAATCGTGAATTGAGCAGTGGTGAAAAAGAAAATAGTGATCAAGTAATTCAAGTATTAACAAACAAAAATGAATTATGCAAGAAGTACAAGCTAGATATGCAAAAAAGTTGAAAACGTTAAAACGGAAATGCAAACGCGTTTATTAAAATGTAACTTTTAACGAAAAATGATCTTACAAATGTGAAACAATTATCTAAAAATCTAAAACTAATAAAAAGAATTTTAAGAAAAAGAAAAACTTTTTTTTGACTTTTTATTTATATTCTATTTATTGAATTAAAAAGTAATTAAAAATGAAGGAAAATGTAAAAAATAATGGGAAAAATATAAAATCTATTCTGAAAATTCTAAAATATTATAAAAGAATTATCTAAAATGTTTTTGTCTTTTTAAAAGCTTTTTCTGAATTTTTATTGATTTTTGTTTATTAAAAAGTATATAAAAATGATTATAAATGAAGGAAAATTAAGAAAAATATCAAATCAACTCAGAAAAATATGAAAAATTCACAGAAAATCTAAAATAAAATGAAAAGCTTGCAAAAAAATTTTGAAAAGAAAATAATAAGTAGAAGTGCTTATTCTTGCCTAAACAGCTTATCACAAGTGCTTATTTATAAGCACTTGTGACAGAACTGAAGGAAACTTTTTACTCAAATGTAATATGATCTAATATGCTCAAATATGCCAAACATCAGGTCAAAATAAACTCAGAATTTCAGAAATGAAGCAAACATATGGGAATAAGCAATCTTTGAAATAAGCACTAGCTAAACAAATAAGGCAAATGACAAAAGCTCAATGGACAAAACAAATATAGGTACAATGAAACTAAAATGAGCAACAATACTCAGATTATGAACATAATACCACACTTGCAGCCCTGTTACTAGAGATCAGACCTTATGTACCAATCACACAACTAAACAAGCAAATAAGCTTGAGCAAATAAGCTCAGGGGTACAAACTTATGGGGGCAAAACACTTATAAACCAACTGAGATCACAAAATACCAATAGATCAGATATATAGCTAATTTAAGCTGACTTTTTGACCAATATGAGTTTAAATCTACTCTAACTACTGAATTATGTTGTAATGATCTAATATAAAGCTAATTTAAGCTGAATAACTCTATTATGCAACTACTATGATATATTATGCAACCTAAAACCTAACTGTTATGCAATTATATGAAAGACAAATGGATTTTTGACTTTTATTTAGTAACTAAGTGTTTTTATGCTAGATGTGACTAAAATATTCCCTAAGTAATATACCTAAATTAACTGTAACCTCTGTATGACCTATAAACTCAGCACACTACTATAATCCAAACACCCCTTTAGTAGTCCTCTAATACTACAACTAACCGATTTAGGCTGCAAATCTTATTAACAGTGATCAAGCTAAGTGTGATAACAATAGCAAAAGCAAATTCAGCCACTAAATCCAACTTCTAGCAACTAGAACACAAATTTACAACAAAAACTATCACAAGGCAGATAATAACAAAGTAACAAGTAAAGTTATGCAAACTACTATTGAATCAAAACTCTAACTACAAAGCTGCTAACTAATGAACAAATTGGACTAAATCAAACAGCAATAAAGCAATAACATAAGAACTAAACTAACCAAAGCATTTTAAGCAATTTGAAATGAAAATTGAAATTGAGAACTTACAATTCCAACCTCAGCTGAACAGAGGTTTCATTTGTCCAAAGCCTAACTTTAGATATGCCCGAAATAACATCACATAACCAGAATCCATCATCCAAATACCCAGAATCATCATATGAACTTCCGTTGACTTCCATTGACCAAATCCCATAGAACAAACTTAAAACAGAAACTAAATAGCCAAACTAAAATTAAGCTATGATTTAGCTTGAATGAGCTTACTGAGAAGAATTAAGAGCATATGAATATTTTGAATACTTAATGAAAGCTTGAAATTAATTGCATTTAAAAGTAAAAGTAAATTGTATTGATATAAAAGCAGATTACAATTGAAGAGATAAAGAGTAATAAGCTGACTTATAACTACAATTAACTACCCTAATTACATCTACTCCTACTCCTAAAACAATTCTACTCACTAACAGCTTTCTCTTGAGTGAATGAGGAGGCTATTTATTGCCTTGAGGTGAATTGGGAGCCACGGATTACCAAGCTGGCAATCCGTGTGAGCTTGTGTTTCTCAGAGCCTTGAGATCACTATCCAATCATTGCCACATGATATACACCCTTGGATCAAAGTCAGTGACGCGTTCAATCCAATCAGTTGCTGCCACGTAGCCCCATTTGTGTTTCTTAGATACACTGACAAACGCTGACACCTCTGACATTCTAGAAGCGTACTTGATTTGACAACTTTACCCTTAATTGCGGTAATTATCAGAGTTTGGAGGTTAGGGTTTATGTTCTGGGTAACTTGGGAGAATTGGGGGTGAAATAAAAAGCGGGTTAAAGTTAATATATTTATTTGACCCTTTTTTACTTCTTTGACTCGTGAATATAAGTTTGACCAGGTATGGGCTATGGGTGGATGGGCTTTGGTGTTGGATTTATTTATTTGGACTTGGACCAAGGCTTTAAGCTTAATTCAAATTTTTGTAATATTCAAAATTAAGGACCAAACTTGTAATTGTTGAATCTTCAATGACTGATTCTGCCTTTGTTCCAAAATAACTTTCAAGGACTTAATTTGCCATCTTCTGAATTATGAAGGGTTGAGTTGACATTTCTTTAAATAAATCTCTGAGGGACTAAATGTGTCAAACTTTCAAAGTGCAGGGACCATTCTGACATTTCTTCAATCTCTGATTATGAGGGCTATTCTTGCAAATTTTCAAACTCAAGGGATCTCTATTAACTTTTCAAAGCTCAACTAGATTTCCAGCTTGACTTTCTGACTCTTTCCACTCTCGTACTCGTTATTGCTGGGTTTTTGCTTGTTTTTTGTCATTTTGTGAAATATCCGTACCTGCACGTTCACAAACATAAAACACTTAGTCTATTTGGGTCCGTTTTTGGCTATGAAAAGGTATGTGAATTAACACATACCAAGGGTAGACTTTAGATTTTTGCACTTTAGTTAATTTGGTTGCTTCACATTAGTTACAATATGTTAGAACAAGTGTAGGCTAGCTGTGTTTGAAGTTTCGTGGGTCAAATCCCATTTGGTACCCACTTTGCATAGTCACTGTTACATCAGTTGAGACTAAAGCAATTTTCATTTGCTCACCTCTTAACTTCATAACCTGAAATTTGGTCTAGAACTTATTTCCCAGCTTGTCTACATGCACATATTTTTATTTTATTTTTAGGATTTTTTTTACAAGTTCTTTGATACCCCAAAGTTGGCCTGTTTGAGCATAAGATGCCATACACCACTGTCTCAGCCCAACTGCCTGATTCCATTAGCCCTTTTAGAGCTTGTAGTGGGCAATTGCATGTGAGCTTTGGCTTTTTGGAAAGCCACCCTGCTCAAATTTTAAGATCAAGTTTTATGTTGGACCCTCAAGCACCCCTGTGGGCCCCACAGTGGGCTGCAGTTTGTCCCAAATAGCCCCAGGCCTGCTGCCTTGAACCTGCCCCAAGGGGTCAAGTTCATAACCTCCTTGTGAGCTTATTAGTTGGACTTAGCTTCAACCCTTGAGCTTTATGAAAAAGCTCACTGCATATCTAGCTGGTTCAAGGCTCACATTGGGGTTCCAAGCTTATTTGATAAGCTGAAACTTGGCCTGCTACTAGTACTTTGGTCTGATTCAGTGTGGTTTTTTTTAGATTTGCTTATTTGAGCTTATTACTCTATTCAGTATGTTTTATTTGTGGTTTTAGCTTGTTTTTAATTTATCAAACTTGTTTCCATTTTGTTTTACCCTTTCTGTTTAGAGTGTAGCTTATTTGGTGGCTTTTCAAATCCTCACATCATCATTTTAGCTAAAAAGCTTAACTGTGTGATTCATTAGATCACACAGTGCTTATTTGGTGTTTTTAAAAATAGTTGCTTTTATGAAATGTGCTTATTGTCTGTTGTTTAATGTTTTTGTAAAGTGAAAATCAAAAATAAAAATATTTGCAAAAAGTTGGGGTTGATCAGGTTCGAACAAGGGACCTCAAGGCATCACACACTCAGCATAGCTTCCCCTACCATATGCTCTCTTGTTTGTTTTGTGATATATTTGCATAATTTATTATATACTACTTGTCATCTTTTTGCTTATTTAGCTTATCAGTTTTAGATTTGCTTATTATCTGCTCAACTGTTTTTCTAGCTTTTTATTTTTCCTAGTTTAATTTTAGTATAATAGATTTTACAAAAAGTTTTCAGAATTTTCTAAATAGTTTTACTATTTTTAACTCTTTTATTTTATTATTTTAGTTTTTAAATTATTATAAAAAAGGGTTATTAGACAAAAATGTTACTAAAGTTTACCAAAAAGTGCGATTTGGTTACTAAAGTTTTTTTGGTTACAAAGAGGTTACTCAAGTTTGGTAACCGGTTATATAAGTTACTATGTATGTATTAACCTTCTACTACAGGGTTTTTTTTTTTTTTTTTTTCGTTAGCTAACGGTCGTTTGCAACAAACATTTGCACTGTTCGTCCTTTATCTTAACGACCGTTTATACTTAACTCAAAATTTGGTTTTCATACATTTTTGTCCGTTTTTCTTACGTTTTTTGATCCTTTTTTTTTACGGGTTTTCCGTTTTCAAACGTTTTTATACGTTTTCGCCAATTTTCTTATACTTCATCCGTTTTTCTTACGTTTTGCCCGTTTATCTTACGTTTTTTTTCGTTTTCATACGTTTTTGTCCTTTTTTCTTACGTTTTGTCCGTTTTTATACCTTTTCGCCCAGTTTATTACGTTTTCGTATGTTTTACTTACGTTTTTATCTGCGTTTCTTACTTTTTTTCGTTTTCAGACATTTTTTCTTACGTTTTTTTCGTTTTCATACGTTTTTGTTTGTTTTTACACATTTTCACACATTTTTATACACATTTTATACACGTTTTTATACACATTTTTACATACGCATAAAACATAACAAGTATAAAACATACAAAGGTGTAGAAAAACGTAAAACTAGTATGAAAACGTAAAAAGATGTATGAAACGTACACAAGCGTATAAATGCGCACACAAATGTAATAAAAAATTATGAAAATTTATGAAAACGTATGAAAATATACGAAAAATAGATTAAAACGTACAAAAATGGACAAAAAACGTACGAAACTAAAGAAAAACGTACGACAAGGGAGAAAAACATACATAAACGTAAAACAATGTAAAGATAGTACGACAAGAAGGAAAAACATACATAAACGTATAAAAACGGATAGAAATGTACGAAAATATACAAAGATATACGAAGGAGAAAAATGTAAAAAAAAAAATTATAATAAAAAAAATTAAAAAAAAAAAAAAAAAAAAAAAAAAAAAAAAAAACGCATAGTAACTTTTTGTTAAAGTTCAGTAACCTATTTAATAAACCCGTAAACTATAGTAACTTCTTTGTAACATTTTAAACTTTGGTGCTGACGTGGACAAGAGGAACCGGTAATTAGCCGGTTGCCCACCCTCGCAGTAACATTTATGTAACATTTTTAATCTTTGAGTAACCTAAATGACAAACCCGTTTACTTAAGTTACCTCTTTGTAACCAAAAAAACTTTAGTAACCAAATAGCACTTTTTGGCAAACTTTAGTAACTTTTGTGTCTAATAACCCTATAAAAAATATAGAAGTCCAAAAAATATTTTTCTTTCTTCAAAAAATTTCTTTTATCATTATTAAGTAGGAAAATAATTTTCATGCCCGTAGGACTAGCGTAGCTCAAATTTCACTTTTTATTTTACGCGTATACGTTAAATTTAATTTAAACGCGCATTTTAGATTTTAAATCACATTTTTAGTTTCCCTAATTTCCCGTAATTGTTCATAACCATAATTTAGCTCATTTCCATTAGTCTAATCAAAACCAACTCATTATCTGGTTACTTCGTCAAATCACTGTATCCCAAAAACGTTTAAAAATACAATTTCAGCCTCGTTGGGACTTAACGACCCGGGGATTTCCCTGTACTTCCACGGATATTATATATCTTGATCTTTCTCCCTCATGGTTTGACTTTATTTGACCAACACCCTTGGATGTATTGAGTTGACTGTTTGGGAGGAGTCAAATTTTGGCGCCGTTGCCGGGGAGGTTGCTGCGTATTTGAAAATGTTTTTAAGATTAGTGATTTCACCCATTGTAAATTTACCATCCTTTGTATATTTTCATAAAAACAAAATGAATCGTGAAGTTTACTATTTCGAATTACTTTTAGATTACAAACTGTAATTTAAGAGGAAACGAATTCGTTTAACGAAACGATTACCAAAAACATTGTAATTCAGTTTTCAACGAACAAAAAAAAACCAAAAATATTTTCCTTCTTTGTTTATACAAAATGTTTTCCAAAAACACCAAAAATATTCACCTTCACCCTCTTACCTTTTTGATGCTTTATTTCTCACCCTCCAAAACCCTTTGATTCTTTCTATGTCTTATCCCCATCATCTTGATTGTCAATGGTGCGGGGGTCCTTATAATGGTGGTAATTGTCCTAGTTGTAGCATGGTGGAGTCAGGAAATGGGTCTGTCTATAACCAGAATCCCTATTCTTACCATGACACAACTAATTTATTCCATCAGCCCCCACACCATGAAATACAGACATATTCGTGTGAATTTTTTGGCGGTCCTCACCAAGGATTTGAGTGTCAAACCAGGAACACATTTGTCTATGAACAGTTTCCTGGTAACAATCAAAGTTTTGAAAATGAACAATATCCATATTATTCACCGAATCAGTCACAACAATCTTATTGTTGTGAATAATGTGGAGGTCCACACTTTAGCTATGATTGTCAAACAAGGAATCCATTTCCTTGTAACAATTACGACTTTTCGTATCAAGAGCAACCTCCACAGTGCCAAATGATTCAAGCAACTCCTCAGCAAATCCAGCAAGACCCTTGTCTGAAAGTTCTTGAGATAATAAAAGAACTTAAGGAGGAGTTAGCTAATATATCGTTTCAAGATTCTGGTGAGAAATCTACTGAACTACTTGCAGAAAAACGAGATGCTAGAAACGGAAAAAGCATGGAAGAATTGCTAGTCAAAGAGCATGCAGCTAAAATACGTGCCGCATTTCGCAATGCTGCTTTTCTCGATGACGATGATGAAGATACATTACATGTTTGTAATGATTCATCAAGTTCATTAGTTGCAATTCCATCCATGGAAAATCAGGGAGAAAAGAATACGGAGAAATTACTAGCAGAAGAACAAATGGAACTTGTACAATCCATGAATCCTAGCTCCTCTCAACTCCCTCAGTATGCTGTTATCACACCCGAAGTTCCCACTCACTCTCTAAACATGGGGGACGAGCATCTTAGCACTGTTCCTGAAAAGGAATCGGACGAATTCATAAAGTCTAGTGTTGAGAACCTTGTCCCAATCCCAAGAAAGTCACAGGGAACTTTCGATCATATGTGTGATTCACCTTCCCCTTTTGAGTGTGCAAAAGATCATTTTGAGACTCTCTCCAATTCTAATGATGATTGTGCATCTTATGGAGACATCGACTATGTTGAGGCATCACATCCACATTCTGATGCTGCCCCTCTTCCTGAGGAGTTCACCGATGAACTCACTCACATTGATCCACTTCCACCGGGAAGTGACGATGATCTCTTTGATATAGAAGCCGATCTTGAAAGGATTGAAAGTCTTTTACATCATGATCAATCACTCAATTCTTATCCCAACAGTCCAGTAGAAAATGTTGATCACCTTGTTCCCGAAACATTCAAAAACACTTTCACTAATCCTCTGTTTGACTTCGAATCTGAATTTGCTTTAATCTCTGATAATCCAATCTTTGATAGTCAGATAGAGGAAAGTGATGAGTTCATAACGGAACAAGGGTTCACAGATGTGCATCATGTGATTGATTCTCTCCCCGAATATGAATCATTCATCTTTGAGGAATTATCTGTGCAAAATGATCTACATCCCTTGTCACCCGAGAGTGACAAGGTTTTGTCTGAAAATATTACCGTGGTTGATATTTCAAACTCACTCCTCTCTGAGGATAAAATTTTCAAACCCGGTATATTACCTTGTGAAGGAACTCACGTGAAGTTAACTCCCGATAAGAATTTAAAGTCACAAACCTCATCCGAGGAACTTTCAATTCTGGAGTATGATTAATATGATCTTGAGAAAGATCATAGTCTGGGGGAGATACACTCAATCATGAGAAATTGCATATTAATGGCAAAATTTCCACCCTCCCTCCCGTGATGTTTTCTAAACCAAATAGCTTAACCGATAAAATCCAAAATAGTGCAACTGCACTTGATCCTGAAGATGAAGATCTTGTCATGATAATCATCATGACTTTCTTTCTTTTCTTTACGTATCCCATCACTTCCCCTGTCCTTCACTCCTGTGGGAGTGACGATATTATCTTTGACCCCGGCATCTCAATTTATAAATCTTTTGAGCCGGGTATATCGCATCGGTGTGGAACTTTAACGCACTTCAATGTTTATCCAAACATCTTGAATGAAAGTCCGATGGAGATTGTCTCTTCCACTTGCTTCCCCAATAACCAATGAATTCGGGGTCGAGTCAAGCTAGCGACTCGGTTAACAAAAACAGTAGCATGCACATGGGTTTTCACCCATGTTTCGGAATTCTCTCTAATAAAGTGACGAGGAGAGGGTAACCTCTTCTATTTTTGTTGTGTGGTTGTTGTTGTGTTTGTGCAGGTAATTTTCCCGAAGAATGATGGCTCTCGTGCTCGTAGTTTTTGTCCTTACTTCATAAATGCTTCATTGGTCAGAATTCTGATATCCTTGTTTACTAACGTTATCTTTTGACATTAATTAATAAACAGCCTTAGATACAAAGTAGGATGACCCACACCCTTGAAACATTGAGGACAATGTTTAACTTTAGTCTGGGGGTATCTTCGATTTGCACATTTCATGTGCCGTTTACTCATGCAACTCCGTTTTTCTTGAAAAATCCAAAAAATTGAAAAATTTTCATCAGAAAAGTACAAAAAAATGAGAAAAATTTAAAATTTTCAGCAAAAATATAATAAGTTTTGACATTTTGTTTGACTTTCCGCTGGATAGAGTAAGAATAGAATTTTGACTTGACCGGGCGCATTGTGCCCTAGCTTGTTCCCTTAACTCTTTTGGCTAAGCGTCCGCGAATCTCATTTCTTGAGGTAGTGACCATCCGAGTTCTAGATTCATTGGCTAATCGTGCCAGCGATCTAGTGCATGACTTGGTGACCATCCGTTATGAAAATAATCACGCCAGCGAGCCTGGAAGTGCACTACTGACCATCCGTTAGTTGATGCGTCGAAAGACTCGTGCCAGCGATCTACTAATATAGAGTTTATTTTAGAAATTAGATGCTAAACGTGGAGTAGTTGGTTCTCTTTAGAGTTCATCGTAGGTACTTGTGGCTTTTTGCTCCCACAAAATTGTCTCACCATATATAACTGGAAAAGAATAATTAAAGACATCATGTTTTGATGAAACTTAGTTCTTTATCTTCTTAAGAGAATACTTGTTTTAAAAATTGGGTACACATCACTGTGTGAGGTCTTGATCTTAAACCCTTGAGTCCTCGTTTCAGGAACGTCTAGAAATACCAAATGAAAACTCCATTGTGTATAGTTATCCATCCTTATTATATATAAAAAAAAATCATGTATTATTGTTATGAATAAAAGTGAGTTATGTTCTTAAGTGTTAGTCAAAAGTTGATGGCGCGTGAGGTGCATGTACATGGTCCTAGACTAGATACATGAGGTGCACGTGTATTTCTCCACAACTAATGTCTTTGAGTCTGTACGAATCCCAACTCTTTGATATGGACCTCATTTTTAAAGCAATGATTCTCAAGAAAAGATAGAAAACTACTTAGTGTCCTAATGTGGTATCTTTATCAGAATTAAAAACTATCGAAACGAGAAAATATGAAGAAATTCATCTCTCGCCAAAAATAAAATAAATAGAGGAAAATAGGAAAATGGGAGCAGGAGTTATTACACAAGTAACTTTCATGAGTAGTGTTAGCATCTGACTTGTAAATTAAGCTATGACTTCGTTTTTACGTTTAGCATGGGAACTCACGAAAAATCAGGGACGATGAATTCTATCCGTATGGACACTTCTCTATGAGCTGTGTTTCTTACTCATTGACCCTAAACGTTATTGAAAAATGATGAAAGTCAAACATCCCGTCACATAATAAGTGTAAAAAGCACAAAAAATAGTTGAGTAATAAATAAAGCTGAAAAACGGAGTGTTCTCTGAAATAAATGATTTTGTACTCTCTTTTGAACATTTTGCTACTTCTTCAATGTTAGTAGAAAGAGTTATGAAAGTTATTTATCTCGGGGAGCGTGAAATGATCCCATTGCGTGAGGACACACAATACCCTAGTCTGGGGGATTTTGATGTGTGGTTAATCACACATCTTTTTCTGTCCATATTAAAACCAAAACAGACACAAACTAACCATAATTGCCAAAGATATTGCATTTTTGTGTTTGTAATCGTGCAGGAATGGATATTTCAGAAATTGGCATTAATCAGGCAAAAAAGGACAAAAATGAGCACGAGTTTGCAAAGTTGTCAACTTCAGTCCCTCAAGTTTGGAAATTGGCAGAAATGGCCCTTGTACTTTGGATTTTGGAAGAAAAGTCAACAATGGTCCTTGGAAATACAAAGATTGTCAAGTTTGGTCCCTGGGTGAAAAGTTTGGAGAAATTACAAGATTGGTCCCTGAACTTTCAAGTTTGGCAGAAATAGTCCCTGGACATTCAAATATGGGACATTGCAAAATGGTCCTTGGATAATCAAATGTGGCAAAGTAAACCCTTGTAATAACTTGGGGAAAGTTACAAGCTCAGCCCTTTAATTTTCTAAAAATTACAAGTTTGGTCCTTGTTGTTATTACTAAAACCAAATGGACCTTATGATTTACAAAGTGCAAATCCAAACTACAAACAAAACCACCACCTGATCCACTAACATCCAGGCCCAAGTTACCACAAGCCCAACCCCCATTCTCTTTTTATAATAAAACCAGGGTCAAAATAAGTCAAATACCACCAAATCACCCTTCCCTCTCATCCCCTCCCTGGTTTCTCTGCCAATACCACCTGGTACCACCACCCCCACTTGACCTCTACTTGCTCACCCATCACCTCCTCTGATAACCCATCACCTCCACCACCCCTCTAACCCCAAGCCTGCAATCACAGACCCCAATTGGTCTGAACCAATTTTCCCGCCAAAAATAACTGAATGGCCAGGATCAAACCTACTCATCCAATGGTTCAAAAAGGAAGTGGGAAAGCACCAGGGGGCTTTTTGGAAGCTTATAAGTAAAGAAATACAGAAAAGGAGGGAGGAGTAGCTTAGAGTAGTTAATAGCAGATTTTAGTTTAATTTAATTATATCGAAATTATTGTAACTTCAATTTTCAGTCAAACATTAGCTTGTAACTTGTTTTATTAGAAGATAATATAAGTTCTTTGTTCTCAATTTAAAGTTACTTCACCATTTTCAGTTTTATTGTAGAATTCAAGTAATAAATAAATAAATAAATAAAAATAAAAATAAAATAATTTTGAAGAAGACATGTTGCTGATACAAAAAGAAGAAGCATGGATTAGGTGTGGTTTAGAGCTCATGGGAGCATAGGTTTGTGACCTTGGTCCTGATTCTCATTTGCTCGCTCACTTTGGATCAATTTGTAAGCTATTTATCCATTCTTAATGCATAGCTTGGTATACTAAGTTATGATTGTTGTTTGTTGTCTCCTTCTGTTCAATCTGGCTTAGATAATGTTAGTATAACCTAGTTAGGTAATTTCTAGGTTTAATTAATCTCATAGCATCATAAAAATTTAAAACAGTCACCCTAAGGGGGTGTTTGGTTTAAGCCTAATTTATAAGTGTTGGTCACTTTTGTACTTCAAACCAAATTAGATTAGCTGTAAATCAGTGTTTGTAGTGGTTTTGAACCAAAAGTTTTCATTTCCTAATAGTCTCACAGATTTCCATCATGCCTTCTAATTTTTTTTTATCTTAACTGCTTTTAAGGATTTAATAGGGTAGACTTTAGATTTTTGCACTTTAGTCAATTTGGTTACTTCACATTAGTTACAATATGTTAGAACAAGTGTAGGCTAGCTGTGTTTGAAGTTTCGTGGGTTAAATCCCATTTGGTACCCACTTTGCATAGTCACTGTTACATCAGTTGAGACTAGTCTCAACAGCCCTTGGGTGAGCAATTTTCATTTGCTCACCTCTTAACTTCATAACCTGAAATTTGGTCTAGAACTTATTTCCCAGCTTGTCTACATGCACATATTTTTATTTTATTTTTAGGATTTTTTTTACAAGTTCTTTGATACCCCAAAGTTGGCCTGTTTGAGCATAAGATGCCCTACACCACTGTCTCAGCCCAACTGCCTGATTCCATAAGCCCTTTTAGAGCTTGTGAGTGGGCAATTGCCTGTGAGCTTTAGCTTTTTGGAAAGCCACCCTACTCAATTTTTAAGATCAAGTTTTATGTTGGACCCCCAAGCACCCTTGTGGGCCCCACAGTGGGCTGCAGTTTGTCCCAAATAGCCCCAGGCCTGCTGCCCTGAACCTGTCCCAAGGGTTCAAGTTCATAACCTCCTTGTGAGCTTATTAGTTGGACTTAGCTTCAACCCTAGAGCTTTATGAAAAATCTCACTGCATATCTAGCTGGTTCAAGGCTCACACTGGGGTTCCAAGCTTATTTCATAAGCTGAAAATTGGCCTGCTACTAGTACTTTGGTCTGATTCAGTGTGGTTTTTTTTAGATTTGCTTATTTGATTATTACTCTATTCAATATGTCTTATTTGTGGTTTTAGCTTGTTCTTAATTTATCAAACTTGTTTCCATTTTGTTTTACCCTTTCTGTTTAGAGTGTAGCTTATTTGGTGGCTTTTCAAATCCTCACATCATCATTTTAGCTAAAAAGCTTAACTGTGTGATTCATTAGATCACACAGTGCTTATTTGGTGTTTTTAAAAATAGTTGCTTTTATGAAATGTGCTTATTGTCTATTGTTTAATGTTTTTGTAAAGTTAAAATCAAAAATAAAAATATTTGCAAAAAGTTGGGGTTGCTCAGGTTCGAACTAGGGACCTCAAGGCATCACACACTCAGCATAGCTTCCCCTACCATCTGCTCTCTTGTTTGTTTTGTATATATTTGCATAATTTATTATATACTACTTGTCATCTTTTTGCTTATTTAGCTTATCAGTTTTAGATTTGCTTATTATCTGCTCAACTGTTTTTTTCTAGCTTTTTATTTTTCCTAGTTTAATTTTAGTATAATAGATTTTACAAAAAGTTTTCAGAATTTTCTAAATAGTTTTACTATTTTTAACTATTTTATTTTATTATTTTAGTTTTTAAATTATTATAAAAAATATAGAAGTCCAAAAAATATTTTTCTTTCTTCAAAAATTTTCTTTTATCATTATTAAGTAGGAAAATAATTTTCATGCCCGTAGGACTAGCGTAGCTCAAATTTCACTTTTTATTTTACGCGTATGCGTTAAATTTAATTTAAACGCGCGTTTTAGATTTTAAATCACGTTTTTAGTTTCCCTAATTTCCCGTAATTGTTCATAACCATAATTTAGCTCATTTCCATTAG
Source organism: Artemisia argyi (assembly GCA_030686995.1). NCBI lineage: Eukaryota > Viridiplantae > Streptophyta > Magnoliopsida > Asterales > Asteraceae > Artemisia > Artemisia argyi. The sequence continues at coordinate 4,393,586 of CM060703.1, forward strand.
TTTAATCAAAACGTTTAAAAATACAATTTCAGCCTCGTTGGGACTTAACGACCCGAGAATTTCCCTGTACTTCAACGGATATTATATAGCTTGATCTTTCTCCCTCATGGTTTGACTTTATTTGACCAACACCCTTGGATGAATTGAGTTGACTGTTTGGGAGGAGTCAATATCAATTTTCACTAGCTTGATAAAAAAGAAAATCTACAAAGAAGATACATACTAATATTTTATTACGTCAACAAAAGGTGTTATGACATATGTCATTAGAAAAACTTCTTATACGAGGTTACGAAACTTGTTTGAAGTTCTAGTGCCACATTGGGTAAGGAGAATAAATTTTGCTTTACTTATATATATATATATATATATATATATATATATATATATATATATATATATATATATATATATATACATATATATATATATACATATATATATATATATATATATACATATATATATATATACATATATATATATATATATATATATAAACATATATATATATATATATATATATATATATATATATATATATATATGTTTATATATATATATATATATATATATATGTATATATATATATATGTATATATATATATATATATATATGTATATATATATATATGTATATATATATATATATATATATATATATATATATAGGGAATATATTAGCTACAATTTTTTGTAGCCAATTCCCTATAATTTCATGTGATAATTTGTGGGTCCCTGAATTTTCTGGTGGGTCCCTGAATCATTTTAGTGGGTCCTGAATAATTTTTTGTGTAATTTTAGTGAGGATTGTAGCTATCTTGGCTACAATGATTGTAGCCAAGATATCCCCATATATATATATATATATATATATATATATATATATATATAGAGTGAGGATCACGTCCGGATACATTTTTTTAGTGCGGACGTGCGGATGGATCTGGACCGCCCATTATACAAAAAGTCAAGATCTGACGCTAATATCACGGTACCAATTGATCATGAAAACGATTTTTTTGATTTTTTTCCTTCTCAGCGATCCTTACTCTAGTTGTGTTCTTTTATTTTTTTTTATTTTTTCAGATTTTTCTGAGCACTTTTTTCTTTTTTGATTATGAGTGCTAATGTGATATTAACGATATTATGAGTGGTACCGTGATATTAAGCTTTTTTACATGTAAAAATGAACCGTGATATTACGATATTAAGAAAAAGTTAAAGTGATATTAAAAAAATTAACTTTGATATTAAGAAAGCATGATAGTTACGGCGATATTAACAATTTTTATTAAGAAAAAGTTTTTACGATATTAAAAAAGTTATTGTGATATTAAATTTTTTATTAAAAAAAAAGTTTTCAGAATCTGATTTTGACTTTTTTTACAAAAGTCAAGATCTTTGTCAAGATCAGATCATGACTTTTGTAAAAAAGTCAAAATCAGATTCTGATATCACAATACCTTTAACGATGAAAACGATTTTTTTTTTTGAAATTTTTTTCAGCGATTCTTAATTATTTGTTGTCCTCTTTATTTTTTTTTAATTTTTTTAGATTTTTTTGAATTTTTTTCAGATAAAAAGCTAATACGATAGTAACGATCTTAAAAAAGACGGGATATTTACGATAATGCCACCGCGTTTTTTTTATCAAAATCTGAGATGGACGGATGATCGTGTGGTCCACATTCATCCGTACCATCCGCACTGTAAAGGAAAAACGCACCCGATCCCTTCTTAATAAAACAGGGTTTTGAAAATAGATCTACCTCTCAAAATACCTTAAAACTTGACACTTGTAAATTCATTTTAATCCAACGGCCGAAAACAAATTTGTCTCTAAACATTTGACTTTGAAAAAAATTGGCCGGCATCCATCTTTGACTCTTCATTTGATACAAACCCAGAAAAAAAAACACATAGCATCTCTCTCTACAAAAACTTTTCTAAACCCAATTTACAACACGCAATATCCAGATTCATGATCTTCTGGCTTCAAATGAAAAGGTACATATTAATTAATATGGTTTCAATTTCTGCATTATCTTTTAACAAATTAATAGTACGACATTCAACATATTTGTTTCAATCACAAATCGCTAATCATGAATATCCAGAAAATTATTATTTTGATCACAATTTTGGGGGCAAATCATTAATATTGATCCAATTAGAGAGTATGATATCAACAATCATTAATCTTTATCTAATTAGGGATTATCATATGAACCCTAAAATCCAGAAAATTATTATTTTGATAACAATTTTGGGGGAAAGTCATTAATATTGATCCAATTAATGGTTTATTATCATTAATCATTAATCTTTATCCAATTAGGGATTATCATATGAACCCTAATTTCGCCTATTTGTTATACTCAATATTATTGTTTGACTCAATCATTATCTAAGAAACCCTATGTATTCGTCTAAGTTGGAATCAATGATTACAGTTGGATTTCGATTTCAAGCCACAAGAGCAGGAACAAGTTTCGTCTTCCACACAGGTGATTTTTAAAATGAAAATGTGAATTCTCATTATGCTATTTGAAAGTAATATCATTTATATTCATGTATGTTGTGATTATTCTAATCATGATGGTTTCCATTGTTGTATTGGAGACAAGCTACACGTTTTTGATGAAATGCTTTACAGGAAAGCTAATAAAGGTATATATATATATTTTTTTTTCGTTTATGATGTCGAATTAATTTTATTGGGTGCAAATGAGAAGGATATTTATTAGAATTATGGCTTGGTATCATTAGCTTTTGTTTAACTTGATTGATGTTAATATTGGTTGGTGCATTTTTTTATTAACCTTCATTCAAAAAGAAGCTATACCTAGTGATAAGTTATAACCCACATTGAAAATGCAGCCATAATAATTTTGTTTCATGACCATTAACAAAACTAAAGTTGGTGATTTTTGTGTAGTCATCTTCTCATTAGTCACATATTATATAATCTACAATAAACCCACTATGTATTGTGTGACGTCTTCTCGATAATTCTAATTACTCTATTTTATATTTGCAGAGATACAATAGCTGCTGAAAGTCGCAACAAGGAATTTGGGTATGTACATGCCTATGTTTTTTTATTTTTTTATTATTTATTATATTTATATTTATAGCAATGCATATCTATTCGTTGCTGCTTATTGATATGATTCTCCATTGTCAGCTGTTCATCTACCGCAAAGTAGCATCCGCATGGTTTTATGCATAAAATTCATTTTCTTATTTGGGAATACTTTGATTTGGAAATTTCAAATACTTCGGGTGATTATTACCTATAGAATTAGATATACGTACTTAATCTCTGTATTTTTTTCCCGTAACTGTTACGTTATGTATAATTGTTCATCCTCATATTTAAGAGTACTTTACTTGCGGCTTGATAGGTTAAACTTTATTCTCATTAGCTTCAGTGCTTTGACAGGCTTTAGGATATGTGCATGGTGCAAAAGTTGTCCATGTCTTTGAACCTGTTCATGGACGTTTGAGGTACATAGACTGTTTGGATGCCATGTAGCAATAACTATGATCTCCAACATGGATACTGACCTAAAATATGCCATCCTAATAAGAACTGCATATCGATTGAGCTATCATTTTGATACATGAAATTGAGCTTTAGTGTTGTATTATGCTTTAACTATTTCAGTAGTTTCCTTAATCATGATAATTTGCATGAGTTGACTGTGAGGTTTCTTTGGTCGTCATAGATTTTGCTCATATCAACTCCACTTCTCTTCTTCAATGAAATTCAGCATAATGGATGCAGCCTGTTCCGTGATGATCCTTCCGGCAGAAACTATCAAAGATACTTTTGGGGATTTGTTCTGAGGAGAGACAGAAAGGGTATTATCATAATTTGGTAAGGCTATATTATATTCAAATACTTTTGGGGATTTGTTTTGTATATTGTTTATGCCCTCAAATGCATTTATGAGTGCAATTTGTGCTTTATATCATTTAGAAAATGGCTCAATGACGGTCTTTTGTAACAACTGATACTCTTTTTTTGATCTTTGTGCAGATCGTGTGTACTTCCCTAAGAAAACAAGTAGGAGGCTATGTTGCTTAAAGGTAACTTCAGTATACTTTCTCATAAATTTATGCAAAGATGATCATTAAGGTGACCTGTTGCTTATTTTTTTTTCATTAAGAAAAATATCACTCCATTATTATGATTGCATGTTTAGAACGAATTTGGCTCATTTAAGATGGCAAAGTTTATCTATAGTCTTTATCGTGGTCACTTAGCAATCAAATAAATGGAACAGTTCAAATAGATTGAAAGTGCATACACATTCTTCAATTATTAGAGGTATGTATGATTCAATATTGTCATGAAATGGGTCAAATGGGTTAAGAATCTAATGTCTTATATTCAAGCTTCATGAAATGTGTCAAACGGGTCAAATAGGTTGAAAATTCATACAATTTCTTCTTTTTATATTTTCATGAAATGGGTCAACAGGTTAAAAGTGTAGTAAAGGAAACTGTTCAAACAAGGTTGAAAGTGCATTCAATCTCTTATCATCTTATTTGTTACATCATAGTGAACACACTAATATTAGTACAATTAGTTTAATTTTGTGCCAAAACACTGCCCTTACCTCGGAGTCCATGAAAATATGCTTTAATTTGAACAATCTTTGACAAAACATGTTTTTAATGATGGATTTTAGGCATTGTTTGTATTTTCAGTTTGAGTTGATTACCGGTCTTTTTTGATGGTTTCAGGGGTAATTGTGAGGAAGTTTATATTGCATTTGTTTTTAGGTAAGTGATGCTCAAATAGACAAATCTGATTAATTGCCTAGATACATATGCATTCTTGATCGATCTGCAAGCTGTTATAAACTTCAAATGGATCAAATATCTTAATGCAGGTATGTACGTCTCCATTTAAAACTCCTCATACTAAGTTGCGTGCATGGTGCATCTCTAAATTTACAAATGTTGTTCTTTATTTTAGTTGGTTCATCTGGATAAATTCAAGTTTTGGGGTCCAATTAATTCTAATTTCAACATTGTTAAAATATATAAATATGTATTTTTAATCTTTTAAGTGTAAGAATTTATATGCATTTAAATGTTAAGTTTTAGGTTTGACCTCTAAAGTCAAGCTATTCCAGTTGGACTGTAGGAGTTATGTGTTGGTCATTGTCTAGATTTGTTTATAAAACTTTACTCTTTTAGTGTCAGGATTAGTTATTTGCCAATTAGCACATGTAAAAACAAATTAATGGTATTTTTCATGAAGTTTTTGTGAGAAAAAGAAGCACATTTTGTATATATCATTCTTGGACCTATGAAAGGCATATTGCAACTGTTAGGAGAACGAATGTCTGTTTTTTCCTATTTGATTGCAACATTTCTCTGAACGTTTGACCCGTCAAAAGCACTTTTACGTTTAGTTTAATGATATGATAATGTGGGTGGTTGTCAAATGCATAAAAATAATACAGACTCAACGATTTTGGACTACAATATCTGTGTACATATTTGAGAAGGATTCCAACAATGATTACTTCCAGCAAAGTGAAGAGTCAAGCCAGTTCAGGAGTGAGTATGAAATGAGAAAAATGAAGCAGATATATATATTTTTTTATTATCTGTGTTCTGAGTAATAAAATTCATTTTGGGCGACTCTCAAACCTTTCGACACTTCTTTTTCTTAGGTAACACTTGAGCTCATTAATATTACCAGTTGATCTATAATATATAAAACATAACACAAATTAACTTTATTGGTATATTTGATTATTTGACTAAATGGCATCCTTTATAAAATACTTCCAGTGTCATTCATCACTAACTTTTCTGTATGTTTCTATCTTCTATAGGAGGGCCTGGAAATGATATCAGAAGTTTAAACACATTCAAAAACATGGCACATGATATGAACGAGGCTTGCTATCTTTTATTAATCTGCATTCGCATTAAAACAATAAAACAATACAAATACTTTTACAATGTTGTATGACATGGAAGTGTTGGATGTCTTATTTGTAGCAATTGTTTCAAGTGTTAGATGATTTTATTTCTTTACTTTTTGTTTTAACATTATATTCGTTTAACGTTATTATCAAGCATTTTTCTATTTTTATCTTTTAAAGATTTCTTGGAGCTAGCCGCCCATCGGGCGGGCCTTGAGGCTAGTGTGTGTGTATATATATATATATATATATATATATATATATATATATATATATATATATATATATGTGGTGTTAATATGGCTTAAATAGATTTAGATTAGTTTTATGTCGTTTAGTTTCTAGTGTTGATACTGTTTGAGGGAAAAAACAGTTCAACTAGCAATTCGTATAAATTTCAAACTTTTTATCGTTTCTTTTTATACTCCGTATTCAGTTAGTAGTCACCTTATTTCCTTAATTTCCTATAAGTAATTAACATGTGAAGCTACATCCCAATGATTATAATAATAATACTTGTTACATGTAAATATTTGAACTAAGAAATTGTATTTGATTTTTTTTTTGTTGTATAGCTTCAATAGTAACACTTTAATGTGACACTAAATAACTTTGTTTGAGTTTGGCTATAAATGTCTAATAGACTATTACTTAAGAAAAGAAAGAAAGAATTATAAAGAGAACACGGACAAATAGATTACAAGACAACATAGTAAAATGTATAGAAATGAAAAAGGATCTTACGAATGAGTTTAGTAGTATGATTGTTTATAGACACACGATAATGACAATATAAAACTCATCGTAACTCTGGGTGTAATGTTTAGATCCGATGACGAGGCCTAACTCATACTACCTGTACCAATCATCTATTGATTGAGCCATTTGGTGAGCCGTGCATAAATCATTTTAACCATACAATTTACCACAATTTATTTTTTTATTACATTAGACAAGGTTTTCTTGACATTTTAGCCAATCTTTGGAGGATATTCAACTCAAATTGCATTGTCTATCTTTTATATGAAATGCAATTAGTATGTCTTTAGGAAAACTTTTCATACGGGGTTACTTTGTTGAAACTTCCCACATGGAGTAAAAAGAAGAAGCTTTGCTTACTTATATATTGTGGTGAATATGGTTTGAATAAATTGAGATTAGTATTATGTTGTTGCTTTAACATGTTCAAAGTCGTTTAAGGAGAAAAGAAACTAAATTGAACTTGTGGAGCAACAATTCATATAACATCTAAATTTTTTCTAGTCTAACTTTTATATGCAATTAGTAGTCACCTTATCCTTAATTTCATATTAGCAATTAACATAGAGAATAACTGAATATCCCAATGACTACAATAATACTTATAAATATTGAAGTAAGAAACTATAATTTTAGTTTTGTATAATGCTATAATAGTTTTAATAATAATATTTTTATGTGACACAAAATAACCTTGTTTGAGGTGGCATCAAATGACTAAAAGCTTCAAAAGAGGGGGGAAAAAAAGCAATATAAATTACAATAACATGTAACCGACTTAAAAAAATATCATAATTTTTGTAATTGACTTATTCATCTTTTTGCTTAATTTGTAATTTTGATTGTTTATATCAAATTAGATAGGTATACAATGTTTATGTTTAGTGGGTATATGATGGTGATGGGTTATCTTAATACAAGTTGTTGACTAATATAATGGTTTTAAAGTGTGAATGTATTCAAACATGACACTTGTGGTGATGACGTATAATACGGACATCAGCCTAATTGGGCCTGGACTGTATTATACATAATTGGGCCCCGACCCAACAAACAAAAGTACTGAACATAACCGAAGCCCAATGACTGGCAAAGTGCGATCCAGGCCTACAAAGACGCACGCAGATCATCCAGGCAGCACTTCCGTAGTTAGCTCGCGGATCCATTCACGGTCACGGAAGACGATCTGCGTCCTTAACTATGATTAAGCTGCGGATCCTTGCCCGACAAGGGTCCCACTCCGGCCATTATGAAATATTAGGAAACCCTAGTATTTCACTCACCTATAAAAGGCAATATCTCAGTACATTTATGAGGTATGACTTTCTCACACATCCCAATAAACACATATCTCTCTGACAACATGAGTACTTACTCTTACGCCAAAGTTTAATCGTGGGGTCCGTCCCCACGGTAAGGCTAACGGTTTACTTTTACTTGTGCAAGAAATTAATCAACCTACTACTTGGATTAGTGCAAGACTCACTCACTAGCAGTCCGCCAAGGGCAGCCCAATACGAAACCAAGCCCAAATCTTCTCCCATCACACTTTTTGCACTAACATGTGAAAGATAAAGTAAGATCAATTATGCTTCGCCACACTGATGGTGAATGGTGAACTTTGATTACGTTGTTAATAAATAACCGAACTTTAGTTGATATCATTTTTCTTTAGCTTCATAAGAAAGAAAATCGATGTGTGATAAGAATATAAATAAGATTTGATTACGTCAATAAAAGTTACATTTTTCTATGAGGTTACTCTCGTGAAAATTGTTTTAACTTGCAATCCCACATGGGATAAAGAGAAAAAGTTTAGCTTACTTATATGCTCTAGTAAATATGTCTAAATAAGTTGCGATAAGTATTATGTTGTTAGTTCTATTCTTAGATGTTGTTTAAAAAAATATAAACAATTTCTAAGACCGGATCTAATTATTTCATACAAAATCTGGACCTTTTTGTCATTTTGACTACAATAAATAGGTCGAGACACGGTTGTGTTGTTGACTTTTAGTGTTGAATGTCCTTTAAAAAAAGTAAAGAACATCGAATCATAGTAATTGGTAAATTCATATGGGAATGTTCTAAGAAAACCAACCATATCAGTTTGTACCAACTCACATCATCCTCCTCAGGTTGTAAGTCTATGTATGCTTGGCTAACAGAAAACTTTCCAAGCTTGCCCAATCTACTTTTCCAAAATAATTGATCTTCATTGTTTATGTCAATGACTGCATTATTCAATTGAGTCACCAAAGGGAATTTAGTATACTACTCACTCGGCCACATCCACACCCTATTCTCCATCATATCTACTACTTTGAGATCAACATCAAGTCTTGCATTGTAAAGCTCTCTATAGGAAATGAATTTATATAAGGCACCAATAGGACTCCAATTATCAAACCATATAGAAGCACTTCTACCATTATCCAATTGCATGACCATATGCTCACTAACTTCCTGTCTTAATCTCAATATGTTCCTCAAACCCCAACTATCTGCACCATCTTCATTAACAAACCACACACTTTTGCCTTTCAGTTTGACCCATTTAACCCATAAAGATTTTTTATAACAGCCACATGTCATAAATGTTTAGTAATCATTGCTTTATTCCAAACACTTAAATCTTTCAGCCTTAATCCAATTTTGTACTTTGATTTACAAACATCCTTCCAAGCCACCCTAGCTTTGCCTTTGGACTCCTCATTTTGATTCCATAGAAAACCTTTCAAGAGCTTGTTGATTTCCTTAACAATAGTTTGAGGGAGAAGAAAGACTAAAGCCCAACATACATGAATAGATTCCAAAACTGAAGCTACCAATTGAAGCCTACCAGCATAGGGCATACATTTGTTCTTCCAATTAGAGACTTTACTCTTGACTTTATCAATGACACTGACACAATCCTTCACCCAAGTCTTTTAGCAATCATTGGAACACCAAGATATTTAACATGCAATTTCTTAACTTTAAAAGTCATTATATCTAGAATACTCTTTCTTTCATCATCATTCATGTAAAAAACTAGAAGATGGTTGAATAGTTTTACCAATTAAAACTTCTTTCTAAAATATTTAGATCGAGTTATGTCAATTCTTTTTGATGTATGGATATTGATAGTTAGATATGAAGTAAATACAATTACTTTTGTTTTTCAATTATTTTACTTTTCTTAAATTATTTAGTTTCATTACTTAAGTGATAGATGTACGGGGTACAAAAGTTTGATTAAAAGAATACTAGTATAAAATAAAAATAAGGGATAATTTTGATGTATATCCTTGCAAATTTCAAAATTTTTATATATATCTTTTTACTAGTTTTTGATGCATAAAACACAGTGCATTTAATGCATCAAATGGATATATATGAAAATCCCCTAAAAAATAAAGGGAGGTGATTTGCACACTCTATTATTTGATTAGGACACTCAAAAGTATTGTGTATTGGCACATATATCCTTATACACTTTTACTCATGTTCAACCATGCAAGGCTATAAATGTCAAAACTCAAAATACAATATTTTTTAGTGTTCCAATTAATTAATGAAGTGTGCAAATCACATCTCAAAAATAAAACCCAGTATTTGTTCGGTAAAATCACACCCACATTTAAAACAACCTTGGATTTTCAAAATTACTAGTATTACCCGGGTCAACCCGGTTTTAAAACAAACAAACATCCTCCTCCCCTACTGCCATGAAAGCCTGAACTGAAGGGAGAGAGAGAGAGTAGTAACTACTTAACTCCACACACCAATCAGTGGTATTTGTTTGCAGCAGCATTTGTAATAATAATCCCCAATTTCTTCTTTTTTTTCAAGCTAATCTCAGCCGATCTTATCCCAATTTATTCTGCGTAAGCAACCACCTTCATTTTTATTATGTCATTTTAATTAGGGCTTATATTTTGTCAATTGAATTCATACATTTCAATTAGCGCCCACTGTTTTATTCCACCAATTAATTGACTTACAAATTACTAAGTTCCGTTATACTTACTAGTATCACTCACATTTTAAGAGACCATGGTTCAAAGGGTCAACATCTTGGGATGGCCAGGGATTACCCGCATACATCATCATAGCTAATAAGGCTCGACTTTCCCTTCCCTGATCCTTGACATTTATAATGTCAGTTTTTTTAGCAATACGGCCCCCATCAACCAAGAGCTTGTGTTGTGTGTGTGTGTGTGTCTCCAACTCTTAGTTGACACATATGCTTCGTGTCAATTAGTTGATTACTGTGGCACCTTATAAGTTAAATTTATCAACAATTACGTGAACATGTTTTAGTATCTTCCCTTGCTGGCATAATAATGCGACTTGTACTAATTTTCCAACTCCTTGGAAGGAAGGCCTTTATGTAATTCTGATAAAGTTAGTAACTTTCAATCCCCAACTCGTTCCATATAATTAGTCAAATTCCTTTGTTACGACTTAGGTATCCGTATCATTTGATCATTGTAAAATTGAATTGATTTTAGTCGATATAGGCTAAAATTCGGTTTTGAGTAAAAATTCTGTCGTATGAAAACACATGTAACTTCTTGTTTCATTTCACCCATTTACCTTTCATGACACGTGATGCTCTTATCACCATGTACTACCTGACTAGCTGCTAGTATTGACTTACTTTACAAGTCACATAATTGATTTTGAGTTTTAATTGACGGTTGGTTTTAGAAAAGTGACGTTAACCAAACATCCTCCCCCAAAGTCTCAAGTGAGAGTAAACTACTTAACTCCAGACACCAATCAGTTGATGAAAATGAAGGCTAATTATTTGCAGCAGCAAAGTCAATCGCAGAGAATAGCATTATCACCTTCTTTCATTTTAGGCTTCAATAATTGAGTTAGAAATTACTAAGTCAAAGTTTTCCGTTATGCTAGTATAACATTTGAAGAGACCAGGGTGGGTCAGGCCGCGTACATCGTCATAGCCAATAAGGCTCGACTTTCCCTGGGTAGCTGATCCTTGACCTTTAACCAGCTTTATTTTGTTAGTAAATGTGTTTTTATCATATTAATGTGAGGTTTTTAGCCCATCAACCAAGAGGTTATGCTGATTATGCAAATATTTGTTATGCTGATTATGGGGGGTGTTTGGCGTATGGGCTTATTCAACTTTTGAAAAGCTAGTAAGCTCAAATTTCAAGTTTTATGAGCTTGTCAACTTGAGCTTATATCTTGTTAAGTTCATAAGCTCATAGGCCTAAAAGATTGAGCTTATTAGGTTTTCAAAATTTGAATAAGCCCATACGCCAAAAATATAAGCTAAAACAAACAGCCTTCAAGAAAAAACGCAAGTAAATAATAGCTTATATATATATTTTTTCTAAATTTCATGCCCCTTTGTTAAAGATTTTTGATGTAGTTGCTGTTGCTAAAATTCTAAACGTGACGCTAGTAATCCTGCATCTAGAAGTAAACCCGGTCTGGCAAGATACAAGGTACTTTTACGGTCACCATCTTGGCTTTATATTGTGTTTTTATGTTCTTAACTTGCAGATTGGTGGTAAGATGTTACGTTTACTATGCAGTTCTTTCACCGATATATTTGCTGTCGACCACTTTATTGAGGTCTTGCAAAATGAAGTCTCCATAGTTAAAGAGCTGCCGAGCATGTACTCTTGGAGCACAAGGGATTACTATGGTACTGGCATACGGCCTACTAGAATCAAAACGGCGCCTGTTCATGCTTCTGCTAATTGGTATCTGGAAAATGTGCTCCCAATGCTAAATACGTTCGTGATACAATTTTCTGACATTGTAATTCAATTCTATCATAAATAGGTCAAAGTTATCGGTTTACTCAGTTTTCTGCTGTCACTTGATGATTTAATGCGTGACTATCTGATCTCTTGCCTGATATTATGGTTTTAGCATCTTTGCTTTGTATAATACTTTCACCTTTTAACAAAAATATACATTCGCCACTTTAAATTTATCTGTTTGTCCTGCGGAAGCTGCAATATTTGTATGGACACGTAATTTATGGGAAGTGTCTAAGTAGTAAAATAATGTGTTCGATATCCATCACAAATACGCATTATGGTACAGTGCTTCTTGCTGATATACAGTATTGACTGTATAAAATAGTAACAGAGGTCATTGCATTATGTATATCTAATCAATTTGACGCATTATGTTACAGTGTTGTTTATATTATTCAGAAGAACTAGGCATTCATCTACTGGATAAGTTGTCAAATAGGAGTTATGTTAAGTTGGATACCTACAGGATGTTCTCAAATGCATTACTGATCACAGTTAAGTAATGAAATCGTTGTTTGTAGACAGAACTAAACAGCACTACTTTATCCTAATCAACAGATGCATTATTAAAACTAAAAAACATGAACAAAGCATTGTTAGCTGGTCAACCTGGAGTGACCCACTTTGACCCATTAGCTGACCCGCCGATTATGCCACCTCTACTTGTCAGTTATTTCGATATATCAGTTGAGTAGACTTGCATTTAAGTTGCAGATGTCATATCTTCTCAGAACAATAAACTAGGTAAAATCACACACCTTCTTTCATTCTGATTTGGTGATTTCTATCATAGTCTTGAAATACATTTTCTGACATTTATAATTATGACTTGCTCATGGATTTACATATTCTGGACATCATGTAGCATGTGCTGTTGCATTGCAAGCATTAAAATATACAAGTAGGTGCTTATTTTTCCATCTCTGAATTACTGTATTATGCTTGATGAACGGGTTAATTCGGCTGCCTAAAGTTTTAACGAGTCAATCGGATAAATTAAAAAAACTGAGCTTAACAGAAAACAAGTCAAAATGTGGCGAACAGGCTGAATGTCTCCCGAAGTGTCATATATTTATATACATATATTAAATTTTATTAAGGAATGTGACCATTATATCTAACAGTTGCAGTTCTAATGTTTCAGTCATGGAATTGCTGCTATTGCCCTATTCTCGCACCATTTAGGTTTTGATAACCTACCAAAGCAGATCCAGCTTCTTTGCTGTAAGGTACTAAGGTTAACTTTCAATATTTAGTTTTTGTTCCTCACATCAGAAGACTAGGAGACACCCTTGTTCAACGCCTTCGAAGCTCTCCTACTACAAACAAAGGAACAACGAACGATATACTGGAGGAAAGTGGAAAGTTTATCGTTTTACATCTCCGCTTTGACAAAGTATGTCTCCTTCCGTGTTTCTCCATCATGATCTTTAGAATGTAAATTTAGGCCGTCTTTATCTCTTTTACTCTAAAAGTGATTCTTTTACTCTAAAATTTAGATTGCATATACCTTTTTGTGATTCAACAGTGGCACCAAGTGAGTCAAAATGGGTTGGGTTGACCCACCAACCCTTTTTTTTGTCTCTCACAGTTCTATACACGATCAATCCCTAAAAAAGGTTTTACAAAAACCATCACTAAAATAATGATCCACTTTTTTCCGATCAACTTATTAGGAGGTTATAAACACTTGAATTTACTTTTGATAAGAACTGTTTGATCCGTTAGTGGTAGCAATTTAGACTCGTTTAGGTATGAATGGGTCAATTCATGTAATGTTTTCTCTCTAAGTGGACAAAAAGTGGTTCTGGTCAACCTAACTCCATCAATGTTCACCCATTACCTATCTTGCCGATATTGCCATTTGCCACCTTGATTACTTTTGCATAGTTACAAATAGTTGATTGTGGGGCTATGAAGGATATCTTGTTTACACCATTTTTTATCTAACAGGATATGGCTGCCCATTCAGCTTGTGATTTTGGTGGTGGAAAAGCTGAAAAGTTGGCACTTGCAAAGTACCACCAAGTCATATGGTAGGGAAGGGTGATGAAAACTCAGTTCACTAATGAGGAGTTGAGACATCAGGGACGATGTCCACTCATTCCTGAAGAAATTGGACCGCTTTTGAAAGCTTTGGGTTTTAACAATGACACACGCCTTTATCTTGCATCCCACAAGGTAACATCTAATCCGCCCCATGGAAAAATTCAACTTTTGGATCCATACACGATTTAAAGGAATTATTTGACTATCTGGCTGATTGTGCACGCAATTGGAAGATATTATTTACTTAATTTTTAAAAATTTTCACAATGTGAGGAAATAGTTTTACTTATCAGATTTTATAATTAACCTTCCAGAAAGAAAAAGCAGGAATCTTCTTAGACCCAAATTAATATCAACAATCTTTTTGATATGCTGATAATAGACAAACTAGTATTTGACTATTTATGGCCTACATCAAGCGTACCAAGGCTGAGTTTAGCAAATCAAACAGTCAAAACAGCAACTTTTACATTATCGGCTTTGCTTTATCCCTGAAACATAGGAATATGGTGGAGAGGCAAGAATTTCTGCGCTGCGTAAACTGTTTCCGCTTATGGATGACAAAAAAGCCTTGCATCTGACAAAGAACGGGCAGAAGGTGAAGGAAGAGCGTCGTTGTTAGCGGCTATTGATTATTATGTCAGTATGCATACGGACATCTTCATTTCAGCTTCACCAGGCAATATGCAGAATGCATGGTATGTAAGGTTTACCTCATTCATCTTATGTAAAAAGGAATTTTAGATCATCAGTGAGAATAAGTACACAGCAAATTAACTAAATGAGTTGTGGGGCATATTATAAGTTATACCTTTCTAATTGGATATATCCGGAAATGACCCTATCATTCGCAAAATTAACTTTTGCGAAACGGCAAAAAGTCAAAAAACAGTAAAAAGTGCATAACCTATGTAAAACTATTAGAAAAAGTACACGTTTTTACCTTAAATTATTGTTTTGAAATAAGTTTTTAGCATTTTTTTTTTGTGAAAACCTACCATTTCTTATTGATGTGAAAAATATTCGAAGTTTTTGACTAATTTGAGAATTTTAGGTGTTTTGCAAAATTTTATTTGCTAATTATAAGGTCATTTCCGGATATGGATGAAAAAATGTATAATTCATCATTTGTATCCGGGTTCACACCAAAAAGTCGTTTTGTGCTTCACATTTTCATAGAAAATTGCTGATTTTGAAAAATATTTTTTCATTTTAAAATAAATAAATAGGATGTTTTGCTTTAGAGGCCGATAACGGATAATGTCCGGTTGACTTTTATTGATCAGGATTGAGGAATATAACGGGTCAAATATGTAGTTTAATTATAAAGTAAACGGGTTGAATTTGGTCTCAAGCATATTCGAATTCAAAAAGACTTGGACAAAAGTGTGTTGGTAGGCCCAAACCAAACTCATTTTGCTCCAACTCATCTAAAGGCCTTTTTGACCTTTTGTTTCTGATATAAAAATGAAGTATGATGCTTTAACAACTTGGAATTATCCTTGACCCTTACTTATAAAACGAATCATTGTTCTTTGTTTTTCAGCTAGGGTATCGAGCATACAAAATCTTGAAGCCAGCTCTTTCTTAATGAAACTATGGACCGGCCTGAGTTTCAGTGGACTATACAAAATGCGCATAAGAATAGAAAAGGTCGAGTTAGGTTAAGAAAAGAGACAATCCAGATATACCTATCCAATATCAGATTGTATGTGTCAACAACATTAGTTGGTTCTTTTTTTAGTTTTGTAGAGTTAGAGAAATGTGTACAAACAAGCATGGATAACAGTAAAACACAAATTCGATATGTATTTTTGCTTCTCTCTGAGGGCGTTATGTGCATCCACGATATTTTTTAAAGGGTCGCAGGTCGGTAGGGTGAATGATGCAACATCTGGTTTCGTTTGCAAGTTTAATCCAAATGTATGTTTTGCATGTGTATTTTATTGATGTTGATTAGTTATATCGGATTTTGGTTTACTAGATTTGTTGTTACGTGTATATCTATGGGAGGGTGTTTTAGGCGACTTACACATAGTCAAATAGATTGAAGTACTGAACTATATATGGACGTCATGTTATTAAGGAGTGAAATTATACGACACGGCCATTACCGAGAACAAGTATATGGGATCTACTTCGGATATCACAAGGATTGCCACACATCAACCATGGTTCCAATCAATGCCATTCTTAGCCAACGAATATTGCAATATGTCAATGTTTGAGGACATGTGTTTCATTTTGCTCAATAAAGGTTTTAATCACAGTATGGTAATCGTTTTTTCCACTCCTCCACCTCCACGGCCCTAAAGACTGTCCACAGCCGTGGTTTCAACTACTAGTGGAGGAAATGGTATTGATATATTTGACGAGGGTTTTCGATCATTAAATATAATGTCACTAAGAGTTTCTGCATGATTTCAAAGAAGAAGATGAATAAGAAGGTGAGAGTGGTGAGATAAAAGATTAAAAACTCATTAAATATACCTATGTCACAATATAAACATTCTACAATTTTATCATAAGTTGGTTCGAAGAAAGTACAAAAAACAAATTAGCTAAATACATTACAAATAGAAATAGTAAAACGATCAAACAATGCAAGATAGGCAGCTTCTACAGAGAGCAATAAGCAAGTTTGAACACACATCGAGACCATTCTCCAACACCATTTCTTATCTCACAACATTTGAGGTCAGGCCAATTTTTAGAATTGTTTTCCATCACCCCCATATCAATTAGCTTCAGGAAGTAATCAGCGGCTTTGAGCCCTCATCTGAAGATGTGCCTCTACACATAGGGGTTGGCAAATAGAAAACAATGCCTCAAAGAGGAGAATCGAGTAGTTAATAAACGAGTCTAGCTCGTTAAGGCCTATACTCGACTTCGTTCGGATCGTTAACACCCTGTCTAGATCCGCCACTGCTTGATCCGCCGTTTATGCCAGAGTGCCACCTTAAAAACCAAGAAACTACTTTAGCTTATATAGAATTGCACCATTAGTATGAAAATTAAAATGCAATTGAGTACAATAGAGAATCTTTGAAAACAGGCACAATAGTTGCATTTTATCCATGGACCGTCTACCATCCTTTTGAAACTTTAACATCTTTAACACAATAAGGGACCAAAAGTGTAACAAGTTTTATAATGGATACCGTTTATGTAAATTCTGGTATTTAGAGACCAAAAATGTAATTTGGTATAAACTATAAGGACCAAAAGTGTGTTATTTACTCACTGGTGACAGGTTGTATTCTTTATCTCCGAAGATGAAGCTTTGGAGATGCGGCGATATCTTCAGGTAGCTTCTCAAGAAGAGCACAACGACAAAGGTTGAGATACTTAAGATGTTTTAACTTACAAATGCTATCAGGAAGATGTTTAATCTTTGTACCCGACAAATTCAGTCTCTCCAGACGTTTTAACTGGCCAATGCCCTCAGGCAATTTCTCAAGACAAGAACAGTCTCTAATATTGAGCCACTTCAGACGTTTTAGCATGCAGATGCTATCTGGAAGATATTCGATCTTCTTACTCCTCACATATAGCTCTTCCAAACATACTAATTGGCCAAGATCCTCTGGTAGCTTCTCAAGAAGAGCACAACGGCAAAGGTTGAGATACTTAAGATGTTTTAACTTACAAATGCTATCAGGAAGATGTTTAATCTTTGTACCCGACAAATTCAGTCTCTCCAAACGTTTTAACTGGCCAATGCCCTCAGGCAATTTCCCAAGACAAGAACAGTCTCTAATATTGAGCCACTTCAGACATTTTAGCATGCAGATGCTATCTGGAAGATATTCGATCTTCTTACTCCTCACATATAGCTCTTCCAAACATACTAATTGGCCAAGATCCTCTGGTAGCTTCTCAAGAAGAGCACAACGACAAAGGTGGAGATACTTAAGATGTTTTAACTTACAAATGCTATCAGGAAGATGTTTAATCTTTGTACCCGACAAATTCAGTCTCTCCAGACGTTTTAACTGGCCAATGCCCTCAGGCAACTTCCCAAGACAAGAACAGTCTCTAATATCGAGCCACTTCAGACGTTTTAGCATGCAGATGCTATCTGGAAGATATTCGATCTTTTTACTCCTCACATATAGCTCTTCCAAACATTCTAATTGGCCAAGATCCTCTGGTAGCTTCTCAAGAAGAGCACAACCACGAAGGTCGAGAGAATTCAGATGTTTTAACTTACAAATGCTATCAGGAAGATGTTTAATCTTTGTACCCCACAAATTCAGTCTCTCCAGAGATTCTAACTGGCCAATGTCCTCAGGCAACTTCCCAAGACAAAAACAGTGTTCAACCTCGAGCGACTTCAGACGTTTTAGCATGCAGATGCTATCTGGAAAATATTCAATCTTCTTACTCCTCACATATAGCTCTTCTAAACATTCTAATTTTCCAAGATCCTCTGGTAGCTTCTCAAGAAGATCACAATCAAGAAGGTTGAGATGCGTCAGATGTTTCAACATACAAATGCTATCCGGAAGAAATGCAATCTTCTTAGTCGTCACACATAGCGTCTCTAAACATTCTAATTGGACAAGATTCTCTGGTAACTTCTCAAGAAGATCACCATTATTGACTTCGAGAGATTTGAGACATTTCAACTTACAAATGCTATCTGGAAGCTGTTTTATCTTTGTAGATGACAAACAGAGCTCCTCTAGACATTCTAACTTGCCAAGATCTTTGGGAAACTCTGGAATATCGCATTTGAGCTCAAGCTTTCTTAAGCATTGTAAACTACAAATCATGTCTGAAAATTCCTTAAAGTCTGTGCAAGCACATAGACCAAAAGAAATAAGCTTCTCAATATTTCCAACCGATGACGGTAGATCTTCATCATAATAACAACGAAACCGCAACTTTGGGAGATTACTATCAGGGTGCAAGGGGCATAAATCTAGGTACTTACCATCCAGACGTAAACTAGGTGAAGACTGACTATGCTTTGGTTCCAATCCACCAGTGTGAACCACAAAATTGGAAAACCTCAAACATGAGTTTAAGTTTAAGTACACAAGTTTTCTTAGACATCCAACGGGAGCGATAATTTCTACCAACTTATCACAGCCTTCAAGATCTAACCTCTCAAGATTTGGAAACAGCTCAAGGGCAAGGCTCCTCAACCTTGATTTACGAAGTTCAAGGAATTTGAGATTTGGACATGCACTAGACACGTGAAGTTCTTCAAAATCAGCACAATAATTAAGAGATAATGTCTCGAGATTCGGAGTGAACCCAAGGTCAAGGTCGAAGGTTCTTAACTTTGAGTCACTGATATTCAGACACTTGAGCTCTTGACAGCTGACAGGAATGCACAGTTTTACTAATTTACTATATCTAAGAATTAACGTCTCGAGACTCGGAGTCATACTAAAGTCAAAGGTCATCAATGCTGACTCATAGAGAGACAGGAATTTGAGTTTTTTGAGAACCTACCAACAAAAATGAGACAAAAAAGATTAATATTAACGTATTAACAAGATCAATAAATTAATAGCATTATTACGAAACAACCAATCAACAATTATTCTACCTTTTTTTCTCCCTTTTTCCAAAATTGTACCATTCTGCTGCAGTGCATTTCAAGTCCAACAAGATTGTTTGCTTGAAATGTTTTGGGTAAATACAAGAAAGGGTAATACCAGCAATTTAGATATTTTAAAGAGTTTGAAAAGTATTGGGCGGTATTATCAAGATCTTCGGCATCTCTTCCATAATAATCTAGATATGGAAAATACACTTGAAGATATCTAAGTTGCTTCATTTTTCCAAGACCTTTCATAACAGTTCCCGCATTTATGTTCAAAAAAAAAGCGTGTAGACATATTGTTGCTTCAGTATCCTGCAATACAAAAACAATGTCCAGAAACCTCGGGAAGTCAGAACAAATGCAAAACCTTTAGTTTTCTCTACATTACAAGTAAACTGATCTTTACCTTGTCATCAGCCAATATATCTTCAATTTCCTCTTTAATCCACAGTCGGCTATGTTTGTTAGGTTCATCCCGGTGCTCACGACGAACAATGTTCTTTCCCATTTCTTCTATATGGTCATGCATGCCCAAGACCAGCCAACCATATTCAGAAGAAATAGTTATGAGAGATCTCTGCTCAAGAACTTTTAAACCATTTATAGCATGAAATCCACAGCATTCAAGAATTCTGATTGCATCTTCTCTGCGCTTGCCTTTCAATATGCATGCAATATCTAGAAATATTTCCTTATAATCATTCTCTAGACTTGTATAGCTTAATTCTAGCTTTTCCTGAGTCTCCTTTAAGGGAATTTCTTTTAGCCTTTTTATGGCATCCTTCCATTCATGCTCATCTTTACCACAAAGAAATGAACCCAAGACTTTGAGTGTTAAGGGAAGACCAGCAGCATAGCCTACAACTTTTCCTGATAGCTCTTCGTATCCTTGAGATGGAATCTCCTTTCCAAATGCATATCTACTAAGGAGACAAATTGCTTCATCATCTGATAAGAGATCGATATCTTGAATCTTCACTCTGCGAGCGACCTTATTTGATAAGAGATCGATATCTTGAAAGTTCACTCCGTGAGCGACCAGAACTTGCTCATCTCTCGTTGTAACGATAATTCTACTTCCCGGCTTAAACCAGTTAGGTCCACCGGCTAAAGCCTCAAGTTGGTCTACGTGATTCACATCATCTAGAACAAGAAGGACCTTTATACGGCACATCCTGTTTTCCATCATGATTTTCCCATCAGTAACAGCTCTCACAGTGACGTCTTCTTTCAGCACATCTGAAAGGACTTGTTCTTGTAATTTATTCAAACCCAATTTTGTGGAATCTTCCCTCACATTCGCAACAAAGCTTTTGGCTTCAAAATCAGCAGATAGATGATCAAAAACAGCTCTAGCTGTAGTTGTCTTCCCAGCCCCTCCCATGCCCTTGATCCCTATCATGCGAACATCATCAATTCCCATTTCTAAAGATGAAACAACATCCTTTACTCGAGTCTCCATGCCTACTAACATTTTATCAAAGCCAGAATTGATGGGACGCAACTCTAGTAAAATATCTTGTACAATCTTTTTGATGAATTTAGATTCGTCCCTGTGTGTACGTAAAAACAAGATATGTTTAGTACTATAATAATAAACTTTTATCCATACATTATCCATTTTCAACACATATTAGCAAGAAACAAAAGTAAGAAATTACCCATCAAGAGTGTTCTTGAGCTCCCAACCAGCCAGACTAGCTGCTTCTTTCAAAGCCTCTCTCCATTTCTCAGCAGCCACTTTCTTTTTATTCTTGGAAAAGGCATTTTTAACCGCCCCGATTTGGTTTCTCACTTCCGTGGGTTCCACATCATAGAAAACAGGGTAAGCAGTGTGCACATCCATCTTCTGGCACTCCATGATCTTGACAAGCTCATCCAAACACCATGACGAAGAAGCATAGTTTTCGGAAAGAACAATGATGTAAAATTTGGAGTCTTCAATGGCTTTGATTAGCTCATCACTGATAGTTTTCCCTTTATGGATTCTTACATCATCCTTGTAGGTGTAAATGCCTTTTGCATTAAGAGCTTCATAAAGATGGCCAAGAAAGTTCTTGCGAGTGTCTTCACCCCTGAAGCTTAAAAAAACATCATACTTGAAGCTAGTTTGAATGGATGAAGTTGGAGTGGACACCTTTATTTCTGGTGCAGATGAGTTTGAAGACGATTCTTCTTCTTTTGGTGCAGATGAGTTAGAAGAAGATGCCATTGAATAAAAGTAGTAATAGATAAAGCCCATTAGCATTAGCATCAGCGTAATTCCTAATGAAGTTATGGTTAAAGGATCGGAGGAGAAACGTAACATCTTGCTGAAGGTCGACATTTCTACAAACTTGAAAATTTGAAGGTGATTGGTTAGGTGTAAATTATGATGAAACTGAAGCTGTTAAAAGAGTTTATGTGAAGAAAGAAACTAGTTCCAGCTGTGGTGATAAACAAAAGCCCTTTCATATGGTCTTTTTGGTCAATGAAAAAGAAAGATAAGATTCACTGTTTGAAAAAGAAAGATAAGCCCCTCATATGGTCTTTTGGTCAATGGGAAAGAAAGATAAAATTCACCAAAAAAAAGAATAAGCAAACCAATACATCCTCGTGGAAATTGCTTATTCAAGTCAAAGTAATTTAATCTGTTTCTCCAAGGATGCACGTAACGCCTGATCGAATCGAGCTTGGGCCTCTGATAAGTACAAGGGGGAACATGTTCTCAAAGCGTAAGACAATTTTGAAACTCCTGCACAATTACGCAAGGGGAGCAGTTCACATTGAGGGTCATTGAGCTTGCTAATGGCCTCCATTAAAGATATGGTTTTAGAGACTCTTTGGGAAGCCAAGTCTTGACAAAAACCGTCATCCAAACTGACAGAACCCCCGAGAAGTTTGACGCCATGGAGCAGACGAGCGATATTCGAAGGGAACACACCATTTGCTCTACTCCTAGGATCCTCCACAGGCCAGAAGAGTTCAGTCTTATCGACATTCAAGAACAAACCACGAGCCGGGCCCTCCGTCCTGATGATGTTCAACGCCTTAGCGACCGTGAGAGTATCTCCAACAATAGTACCATCATCAAGATACCAAACCTGAAGGTCAAGCTCACAAGAGCGATTAATGGCCTGAACCAAAGGGTGTAGAGCTAGGGCAAATAACAAAGGCCCCAACGGATCCCCCTGTTGAACACCTTGGCATGACCAAAGGAGAGAGTCATCATAATAAAGCCTGGCGGGACGCGCATAACAAAACTCAACCCAAGGGGCAATGGACGGGCATCGCGCTCTAGTTTCCTGAAGTAAGACACTCCTCTCGACCAAATTGAAAGCATTCTTGAAGTCCACCAAGAGCATAGAGTGTCCAACTTCATCACCTTTAGACTCAATAAGCCTATTCACAGAATGGAGGACGGCCTCACACCCCCCGGGACTCCAACCCCAAATTGGAAATCGTGCAGATAAGAATTCATGGAGTTACCAACCGACGAGGAGGAAACCTTGGACACAAGCCTTCTCCAAACCGTACCAACAGCAATAGGCCGTACACCACCACCTGGTTTGACTAAGGGGGTCAAGGGGGCACTAGCGATATATTCACCAAGTTGGATGGGGCATTTACCGCTGAGGAACAGATTAACAATTCCAGTAATAGACCCAAGCAAGTCATCAACGATAGCAGTTGCCGCTCCACCCAGAATATCCATCAAATGTTGTGCCCGGAGCCCATCACGTCCACACGACGTCCCCTTGGGGAAACTGCGAATCCTGTTAAGCACTAAGTCTTTATGGACGAAAAGGGCATCCTCATCAGGGGAAAAAGAGGGCAGAGTGGGAGAGGGTGCATAAGGGTGTTTGGCCTCGAGCTCACGCAAAGTGTCAGGTGTGGGCAGGGCGATGCCCGAAGACGTGAGCACCTTGATGGCAGCAGTGAAATGCCCGTCCCCAAGTTTACGCTTGCAATGATCCAAGTTGACACCATCTGGATCCTTTAGTTTCATCACCCCATCAAAAGAAGGAGGTTTAACAGCCAACCGCTCCTTAACCAAACCAAGCCTGTCGACGGGATCCTTCCATCTGAGGATGGCCCGAGTAATACTGTCCAGCTGGTGTCTTTCTCTCTCACCAGATCGTCGTTGAGCTCTGTTTGTTGGCACAAAAGTGGACAACACACATGATGGCAAAATGAGGAGTTGTACCCAAGTAGATAGGTCTCCTGGGCTCGCAAGGACCCTATCTAATGCCTCACAAAAAATCTTAGCAAAACCAAGCCGCGCCCTAGGGGGAATACATTTAACCGTACAAATCTTCTTTGAAAAAACCCGATCAAGAAGGTTGATGTCAAAACTGAACCCACCCCCAGGAGGGGGCATCTCAGATTCAACCCCCTCACCAATCTTATCCCCAGCGAGAGAACCGACGGGCTCACCGACGACACTATCCTCAAAAATATTCAGGGCTGGTCTACGAGGCATAGGGATACCGTGGATTGCCAGTTCGTCAAAACTGGGTGCGAGAACCACATCACCAACAGCATGTTTGCAATTTTTACTGAATGTGTGGGTGCAAAAACACACCCCGCACAGCCATATGCCAGCCTGATGGAGCGCCAGGTCCAAAGTAGAAAATAAAGCGGGATCATTCGTGATGCGTGCTCTGTGAGAGGCCTTCAAAACGTCGGACTTGAAATGGCGGGTGCCCAAATGGTCTATAAAATATTTCTTAGCGAATCCCTTCCCACTACACCTCTCGTGTCCTTGTAGCGGGCATGATATACGAAGGCTAGCCATATGAAATAAACCTTTAGTAAATTAAGCCCAAGAAATATAGGCCCACGAATAAATAAAAGCCCACCAGCCGAACAAAATATAACTGCAGGCCCACGAGTAAAGGAGAAGCCACCCAACTATAATAACACCAACAAATACTAATGCTTAGGAAAAAGCCAAGGGGGTGGGCCCCACCTTGTAACACCCCCAATTCATGATGCAGCGGAATTCAACTTGGGTGTTACTCGACGGCACAACAGTCATAATAATAGAAAATGATCTCTAACCGAGTCGTAATAAAAAGAGTTGTCATTCATATTATTTAAATATATCAAAGTTTACATAGTAAGGTCCCAAAAGGTTCCATTGTTTCAAAACACATCAATATAACGTCTATGATGTTTTTATTGAATGACATAATAGTTTATAGCCTTCTTCCTTCGGTACGTGCCCTTCCGCTCCATTCTTGATTATCATGGACCTGAAATACATGCTTAAGAGGTCAACACAAAGGTTGAGTGAAATTCATAGAGTTTGTTTAACGGTTGAACAAAATATGTTGGTAGTAAGAGTTAATTAGACTCATACTCATGTTAGAAAATAAAACAGTTATTATTATATACTAAGCTCATGCAACCAATACGTTAACGGGTACCAATATCAATCGGCGGTTATGTTGCCCCGGTAAGTACTTTGCCGTCATACTTAATGTTTTCAAATATAGTACATTCGTTTGAACTAATCTGCTCAAACAAATGGGATTCGTCAATCCCAATAGGCCTATTCACAATACTCGCGCTCACTAATACTAGTGATTAAATGGTTCATGATGGGGCCTAGGATTGGCAAGGTAGGTACTTAGTAATAATAAAACAATCAGGCAGCATACAGTTTCAAAGCATTGTGTTCGGTTTAAAAGTAGCATGTATTCCCCCCAAGGGTTTGTAAAACATTGAAGTAATGTAAAGCGGGGCTATGAACTCACCTTAAGTAGGATAGCAAGTAATGAAGGTGATGGTCGGATCGTGTAGGTTTCTACGAGCAACCTATAATAGAATGTTGCGACTTAGGATCGAAGTGAAGAGTATGAATAAGTGCCTATATAAATATCTTGCATTTAGTCCATGATGTGGTATGATGTATATTTGTAAGTCTTTGTAAGAAAAGATTTATGAACATGTATGTTTTGTATATCGTTTACTACCGTTCGGGCCGACATAATTCAGAAGTCATGTTAGTAAGCGTTCGAGGAGCCAGGACACTTTAATTCGTAAATCCACAACTTATCTCGACGGCTTACATAATGAACTCCTCACATGAGGCTCCCTACTATTGTAGTAGTTGATAAAATATATAGATTTAAGTTTTGATCCGAAAAGTTACATGTCCGATATTTGGAATAAACTTAGGAAAGTTTATTAGTACATGAAGATTGTTATTAGGGTATGTTTCATAAGTCTTGAATGACCATTTTCTCTTGGTAAAATCTCATGGTTCCCTTTTAAGTGAAGTAGATCCAAATTGCTTGTTCAAGTTATCGCCTAATTCATTGTTTCATGTTTACGCCTATGTAAGTTGGTATGGTCATTTCGTCATGGCCTAGCCATGACCTTTGGTCCTTGTTTCATGGTCATGAGACACAACCTTGGCTCTAGCCATGGTGGTGGTCTTGTTTATAGGTCATAAGACTTCTTGTTCCTTTTAAAGTATAACAATAGTATAGTGACTTATAAATATGTAAATAGCTGTTAAGAAACTGAGGAATATCTCACTCAGAAGGCGTTTTCAAGGCTCGAGCCTCTATATTCCTGAATGAAAACGTGATTCCGGACAACTTTCGTGTTTTAACTTTTTCATGAATCGGACCAGAAAGGCCTCTTTTTGCGTGTTTTAGGTTCTGTCACAGAAGCTTTTTAGGCAGTTTTGCCGGAAAGTTTTGGTAACTTCAAATCGCCATAACTTTTGACTCGTATACTCTTTTTAGGTGGTTCAAATTGCTACGGTTTCCTTGTTAGGTCCTCTACTACAATATTTAATAATCCAATATCATATTTTTACCATTTTGATCAGGTCTTACCAAGAAATTCACTAGTTTGCTTGTTTTAGTAATTTATCTTAACAATCCATTATAACAACATCTTTTACTCATCTTTATACATCATGGACTTCAATACAAGACATAATATAGCAAGAATAACATGTAAATGATATGAACATGATAAATTAACAAGAAGCATGTTAGGGTCTGGCTTACAACTTTTGGCTTTCTAATAAAGAAAGGAAGTAACAAGTAAGGAAATGGACTTTGATAGACTTGCTTCAACCCTTTTTCACTTCATGCAACCTTTCTACCCTTGGTATTCTTGAAAGATGGATGATGAAGATTGAGGTGAATTGAGTGGATTTAAACTCAAGAGAGATCACCAAGTATACTAGGGTTATGGAAGTGTTTTGGTAACTTATGATCAAACTAGGGTTTCTACTTGAACTAGCTCTTGAACCTTGCTTGAATTTTGGAAGAAATAAAGCTATGGAGAGAGTGAATTGGGGTGTGGTATGGACGGCAAACACAAGGGGTGGGGGGGCTTTTATAGTCTCATGAGGAGGTTAGTTTTCTTAAGATATTTTAGCAACATAACACATGTAACCATCCAAGACAACATGTTACAAGATCAAGCCACCCAAGGGTGTGACTCCCCCCCCCCCTTATGGTGGTTCACAAGGGATAAGGGGGTGAGGTGGCTTGGCTTGATAATATCCTAAGTATTAGGATGAGTTTTGACTCCGGGAAATGACAACCGTAAATGATTCGGCCTCAAAACGTAAAATCGGGTGTCGTAAAATTATGAAACTTTAAAGTATTGTTAGACATGTCCATATGTCCCATAATAAAATATAAAATGAGTGGTAGGTTCCATTTGGGTGGTAAAACCCTGCTAAAACTGGAAACACGGGTCTAAAACGCGTAATACGTAAAATGTACGAATATTGCGTAAAATTGAGAAAAGTAAAATGTTACTTTTCTAATATGATAAAAATGATTTAAAATGATTTATAATGTCTAGACTGGGCTCAGTCTAGTGTCGGTTGGTATTAAATGTCTTTTAGACATCAAACCGTAAGCCTGAAAATCAAGGAATGACTTATAAAATCAAGGAATGATTTTTAGTCAATGGAGGAGGGAAAAATATGTTGACTTATTTTAATAAGTTGAAAGCTCAAATCATCTTAGAAACGCGGTGCAGGTATAGGCTAAGGTTACGGCTGAGTAAAAACGCTTAAAACTGAAAATTCCAGTTTTTCACGGCCGAAGTTTATTTTGGCCATAATTTTTCTCAGTCATGATTTATTCTCAAATAAATCATGAGTGTGTTAAACATTTTTCTGATGTGGGGTCACCTGACGGGGTCAAATTTCGTTGTGCGTAGAATTTCTGATTGACGTTTTACCCTAAAACATGTAATTCTGTGTAATTCCTTAATAACTTTCACGAAAATGATCTGACGAATGTCAAACATTTAATTTGCCATGGAAATGATTTATCACTCGAGAATATGAAATAAAAATCAACTTTTGGGAAAATTTCAGAAAGAAATGAATAGTAAAATGAATAGTAATATGAATAGTAAAAGTGAATAGTAAATTTTCCGGGAATAGAAATTAACCTGAAATTGTGAATTGTTACAGTCTCCGCCCCATATGAGAGCTCCGTCCCGGAGATCAATTTGCGTTGGGAGTAGAAGCTTCGTTGGTAAAAAGATGTGGGTATTTCTTACGTATCTGGTCCTCTCGTTCCCATGTGTATTCAGGACCACGTCGTGAGTTCCAACGAACTTTGATAATTGGTATACGGCTTTGTTTGAGTTGTTTGACCTCTCGGTCCATGATTTCTATGGGTTCCTCAACAAATTGAAGATCGTCATTGAGTTGAATTTCATCGAGTGGAATCACAAGTGATTCATCCGATAAGCATTTCTTTAGGTTAGATACATGGAAAGTGGGGTGTACACTACTGAGTTCTGATGGAAGCTCAAGTCTGTACGCTACAGGGCCAACCCTGGCTAGGATTTTGAATGGTCCAATGTATCTTGGGTTTAGTTTTCCTCGTTTACCGAATCGTATCAAGCCTTTCCAAGGCGATACCTTTAGCATAACCCTATCTCCGACTTGGAATTCTAGGGGTCTGCGTCGTGTGTCGGCATAACTTTTCTGTCGATCTCTTGCGGTTTGTAGTCGACTTCTGATTTGTACAATCTTTTCCGTTGTTTCTCGTATGAGTTTTGGTCCAGTGAGTTAAACTTCTCCCACTTCAGCCCAACAAGCAGGTGAACGACACTTTCGACCGTAAAGTGCTTCAAATGGAGCTGCTTTAATACTTGTATGATAGCTATTGTTATAGGAAAATTCAACTAATGGTAGATGAGTATCCCATCCTTTTCCAAAATCTATTATACAAGCTCGAAGCATGTCTTCAAGTGTTTGAATGGTTCGTTCACTCTGACCATCGGTCTGAGGATGGTACGCTGTACTCATGTCTAGATTTGTTCCAAAGGCGTCTTGGAGTGACTTCCAGAAATTGGAAGTAAATCTACCATCTCTGTCGGATATGATGGATATTGGTGCACCATGTCTTGAGACTATTTCTTTGACGTACAGTCGGGTTAGTTGTTCCATTTTGTAAGTCTCTTTGATTGGTATAAAGTGTGCGGATTTTGTGAGACGATCAACTATGACCCAGATGGAGTCATACCCGCTTGATGTCTTTGGGAGCTTGGTAATGAAGTCCATAGTAATTCTTTCCCATTTCCACATAGGAATCTCTGGTTGTTGCAATGGACCGGATGGTTTTTGATGTTCGGCTTTTACTTTGGAGCAGGTAAGACATTTGCTAACATATGTTGCAATGTCGGCTTTCATGTTCGGCCACCAATAAAGTAACTTAAGATCATGATACATCTTATCAAATCCTGGATGTATGGAGTATTTAGACTTGTGTGATTCATGCATGATCAAGTCTCGTAGGCCACCATAAAGTGGTAACCAACTTCGACCTTGGAAGCATAGAGTTCCATCTGAACGGGTTTCGAATTTCTTCTGTATCATGCCATCCAACCTTTCCTTTTGGATGTCTTCTTGTTTCACCGCCTCAGCTTGAGCGTGAAGGATTTGAGTAGGAAAGTTTGAATTTATGGTTAAAACTAAGGCTCGGACTCGTAATGGTTTAACCCGTTCCTTTCGGCTCAGGGCGTCGGCTACTACGTTTGCCTTTCCTGGGTGGTAACGAATGTCGCAGTCATAATCACTCAGTAATTCCAACCAACGACGTTGTCGCATGTTTAGTTCTTTTTGGTTCAAGATGTGTTGTAGACTTTTATGATCGGTGTACACAGTACATCTGGTACCGTATAGATAGTGCCTCCAGATTTTTAGTGCAAAGACTACAGCTCCTAACTCTAAGTCATGAGTGGTGTAATTTTCTTCATGAACTTTGAGTTGTCTTGATGCATAAGCCATGACCTTATCACGTTGCATCAACACGGCACCTAAACCTTGGTACGATGCATCACAATAGACTACAAAATCTTCGATCCCATCTGGCAATGCTAGGATCGGAGCACTACAAAGTTTCTGTTTGAGGGTTTGGAAAGCTTTTTCTTTGTCTTCATCCCACACGTATTTCTTGTTTTTCTGAGTTAGCTTGGTCAAAGATTTAGCTATTGAAGAAAATCCTTCAATAAACCTTCGGTAATACCCAGCTAGACCCAGAAATTGACGAATTTCTGTAGGTGTGGTAGGTGTTGGCCAATTTTTGATAGCTTCAATTTTAGCGGGATCGACATGTAAACCGGTTTTTTCAATCACATGCCCAAGGAATTGTACGGATTGAATCCAAAATTCGCATTTAGAAAACTTTGCATACAATTTCTCTTCCTTGAGTAGTCCTAAAATTGTTCTCAGGTGTTCTTTGTGTTCCTCTTCGTTTTTGGAATATATGAGAATGTCGTCTATGAATACGATCACGAACTTGTCCAAATATGGCTTACACACACGATTCATGAGATCCATGAATACTGCTGGTGCATTAGTTAACCCAAAGGGCATCACTTGGAATTCATGATGACCATATCTTGTCCTAAAGGCTGTTTTTGGAATGTCTTCATCACGAACTCTAACTTGGTGGTAACCTGAACGTAGGTCAATTTTTGAGTAATAGGTTGAACCTTGTAATTGATCGAATAAATCATCAATTCTTGGTAGTGGGTAACGGTTCTTTATGGTTAATTTGTTTAGCTCACGATAGTCAATACACATTCGTAATGACCCATCTTTCTTTTTCACGAACAAAACTGGAGCTCCCCAAGGTGAGGAACTGGGTCGAATAAATCCCTTGTCCGAAAGTTCTTGTAATTGATTTGATAGCTCTTGCATCTCCGAAGGTGCTAGCCGGTATGGTGCGCGGGCAACTGGTGCCGCTCCTGGTACTAAATCAATTCTGAACTCTATTTGACGATTTGGTGGTAGTCCGGGTAAGTCTTCTGGAAAGACTTCAGGAAACTCACGGGCAATAGGAACATCTTCGAGACGTTTTTCATCGGTTTTCTTTTCGGTTACGTGGGCTAAGAAAGCATAACATCCATTCTCAATGTACTTCATGGTTTTGATACATGAGATGATGTTTATTCGAGTTCCACTTTGATCACCACGAATGATCAAAGTTTCATTGTCACATGGAATGTGCACAACTCTTTCACCACAAATGATGTTAGCTTGATGTTTAGACAACCAATCCATGCCAATAACTACATCAAAACTTCCGAGTTCAATTGGCATAAGATTGATGTTAAAGGGGTGGTCTAAGAGATTAAGGGTACAGTTTGGGATTACGGTATTGGTATTTACTAAGTCACCGGTAGCTAGCTCAATACTATAACTAGTGGTTAAAGTGATTGATGGAATATCAAGTAAAGGCGCAATTCTAGTAGATATAAAGCTCATATCAGCACCAGAATCGAATAAGACTTTAACAGGAATATTATTGAGTAAGAACGTACCGGTAACCACGTTCGGGTCCTGGTGTGGTTCTCCATTTCCCATGACATAGGCTCTACCACGAGCACCTCCGCCTTGGGGTCCTTGGTTTTGAGGACAGTTGTTCTTGTAGTGTCCCCTTTCTCCAAAACCAAAACATGTAACTATGGGCTGTGTGTTCGCCCCAGTAGCTACACCCTTGCCCCTACAATCCTTGGCAAGATGTCCGGGCTTCTGGCACTTGTTGCATTTGGCCGGGCAAGGACCTTCATGATGGTAGTTGCACTTGGTACATTGTGGTAGATTACCAACGTACTTACCACCAGCTGGTGCAGCAACATAAGCCGTCGCGGCTTCTTGTCTCTTGTTCTGTTGATTGTGATGGTTGTTGTTTCGGGTTTGGTTGTTGTTGTTGTTGTTGGTGTTGTTGTTGTTATTCCCACGGTTACCATCCCATGGTCGCTTGTTGTTGTTGTTGTTCTAGTTGTTGTTGTTGTTACGGTAGTTGGAATTGTTGGGGTTGTTGGCATTGCTGTTGTTGGTGTTGTTGGGGTTGTTTTGCTTTCGGGTTTCCGACATACGTACCACTTGATCCATGAGGCTGCGGGACATCCGCATAGCTTCATCAAGTTCCTTGGGATTTGCCGAAGTCACATTCCCCTGTATGCTTGATGGTAGTCCCCAGATATACCTTTCCAACAATTTTTCCTGTGTGGAAACCATTGTTGGACAAAGTATCCTCAATTCCTGGAATCTACGGTTGCAGGTCATGATATCATTTCCCTTAACCGTATGATCCCAGAATTCAACTTCCAACTTTTGCATCTTACTGCGTGGACAGTATTCCTTGATCATCATTTGTTTCAAATTAGCCCAAGTAATTTTGTAGGCATTCTCAATGCCCATGGGTTGAGCAATTGAGTTCCACCAGGACAACGCCTCATTCAACAAAGTACTCGTGGCATACTGAACTTTGTCACCCTCAGTACATTTACTGACTAAGAATACTGACTCCGCTTTTTCGAACCAACGGGTCAAACCTACAGCCCCTTCAGTACCCTTGAATTTGATGGGTTCACATTTCAGGTAGGAAATGAACGAGCAACCCTTTGGTACTGTAGTAACATTGGTCACCGGAGGGGTAGGTCCTCCAAGGTTAAGACTGGCAATTCTGGCAGCCTCTGCAGCTATAGCAGCTTCCGCAGCAGTGGCGGCTTCTGCGGCTGCTGCAGCATCAGCAGCACCAGCAGCTGTGGCGGTTTCGGCAGCTGCTGCAGCTACGGCTGCTCGTTCCGTGATAAGTGCTACATTGACACTATCCTTTACCAGTTTGCGGATGGCAGCTTGTGTCATCGTTGGTGGGGTCTTTTTCTTTGGCGCCATGATTCTATTGTTCAAAAGATACGTTGAAATTAGAGAGTTGTGAAATGAGCACAATTTTTGATAAGAATGATAGGATAATAATGTTGAAACTTAAAAGCATAACACATGATAGTATATAAAACAAGAGTTTTATTCATATAACGTTGTTTTACAAAATCGAACTTATTACAAGTTCATTCAAAACTTACTAACTGATACTTTCAGTTAGTAATTACAATGTTGTACAAAAGCTAACTAGTACTATAACACTAGTCTAACGTCGGTTGGGAGGTTGTTGTGGTCCGGTCGGATTATTATTTCCGCGTGTTGCTAACACATCTACACTTTCGTTTGGACGTTATTCTTTGACATCCTTTTGGTATAGCCTTTGTTGTATGGAACTCATTTGAGTTTGCATCCCACACAAATCATTCTTAAGTTGATACCTGTCAAAGTTTGCAACATCTAACCGGATTTCGGCGGTATTTAGGCGGTTAAGTAGTTTGTGAATTTGAACCGCATCCTGTTCTTGGGCCCTCTCAACCAAAGTGAGTCTATCCTTGACATTATCCAAGCCCGTCAAAGGATTTAAGACTACTTCCCCAACATGAGTCGAGTCACTCTTCACGTAGCTCATGTCAAGCTTAAACCAATATAGGTCGTCTCGAGCATTCATGGCATCCATTCTGGCAGAATTTACCTTGGATATGTAGTCGTTCATTTGACTTGCCATATTTTGAACTTTGAGTTGGGTTAGGTTGAGAGCTTGTTTCAAAGAGTAGATTTCGTATTGAGCTGAGTTCGCGAACATATGTGAAGATGTAGATGTTCCGCCAGTTTGGTAAGTAGATTTCGGAACTTGAGCTGGAGTGGTTCGGTTAGATTCGGATGAAATTGGTGAAACCGGAGGTGGAGATGTTAATGGTGATAGATGTGGCACCACTATTTGTTCCTCCGCTTCCTCATCGATGCCTTCGATGTCAACATTCATTTCAGGATCCTCTTCGTACTCATCGATGTTTATGTCCATATCCATTTCAGGATCTTCGTCCGAATCTATTTCATTGTCTAGATCCTCATAAGGTTCTTCCTCATCATCATAATCAATTGCTTCAAAGTAAGGATCACCGGGTCCAGGAAGAATTGGTAAATAGTCAGGCATAGCAGGAAGATGATCGGGAGATGGAGGTGCGGACATGATGTCTACAATTAGTATTATGACGTCAAAAATAATCAAATGTTTATGGAAAATGCTCAAACTAAGGAAATGTGCATATGACAATATACAAATATGTTCATGTAGCATAACATGTGTAATAAGTCCATAATCTTCTGGAGGATGGAAGGCACGAAGATCGGAAGGCTATAAAAATGTTTTTGCTTGTTATTGTAGTTATAGTTTAAGAGGTCAACACCCCCAATTTCTCACTTAGACATTGTAGTTATAGTTTAGGTCTCACTTAGACCCGTTTCTCTATAACCATGGCTCTGGTACCAATCTGTAACACCCCCAATTCATGATGCAGCGGAATTCAACTTGGGTGTTACTCGACGGCACAACAGTCATAATAATAGAAAACGATCTCTAACCGAGTCGTAATAAAAAGAGTTGTCATTCATATTATTTAAATATATCAAAGTTTACATAGTAAGGTCCCAAAAGGTTCCATTGTTTCAAAACACATCAATATAACGTCTATGATGTTTTTATTGAATGACATAATAGTTTATAGCCTTCTTCCTTCGGTACGTGCCCTTCCGCTCCATTCTTGATTATCATGGACCTGAAATACATGCTTAAGAGGTCAACACAAAGGTTGAGTGAAATTCATAGAGTTTGTTTAACGGTTGAACACAATATGTTGGTAGTAAGAGTTAATTAGACTCATACTCATGTTAGAAAACAAAACAGTTATTATTATATACTAAGCTCATGCAACCAATACGTTAACGGGTACCAATATCAATCGGCGGTTATGTTGCCCCGGTAAGTACTTTGCCGTCATACTTAATGTTTTCAAATATAGTGCATTCGTTTGAACTAATCTGCTCAAACAAATGGGATTCGTCAATCCTAATAGGCCTATTCACAATACTCGCGCTCACTAATACTAGTGATTAAATGGTTCATGATGGGGCCTAGGATTGGCAAGGTAGGTACTTAGTAATAATAAAACAGTCAGGCAGCATACAGTTTCAAAGCATTGTGTTCGGTTTAAAAGTAGCATGTATTCCCCCCAAGGGTTTGTAAAACATTGAAGTAATGTAAAGCGGGGCTATGAACTCACCTTAAGTAGGATAGCAAGTAATGAAGGTGATGGTCGGATCGTGTAGGTTTCTACGAGCAACCTATAATAGAATGTTGCGACTTAGGATCGAAGTGAAGAGTATGAATAAGTGCCTATATAAATATCTTGCATTTAGTCCATGATGTGGTATGATGTATATTTGTAAGTCTTTGTAAGAAAAGATTTATGAACATGTATGTTTTGTATATCGTTTACTACCGTTCGGGCCGACATAATTCAGAAGTCATGTTAGTAAGCGTTCGAGGAGCCAGGACACTTTAATTCGTAAATCCACAACTTATCTCGACGGCTTACATAATGAACTCCTCACATGAGGCTCCCTACTATTGTAGTAGTTGATAAAATATATAGATATAAGTTTTGATCCGAAAAGTTACATGTCCGATATTTGGAATAAACTTAGGAAAGTTTATTAGTACATGAAGATTGTTATTAGGGTATGTTTCATAAGTCTTGAATGACCATTTTCTCTTGGTAAAATCTCATGGTTCCCTTTTAAGTGAAGTAGATCCAAATTGCTTGTTCAAGTTATCGCCTAATTCATTGTTTCATGTTTACGCCTATGTAAGTTGGTATGGTCATTTCGTCATGGCCTAGCCATGACCTTTGGTCCTTGTTTCATGGTCATGAGACACAACCTTGGCTCTAGCCATGGTGGTGGTCTTGTTAATAGGTCATAAGACTTCTTGTTCCTTTTAAAGTATAACAATAGTATAGTGACTTATAAATATGTAAATAGCTGTTAAGAAACTGAGGAATATCTCACTCAGAAGGCGTTTTCAAGGCTCGAGCCTCTTTATTCTTGAATGAAAACGTGATATCTTACAACTTTCGTGTTTTAACTTTTTCATGAATCGGACCAGAAAGGCCTCTTTTTGCGTGTTTTAGGTTCTGTCACAGAAGCTTTTTAGGCAGTTTTGCCGGAAAGTTTTGGTAACTTCAAATCGCCATAACTTTTGACTCGTATACTCTTTTTAGGTGGTTCAAATTGCTACGGTTTCCTTGTTAGGTCCTCTAATACAATATGTAATAATCCAATATCATATTTTTACCATTTTGATCAGGTCTTACCAAGAAATTCACTAGTTTGCTTGTTTTAGTAATTTATCTTAACAATCCATTATAACAACATCTTTTACTCATCTTTATACATCATGGACTTCAATACAAGACATAATATAGCAAGAATAACATGTAAATGATATGAACATGATAAATTAACGAGAAGCATGTTAGGGTTTGGCTTACAACTTTTGGCTTTCTAATAAAGAAAGGAAGTAACAAGTAAGGAAATGGACTTTGATAGACTTGCTTCAACCCTTTTTCACTTCATGCAACCTTTCTACCCTTGGTATTCTTGAAAGATGGATGATGAAGATTGAGGTGAATTGAGTGGATTTAAACTCAAGAGAGATCACCAAGTATACTAGGGTTATGGAAGTGTTTTGGTAACTTATGATCAAACTAGGGTTTCTACTTGAACTAGCTCTTGAACCTTGCTTGAATTTTGGAAGAAATAAAGCTATGGAGAGAGTGAATTGGGGTGTGGTATGGACGGCAAACACAAGGGGTGGGGGGGCTTTTATAGTCTCATGAGGAGGTTAGTTTTCTTAAGATATTTTAGCAACATAACACAT
This sequence comes from Artemisia argyi, assembly GCA_030686995.1. Taxonomy (NCBI): domain Eukaryota; kingdom Viridiplantae; phylum Streptophyta; class Magnoliopsida; order Asterales; family Asteraceae; genus Artemisia; species Artemisia argyi. Next base: position 4,430,790 of record CM060703.1, read on the forward strand.
GTAACCATCCAAGACAACATGTTACAAGATCAAGCCACCCAAGGGTGTGACTCCCCCCCCCCCCTTATGGTGGTTCACAAGGGATAAGGGGGTGAGGTGGCTTGGCTTGATAATATCCTAAGTATTAGGATGAGTTTTGACTCCGGGAAATGACAACCGTAAATGATTCGGCCTCAAAACGTAAAATCGGGTGTCGTAAAATTATGAAACTTTAAAGTATTGTTAGACATGTCCATATGTCCCATAATAAAATATAAAATGAGTGGTAGGTTCCATTTGGGTGGTAAAACCCTGCTAAAACTGGAAACACGGGTCTAAAACGCGTAATACATAAAATGTACGAATATTGCGTAAAATTGAGAAAAGTAAAATGTTACTTTTCTAATATGATAAAAATGATTTAAAATGATTTATAATGTCTAGACTGGGCTCAGTCTAGTGTCGGTTGGTATTCAATGTCTTTTAGACATCAAACCGTAAGCATGAAAATCAAGGAATGACTTATAAAATCAAGGAATGATTTTTAGTCAATGGAGGAGGGAAAAATATGTTGACTTATTTTAATAAGTTGAAAGCTCAAATCATCTTAGAAACGCGGTGCAGGTATAGGCTAAGGTTACGGCTGAGTAAAAATGCTTAAAACTGAAAATTCCAGTTTTTCACGGCCAAAGTTTATTTTGGCCATGATTTTTCTCAGTCATGATTTATTCTCAAATAAATCATGAGTGTGTTAAACATTTTTCTGATGTGGGGTCACCTGACGGGGTCAAATTTCGTTGTGCGTAGATTTTCTGATTGACGTTTTACCCTAAAACATGTAATTCTGTGTAATTCCTTAATAACTTTCACGAAAATGATCTGACGAATGTCAAACATTTAATTTGTCATGGAAATGATTTATCACTCGAGAATATGAAATAAAAATCAACTTTCGGGAAAATTTCAGAAAGAAATGAATAGTAAAAATGAATAGTAACATGAATAGTAAAAGTGAATAGTAAATTTTTCGGGAATAGAAATTAACCTGAAATTGTGAATTGTTACACACCTGGAATATAACCGCAGCCCCTAACCACAATCCTCAAACAAAGCATCAACCGCAAATGAAACCTAATCGCAATCCTCTTATTTTATTTATTTATTTTTTTTTAAGCTTAAAAAAAATAAGTAAAACCAAACCGCAATATAATCCACACCCGGGGATCAAACCAAGAAGAAACAAACCGAAATATGCGCCACTAACCGCAACAATACTACCACCCTGCTAACCCAAGAGGAAACCAACCCAGGCAAGGCACAAGATTGGTATTCTACTTCCACACCCGCCGGCCAACCGAGTGGGTATGGAAAGCAGTGGGAATCCGGTGGAGCAGGTGCACACTCCGATAAACGCCTAAACACCGGCGCTCACCCCAGAAACAAGAAAATAAAGCAAACTATAGGGACTCCAAAACCCCAATCCAACAAGCAGTGTTGAATTGCAGGTCACAGCAAGATGATGAACGGGGACGAAGGTGAACTAGGGGGTCACCCAAATCGCCCACACAAAACACCGTTATTATTATTATTATTATTATTATTATTATTATTATTATTATTATTATTATTATTATTATTATTATTATTAAAACATATGATTTTACATGAAAATTAGTAGGTAGCCGAGAAACTAACTAGGTTATCGATGGCATTTGATTGGTTCTTGGCATTCACTCCCTTAGTTCGCAGGCCCAACCCATTACATTTTGCCTATATATATTAAATACGGTTGGTTGTAGCACTTTGGCCAAGTCAATTACAGCTGTCCAAGTCTAGTAACTTTGCCTTCTTGGGTTTTTTTTCTTTCCTTTTCCCCTTTTTTTTCGACGTTTGATATTAACGAGTATAAATAAGTTGCAATCAGCTTTCAGTTTTGCTGCTCCTGAATTGATACACTATATTTGCTGCCCCGCCGTAATGCGGCGGTTCGCAGCCATCCTTGTTTAATGTAAAGGAGAAATGACTTGTATGTTGGGCAACGGGTCAAATCCGGCTCGTGACCCGACACGAACCGGCCAAACCTGACATGACCGAAAATCAAATGAGGGTAAAATGTGAACCGAGACCCGAATCGAGTAAAACCTATCGAAACTCCGAACCGAATAAGGTTGGTTCGGTTCGGTTTAGTCATTTCTATCCGAATAAGTTTGTTTAGACCCGACCGAACCCGACCCGAACCGACCGAGTAAACAAAATAATTACACAAAACCGGAAAACCGAACCGAATTTCAGTCGATTTGTCAGCTCAGGTCAATTTTCGAATGATTTTGCTAGTCCCTAACTATAATGGATTTTTAAGGAGCGGATTATAACAAAAATGTTGATACTACGCGTTTCATTAGACACATATTTAAAATGTGTTTCAAAGAATTTACTAGTTGTTCACATTTTTATCGTCACGTGTTAAAAGTTGCCGCCCTTATTCCTAGGGAAGTCAATTTCAACCCAATTCCTTAAAAGGGATAAACAAAAAGCAGAGATAAATACATAGCCAGTTGTCAATAGTGCACAATGATAAATATTTTTCAGACAACTTTATACACCTATGTCCAACTATGCAACATGTTTGTTCTTTGTTAACAATTAATCATATTGTTTTACACAAAAAAACTTCTTGGCACATAATGCATGCTTAAAAGCTTATAATGATGAGAATATTATTGTATTGTGAATTACAAATCGAGTTTGAATACCTATAATTCATCGTTAACACTAGCATCGCGCGGGTACCCTATGACTAAATTTTCCGGCGAATAATTGTTATTTTGTTTTGGGCTGCAGGATTTCAGATTTATGTTTCAAAAGCTTAATTAGATTGTACTTTGTGGTTAAATAGTTGTATATTTTGATAAATGGGTGAATTGAATTATGTATTAATTGTATGTGTTGAATAGTATTTTATTTTATTTGTACATTGTGCTTAGATAGTTGTATATATTGATAATGGGGTGTTTTAAATTATATATTAATTGTATGTAAGAAATGGTATTTGCTTAAAACCAATTGTGCTTTACATAGTTGTACATTATGTTTTATAAGTATTATTTTACTTAAAATCTAATTTAGGAAATCTTAAAATAATAAATATGAGAGAGGGTCTTATATGCTTTATAAGTAATATAGATAAAGTCAATATTTTTAGTAGGATAACAGCTAAAGAACCATACACACACAAAATTAATAATAAACATGTAAATGTTCTAGCCCTTTTAATCTATAACTGGCTGAATGAATTTGCACCACTTTGATTTATATTATTAAGTAGTTAAACTTGGTCACATTAGTGATTATTGATTTTGAAAAATGAATAAAAGACTTTATTGACGATAGTTTATATCAACATATAAATAAAGAGTTAAAATTCTCACCTTGACTAATGATGAGAATATTATCGTCAAAGCTACTTTTATTTTCCCATCATAGATGGATCATCTCTCCATCCTATATTCACTCTTGTAACTGCATTAAGAGTTTGAACAAAAAAAATAAAAATAAACAAATAATAATAAAAAAACTACTTCATTCTTGTTTATCGTGAATCTTTTAACAAATTATTAAAAAACTTCGTGCTGATAACGTATTATAAAACAATAAAGTAAAGATAAAAGAACACAAAAAGATTAAAGGAGAAAGAAAAAAAAAAAACTTGTATATCCATCTCTCGAAGTAGCCATTATATATAGTATAAAAATGAAGTCTTTTCCAAGACATATATTCTTCTAATATAAGTGACATTGACATCCATATCATAAATATTCATGACAATGTTAAAATTATGTATTTGTTATTTTATTTATTCATTTATTTATTTTACAACATATAATTACAGCTCAAACTATTTATCAAACAATTTGGTTATGTGTGGCAGAAGTAGCTGTGAGCAGTAGCAGTGAGCTGTAGTCACAACTCACTACTCACCGCTCACAGCTTCTTAAAGAAGCATTGGAAAAATAAATTTTCCTAAAAAATAGCAAAGCTCACCACTTTTTAACCAAATGAACAATAAAAATCAAAAAGCTTATTTCTCACCACTCATCGTCCCAAAAAGCTCCAAAAAGCTCTGCGCTATAAAATAAAAAAAGCTATACCTGGCTACGTTATTAGATATCAACTTACTCCTGTCTATCTGTGTAAATTACCACTTTGAATGATTCTCATGTAACTACCATATGTTAGATGCTTTCTTATCTTCTTATTCAATAAAGCATCTTTGCAATATATGATTCACGTTTGTATCTTCGTCGACTGAATATATGCAAAATGTCTATTCAAACATATGCTTTAGAAAGCTTCTTAAATTTTACAAGAATAATTTAAAAATAAGTGTTCACAAAATTATAGGAAAAGGTATCCAAAAAAGTTGAGATATATAATGCATAACTTATAGAGTAGTTTTTTTTTTTTTTTTTTTTTTTTTTTTTTTTTTTTTTTTTTTTTTTATAATTATTTTGGTGTAAACAACATTACTTTAATTTTGTTGTATGTAAACATACCAGTAAACTGTAAACACATTTTTGATATAGAATTGTTCATGAATATGGTGTTGTGGCAATTCACAATATAACGAGACATATATATGATGATTAGAAAGCTCATTCGTTAATTGACCATACCATATATACACTCTCCAAACTAATGTGAGTAAAGATGCATATTATTGTATGCTATACTAGTTATAATACATGTGCACGCACAGGGTTTTTAAAATTTCTTTTTGATTATATATTATTATCGATTAAGAAATGAATCACTTAACATATTTCAAATGGTTTTACTTTGTGGACTAAAAATAAAAAAACTATATGTATATATGTTATAATCTACTTATTATTTTAGCATAATGCTTTTGGATTAAAAATAATATTTTATTATTCAAGCAAAATCACATGACGATACTTGACTTGCATAAGATGTTAGTGATATATGCTTTTAGTTTTGCTAACCCGTGATATCAATTTACGATGTGTTTTGTAATTGTGGTATTTCTTTTACTTATAGCATATTTAGATAGCTTTGAAGATTGATTTATTTCCTTGATTATGAATAACCATCATACCATGTTTACCAATGTACATTTTTGTTTGAAAAATTATATTTTCATAAGTTTGTGCTATTTACTTCTCATGTTTGATCATAAAATTACCAAATTAACATAGATGCTTATACTATAGCTTTTTTATTACATAAAGAGAAACAAAAAAAGATGTAATGGTAGAATACGTTTATTTATAAGGTATAAGAATAATTTTTCTGTGAGACCGAATTATATAAGGAAATTATTATTACTTGCATAAGTAAATTATAAATGCATGGAAAAAACAGCAAAGAGTACACTCCGCAAGTCTTTTAGGATTGTTTGAATCCTTACCGACCTTTCACTTTAGTGCAACTTTCTTCACAATTAGCCTAAATCATCAATGTAAAAAACACCCATATTTTAGCCCGTTGGTTGACACCCATAGTGTTATCAATGACAACAAACACCTCCTAAGTTTCATTAACTTATTCAAAGACACTTGCTAAGAATTCCTACCGTAAAGTTCCTCATATAGGCACTAAAACACATCTTTGGTACATTAAAATACATTCATGTATTATCTAAATTAGCAACTCAACTTAATTATGCATTCGTACCTTGAGCAGGCGTAGATAATCCTTCAACGACAATCATGTGTTGATACTTAATCCTCCTCTAAAAAATGCACACAACAAATTGCTTTGCATTTTAGTATGTACGATAAGATCATAAAACCGCAAACACCACTAACATGTTGCATTATAGTGAGGATAACAACAAAGTTAGTCCTAATATCAAATAAGAAAACTTCAGATTAGAACTAAAGGGGTGTTTGGATATGCTTATTAGCTTATTCAATTATTATAACACAATAAGTTTATGATAAAGCTTTAAGCTTTTTTGAGAAGCTTAATAAAAAAACCACTGAACTCACAACTAATTCTAACATAGCGTAGTATGTTTATAGTAAAAACACAAATATTAAGTGTAGAAATTTTCAATAAAATATTAAAAAAAAAGTTACTAAAAGTTGGTGTGTATAAAAAAAAAAGTTAAACCATAAAAAAAGTTACTAAAAACTATCAGCTAGATAAGGCATAAGTCAAAGTTCTGTTGAGGTTTCTTTCGGATTTTATTCAGAAGCAAAAAGAGGTTAACACATAAATCATACGTATAGAAGAATGGTTGTATCTCACATCCGTGATTACCAACTCAATAACATTATCGCAATTTAGTAACGTAATAACCTGATTAATATATTTGTTTAATAATTCTCATGTACATACTTTTTATTCCTCTACAACAGCCAACTCTTAAGGTTTTTTTTTTTTTTTTTTTTTTTTTTTTTTTTTTTTTTTTTTTTTTTTTTTAATGATGAAACGTCACGTTAATGAATAAAGTTAGGTTATCACCCACGTAGTTTTTCTTTTTTTGATTTAGGAGGTGATTGTTATTAAATAAGGATTGTCATGCGTGCATTTTTTTTTATAATTTAAGGAGAACACCTTCATTAAACAATGACTATCTAACCCATGTGTTTGTTTGTTTGTTTGTTTTTTGTTTTTTTTTTAATAATTAGCTTTGTATAACATTTTTAACTGATAGACATGTTGAGGTTGATGTTGTTCTTTAACTTTAACTACTGATATCATGTTGTACAAAATGTGCGAGTTTAGTAGCACATAATGAGCGTTGATAAAGTTAAATTATGCTCCATAAAGTTTTTAAAATGTTTTTATGGATATCCATATATAAATTTCAAATAACAATTTTATGAGTCGTTGTTATAAGTTGAATCGCGTATATTTATTTCATATCACACTAACTCGTGCTTACCATTTGATATTTATATTCCCGTTACTAATAATTTAGCAGTATTTAATATTCAAACCCGTGTACGCATAAATTAAACTTTTAAATAATATAACATGAGTCCTTATTTAAAAAAAAAATATTTTTGAAAAGTCTAAAACTAACATTAGTTTAAAAATTATTTAACTTGTATTAAAACTAATTCGCATATTTACCAAATTTTGTAATTTTAATGATGAAAGTCTAAAAATTAATACTAATAACCATGTAATTTTAAACAAAGTTAATATTATAAAGTATAGGGGGTACAAAGTGTAAGGGGTTATTTGTATTTTTTCTAAAGTTATTAAAAAAGATGGAAACTTGTAATTTTACACTTAGCTCTATATAATTTATTTAAAATTCAAACACCAAAGTTTTATTAATTACTTCCTCTCTTTTTAAGTTTTTGTTTTCATAAATTTGACACACTATATTTTTATACATTTTTTTTCCTAACCAAATTTCTCCACCAAATTAATTAAGTTTGACCAAAATCAATTTAATTTTGACTTTTTATTGACCAATCATATTGCTCGATTTCGCCTACATATGGCAAAATTGAGCTCTCCTATTGGTCTAATTTCTTTTTCAATAAGAAGGGATTTGCAGAAACACTCCGAAATGATGTAATTCTTTTATTATATAAAAGATACTGATTGAGAATTAGATTCCCATTTGGAAAGTGCGCAGGAATAATGCATATTGTGCACTAACACACTATAAATAAGGAGCACACACATGTACATTAATCATCATAAGCCTCTACACTAAAGAGCAAAAAACATTTATCACAAAAGCAATATGGTGCGTAACTCAAAAACACCTAATATTGAGAAACTTCCCATCACACTCAATGAGCAACAAATGTTAGCTTACTTCCAGAACCAAGATGTGAATAAAGATGGGAAGCTTTCTTGGGATGAGCTGAAAAAAGCTTTTAGTGACCTCGGTGTGACTTGGGTCAGATGGACTACGTATCGTGCACTTCTGAAAGCAGATGACAATGCAGATGGATGCATCGATGCGAAAGAGATGGACAAGCTTATTGAGTTTGTTATCAAACGTAAACTTATTAGCCAGTAAGACAGTAACTTTAGTTTAACATGCTTAATTTGAATATGACCAGCTTCTAGCTATATGTGAAGTGTTGGTACACATGCATGGTCCCTTCTGTACTTTTTTTCTCTAGAAAAAATAAGTAGTTAGGGCATGCATCCTCAATGTGATAACTCAACAAAGTTTAATGTAATAGCTTCATCAACGTATATATAATCTCGTTATACATATTATTTATTCTATTAAAGTATGCATTGCATTATCTTATACGTTGTTCAATGAAAAGCTAAGGAACACAATTTGGTTTGGTGAAGTAGAGTTTAATTGGAGCTTATTGCCCATTAAACCCTCATTCTATAATCTATACATTAATTTTAGAGAGATGATATGGTCAAAAAAATTTATAAAAGAAAATTTACACACATATGTGTTAGTTAAATATGGAGTTTTTCAGGTGACTACTGTACTTTGAAAAAGTAATTCACAAAGTAGCCATTTTAAAAGTAATTAACATAATATTTAGTGTTACTACGGAGTATTTTCTTATTAAAGTCATACAAGATCAGAGACAATGATGTTGAGTTGTTCAGCAGACATCGTCCATAATTACACATCTCTATCAATGTCCTCATCTACATCAGTAGCGTCATTATATTCAATTTGCGACTCATTCATCGGTGATGGGATGATGAACATGATTCCGAATTCACCACGTACTCACAGGAATTTTATGTGTTTCAGTGTTTGTTTGATGATTCCGACATCAACACCATTTCGGCATCAATGCATCATCGGCCTCCACGTAGAGGAACGACATAAACAAACAACCAACAAGCTACTACCATCACAACCAATATTATCAAGGGAATCTAATACCATAACAAATTTAAGTAATAATATGAAAACCATTAGTGTCGTACGTACATATTGACTCGCTCAATTGCACAAATAAATCAATTAAACCGACATCGAACATCATTCCTAGTCCAAATTTTATAATGCTTTGTAATCGTTAATTCGTTATATATATGTAGCTCCCATTGATGACGTAAGGATAATTACGTAATGATCAATGAGTTGTCAATGTCAAGGACGAAAGAGACAAGGACCTCCATGCAAACAAAGGCAGACGCTCTAAGACTATATGTTTATCAAGTGGGTTGGCAACCCAATTGAAAGGCATACGATATAAAAATAATATTTTTAATGAAACAATCTAATCATCCCATCCAATGGCAACTCAAGTTTGGCAACTTTCAATCTGGCACATGGCAGCTCACAAATGGCTAGTCGTTCTTTTTTTTTTTTTTTTTTTTTTTTTTTTTTTTTTTTTTTTTTTAATACTTACTATTTTATATTATTAAGTTGTGTTGTTGATAAATGGTAAACAAAATATAGATTGGTTGTATGTATTGATTGTATAGGTGGGGGAAAAAGAAAATAATATTTTAATTAAAGATTGGGTTGCGGTAGATTGTTGATAAACATAGAACATCAAGTGTGCCAACATACCATTTTTCCCTTTTCACTGCTATATTATCCTTTGGGGACCGATTCTTTAATCATGGATAAAAGAGTAAATAATGATAAATTGATAATAATTAATTATTATGTTAATTACTTTTAGGATTACATGTTTTTGTTAAATACCTCTTTCAATTACCAAAGTGACTTAAAAAAAACTCGTTAAATATGGTGGATGGAAAAGATAAAAGAAAAGATATCATACAACATGACTAGTTATATATATGACTATGTGCATGCATGGGATTTTGTCATAAGTTATACTTAATATGTTTTGATATAAGCTACAATACATTTAAAATTCTAATTATTTGTGCATAAAAATTATATATTATCGGTTTTAACAATGTGAATTTCTATTTGGTAGATTTCTTTTTTGACATAGTAAAACATGGCTGGATAGAGTTGTTAAATAACATTATTATTATTATTATTATTATTATTATTATTATTATTATTATTATTATTATTATTATTATTATTATTATTATTATTATTATTGTATGTAAAATCTTTTAAACTTATATAGTTATAATACATGTGCACGTGCGGGTTTTTACATAAGCTTTTCATTATGTATTAATATTGTATTCCATTTTTTTTTATCAACTGTATGCCATACCTGATTTCTACACCCCTAAGTTTGCTATTGCTAAAAGACCCTCATATCATGAACCTTAATCACTTGAAGGGTGAACGTAAATAGTTGTGGATAGATCTATTAGGGACTGACAATCCCCATTTGATTTAGCTATAATGAGTGACCAGGCGCACTTTATTTAAAACTTATAGGTAAATAGCAAAAACCTATCAGAGGGCCATTGTTATTTTCCGTCATGTTTGATTGATGTGACCAGTTAATCGTTGAGTGTCATGAGGCTTAGAGAAATCAAGTAGTAGTGTTGTGGTCATGACACAGACTACAATAACTAATGTTTTCAAACGACCAAATTGTGTTTAATATATAGGATAAAAATCACTTTTACTTGGCAAATTATAACTATTTTGATGTTGACCCAGTTAGGGCAAACCAACCAACCATTTTGATGTTGACCCAGTTAGGGCAAACCAACCAACCATTTTTTATGATTGACCCAGTAAGGGCAAACCAACGAACTCTTGTATGTTAACTTTGATTTTGATAAATCAACTGTTTTTTTTACTATAAACACTATGGATTTACTCTCACTTTGATTTTGATAATAAATCGTTTATTATGACTACTATGGACTCACAAACTCTTTTGATTCTTTGAAATCAACTACTCTACTTATAAACTCTATGAACTCACCAACCTTTGTGTTGACACTTCTAGCATGTGTTTATCTCAGGTCCATAATGAGCATGGATGGTACGGAGGAGCACAGATTCTTACAAAGGCTATAAATCTTGCTATCATTTGAAAATATATTTAACAAACTTTGAAAACACTGGGGCCTCATTTTGAAAACTCTGATATTCGAATGATAAATGTTTTAAAATGACTAAATTGATAATCATTTTCTACGGAAAAACTGTGAGCTATGAAGTAACACCCAATCTTTATTCCGCTGCAAATATTTTAAAATTGGGGGTGTTACAGATTGGCATCAGAGCCTTGGTTATAGCGAAACAGGTCTAATCTAGATCCAAACTATAACCGTTTTTACAAAAAAAACATTTTATAGCCTTACACTCTCCGTGCCCTTCGTGTCTACAGACTGCCATGCTCAGTACATTACCTGTTAATATCATTCTACATGTTTAGAAATTACTCTCACACAATTATTATTTCATCCGTACTATTATATCTTTAACGTAAAAGTTACTCCTAAAATGCTATTCTCGGTTACTACAGTAACATGTCTCATGAAACTTCCGTGAATGTTGAAACTACTCTCCGTAATACTATTACATCACCTATCAACAAAAATCCCCCGAATACTGAAGACCCTCACGTACAAATATCACAACCCCAGCTTAATATAGAAATCACTAAGAAATCACTTCCATCGTCACCTATTCGTTCACCTTTACATCAAAGACTTAGGAGATCTACTGAATCATATGAAGATTTGATTGGTGGTCATGCAACATTCAAAATGGGACAAAGTTCACGCCAAGAGATGCCGTGGAAGGATGTTGAGCCAAATTCTCCGTTAAATAATACTTCAGATTCCTCAATACCAGATATTCCAAATAATTTATCCTCACCTAATTCACCCGACTACAATATAAGCACACCTGACTCAATATGGAATCTTATTTATCGACAAGCCAGCATATTAGATGCTCACACAGAACAGCTAGAAGGGTTACAACCAACTCAATTTGAATGGTACGACCGTAACCTTGATGCATTGTTCAAAAGAGCGGATGCTGAAAGACGAGCAATGTGTGAATTAGGAATAAAGATTAATGAGATAAAGGACAACACCAACCAGGAGCTTGGAAGCTTGGATTCCAGGATCCGTTATGCAAGAAGAGAACACGGTCATACACATGGTAGAGTTGAAGATATTGAAAGAACCCTATGGATGGCCAGAGACACAGCCAGAAACCAGGGTCAAAATATTGCCGCATTAGAGACTATGTTGGCAAATCAAATGAACATGTGTCAGGAACGTTTCTTAAACATGGAGGCAGCACAACTTGAACTTGAGAAAGAAGTTAGATATTTACGTCAGAGGCGTAATTAATCTTAAGTTTACAAGTACCATTGTTGTACCTACTAAACCAGATAGATTTGGTTAGTATTTCATGTAATGTTCAATAAATCTGAACCTTTCAGAACTCGTAATCAAATCATGATGTATAATAACCTCCTTTTCTGTTACATCTCTCTGTTACGAATCAATCGTTTCTTTCGTATCAAACATGCATATAATAAATCCTCATACCTTCATGCAAAAATCTCATCATTTGTTACCTCCCTTGATAAACAAATGACTCCACGTAGATCTATGACATATTAATAAAAGACCTTGTACTAATTGTTTTACAAAAACAATCAGTCAAGTTATTAATATTATGTTAACTTCTACAATGTAATTCAAATCTACCGTAAGATTTCTTACAATTGTTAAGATTTCTTAAACATACAGTAATTAACCAGAAACCAAAGGATTGTCTAAAAATAAATTTTCAAGAGAGAACTTGAAAAATGGAGAGAAATTTATTTTAGTAGACAAATCCGTTTGATCCTTAGTAATCTCATATCAAGAGTTGATTATTTATCTATGATACAACACAGACATATCTTGAAATTAGATTACAGTAGGGATTCAATTCAGTCTATCATCAATGAAATAATTAGCTTAATTTGAATTATTCTGACATCAGATGGATTCTAAGTTGAGTTTCATTAATGATTTCAGAAGATGGACAACGTGAACAATACATATACTCCATCATCATCAAAAATCACCATGACTACTGAAGCCGTCAAGAAATTGGTAACCAACATCGTGTCAGTAGTACTCGAAGGGACTACCATAGTTTATCCAAGAGGAGAGACGGATATATCCAATAAGCATGAAAGCTGCATGGAATATAGGCCGACCCACTTTAAAACTCCAGAAAGAATGACTAACCCTACCATCACCCATAACCAAGGAATTAGGCAAGGAGTTATACCTAATGGAAATAAACAAAAGCAAAAACTCATTGAAATAGGAACCAACAACCCCATCTACTGCAATTTCACCAATGCTCAAGACTGCTATCGTAAACATCTGGAAGATCGTATCAACTATCATTGTCAGCTGGAATGCAAACAAAAAGCTAATAGAGACTGCCTTGCCACACCTGTTACCAAAAGTCGTTATCGTGGAAGTAAACCCCTGTTAGTCATAGCCCCATTTTTCTCATTTAATTGTTTTATAAACTCTTTGGGGGAGATACATGCTCAACTACTTGCTTTTACTTTCATAAGTATTTTAAACTATTTACGTAATTATTGTGGGACCATAGCCCACCATTTTATACATTTTATATCTCATGGAGAGATAACTGCTATAAACATGATTACAAGTGACTTATCAACTGTATGCTATACCTGATTTCTACACCCCTAAGTTTGCTATTGCTAAAAGACCCTCATATCATGAACCTTAATCACTTGAAGGGTGAACGTAAATAGTTGTGGATAGATCTATTAGGGACTGACAATCCCCGTTTGGTTTAGCTATGATGAGCGACCAGGCGCACTTTATTTAAAACTTATAGGTAAATAGCAAAAACCTATCAGAGGGCCATTGTTATTTTCCGTCATGTTTGATTGATGTGACCAGTTAATCGTTGAGTGTCATGAGGCTTAGAGAAATCAAGTAGTAGTGTTGTGGTCATGACACAGACTACAATAACTAATGTTTTCAAACGACCAAATTGTGTTTACTATATAGGAGAAAAATCACTTTTACTTGGCAAATTATAACCATTTTGATGTTGACCCAGTTAGGGCAAACCAACCAACCATTTTGATGTTGACCCACTTTTACTATAAACACTATGGATTTACTCTCACTTTGATTTTGATAATAAATCGTTTATTATGACTACTATGGACTCACAAAATCTTTTGATTCTTTGAAATCAACTACTCTACTTATAAACTCTATGAACTCACCAACCTTTGTGTTGACACTTCTAGCATGTGTTTATCTCAGGTCCATAATGAGCATGGATGGTACGGAGGAGCACGGATTCTTACAAAGGCTATAAATCTTGCTATCATTCGCAAATATATTTAACAAACTTTGAAAACACTGGGACCTCATTTTGAAAACTCTGATATTCGAATGATAAATGTTTTAAAATGACTAAATTGATAATCATTTTCTACGGAAAAACTGTGAGCTATGAAGTAACACCCAATCTTTATTCCGCTGCAAATATTTTAAAATTGGGGTTGTTACATGTAGTTGCATAATAGTTCATAATAGCTTAATCTAGTGTTAAATTAGCTTAATAATACAATTAGTAGTAGATCTAAGTAGTTCAAATTGGATTTGGTCAAAGTAGAGAATGCATTAAATAGTCAACTGATTCATGTTTTGAGTTTCTAATAGCTGCTGATCTTAGCTTCATTTAGAGTAGCATTTGATAGATTAGGATAGGGCTTTTGCTGATTTTAGACACTTAGTAGTGCAGAGTAACTTTTGCCCCCTTTACTTTTTATTTTCAGCTTATTAGAAGTGCTTTTCATGGACTGCAAGTTAGTAGCATAGAACCTATTTTCTGTCATAAGTTTAGGCCTGCAGTAGTACTATTTAGCTCATAGCATTAGCTTAGTTGTGATTTTTGAGTTCCATTAGATAGCTTGTTAGTAATTACTTTGTACTTTTGCTTCTGGCTTATTTTAGTGGACTGTTGCTTAATGCTCTTGCTTATTGAAACTGCTTATTGCATTCTTATATCTGTTTCTGAGTTTCAATTGATCATAACTGAGCATATTTGAGTTTATTAGAGTACTGAGTTTCTGTATTATCAGTTTGGTCACAAATGCTTATTGATAAGCACTTGTGATAAGCTGTTTTCTACTCAATAAGCATTTATACTGCTTATTTCTTTTTCAAAATTTTTCTCCAAGTTCCTTATAATATTTTAGATTTTCTGTGAATTTTTCATAGTTTTCTGAGTTGTTTTACTATTTTTCTTAATTTTTCTTGGTTTTTAATCATTTTTTAATACCTTTTAGTAAATAAAAATCAGAAAAAACCTTTAAAAATCCAAAAATATTTTAGATAATACTTTTATAATATTTTAGATTTTTCAAAGTTGATTTTATACTTTTCCCATTTATTTTTACATTTTCTTTTATTTTTAATTACTTTTTAATTCCAAAAATAGAAATTAATTCCTAGAAAATATATATATATATATATATATATATATATATATATATATATTTTTTTTTTTCTTTTTCTCAAAATTATTTTAAGTAGTTTAAGATTTTTAGAAATTAATTTCATATTTTTAGGATCATTTTTCATTAAAAGTTACGTTTTTATTTGTACGTTACGTTTTAAACTCGCATTTGAATTCCCGTTTTTTAGAATTTAATCAATT
Source organism: Artemisia argyi (assembly GCA_030686995.1). NCBI lineage: Eukaryota > Viridiplantae > Streptophyta > Magnoliopsida > Asterales > Asteraceae > Artemisia > Artemisia argyi. The sequence continues at coordinate 4,446,328 of CM060703.1, forward strand.
GTGCATACATAGCTTGTACATCCTGCATTATTTGTGATTACTTGTCATTATTTGAGTTTATCAATCACTATTTTCACTTTTCACTTTTCACGACACGATTTGCGAATCGAAATTCACGATTTCATTCAACCTTCGCTGGGAAACGACTCGGGTAATCCGTATTTCTCACGGATTTCCTCGATAATTATAAATATATACTAAATTGATTGCTATCACACACCCATTACCGAGAACAAGTATATGGGATCTACTTCGGATATCACAAGGATTGCCGCACTTCAACCATGGTTCCTAGCCATCGGATTTTGCAATATGTCAATGTTTAATTGGGACATGTATTTCATTTTTCTCAATAAACATGGCATATTTTCGCCAACAATTGTCATGTTATGCAATTTTTCTTTATATACACCATCCTTTATGGAAGTCAAAAAATTAGGGGCTAGCATGGTTTTGTTTTGCTCGGTTTTTGCATAAAAGTGAAATCAATCCATAAATATTTGGTTTTTGCTTTTGAGAAACCATTCTCTTTCAGTTTTGATCACGGTTTGGTTATCGGTTTTTCCTCTCCTCCACCTCCGCGGCCTTGGAGACTTTTTCCACGGCCGTGGTTTCAACTACTAGTGGAAGGAAATGTTCATTTCGTGAACAATTCAGAACTTCTAAAATCCAATGCTTTTTTGGTCATACTGCACTCCTTTTATTCTTTAATAGGCTATACATATGCAGCAGTTCACTTTCTTTAAACTTAACCAGTTTCATTTAACAATGAACTAACTTTTCATCCTTCAAGCTACAAAGCTACATACATACAACTAAACCTATAATTTCAATATGCTATGAACTTAAACAATGCGAGTTTAGAACGATAATAGTCTTCATATGTGCAAAACTTATAGTACCACTTACCACCAAAATTACTGTGATCTATCAGCATAACACAACATTGAGTATCTAGTTATCTATTTGCATTACAAATCACACACAACTAATTACAAGACATACCTTCCCACACATCTTATGACACGAAATCGGGATAAAAAACAAGTCGGCCTCATCCAGATCTTCTGTCCTAAACTTACTCTCACCAATATTCTGAAAAAAAATACCCCTCACTCGCATACTTCCCAGTCAACTTCCTAGGCGTCTGATAAAACGTCTTCGGATCACAAAGTAAAGTACATGCAGAGATCATTTCACATATATATAAGTTCACACAATTAGTTTACCTGCCACAATAAACATTCTACCATATTATCATAAATCGGTTCGACGAAAGTACAAAAAGACTAATTAGCTAAATACGTTATAACTAGAAATAGTAAAACGATCAAAAAATGCAAGTGAAGATAGGCAAGCTTCTATGGAGAGCAATAAGCAAGTTTGAACACACATTGAGACCACTCACTAACTAAACTTAACGAAGAGCTTTTTAGCGTTTCCCATTCTCCTTTGAGACCATTTCTTATTTCACAACATTTGAGGCCAGGCGAATTTCCAGATTTGTTTTCCGTCACCCCCGTATCAATTAGCTTCAAGAAGTAATCAGCGGCTTTGAGCCTCATCTGAAGATGTGCCTCTACGTACAGGGGCTGGCAAATAGAAAACAATGTATCAAAGAGGAGTACCGAGTTCTCCACCAAACCATCTTCTTCAAATGATTCAAACGAGAGTTTTTCAACATTGGTAGCCGGAAACAGGACCCTTGTTCTCACATCATCAATGTTGAATGCTAGAACAGATTTTTCAAAACCTCGCATTACAATGTTAAACTTGCTTGATAAAGTGAGTGCATCCCTCAACTTAAGAAAGAACAAATGATAAGTGGGACTATCCACCCACAGAGTTAGCTTAATTTGCTCGGGAACAATGGTTGGAAACCGGAGACTAGGGATTGAAAAGCCTCTGTAGTGGAAAGAAAGTAATTTGGGAGCATTTACTTGTATTTCTGTTGGTGGCCTGAATTTACTCAATAGTATTTTCTGCAACGAATTGGATCTGATATCCAAAATTTCCACCCTACACTGCAAGATATGAAGGGTTAAACTCTCAAGAAAAGGAAACTTGGTATTGATAATGTTACATAATCCATCATTATCAATGGTTACACCACTTAAATGTATCTCTCTTAAGCTCCCAATTGAATCGGTAATGGATAATACAGGCCTAGAACGTATCCTTTGTGCGCCATATGAAAGTGAACACAAACGTGGGACATCATTAATTTCCAAACTCACATCATCACAAGGACTACCTGGAGCTATTTTTAACTCATGAAGATAAAGGAGGTTCTTTACCTTTATTTTATCCAAGCCTTCTGGAAGTCTAAGGTTGATCTTTTCAAGTAACTTACACGTGGATAGTAAGTTATGAAGCACCTCTTCATGACTTATGTGCACATCAAGCAACTCTAGAACTCGCAGGTTCACGCAAACGATCAAAGGATTGCTACTAATGTGAACAGGGTAATTCTTCTTGAGAGGGTGCTCCATGTGGGAAAAATCGAGCTTTATACTTAACGTGTTTAGGTTCTCACTTGAGAATATATCATCTGGCAAAGTAAATGAAGCAACGTCATCAACGACTGTGAGAAAAAGCTCCTTAAGAGAACTTTTGGAAGCTACACGCTTAATAAACTTTTCAGCACGAGTAGCCGACTTTGGCTTGCGGATGCCAAAGTGAATATCACATGTTATAATTGGTATGTTGTCCCTGTGATACCTTCGTATAGTCCGTCTGATCAGCCTGAAGTACCATTTTTCTTGCTGTTTAGTTAAAGACTTACCGGATTGGCAAAACCTAAGTGTGGGGATGGTAGACCAAGAGTGTAGCCACGACTTGGACAAGACGCAGGTGCGGGCTGCATCTTTTGGCGGCAACAATGCTTGAATATGATGAATCAACTCAGGTACATCTTCTAGTTGCCGTCTGTGGGTCAGTGTCATGCTCTTCACGTCCTCCATCTGTCACAAGAATAACAAAAGAAAATGAACGAGATGGTTATGTTCAATACACAAATAACTGACAGTTCTGTTTAGTTAAACAGTTTATCCGTTAAATAATTAGAATAAGAGCTGCTGTCTAAAAAGACGAGGTAGAGGAACATGTTGACTTGATTCTGTATCCGTTGTTTTAATAGGCACAGGAAGAAACCTCAACAACTTTGCATCTAAGCTAATAGAGTGAAATCTAAATGACGAAACGAACTTTGCATAAGGGGGTGTTTGTTTTAGCTTTTATAAGAAGCTTATTAGGTTATATAGCTAAAATAAGTTCATGAAAGTGTTTAGATAAGGTCAAGGGTTCAAACCTCGTTAGGTGTGTAGAGTTGGCGGTGGCCAGGAAAGGGTCAGAAACGGTCCCGAGATTAACCCTGTGAGGCTGCGTACATGTGAGTCAAAAAAGGATCGCCATCCCCGGGTAATCTTAATCACCGTTTACCCGTAATAAAATTTAAGCTTATATGGGGATTTTAGTAAGTCCATGGGCTTATACGAGATCACGAGAGGTGTTAAAGCTACTTTTGAATACGTCTTTTGTGGTCATTTTACCATCATAAGCTTAGTCAAGGACGGAACCAGGACCAATTTGACTAGGTGCATTTTGCGAAACTTATACAAAACAAGGAACACAACTTTTTTGGACGAGGTGGATTTAGGAAAAATCAAGGTTTTTAACAAAAAATAATACTACGCCTCAAAATTCCATGGGTGTCCCGGGACCCACCCTGGTTCCGTACCTGAGCGACTGAACTTAGTACAAACACCCCTGAAGCTTATATATGTTTAAGGTTATTTTGGGGCTTATGAGTTATTTGGTTTCAGCTTATGCAATATTATAAGCCGAAATCAAAAAAGCTTAATAACTCAAAGGTTTAAGTAAAGAAATTAGGACCCTGTTAATTAATACATAGTAATGAAGCATATATATACAGAGTTGAGATCCGTGACAAGCATGTATTATCTAAAGAACAATTCACAATATCCCAACCATCCATTTTGCTTTCATCCAACGGCATAGATGAAAGCACAAAATAACAAACAAGGGCAAAAACGTCATTCTATCCCCTTCAATAAAAGCAGGAAAATATCTTATCCAGTCTCATTTAACACGGTGTCTTCTCCAACTTTTCTTTCATCAAAAATTCCGGTTAACCGGAAACCTTCTACATCACCGGAAAACTTCCGATTAACCTTCTAAATCACCATAAAAATACCGTTTAACCGTAAAAACATAAAAAAAAATCACAACAAAAACACACACACATCCCTCAAGAAACAGAGAATCACAAGACTCATTTTATTGTTTAAAACTGTAACGACCATAAAAGCAAGTTCTTCCATGGTGGCCTGTAGTGTAGTGAAGAATGATAGCTAAAGGTCCAAAAGGAAGTAAAACATTGATCTTTGTTTTAAACAAGACAACATAGATGCTATGGAAAGGAGTGAAGTGCGCCTTCGTGAGGACAAGATCACTTGTCTAAATCCAACATAGACAATATGTGTTTTTTTGATGAAATGCCCGAGTTGTTTTGGTTAGCTTTTATGGATATAGCTATGCACGCCACCTGTTTGATGAAACGCCTAAGTTGTCTTGCAGGTATACTAAAATGGGATTTGCGGGTAATGTGGAGCTTTGTTCTATTGCTTGAACGGTAGTTGACGAGTCTTTTATAACTCAGCCGTATCGGAGCTCTAATAAGAGTGGGAGCTGGTTGGCTCAACATAGTGCTGGTGTAATGGCTGATCTTGATTTCTTTATAGGGAAGAAGCTATATCAAAATCAAGGACTGGTGGTACTTATAATGGGATCTACATCGAACTTTCCTCTCGTCTTGTATCTTCTCTTGTGACGTTTCCATCTTCATAAATGCCATCTGCCAACCAATCATAGAATTATTTTAAAACTATGAAATTACATTGCATTGATCTCTCAACTTCAGTATAAGTTAAGTAGTATGTTGTTAGATGATAAGTGTTGTGTAGTATGTTTGTAACATAATCATTCATTTATGGATTGAAAAAAGCAAGCTAGTGATTTTATAAACAATCACATGTGATTTTGTGTATAAATCACATGTGATTTTGATATAAATCACAAGTGATTCCGGTGTAAGTATTAGTTTTCTTTTCTTTTCTTTTTTTTGTTATGTAATAAGTTTCTACGTTCTCTTGAAGACGGATAAGTGGAATGTTCTTGCAAGCATTTTCTTCGATTCAGATTTCTATGTACCCACATATTCTGTGGATACTGTAGAGAGAAGATTAGCAAGTACACGAAGACAACATGCCCATTGAATCCAATTGAAAATGTCAAACAATTGAAAATGGCTAAACAAAGTGGATAATGCTTCTTGAATTTTCATAGTTTTTTTAATACTTGGTTTTTTTCAATTTTCTTTTGAACTTCTGCAAAAGTGGTATATGGAGCTTAATTCGAATATATGAAATTTACTTGAATACTATTTTGTTTGATGTTATAGCAGATTTGGCATTACACTTAATAAAATCACATGTGATTGATCTCAAAATCACATGTGATTCATGTCAAAGTCACATGTGATTCACGTAAAACTCATGATTTTCTTATTAAAATCACATATGATTCATGTGAAAATCACATATGATTTTCTCTTGAATCACATGTGATCCAGATGTATAACTTGTCCAGGCTACGACTATCGGTTATCGTATTTACCAAAACTAAGAAGGCATATGTTAAAACATTCAGCAAAAGACCGGTTAATAGACATACGAATCGTTCAAATAATTAAGAAGACATATGTTCAAACACTTTTTGAAATAAGTTTCATTGTATATTACTTTACAAATATGTTTTTGAAACATAAATTAAGTGGCTTATTTCAACATACAACACCTAGGATTTAGAGATGAATCACACATGATTTAGAGATGAATCACATGTGATCTACACATGGAACACATGTGATTCAGTTAAAAACAGTTTGATAAGTGAATACACAATTTATTAAAGAAAAGGAAAACATAATAAAAATGTTTGTTTTAAGAAAAGAAAAACTTAATAAAATAAAGAAAACACTATAATTCTAACAAAACACTGAATCTAAAGACTCTTTTTTCATCTTTCCCTTCAATTGTTTTACTCTTCTTACGCCTTCCTTTCTTTTCACCTTCATCAGAAAGATAATCACTTTTAGAAGACCCTTTAATCATCTCCCCCTTGAATTTCTTTGACACCTTCATACGTTCATCACTTTCAGAATCTAATAACTTCCATTTTCTCTAAATTGGTTTAGACCTTAGACTTTTCTTCAACTTTTTTAAGCAAGACCTGTATTCAGTCACATATAATCTTGTAGTTAGTCACATATATGTAGTTAGTCACATATAATCTGAATTGATTACTCTGATTTATACTACAAAATCACATATGATTCACAACAAATCACATGTGATTTTTCAAAAACACATAGACTTATTAGAAAAAATCACATGTGATTCAGAACAAATCACAAGTGATTCAAAACAAATCACATTTAACTTATAATGAAAAAATCACATGTGTTCACTTTCATGTGATTCAAAACAAACTAAATACATAAAACTAACTACAAGAAGTCTAGTTTAAAAAAAAAAAAAAAAAAAAAAAAGTTACTAAAGTAAATGTTAATAATAAAATATTTTTTTTATTAAATCACATGTGATATATATATATATATATTTTTAATTCGTGTGTAAATCACATGTGATTCTAGTGTAAATCATATGTAATTTTGTTTTAATCTAGAAAGTGATTCTGTTATTGTTGTGATTTGTGTGTAAATCACATGTGATTCGTGTGTAAATCACATTTTTTTTTATACACAGATACTAACATGCTATCAAATACACAGATTCCACATAAACACTATAAAGTATAAACTACTAACATATATCAAGCTTTGCTAAACTTTTATACATTACCTAAATAATAAAAACAAAACAGCTAAAACAACCAAACTTAAAATAACATATATCAAGCTTTGCTAAACTTTTATACACAAATAAGAAGTAAATCACACAGGATTCATGTGTAAATCACATGTGATTCGTGTGTGAATCACATGTGATTCGTGTGTACACCACATGTGATTTACCTTGAAAATCATTTGAGGTACATAACCCCTGATACTTGATTGCCATTAGGATTTGGTTGGAATTATTACATTCACTAAAGTTCCTGCAAAATTAGTATAAATATTTAGATCAGGTCTATATCCTAAAAACCTTAAAAGGCTCAAATTTTTTAAAGAGAACTTACCATATTCTCCACATTCTATTTTCATGTCTTCCAATATATCTTCAGAATCTGCATCGTTTACGAGTTCCTTTTCGGTTACTGCTTGTGTAAGGGATAGAACCTTGGTGGGAGTTGTGCTGATCTGAGCCTCTGTCAAAGAATAAGGAATCTCGACCACATATATGCGATTATGATCTCCGATCCTAGCAGCAGAACCTGGTTTTAAACCAACAACAGCCAAGTTCAAATTGGAATTAGGTTCACTTTGACCTAGTTAATCTGAGAGCTCGAAACCAATAAGTCATTGCAATATGATATGTAAAAGCCTATAAAGAGATTAAAAACACTTTTCATTCGAGAGCATTGAATGAAGCATACAAAGATATGACGCACAACGTCGCTTGTTCGTTTACTTTCATTGAAATGTCCACAATCATAACCAACCTTGGAAGAAGCATGTATATGAATATAGCTTTAAATACTTTGTATTAGCTATAAACAAATTCAGAAGCTGATAACAAAAATATCTTCTAAACAGATAAAACCCATTGAACTGCATCTGCTAGTTTGCCTATCAATCATCAATAACACGCCTAATTTGTTACAAAAACACACACCAAACCTATTCATAACTAGGGGTGAAAACGAGCCGAGCCGCTCGTAAAAAGCTCGGGATCGGATCGATAAAAAGCTTGAACGAGCCGAGCCTAAACGAGCTCGAGCTCGAGCCCGAGCCTAAATTAAAGCTCATTTAATAAACGAGCCCGGGCCCGAGCTTTATATACCAAGCTCAATTAGGCTCGCGAGCCTAAACGAGCTCTAATATATTTTATGTATGTATACATATATAATGCATATAATCGTATATGTATGTATTTTATACTGAGAGTTCAAAAAAAAAAGTTAAATGCAACAACAAATCTAAACATTTTCTTTTCTCCAAACACATAAACTAACCATACATCAAATCCACCCTTCTATCTCCTCTCCTCACACTAGCAGTCAACACTTACTAACAACCCCACCTTGTTTCTCCATTAAAAAAAAAATCAAACACCATCCACACCACAAACCGTTACTCGACTCAATATACCTTCTTCAATCAAAAGAAAGAAAGGATACAACACTTTAGCACATAACTAGTAAGATTGATATAACACGGTTAACACCACATCATAATCCTGGTTCAGCACTTGCATCAAATAGTTAATCTCACGAACTTGGCCAAAGCTACGGAGTAATAATTTATGTGGGTTGACTTGAACAACCACAATCCCACAAACTTTCACACGTATACCTTCCTAATGTCTCGACACATACACGACATTATTTCCATTGACTCAAACAACCACGTTCCCTAATCCCTATAAAGCTTAAATGCACGGTAATTAAAACCATTAACAACCACATTTCTTAACCTATAATCACTATACCCATACCTTTCCTAATCTCTCAATAAATAGGTACAATCTGCTCATCAAACAGTTGGCGGGCATGACAAATTCTCACAGACTTTCACATAACAGACTAAAACCAAATTACACTACACCAAATAAGCAACTTTTCATCAAACAGTTGGTGTGCATAACAAATTATCAGAAATATAAATAGATCCCAGCTTACATTACACAAAATGAATCACAGTAAACCATTCTAAAACATATAAAGGCATCTACCTTTGTGTGTGAAATTGAAGAATCAGTGGGTGGGTTTGGTGTAGAAATACCGATCCTTGGAAACTTCTTAACCACTTCTCAGTCTCCTTCAACAACATCGTGCAGCTCGTCATAAGCGACGCCTTTCGTTGAAACTCATCAAAATCCGGCGCATGATCTGACGCGCCACCGCATGCTGCCGTTATCGTGGCCATGATTTTCACATAGTTAGGAGGCGAGTTTTGTGTGTGTTTTATGAGAGAATCGAAGAATCAGGTAAATGAGAAGAGATGAGTGAAGAATGAGAGGAGAATAAAATTACAAAATTGTCCTTGTGTTAAATGTGAATGTTTAATATAGGCCGTAGGATTAAAAAAGATCAATGGTTGAGATGGAATAGTTTGATCTTTAGATAATTTCTGTTCTGCATTGAACTTTCCTCTATATATACATCAATTCAAAGCAATTTTACTATATATTAAAATAAAAAACAAATAAAATGATAAACTTACTTTGAAATTGAAGGTGTATTATTTGGTGCAAGACCAATGCCTTGGTTTTAATATATGATGCTTCACCCACTCGATGTTAATTTCATTCGCTTACCCCCTAGCAGGCTTTACAAACAACTAGTGGCAAAATGAGTCCGGGTCTTTATGGGTTGGGTCACGAGTCTACATGGTTTTAATGGGCCGGGTCTTAATGGGTTGGGTATGGATCTAGATGGGTTTTGATCGGGTCGACAAAAATTTATTTATTTATGAGTAAAAAAATGATAAAGGTGAAAAAGAAGTAAAAAAAAAAAAAAAAAAAAAAAAAAAAAAAAAAAAATTGACTCACGCGCAGTCTCTCTATTTTTTTCCATTGTTTGGTGACAACCAAACGGTTTGCCAACACTTTTTGTGAGGTATATTGTGGTTATGTTTTTATGAAGAGCTTTGCTACACCCTCCTACATTTTCATTCTACAAATCCTCCTACACCCATAACAATATTATATAGTAGTATTTTTTTTTCCACTCATTCTCTCTCTGCATCCAAACCGTTCATTTTGACATTTGTCAGCATCCTGCGAGTAGAAGCTTTTGTAAGAGGAAAATGTAGGATGTTTTAGCATTTTCCTTTTATAAAATGAGTATTTTTGGTTTGGTGGTTACCATTACATGTGTTTGGTGGTGTGCTGAGTCACTGAGTGGTGAGGTAGTGGGTTTGGTGACCATCACCTCTAGTCTAAAGACTTACAACTTATGCATGTTGAACAACCTAATGACCCGATTTTGTAACGTTTTTTGATAGATCATAAGCTTTCGCACAACCTTAAAAACACATGGACATCTTATACAACAATATTTCATTCAGTGAGTAGAACACCTAAAATGATATGGCATAACTAAACATCATATGTGAGTCTTCATATATTGATGCACTTTCAACAGCCATTGGAGTTATTACTAGCTGTAGAATAACTCAGCCTTGTTCTTCTAGTTAAAATGTTTGAATAGTCTCTTAGTCACTAATCAATAGAGGTATCCAATAAAAATGCAGTTCGACTGTCCTTTTTTGTCCAAAAAACGTAAAGCTTGTTTAATTTTTAGCCAATAAATGAGTGATACTTCAATATAAACCATATTCAATTTAAACTAAGAAAAACAATTATTCTCAAATTTGAGATGACCTCTTTTACAGTTTTATATGCATAGATTTAAATCATACTATCTATAGTTTCTATTCGATTCACGGTCAAGTTTCGAATCGTATAGGTTTAGATCAGTTTCAGTTATGGTGTTGAGGTCGGGGTTTTGACCCATGAACATGCCTAATCGGTGAACGACACACACATATACATATGAACCGAAAGATGAAATTGATCATTTACCAATGCAACAAACTCCCAGCTCCACGATGATATACAAATCGTGGGATTTTTGCGAGATAGATACATCATAATCAATGCAAGCCTACTAAAAACCAGCTTGTTGCATCTCTAACCACACTATTAATTCCCAGAGTACTACATTGTTGCCCCATGGTGGTGGTGGCTCAGGCTCTCGGCATATATAAAAGCTTAAATGGTCAGGATCCTGTAAGAAACCTTCTATCCAAGTCCACAACAGATTCCAAGAGTGACTCGCATGGGAACCACTCGGTGAATTGTCTAGAATCATGCACCAGTGTTTTCGCCTTAGGGCAAACGGAAGAATTGAAGATGATGATTCCATTGAAACTCATTTACTTACTGAGAATTGTTTTCGTTGTACTACTCGGCTTTGAACAGATTACTGGTTTTTCGTTAGTTAAATTATACTCGATACTGTTTTTTGCATTTAGTTTCACCCTTTAGTCGTAGGTGAACAATTTCGAGAACGATGTTTCTTTGAGTCTGAGACGGGTATTAGTAGAAAGTGGACAACTAGTTGGATGCAAGACAATAACTGAACAAGTTGATTAAAACTCAGCCATGTTAAATCTTGAAAGGTTTTGATATGGTTCATCATGGTATGAGACCAAGTTGTCTCTTATGAATCCTTATTGAAATTTAGAATTTCGTTGAAAAAACTCCTTCCACAGTGATGACAAAAGTTAGGCGGGAACTCCGTAAAACAGGTGGATACGACATTAGTGAGGCTTGGCAGTAAATCATGCAGTGCCACTGGAATTAGATCAACCATCTGTCACTCCAGGAAACATAGCAATAACTGAATTGAATGAATGAACGTATACGCAAAAAAATAAAAACAATCATCAAGGCCTAAACAGCAATTGTAATAACGAATAACAAAACCTATGAGAATTGAACATGGAAGAGAGGATCAGAGGACGCCGAATGAGAGTGAAACCGAGGTGAAAAATGCCAAAGAATGTGAGCCAAGAGAAGCGCCTGACCTGATATGGTCGGACCAGTCTCATGTCAACGACGGGTGGAGGAATTGGTATTGATATATTTAACGAGGGTTGTCGCTCATTAAATATACAGTTGCGAATTTCTGCATGAATTCGAAGACAAAGAAGAATGAGAGGGTGACAGTCAGATAAAAACACAGTATGCACATGGAGATCATTTAACATATACATATTAGTTCACACATAACTAGGTTACATGTCACAATAAACATTCTACAATATTATCATAAATTGGTAAGACGAAAAGTACAAAAAACAAATTAGCTAAATACGTTATAAATAGGAATAGTAAAACAATCAAACAATGCAAGTCAAGATAGGCAGCTTCTACAGAGAGCAATAAACAAGTTTGAACACACATTGAGACCATTCACCAACTAAACTTAACGAAGAGCTTGTTAGCATTTCCCATTCTCCTTCGAGACCATTTCTTATTTCACAAGATTTGAGGCCAGGCCAATTTCCAGATTTGTTTTCCGTCACCCCCATATCAATTAGCTTCAAGAAGTAATCAGCGGCTTTGAGCCTCATCCGAAGAGGATGTGCCTCTACGTACAAGGGCCGGCAAATAGAAAACAATGCATCAAAGAGTACCGAGTTATCCAACAAACCATCATCTGAGAATGTTTCAAACGAGAGTTTTTCAACATTGGTAGCCGGAAACAGGACCCTTGTTCTCACATCATCAATGTTGAATGCTAGAAAAGATTTTGAAAAACCTTTTATTACAATGTTAAACTTGCTTGATAAAGTGAGTGCATCCCTCAACTTAAGAAAGAAAAAATGATCGATGGGATCATAACAATGATTCACCCATAGAGTTAGCTCAATTTGCTCGGGAACAATGGTTGGAAACCCGAGACTAGGCATTGCAAAGCCTCTGTAGTGGAAAGAAAGTAATTTGGGAGCATTAACTTGTATTTCTGTTAGTGTCCTGAATTGACCCAATAGTATTTTCAATCTCTGCAACGAATTGGATCTGATATCCAAAATTTCCACCCAACACCGCGAGGTATGAAGGGTTAAACTCTCAAGAAAAGGAAACTTGGTATTGATAATGTTACATAATACATCATTATCAATAGTCACACCACTTAAATGTATCTCTCTTAAGCTCCCAATTGAATCTGTAATGGATAATACAGGCATAGAATGTATCCTTGCCGCGTCGTATGAAAGTGAACACAGACGTGGGACATCATAAATTTCCAAACTCGCATTATCATAATAACCATCATGAGCTATTTTTAACTCATGAAGATAAAGGAGGTTGTTTACCTTTAATTTATCCAAGCCTTCAAAAAGTATAAGGTTGATCTTTTCAAGTAACTTACATGTCGATAATAAATTATGAAGCACCTCTTCGTGATCTATGTGCACCTTAAGCAACTCTAGCACTCGCAAGTTCACACAAACGATCAAAGGATTGCTACTAATGTGAAGGGGGTGGTTATTCTTGTGAATGCAGTGCATGTCCATGAGAAAGGAAATATCGAGTTTTATACTTAATGTATTTAGATTCTCACTTGAGAATATCTCATCTGGCAAAGTAAATGAAGCAATGCCATCAACGACTGTGAGGCAAAGCTCCTTAAGAGAACTTTTGGAAACTACACGCTTAATAAACTTTTCAGCACGAGTAACCGACTTTGGCTTGCGGATGCCAAAGTGAATATCACATGATATAATCGGTATGTTGTCCCTGTGATACCTTCGTATAGTCCGTCTGATCAGCCTCAGGTACCTTCTTTCTTGCTGTTTAGTTAAAGACTTACCGGATCGGCAAAACCTGAGAGTGGGGATGGTAGACCAAGCGTGTAGCCATGACTTGGACAAGACGCAGGAGCGGGCAGCATCTTTTGCCGGTAACAATGCTTGAATATGATGAATCAACTCAGGTACATCTTCTAGTTGCCGTCTATGGGTCAGTTTCCTTCTCTTCACTTTCTCCATCTGTCACAAGAATAACAAAAGAAAATGAACAAGATGGTTATGTTCAATACACAAATAACTGACAATTCTGTTTAGTTTAACAGTTTAACCGTTAAACAATTAGAATAAGAGCCATTGTCTAAAATGACGACGTCGAGGAACATGTTGACTCATTCTGTATCCATTGTTTTAATACGCGCAGGAAGAAACCTCAACAACTTTGGATCTAAGCTAATAGAGTGAAATCTAAAGGACGAAGCGAACTTTGTATAAGAGGGTGTTTGTTTTAGCTTTTATAAGAAGCTTATTAGCCTATATAGCTAAAAGAAGTTCATGAAACTATGAAAGTGTTTAGATAAGGTTCTTGGTTTCCTCACAAAAGGTCAATGGTTCAAAGTTCAAACCTTGCTAGGTGTCTACAGTTGGGGGTGGCCACGGAAGGGTCGGAAACGGTTCCGGGATTAACCCGGTGAGGCCGCGTACATGTGGCTTACAAAATAAGCCGGCTAAAAACTTTAGCCCCATAAAAGAGGCTAAAAACTTAAGCCCGGAGCTTTTGAAGAATAAATTACTTATTTACCCACAAAAATATCTAACATATACAAAAACTCATTTAATTATGTCCTTTTTAGTAATTTTACAATAATAAGCCCCAGCCCAGCCCATTTGCCAAACAAGTTTATAAAAATACAAACTTTAATTTCGGCTTATAATATAAGCCCCAGCCCCAGCCCCAGCCCCAGCCCCAGCCCCAGCCCATTTCGCCAAACATACCCTATATGTTCAAGCTTATTTTGGGGCTTATGAGCTTATTTGGTTCCGGCTTATGCAAAATAAGCCGAAATAAAAAAAGCTTAACATAAACCCCCTAAGCTAACTCGCAAATAGTAAACCCAACTAATAAGGTTGTTTAATTTCATCTGTCTAGGGGGTGTTTGGGTAAACTTACAATGGTATCTTAATTGAATGAATACACAAAAATTAATAATAACTCAAAGGGTTAAGTAAAGAAATTAGTACCATGTTAACTGCTAATACATAGTAATGAAGCCTATATACATACATCAAAATTCGAACTAGTATTTACTAAAAATAAAATAAAAAAGTTACTTTGCATCTAACAGATATAGATTATAGTAAACCTTAATAGGAATTAAAAGTTTTGATAAACAAAAGAAAGGAGAGAAATGTTGCTGGTTTGAAGGTGTTTTATTTGGTGCAACAATAGTACTACTACCACTATATCATTTTATATTTTGGGAAAAGAGTGATAAGGTATTGTTTGGGACTAAACTTTTTTGAAGTTTATAAAATACTCGTAAGTTTTATTTGTTGCAAAAGACGGAGTATGAAATTATTTAAATATTTTTTAAAATATCCAAATTACTGAAATTATATGAATTTGATTTTATAATTTTTATTTAATTTTATAAAAAACACTGATTAAGTTCAATTAAAGAATTTGTTCTTACGTATTTCCAAAAAATAATCCATACTTTATGGATTGAACATAATTAAGGTTCAAAAAAAAAGTTACCGAACATTAAAGGTAAACCGCTCACCCTTATTCTTCTAGTTAAAATGTTTCAATAATCTCGTAGTCACTTATCAACAGAGATATCCAATAAAAATTTAGTTCGACTATCTTTTTTGTTAGAAAAATAATTAAAAAATGTGAAGTTTATTTTATTTTTAGCCAATAAATGGGTGATACTTCAAAAAAAAAAAAAAAAAAAAAAAAAAAAAAAAAAAAAAAAAAAACCTCGATAGTAATAAATAGGGCTGAGCAAATGACCCGAACGGACCGGACCGACCACATTCGGTCCGGTCATAGGTCTTGGCTTTTTGGTTAATTCGGTCCTCGGTCCGGTCCGGACCAAAAACCGATTATTTGGCCTTGTTGGACCGGACCGACCACATTCAGTCCGGTCCTCAGTCTTGGCTTTTTGGCTAATTCAGTCCGGTCCTGGACCGATGCTCACCCCTAGTTGTAAACTAGATTCAATTTAAACTAAGAAAAACAATAATTTTCTAAATTGAGATGAATAACCTATTTTTAAGAAAAACAAACTCCCAAATCACCACTTGTAACTTTTCAAACACATAAACTTACAAAATTCCGCAAAAAAAATTGGACTTGGGTACGACAAAAAGGAATAGTTGTTTGGTATCCCACGGGCCCGGGAAAAAAAATGTAGACCCATGAGTAACATAAAAACAAAAGTTGTTTGGTACCAACGGTTCACAAATTCCGCAAACAAATGCGGACCCGTGGGTAAAAACTAAAAACAAAAGTAACAGTTAATGTTTTCGAGTGTGTTTCTCTTTGGAATATGTGTACTTATTTTCTTGTCAAAGTTTCATGCTGTCTCACAGATGCACAATACTCACCTGTTGCCCAAATCATAGAACTTCTAGTATTATTCGATTCAGAGTCTAGTTTGAATTGATTTTTACTTTATTACTATGTATTGTTGTTTTAGTTATGTTTTTTCTGTTCAGGTTGGTTTTGACCCGATGAGCACACCTAACTGGTGAACAACACACATACACATGTATGATCACGACCAAGAAATTGATCATTTACCAATGCAACAAACTCCCAGCTCCACAATGATATACAAATCGTGGGATTTTTGCGAGATAAATACATCATAAACGATGCAAGCCTACTAAAAACCAGCTCGTTGTATCTCTAACCACACTATTCCCATCGCCAAACATTAACCATTTACCTCTTTTCTTGTTCTCTTTGTTCACTTTGTGTACTTCCCGACCCTAACGAAGCCTTGTCATCTTTCTGATCTTTGTTGTTACTCGTAGTGGACCCACCACTCCCGTTTAGACAACTAGCCATTTCCTTCGACTCCGGGCCGGTAGGTGAAGATATGGGCCCCATTTCATCATCTTCAATCGGAAGCATCCTTTTTGAACCCTCTAAAGCCACACCTAATACTATGTTATCATCCAATGCTGATCTTTGGGTCAACGGCTTCTCACCTTCCAGCTTTGTATTAGCACTTGATGATGATGATGCTGATGATGATCCAGTGGGTCCCACATTGGAGGTTCTGACTTCGGGGGTCAACTTTGGATTGGGATCTGCGACTGGGTCGGATGTAGTTACCGGGGTCAACTTTGGATTGGGATCTGCGACTGGGTCGGATGTAGCTGCTACCGGGGTTACAGGCTTGGAATCTTTTTCTTCAGGGTTACTAGTCGGGCGAGATGTTGACTTATTTTTATCCTCTCCATTGACTTTATAAGAAGGCTCTATAAGTAAGAAGGGTCGGTTGGCAGCTGCTCGGTTATTAGTGAATATATCAGAATATGGAACATTATCAATATCTGCATCACGGTAGATTTTCTGCACTGTTCGAATAGGTGTGGCAAGCCGCGCCCGGTGATGGCTGATAACTCTGAGGAGATCCAACAATATAGCTTCCTGTTTACAGATTACATTAATAATGCTAATAAGTGATAATAAATGGATAGAAAGATGAAAAAAGAATAGAAATAAATTGAGGTTTTCGAGAATCAAAGAACTTCTACCTTCACACCAAGATATACTTCAAAATGTGATGTTTTCACAAAGCAAGAAACCAAAATCTGTCAAACAAAAAACAGGTGCATACGATATAACATTAGCATCTGATGATTTTTAGTATAAGCGAGTAAAAATGAAGATCAATTGTAAGTCCCAGTTATAAGGGCCAACAAAATGAACATATGATCAATGTATGTCAGTAGATGGTGTGGACAAATAGTAATTACTGAACAACTTACCAAAAGAGCCTGATTTTCACGGTCAACATTTTCTAAAAACACTCGCCTATGCAGCCTTTGCTGCTCAACTTGAGGATTTTTGGCCAAAACTTTCCGCATATCAGCCACAATGTTCTGTTCCAATAACATAAGCCAGTATTTTAGAGAGTGCATGAAACAAAGCAATCGAGAATATTGCTATCCACAGGGTTGATAAACTACTCACATTAATTTTGTTGACATCTACGTGGCTGATAGCGAGATGAGTCTTGATGCGCCAATGTGTTTTTTGGGTCAGATTTCTCACCACATTGACTGTGAATTTATGGTTCGGAATGTGAATCGCCTCACGGTCATCACCTCTTATTATTGTTGGGGACCACCAACCCACATGCTGAAACACGCAACAAAATATATGAATTAGATCACCTAAGAAAGAAATAGACAATGTAAGGTTGGGCAACTGTTCAGAATGGTTTGTGCCTCATAATGCGTTATTTTTAATACGTTTTAGGTTCGAGTGAGCCGACAAGCAATTTTTGTTCCATTTTCTTTATATACTACAAGTAACTAATGTACTGTATAAGATGTTATAGGCAATTTAATACACTTCAGACCACTCTAGAGTCTTAACCCATTCTGTT
Organism: Artemisia argyi; assembly: GCA_030686995.1. Classification (NCBI taxonomy): domain Eukaryota; kingdom Viridiplantae; phylum Streptophyta; class Magnoliopsida; order Asterales; family Asteraceae; genus Artemisia; species Artemisia argyi. Next base: position 4,464,484 of record CM060703.1, read on the forward strand.
CTTAAGGATTACCAGTTTGGCTTGTTTGAGTACTATATAGCTCATTTCTAAGTAAAAGGGACAAAACTGCTACCTAAGGTGTAACTATTATGCCACTTAAGGTCAGCAGCCTTCTATCTAGACGCTGCACAGAGTTAGAAAGACCATGAATCACACACTTACGTAACTGTCTTGAACACAACCTTAAAGAAAGCTGCTTATTACTCTTCTTTTAGATTAAGATAACGGAGCAACCGAGCAAGAACATAAGGATCTACAAATGCAGTGATGCAACTAAATCTTTTAGTTTATTCTTGAAGTATAGAAGAAAAGCATACCTCAACTGTACCAGAGACTTCATACCCATCGATTTTTGTTTGAATCCATTCACTTAGTACGAACGGCCTTGTTGCATGGATCATTACACTTGACAGGAAATTTGTAAATATCTGTGCGGAAATTATGTTTGAAAACCATTATTCGCAATAGAAGTCTTAAGTGAAAATTGACAAGTCTTTACGTATAATGTGGTAGTACCTCACGGCCTGCAAGTGTAAGCAATACAGTACCAAGACCTCCAGCTGTGACCCATTTCTGAGTAGAGAAACCCAGCAACTCCATGAATAATGAAATAGATGCAACCCACACGGCAGAATAAACAGCTTTTCCAGCAAATTCATAACCCATCTGTAAATCAGAAGATACAGAATATAAGAACTTACTTATCATACCATCATAATAAAAGCAACAATAGACAATTGGTTGAAAACGAGGGTTTTTTGTATGGATTGGGTTGGGTTGACCCACTAAACTTTTATAGTTAGTATAGCTTCTATCAACAAGGAGTATCAAATATAATTACAACAATCCTTTAAATTTAGGAGGTTTTAAGCAATTAAAAACATTGCGGGCAACTTTCCACCCTGTTGAGCCATTTGACAAGTTTCCTTTTTGGCTAAATTTTTATTTTTTATACTACACGTTTAACTCGCTAGAGATAAAAACTAGCCTGAATCAATCCATTTATAAAGTGGGGCAAAATTATCACATATGGTGAAAACTATAGAGTATGACTACATGTAAAATCGAATAAAAGAAAATATTGATAGGACATGGGACATAATTTATGCTGAGCGCACAACAGTTTATCCCTTCCAGCTAAATATATATGCTTACATATATACATACATACATATAATATCTATGTGTGCATACATATATACTTTCCAAAGAATTTAGATATGCTAGAGTCATAGATACATACAGATCTTGCATCGCTAGGATCCTTTTTCTCCACAAAGAATTTCTGTGTTTGTTGTATCAAGCTGCCAAAACAAAATACAGGATCGTCTAAACATCTAGTGATGACAAGACAAAAAAAGAAAAACCTTCCCAAGCATATGAACAAGTTATTCAATAGTGATGCTCCCACCAACAAGCCACCATCTACTCATGTAATGAACTAATAGATAGGATAATAGGTTCCAATTGCTTAAGCTTTACCACTTAAGATGTAACACAAGATCGATTATTACCTCGATAAGCAATATGCAAATGCCAAAACTGTAGACAATGAACGGACAAAATTCAGAAGCCGTTGCTTGACAGCTTGGCTTGGTGCAGATGGTAGGATAACTGGTTCCAGTACTCTGCGAATATGAGTGACTGTTCAGCAAAAACTGACAACAAATATCTGCATTCAACTTCTATAATGATATTACTTTTACCTGCAAATAAGGACAGCACCACCCCATAGCAACAGCGGTTGAATGTAAGATGTCATCACCTGATGTTCTTTACTCTTGGTCCAACTATTATCATTTTTCTGTATCAAGCAATCATGGTATCAGGCTATTAGCTATTTAAGCTCATAAAACCAACTTGGTCAATATATATACCTGCAAAAAAATTATCCGACACGCACGTAATAATGGTCCAAGACCCCATGCAGCAAAAGCAATAATTCCAACAGCTGGAATCAATTGCACTACAAGAGACCGACCATGAAAAGCTTCATATGACCTGCATATTAATGAAACAAGTTATGCATATGACCGCAGAAAGTTGATTGCGTATATTAGCCAAATTCATGGAAAGGATAGGGGATTAGAGATGCAAACACTTAAAAGGAAAAATAACCTTGCCAATACTGCAGCAGCTGTTTTCAATATAGGAATTTGGTCTCCTCCATTTGGTGAGAAAAGAGATCGACAAACTAAAATCTTACACCTATTTGGTGTTGGTTTTACTGACTCCCGTGCAGTCAATAGATGTACGCTCCAAGCCTCTTGTAGCTGCAGATTAAAGTATAGAACAGACCATCATGATCCTCACTTCTTGTATAGTAAGTCTAGAGAAAATTATATCTAGATTTTTAATGGCATATGCATAAGAAGCATATCCTCATCCCAAAATAGAAGTCATGTTTGACAATATCCGTCAACAATCACATATAGATGAACCTTGTAAGACAAAACTAACGTCATTGATGTTTTGTACTGATTCAAAAATCGGTCATTTGTCTTGATACTTTACCAAAACGCCAACCGACGCTTTCACTTTTGGATTAATCGCCAACCGATGCAAAAGTGGGCCCCTCTTGTGTTTTTATCAGTGTCGGCGATTAATCCTTAGGTGAGGATTAATCGCCCCGATTTTCATTAATCTGCCTTATTAATCGGTTTGGTCAAAAATCGGTCAACATACCGAATAATTGGATAAAAATCGGACAAAATTTGGATAAATCGGCCAAATCGGAAAAAATCGGCTAGATTAGCCAAATCGGACACATAGTTTCAATATATTTTCGATGCTCTGCTTAAGAAAATATATTTTACAACGCTTCCACAAATCCCTATTAACAAATGACAATAACTTTAATACTTTAGCAAACTAATCTATGATGAGATACATGGTATTGAATATGCAGATTATTTATTTAAACAAGATGAGATAGTTTATAATCAGATTATGACTAGCATTAAATTGGATTCCTTTAAACACGTTCCTAGCAATATATTACAAGTGTCTATTAGCCCATAAGCCGCTTCTATATGTTTAGGCTTATTTTGGGGCTTATGAACTTATTTGGTTTCGGCTTATGCAATATAAGCCGAAATCAAAAAAAAGGCCCCTAACCTACCTCGCAAATAGTAAACCCAACTAATAACGTTGTTTCATTTATTCTGCCTAGGGGGTGTTTGGGAAAACTTACAATGGTTTCTAGGGGGTGTTTGGTTTGATGGTATGGGGATGAGAGAATAACTTTGATTCCAACAAAGATGTTTGGTTTGTAGGTTTGGTTTTTGAAAATAGGAATGAAACCCATAAATCTAGGCATTTCCTAAACCCACCAAACATTTTGGGTTTCATTCCAATACCTATAGTCATACATACCCCAATGCAAATAAAAAACCCCCTTAATTGATAAAGTATGCCCGATTTACTTAAAGCCCCAACTCAAATGGTTAAATAAAGAACTTATCGACAGTAGTACCCTGTTAACTGATAGTACATAGTAATGAAGCCTATATACATAAAAAATCAAACTAGTATTTACTAAAAATAAAATAAGCTTTTCAAAAGTTCAATAAGGCCACAACCCAGCCAAATAAGCTTAAACAAACACCCCATTAAGACTAAATTTTTTATACATATAAGCCGAAATCAAAAAAGCTTAACATGAACCCCATAAGCTAACTCGCAAATAGTAAACCCAACTAATAAGGTTGTTTCATTTCATCTGTCTAGGGGGTGTTTGGGTAAAATTACAATGGTTTCTTAAAGTTGAAAGCTATCTTAAATCCACTGTTTGGTACCTTCTATTCCTCTGAAACTTTAACATACCTCATTTTAGCACACAAATATGCTAACTATAACATTTAAAAATCATCTTTAAGCATAACTATAACAAATTTACCCACAATACTTACCTTAATCCCCAATTAGTGAGACTAATTTAATAGGAGAATCATAAATTAACACTTCCAATTGATGATTCTTGCACTAGAATGAAAATTGACTTTCCCTGCTTTCTCGACACACACACATATACTTTACCAAAATCTGGAAATGTCAATAAGAACCTAGTAATAAGTATTTTATTTTATTATTTAAGTTTGCACATATGGCAATATTAGCCCTTCAAGTCTCATTCATTCTATTTTGACCACATAACTTTCTATAACTTAACACTATTCTATATATATAACATTTGACAATGGACGGCGCTTGATACTAGGGGTGAGCAGAAAAACCGAAATATCCGAATAAACCGAAAACCGAAACCGAACCAAACCGAAAATAACCGAATCGAACTAATAACCGAACCGAATTTACAAAAACCGAACCAAACCGAACTTTTAATTCGGTTCTCGGTTTGGATATGGTTTTGGTAATCAAAACCGAAAACCAAACCGAAAACCGAATTCATATAAATTTATATATTTTTTATATATTTATATATATAAAAAGATCAATAAAGCGTTATATATATATAGTTATATTTATATTTATATATATATATATATATATATATATATATATATATATATATATATATATATATATATATATATAAATAACAATAAAATTTGATCCTAATATTAAAAAATAATTTTTATGTTTGAAATACTTTTTTTGGCTAAATATATTTGTATATTTTTCTTTTTTTTAAATAAAGTGTGTAATTCGGTTAAACCGAAAACCGAACCGAACCAAACCGAACTAGAATTCAACCAAACCGAACCGAAAACCGAATTCGAATTCGGTTTGGTTTGGTTCACGGTTTGACCCTAAAAAAACTTTTAACCGAATTAACCGAATAACCCGAAAACCGAACCGATCAACACCCCTACTTGATACCCGCTGATACAATAAAATAATATTATATGGGGCAAGCCCATGGCAAGGAGTCCAACATTAGAACGTTACATGGGCTTTCAGGCCCATGGTCAACCCGTCTTTTCTTTGAAGTTATCTGGTGGGTGGTACGTGGGAATCACAGGGACGATGTAATCACAGATAGAGCTTATCAAAAACCGTCTGATACACGTGTACGTCTTCTACAGATTTCCACCGCCTCTATCTCTTATTACTGACTCACTAAGCTACCAAGGTCCATAAGAGTTGCTTATGGATGATTAGGCTAGGTTCTCTTTTCATTCTTGGCACATTTGTTTTCGTTAAACAGTGCCTTTGGTGTGCACTAACGCCTCAGGTAGTCAGGTTCGCTGCAAAGTCGATCATGGACATTGTTATGACAAACTGTGATAATAAGGTTCTTTGGTACGCAAAGGCCTTTATTATAGGTATAATAATGAATATTTTAGTTGATTGTACATAAGAAATAAGCCAGAACTTATGTTTTGTGATACAATTAGATATAGCAAGTGCTTTTTGTATATGATATCTTTGGATATGGTTTAATAGTTTTAGGGCGTAACTTAAACCACAACTTCTTTATGCTTGGTTTGTTTTTTATTGAAGATTTCTTGAGGGCGAAGTTACGATTGTGAATGGGTCCTAAGATTCATGCTTTTTGGTTCATTTCCAAGTTGTTCTATTTCGGTGGTTACCAACATGTAACTTTTGAAGATTTGGTTATTGCTATCAATCATTAAGAATGAGTTCATGACCATTTTTGATCCATTTTCTCTGTCACTAATTTATTTTATGACTCATGTTTTTGAATAGGTTATGCTTTTAATACTTATACGGTTCACTACTGTTTAGCAAGAGAGACAGGCTCTTATTGTATTCAAACGTGCTAACGTCTTCAAACGTCCTAAGGTAGTAACGTCTTAGTTCCTTTTGTATTATATACTAAAATTAGTAGCATTAGATACGGTTAAAGATAATAAAATAATTTGAGTCAACATATGCTACGAACGCTTCTACTGATGGCGCGTATTGCTCAAACTCACATAAAGGTGGTTGCCCTGTACTCTGTTAATGTCACAGTATCTTACGTTATCTCTTACTTGCTATTATTTTATCTAATCAAACTTTTGTTTATATTTTCAGATTCTATTCAAGTTATACGATGCATTTGTTTATATTTTCTTGATTGGAGTTTGGTTGCTAATATTAATGCTTTATATCATAGTATATACAGATAATAATCAGGCTGAACTCAAGATTTAAGCAAGCGGCTGAAACCCTTGACTCGAATTGGAGTGTTGCTTTGTCTTTAGGATTTGCTGATATCGTCTTTAATTTTGCAATCACCCTAACAACAATCATTTACTGATCTAGGAAATTGACCTCCTTCAACAACCATTTTTGCTCCCTAACATGTAATAACCCAATCCTGCCCACATCTCATTAACCTCAATAATTTTTTCTTTTTCATTATTTAGGAGGTTCTTGAAGAAAAAAGATCAAAGCTTGCAATGGATACTTGAAGACGTAAGATTGACGAAGCTAGCAGATTTTGAAGACGTAAGATTGACGAAGCTTGATTTGAAATCTTTTATATCATGAAATCTTTTGTATGTGTAGAATATGCAGAATATGCAGAACTGTATATAGATCTATACCTTCTCTTTTAAGCTTGCAATGGATCATTTCATGGTCTTTTATAGATCCTTTCTGTATCCATAAGATTTGCTACAGATTTGAATATGAACCAGAATATGCAGAATTGTATTTTTTTGAATTTGTGCAGATTTTTTTCTTTTTCATTTTTTTTTTTTTTTTTTTTTTTTTGAATGTAAAATTATGAAAATAATGACATTTAAAAGCGTGTACTTTCAAAATATTTGCCACGCTTTTTAGTGTGTGAACCTTTAAAATCTTTTCCACTATTTTTTCATTTGTGACGTTTAAAAGCGTGCACTTTCAATATTTGCCACGCTTTTTGGTGTGTTCATATTTTAAATGTTTTCCACCATTCTAACCGTGGACTAATTGATCCATTTCCTCACACTTTCCGGTGTCGCTATTTACTAGTTTCTACACGCTCAACTGTGTAAAACTATTTGTGACGCCTAGATTTGACACGGTACTTTCATGCGTGTACTAATAGTTTTGCCACACTTGAAAAGGTGGAGATATGCTCTAATCATTGTGTAAAATTAACCCGTTTGCTGTAGTGTTACCCACCCAATTTACTCTATAATACTCCGGAGTAATCAATCCCTTACCCCACTAACAAAACACATTTAATGAATACCTTACACATTCCTCACCCCTTAACCCCCACCAAGCACCCCTTAGTTTATAAAAATCACAATTAAAAAGTCTATAATCTTATCATGATGACAGTCAAAGACAGTGACAAATTGTACTTTCTTTGTTTCTAGAACGTAAATTCTTGTTAATATTTAATAATCGTTAAATTCTAGCTATGCATATATATGTAGTTATCTGGACGTGCAAATAAAAGCAAGTGTTATTGTGTTAAGATATATCTTTGCTGCTGGACCTCGGCCACACTGGGCTTGGGCTCCTGGTTTGTGACGTCAAATTGATGCAAGCATGCAACGAATAAGAAGGCAGCAAATTGATGCTTTATTATATATATAGTAATGCATACAGTATAAGTTGTAACGAGTAGTAGGCACCCGCCGCGCTGCGGCGGGGTGGTTTATTCTGCATGTTCGACCATTTGGTTTTGTATCGTATATTTGTTGCGGTGTGGTTAGCCTGTTCGAGTTTCGTGTCTTGTCTTCTGGTATCGTTCTACAATTGATTGCGATAGGTCATAGCGATATGCAGTTATATAACCGTTCATTTATACAAAAAAGATACACAATGTTGGATGAGACAAACAATTAATAACGAATATATACATGATTGCAATGGGTCATAACTCATAATTGATCGTCAAAAAGGGTCGCATTAGGCTGAAAGCTTGAAAAAAGATTGGTCAACTATTAAGACAGCAGAGAAAGTTTTTAGAGGAATAAAATATAATAGACGGGAACAGCTTATCAGTAACAACAAAGCAAATAGTTAGCAAGTTGAAAAAACTGAACAAAGTAATCATGAATCATCCCACCGAAACAGTCCAAAACAAACAGACGGGCTAAAAAAATAAGCCCAATGTGAGGCCCAAGGTAAATCATAAAATACTTGATATTATATTGTCACCGACGTCCAGTTTTAATATATATATATATAATGGGATGAGATGGGGTAGAGGTGAATAAGGATGAGGCTATGATAGGTAGCTAACTAGCTATGTTGCATTTTCATTTCTTTAACAATTTTATATCTTTATACTAAATTCATTCCTCATCTTGTTTTGTAAAAATAGGCAACATACATGTGGTATATACTCTAAGATATAATTATATTTCAAATGTAATTCTATTGCATCTTTTTGTTTTAACTTTGTTCAAAGATGTACATGTATTGAATATATATTTTAAGGTATGATTTTGGAGTATAAATTTTACTTTTCACGAGGGTTTTCGCTCATTAAATATATTGTTGCTAGATCTTCTGCATGAATTTGAAGAAGATGATGAATGAGAGGGTGAGAGTCACATAAATAAAAACACAGTAGTTGACCTATGTCACAATAAACATTCTATAATATTATCATAAACTGGTTCGACAAAAGTACAAAAAACAAATTAGCTAAACACGTTGTAAATAGAAATGGTAAAACGATCGAACAATGCAAGTGAACATAGGCAGCTTCTATGGAGAGCAATAAGCAAGTTTGAACACACATTCAGACCATTCACCAACTAAACTTAACGAAGAACTTGTTAGTGTTTCCCATTCTCCTTCGAGACCATTTCTTATTTCACAACATTTGAGGTCAGGCTGGTTTCCAGATTTGTTGTCCATCACCCCCATATCAATCAGCTTCAAGAAGTAATCAGCAGCCTTGAGCCTCATCTGAAGATGCGCCTCTACGTACATGGGCTGGCAAATAGAAAACAATGCATCAAAGAGGAGTACCGAGTTCTCCACCAAACCATCATCAGAGCATGTTTCAAACGACAGTTTTCAACATTGGTAGCTGGAAACAGGACCCTTGTTCTCACATCATCAATGTTGAATGCTAGAACAGATTCTTCAAAACTTCGTATCAAAATGTTAAACTTGCTTGATAAATTGAGGTATTCCCTCAACTTAAGAAAGAACAAATGATCGATGGGACGATTCACCATCAGGGTTAGCTCAAGTTGCTCAGGAGCAATGGTTGGAAACAAGAGACTAGGAATTCCAAAGCCTTTGTACTGGAAAGAAAGTAATCTGGGAGCATAAACTTGTACATTGATTGACATGGATTGACAAAATGATATTTTCAGTCTCTGCAACGAATTAGATCTGATATCCAAAATTTCCACCCCACACCCCATGATATCAAGGGTTAAATTCTCAAGAATAGGAAACTTGTTATTGATAATGTTACATAATCCATCATAATCAATGGTCACATCACTTAAATGTATCTCTCTTAAGCTCCCAATTGAATCTATAATGGATAATTCAGGCATATTATATATCATTTGTGCGTCGTATGAAAGTGAACACAGACGTGGGACATTATAAATTTCCAAACTCGCATCATCACAAGGATTACCTGGAGCTATTTTTAACTCATGAAGATAAAGGAGGTTCTTTACCTTTATTTTATCCAAGCCTTCCGGAAGTCTAAGGTTGATCTTTTCAAGTAACTTACATGTAGATAATAAACTATGAAGCACCTCTTCATGATCTATGTGCACATCAAGCAATTCTAGCACTCGCAGGTTCACGCAAACGATCAAAGGATTGCTACTAATGTGAAGGGGGTAGTTCTTCTTGAGAGGGCGCTCCATGTGAAGGGAAAAATCGAGTTTTATACTTAATGTATTTAGGTTCTCACATGAGAATATCTCATCTGGCAAAGTAAATGAAGCAACATCATCAACGACTGTGAGAAAAAGCTCCTTAAGAACTTTTGGAGGCTACACACTTAATAAACTTTTCAGCACGAGTAGCCGACTTTGGCTTGCGGATGCCAAAGAGAATATCACATGTTATAATCGATATGTTGTCCGTGTGATACCTTCGTATAGTCCGTCTGATCAGCCTCAAGTACCTTCTTTCTTGCTGTTTAGTTAAAGACTCACTGGATTGGCAAAACCTGAGAGTAGGGATGATAGACCACGCATGTAGCCATGACTTAGACAAGACGCAGGTGCGGGCTGCATCTTTTGGCGGCAACAATGCTTGAATATGATGAATCAACTCAGGTACATCTTCTAGTTGCCGTCTGTGGGTCGGTCTCATTCTCTTCACTTTCTCCATCTGTCACAAGAATAACAAAAGAAAATGGACGAGAGGGTTATGTTCAATATACAAATAACTGACAATGTTGACTCGATTCTGTATCCAATGTTTTAGCTATTATAAGAAGCTTATTAGCTTATATAGCTAAAAGAAGTTCATGAAAGTGATTAGGTAAGGTCCTTGGTTTCCTCACAAAATGTCAAGGGTTCAAATCTCGCTAGGTGTGTACATTTGGGGGTGGCCAGGAAAGGGTCGAAAACAGTCCCGGATTAACCCGGTGAGGCCGCGTACATTTGAGTCAAAAAAGGCTCGCCCTCTCGGGTAATCTTAACCTTCACCGTTTACCCGTAATAAACTTTAAGCTTATATGGGGGTTTTAGTAAGCCATGGGCTTATACGAGAGGTGTTATAGCTATTTTTGAATACGTCTTTTGTGGTCATTTGACCATCATAACTCATAAGCTTAGTCAAGGACGGAACCAGGACCAATTTGACTAGGTGCATTTTGCGATACTTATACAAAACGAGGAACACAACTTTTTTGGAGCAGGTGGATTTAGAAAAAATCAAGGTTTTTTTACAAAAAATAACACTACGCCTCAAAATTCCATGGGTGTCCGGGACCCACTCGATTCCGTACCTGAACTTATTGGTTTCGGATTATGCAAAATAAGCCGAAATAAAAAAAGCCTAACAAACACCCCCCTAACCCACCTAGCAAATAGTAAACCCAACGATCCCAACTAATAACGTTGTTTCATTTCATCTGTCTAGTGGGTGTTTGGGTAAAATTACAATGGTTTCTTAAACCCCTCCTAATACACAAAAATTAATAATAACTCAAATAAGTAAAGAAATTAGTACATGTTAACTAATACATAGTAATAAAGCATATGTACATAGGGATGGCAACGGGTCGGGTTCGGGGCGGGTTTTAGTGTACCCGTACCCGTACCCGTTTATAATATCCAAACCCGTATCCGCCCCATTAACCGCCGGGAACCCGATTAATATTATCTATCGGTTTTTCAGGTTTCCCCACGGGTTTCGGTTATCCTCAATTGAATAATATATGGACAAAATGACGGTATTAAGATTAAGTCACACACTAAAATACATCGAAAAAACAAAGGAAAACACCCTAATATATTTATTCTTTTTAAAGTTAAAGAAAATGAATATTATATCAAACGATTCAATGCTTTTGAATAATTCATGTACAAAATAATATCTTTTATATAATAAAACAAAACCCCTAGTGGGGACTTTTCCATTTCAAAAAATCAAATCATACCTTATTAAGTAATAATATTTTTAATTAAATTTATTTTTCCAAACTTTTTCAATAAAACTAACTTAATTATTTCCTGATTTGGAATAAGAAATAACAAAATCGTTTTTTACTTATCATATGTATAAAAAACAAAAAATACACATGCACTTCATATTAAATAATAAATATTGTTGGATCAAATTGTAAAATTAGAAGAAAAAAAGCGCCTCATTCATTCATCCACACATCAAAACCTTACACAGTAACACAGTCACACAACAGAAGCCATGGAAAAAACCCTACACTCGAAGTTAATACAAAATCCATTAAATCCATTAACCTAAAAATACTTACCTTTGTGTTGTGTAGTTTTTCGATTGATGATTGATTGTTCTAAAACAGTATTTGTAAAAATAATGTATTAATTTAATGGATTTTGGCTTTGATATTGTTCGAACAAAAAAAACATATCGCCCATGAACCGATTCGACAATATCAAAGCCAAAATCCATTAAATTAATACATTATTTTTACAAATACTGTTTTAGAACAATCAATCATCAATCGAAAAACTACACAACACAAAGGTAAGTATTTTTAGGTTTTCTAACGAATCACTTAATTAATCAAATTAACATCTTTATGAACAATTTTAATTATTTTTTGTGATTCGATATCATATAGCAAAGTCTTCTTAGTCCATTTTGATATATTTATTTGTTTGAAAAGGGATTTTTTTTTTCTTCCTTTTGGTTATTAATAGTCATTGATAAAAGATCAATATGCTATTATCATTGATCGATAAAGATATGCTAATAGTCATATCCTACTATTAGTTAATGTTATACAATTGTAAAGGCAATAGATATGCTAATAGAGATATGTATATAAAAAAATATAATAAAAGAAATTATATATAATGTATATATATTCTAGTTAAATATAATATCAATAAAGTTGATGTAGATTCGGGTAAACGGATACGGATACGGGTATGGGTAATCGCGCGGGTATTATCAGAACCCGTACCCGGCTAAAAAATTATATCAATACCCAAACCCGCATTTAAACCCGCCAACCCGCCCTGAACCCGACCCAACCGGTTCGGGTTTCGGTTTTCCCCGTCGGTTTCGGGTGCTTTTGCCATCCCTATATATACATCAATTCAAAGTAATTTTACTATATAAAAGAAAAGAGAAAAAAAATAAAATATTATATTGATAAGCAAACTTACCTTGAAATTGAAGATCCAAAAAGCAAAAAAATAGAGAGAAATGTTGCTTTGAAGGTGTTTTTATTTGGTGCAAGATCAACGCCTTAGTTTTAATATATGATGCTTCACCCACTCGACATTTACCCCCTGCTAGATTAAGAGTTTACATGGGTGCGGGTTTAGATGAGTTTGGTTCTTAATGGATACTTTTAAAAAACATGGGTTTAGATCATGAGTTTACAGTGTCTAAATGGATTATTCTAAAACCAGGGTTTAAATTGGTCCAGATTTATATGGGCCGAGTCCGGTCAAGATGGGTTTTGATGGAGTCGACAAGAATTTATTTATTTTTTAACTAGAAGAGTACCCGTGCATAATAACAGGATTTTATAGCGACAGATAATTTATTGATAAAAAAAATTATAGGTTATAAACAAAAAATAATAAAAGTTTGAAGATTTGAGGATTAAATATAATGTTTTAAAACCCGGTTCGACCCGGGTAGTTTAACCGGTTGAACCGTTCCGGTCGAAAAATGGGTCAATTTAAACCGGTTCAACTTGCTAGGTTGGTCGAAAACGGGTCAAATTAAACCGGGTCAACCCGCCGGGTTTGAAGCGCCCCAGGTCAACCCGGTTTGTGATTTATATTAATAGTTTCCTTTTGAAATATATGTTTTCAACATTTTCTTTTTTAGTTTCAACTTTTCACTTTTCAGTTTTTCCTTCGGGTACTCTGTGATGATTAACCGTAGAAATAGATCTCGATGAGGCCTGATTCACCAGTTTGTATCGGTTTCAACGGGTCCTCTCTGGTTTGTTTTTGGATGGTTTTTGTTGGTTAGCCTAACCGGTGGCGACACTAGTTCCCGGTTGAACCCGTTGGTCCCGTCCAGTTTTCAAAACTATATGTACCATCAACTTGTTAGGTTGTATGAAGCTTTGTGTGTTTTATTAATTTGTATAATGTGTATAATAACATGTACTTTTCATTTTAGGGTGTTTAAAAATAACATTAATTAGTGTGTTTAATTATTTCATATGGATTATGTTGTAGCTTATTTAAATTGTATATTATGAAAATTTTATTGTACTTTTTAGTAAGTGGTGTTTTAATTGATTGTATTTAATTTGATATATATGCTTTTAATTAATTGTACAATGTGAATAAATCATTGTACTTTTAATAAGAGTATTAATTATAGTATAATTTAGTTTTAGGAAACCATTCATTACTGATTTAATCAAAATAAATACTAATTGATCTGATTAGTAACTTTCTCTCTCATTTGACCAAGTGTTGAAAACTCAACATTTCACTTGACTATTTCTCTATTATAAGTAGTTAAGATTAAAAAAATGAAAGAGTGAAAAGAACGTTATAAAAATAAAAATTTTGACTCGCTAGACCCGCTTAGACACGTTGGGTAATTATTATATAATTGCACTTTTTGTCAAATAACCAATTTTAGACTCAACTATAATATTTAGGACTGGACTCATCCACTTTTAAATATTTACCCAACTAGACTCATGTTTAACCAATATGTCTCAAATTGTGACCTTTACAAACAACTAAAGTTTTTATTTAATACATACAGTTACACACCTACATTAACAAACGTTTTTAAAAGGGCAATCAGAGCTAGTTTTGTCAACATTACATTACTTATATTACACTAAAAAACATTGTGACCTCAGTGACCTCATATGTTTAGGCTGTGTGTAATGGTGGATGATCCATGACCACCTCCCTTCTTCACGCGTGGAACCCACTACAACCCCCCCACCACCACCACCCTCTCTCACATGGTCCCTCAATTTTTTATTTTTTATTTTTTTTTGCCATAGTTTGGTGTTGTATACAACTAAACGGTTTGCCAACATTTTTTGTGATGTATATTGTGGGTTATGTTTGTAATCTTTTTGGCTTGGTGGTCATCACTATATCTTGGTAGTGTGATGACGGGTGAGGTGGTGGTTTTAGTGACCATTACCGCTAGTCTAAAGACTTAGGGCCCGTTTGGTTCATAAGTGGGATTAGGATTTGGGAAAGGTTTGAAAGATTTGGAATAGATTTGAGAAAAGATTAGGGGAGAGAATATATATTATTATGTATAAAATAATTTAATTTATAAATTCATAAAAGCATTAAAAATATTTTTTACAATAAAATAGGAAAAAGAAAACATCATGCTACAGTACAAAAGAGAATAAGTTAAAAATTTGTGTAGCCGAGATATCATGCAGCTTTAATATTGTCAGTAAACCCGCCTATTTAGAGTGATATGGGTTTTTAGATTCGACACCTTCCCACTATTTTAAAAGGAGCATACCAAACAAATAATTTTAGCAATCATTCTAAACCAACAGTGTCACGCCCTCCAAACAAACACACCCTTACACTTATGCATGTTGAACCACCTAGTGGCTAGAGCTTGTAACGTTTTTTGATAAATCATAAGCTTTCCCACAACCTTAAAACACACGGGTAAACTTACCATGATTTCTTAATTACTAAAGTATGCACAATTTACTTAAAGCCAAACACCCCCACCCCCTTGTTACACAAAAATTAATAATAACTCAAAGGGTTAACTAATACATAGTTCAAAGTTCAAACTAGTATTTACTAAAAAATAATAATAATAATAATTATTATTATTATTATTATTTTGCATCTGTGAGAGAGAGAGAGAGAAGGTCTTATTTAAATCGTCAAGTTCTCAACTGTCGGTTTATGATACAACATAAATGTCTTTTAAGTGACTCATTGCCTCTTAAAGAACCAATGACCCATTAGTTGTTAACATTCCTTCTCCTCTTTCCGGGTGATTCACATTTCTCAAACACATTACCGGTCCACTTCTAAAATTTTCACTTCGCCAAATTTAGCATACTATGCTTCACCTAAATCATTCAAGATACTGGCTATGTTTGGCGACACGTAGCAGTAGCAGTAAGCAGTAGCAGTAAAAACGTGTTTGGTAACGTAGCTGTAACTGTAATTATAAAGTGTTAAACAAGTAAATGTTTACCGCTTGTCGCTTGTCGCTTGCTGCTTCTCCAGGAAGCATTTAAGATTGGAGCGGTTAATCATGTTTCAGACGCTTGTTGAGGTGTTGCCAAACAAGCAAGATAATGATTACCGCTTGTCGCTTATCGCTTATCGCTCTTAAACGCTTCAAAAAAGTTGTTGCCAAACATAACCACTATATATTAAACTTTGTGAAGTTCAAGTCTTCGTTTTAGCCTTTGTTAAGCTTTAAACTTATGAAAGACTTTAATTTTCATGTCATCAATAGTAAGTTTTTATTGAAGATGGTAAAAAAAAAAATAAAAAAATAAAAATAAAAAAAACTTTTTAATTCAATGATTTGACTGGGTACATTAAAAGTAAACCTTTTCGATGTGGATTTCTTCTATCAACATATATACAAGTGAAAGTGGAATCGAATGGGCTACACAATCACCTTTAGCCCAAACAAAATTAAAAGGACCAACGTCCCCAAAATTCACATTCCATAACACTCCTGTCACTTGTTTCAGAAACCCTAAAAAGAAACTTAAAAATGTCAGACAATATTCCTTATGAAATCCAAATAGAAATCATTAAAAAGGTTCCTGATATCAAGTCATTGATTCGTTTTAGATATGTTTCAAAACCATGGAAGTCTTTCATCGATACGCTGAGTTTATCGCTTGTTATGGAGTTCGACACAGTCAGCCGCATCGTTTACTTTTAAGGTACAAAGATGTTGTTAGTCTTCTTGAGGAGGTCAAATATATTACTTTTGTAGATGATGTCTCTTTTCCCCAACAACAACAAGACTTTGCTCCTAATGTTCCTGGTAAAACAACTTCATTATTATTATTCAGATGTAATTGGTAGCTCTTGTGGCTGTGGTGTTTGCACAGTTACAACAGCAACTTGGAAACAGAGATGGTTGTTATTTGGAACCCATCAATCAGGAAATCCGTTGGTATTGTTGTGCCATGCGTGCTCAACAACACCACTAAAAAAGACACTCGTTTTGGTTTTGGGGTTTGTCCTTCAACTTATGATCCAACTATTGTTGGAATGTCTAGGTGTTCCCAAAACATAATGTGGCAAGTTGGAATTTTTACATTGAGCTCCAAGACTTGGAAGATGATACCAAGTAGCAATGTGCCTCGTGAATCAATTAGACTTAAATCATCAGCTCAAGTTGTTGCTACAGATAGGTTTATTTTTTGGGTTGCTTATGATTATGGGTTGTTCAAGAAGTTGATCTTGTCATTTGATTTGATTACCCATGAATTCAAAGAGGTAAACCTTCCGGATAGTATAGCAAACATTTCAGTACATCTCTTGATTTCTAAGCTAAGTGAGTCTCTTCTAGTGTCTACATACACTAATGAGGTCAATGGTGTACTAGTATATCAATATGACGTATGGATGACGGGGAAGGAGGGTGGTGTTATGACATCTTTTACAAAGCTATTCACCATTAACACACCAGATACATCATTAAGTACATTATTGGGAATTACGGAGTGTGGTGAACCTATAATGAAAACTGTAACGGAGGACGAACACTTTGCTGCACTCGAAGTTTATGAACCATGCTCAAAACACATCAATAATCTTGAGATTTATGGAGAAAATGATTCATTCTTCATTTTCCCTTACATGGAAACATTGCTTTTTGCTGACCACTCGGGTTGTTGTATTATTTCCAACGATTATTGAGGGAGAAAATGATGACTATAGTGCAAGATGCGGAGCTAGGAATGACAAGTTTTGGAAGCTTACAATTACATCAATGATCTTTTGATTTGTGGAACTAGGATGTATAAAATTCTACAGAAGCTAATGTAAGTGTTACCAATAAATTATGTGGCTATTATAATTCAGTATATGGTGTTTGTATGAATCAAAATTGGCTTATCTTTACTGCTCTATAGACCTCTTTAATACTTTTGAGTTTTGAGCCATAGAAAAATCACGAAGAAAAGCATTATATAAAACAAAGATCCACCTTCTCATTTGAGGCGATTCCCTTTTTTTAAGAAAAACTATTGATCTTACAATAAATACAGTAGTTATATCTCACATGTTTTAAGTGAAACTTTAACTAACAATTATTTGGTTAGAGAGATTTTCAAATAAAATAAAAAATACCAACGCGTTCATATAGAATTAACCGACGTGGCATGTTACGTCATGAATGCTATATCAAATTGTGCATGTGGGGATAATGACTCAACAAATTGCTACGTATGTTAACCGATATAGAAATCACCAAAATAATAAATACATCCGACACAAAAACCATGATAATATGATATATACATCATAGATAAATTTGTTGAAATTAAGGGGTTTGATATTAAATGTGTGTTATGCGGAGGGCTTGGACCTGTATTCCAAGTTTATTTTAGGGATGTGAAGGGTAAACGTCAAAAGAAATATATTGGTGAAATTAGAAACCGCCACGTGCAAATATGTAACATTCCTTCTCCTCTTTCCGGGTGATTCACATTTCTCAAACACATTACCGGTCCACTTCGAAAATTTTCACTTAGCCAAATTTAGCATATGCTTCACCTAAATAATTCAAGATACTATATATTAAACTTTGTCAAGTTCAAGTCTTCGTTTTAGCCTTTGTTAAGCTTTAAACTTATGAAAGACTTTAATTTTCATGTCATCAATAGTAAGTTTTTATTGAAGATGGTAAAATTTAAAAAAATAAAATAAAATAAAATAAAAATAAAAAAAATAAAAAAACTTTTTAATTCAATGATTTGACTGGGTACATTAAAAGTAAACCTTTTCGATGTGGATTTCTTCTATCAACATATATACAAGTGAAAGTGGAATCGAATGGGCTACACAATCACCTTTAGCCCAAACGAAATTAAAAGGACCAACGTCCCCAAAATTCACATTCCATAACACTCCTGTCACTTGTTTCAGAAACCCTAATTAAGAAACTTAAAAATGTCAGACAATATTCCTTATGAAATCCAAATGGAAATCATTAAAAAGGTTCCTGATGTCAAGTCGTTGATTCGTTTTAGATCTGTTTCAAAACCATGGAAGTCTTTCATCGATAGCTCTGAGTTTATCGCTTTTTACGGAGTTCGACAAAGTCAGCCGCATCGTTTACTTTTAAGGTACAAAGATGTTGTTAGTCCTCATGATAAGGTCAAATATATTACTTTTGTAGATGATGTCTCCTTCCCCCAACAACAACAAGACTTTGCTCCTAATGTTCCTGACCTCGTAAAAGAACTTGCTTATTATTATTCAAAAGTACTCGTAATTGGTAGTTCTTGTGGCTTGTGGTGCTGGCATGGTTACAACAGGAGCTTGGAAACACAGATGGTTGTTATTTGGAACCCATCAATCAGGAAATCCGTTGGTATTGTTGTGCCGTGTGTGCTCCGCAACACCTGTGAGAGAATGAATCGTTTTGGTTTTGGGGTTTGTCCTTCAACTTATGATCCAACTATTGTTGGAATGTCTA
Source organism: Artemisia argyi (assembly GCA_030686995.1). Classification (NCBI taxonomy): domain Eukaryota; kingdom Viridiplantae; phylum Streptophyta; class Magnoliopsida; order Asterales; family Asteraceae; genus Artemisia; species Artemisia argyi. The sequence goes on from CM060703.1 coordinate 4,483,699, forward strand.
GGTGTTCCCAAAACATAATGTGGCAAGTTGGAATTTTTACATTGAGCTCCAAGACTTGGAAGATGATACCAAGTAGCAATGTGCCTCGTGAATCAATTAGACTTGAATCGTCAGCTCAAGTTGTTGCTACAGATAGGTTTATTTTTTGGGTTGCTTATGATGGGATTGCTGGTGCATTGGAGCTCAAGAATTTGATCTTGTCATTTGATTTGATTACCCATGAATTCAAAGAGGTAAACCTCCCGGATAGTATAGCAAACCTTTCAGTATATCTCTTGATTTCTAAGCTAAGTGAGTCTCTTCTAGTGTCTACATACACTAATGAGGTCAATGGTGGACTAGTATATCAATATGACGTATGGATGATGGGGAAGGAGGGTGGTGTTATGACATCTTTTACAAAACTATTCACCATTAACACACCAGATACATCATTAAGTACATTATTGGGAATTAGGGAGTGTGGTGAACCTATAATGAAAACTGTAACGGAGGACGAACACTTTGCTGCACTCGAAGTTTATGAACCATGCTCAAAACACTTCAATAATCTTGGGATATATGGAGAAAATGATTCATTCTTCATTTTCCCTTACATGGAAACATTGCTTCTTGCTGACCACTCAGGTTGTATTATTTCCAACGATTATTGAGTTTGAAAATGATAACTAAGTACTTCTGGGCTGAATATTATTGAGGGAGAATGTGATATGAGATTCCGTTACGTATACTGAACATGCGAGAAGGAAGACTGTTACTGCTAGGGATGTTGTTACTGCTCTTAAGAGACAAGGAAGGACTCTTTATGGTTTTGGTGATTATTAGGTTTAGTTAGGGTTGGGTTATGTCTTTCAGTAATTGAATCTATTAATAATGAAATGTTATCTAGACTTCTAGAGCTTTTTAATTACATGCATATATGTTGAACTTCAATTGTACTTTTTTTTGGATGTTGCCTTGTTTTTGATAAAATGTTGCTGTTCAGAAAAGATTTATGTTGAATTTAATTTGATTATCAACTGGCGATTGCAAATGCTGAGGTTTCTTTATTGTTTTGAGAATTTGAATTAACACAGAATAGTTACGAGCTAAGTCAATATACATTTTATCTGAGTGCCCATAGCGAAACTATGGAAATTAATAGTAACTTACACGAGTCATAAACTGGCCGGCATTTCCATATGTTCTCAGGCTTGAGACATAAAACTGTTGGTGTTCTTGTGTAATTAATAGTATCTAATGAGCGTTAAAGATGAACGAAGTTTCAAGAAAAACGATAATCCATGGGGCACGATAAAAAAACGGCGATGGACCACAGATATTCTCATTATCTTCAACCTTTATTATGATTGGTACAAACTTGAAATCAAGTTATCAAGTATATATATTTTGCTCAGTCAATTGTGGTGTATATTATACTTATTGTGTACAATAAATACAAAGGCCACACATGAAAGATTTTGTAGTTTTTGGTCTCATTTTATCTACTCGTACTATATATAAGAGAGACACACCAAGATAGCATGGGCTCATTTCTAACAATGGCTCCATTTACGGTCACACTATCGGCTCTCGTTCTCTTCTTCCTTTACCTTATCTCGATACTTAGAAGCTTTATGTCAAAAACCCTCCTTCCACTACCGCCCGGACCTCCCGGGCTTCCTATAATAGGAAACATGCATCAGCTAGATATGTCTGACCTCTCTGACCACTTATTGTGTCTTTCAAAACGTTATGGCCCTTTAATGTCCATTCACCTTGGTATGGTTCAGACCCTCATAGTTTCTTCTGCTGATACGGCCAAAGAAGTAATGAAAACTAATGATTTGAACTTCTACACAAGACATGTGTTAACAGGCCTGCAGACGATTTCATACGATAACAAAGATATATGAGAAAGATTTGCATGCTTAATCTCTTCTCAGTGAAACATGTTAAATCGTTCCGTTGGGTTCGTGAAGAAGAAGTTTTTAACATGATAGATACCACAAAGACTCAAATTTTAACTAAACAATTAGTAAACTTGAGTGAAACTGTGATGATTCTCACGAGTAACATCATTTCTAGAGTGGCTTTTGGGAAGAGATCGGCTGCATACGCTGACGAACAGCAAGAAGTCATACGACTTCAAAAGAATCTGTTAGAGTGTCAGGCTTTACATGTCCACTTTTATTTCAAAGACAAGTTTCCGTTCATGGGGTGGCTTGATAAACTCAATGGAAGCATTGCGAGGCTTGAAAAGAATGTCAAAGACATGGATGAGTTCTATCAACAACTCATCGATGAATATTTGAATCCAGACAGACCGAACATAAAGCAAGAAGACATGGTTGATATTTTGCTAAAACTCAAGCACGATCCAAATTCCTCCGTCAATCTCACTTTTGATCACATTAAAGCTGTGCTCATGGTGAGTGACCTACATTGTAATTGAAGATCAAAAAAAAAAAAAAAAAAAGAAAGAAAAAATATGTTATATCTCACATGTTTTAAGTAGAACTTTAACTAACAATTATTTGGTTAGAGAGATTTTCAAATTAAAAAAAAAAATAGCAACGCATTCATATAGAATTAACTGACGTGTCATGTTACGTTATGAATGCTATATCAAATTGTGCATGTGGGGATAGTGACTCAACAAATTGCTACGTATGTTAACCGATATAGAAATCACCAAAATAATAAGGGAGAATCTTATCTGCTTTGTAATGCATGTAAGTTACATGCTTTGCTTTGTAAAAAAAAAAAAAAAAAAAAAAAAAAAAAAAAAAAAAAAAAAAAAAACTTACAATTAAGCCCTTGCAATTTCATGGTTCTTTTTGTTTAGTCCTTGTCCTCTTCTTTTTTTTTTTCAAAGGAAAGCAGGTAAGTTACCTACTTTGTAAAGAAGGTAAGTTATCCCTAAATAATAAATACATCCGACACAAAAACCATGATATATACATCATAGATAAATTTGTTGAAATTAAGGGGTTTGATATTAAATGTGTATTATGTGGAGTGCTTGGACCTGTATTCCAAGTTTATTTTAGGGATGTGAAGGGTAAACGTCAAAGAAAAATGATGACATGTATTGGTGAAGTTAGAAACCGCCACGTGCAAATATGTAACATTCCTTCTCCTCTTTCCGGGTTTCTCAAACACATTACCGGTACAATTATAAAATTTTCACTTAGCCAAATCTAGTATACTATGCTTCACCTAAATAATTCAAGATACCATGTATTAAACTTTGTCAAGTTCAAGTCTTGGTTTTAGCCTTTGTTATATTCGAGAAATCTATGAGAGATTTAAGAAAAGCTTTAAACTTATGAAAGACTTTATTTTTCATGTCATCAATAGTAAGTTTTTATTTCATACTTATGTAAAATAAAAATATTCTAAATTTTGATTCTCTTAAATTGTAAGTGCATTATGAAGATGGTTAAAAAAATAATAATAAAAAATAAAAATAAATAAATAAAAAATAAAAAAACTTTATAATTCAATGATTTGACTTGGCACATTAATAGTAACCTTTTCGATGTGGATTTCTTCTATCAACATATATACAACTATACAAGTGAAAGTGGAATCCAATGGGCTACACAATTACCTTTAGCCCAAACAAAATTAAAAGGACCAACAAAATTTGCTTTTATGTTTTAAAAAGGTGTACAAATTTGAAATGTGGTCTGGACAACACATATTAACGTTTTTCAGTTTTTTATATATGCGAGGAAAAATGAAAATCAATTGCAGGTCCTAGTTATATATATAAGGGCCAACAAAATGAACATATGATCAATGTATAAATATGGTGTACATAATATGTGAAATGTGGTCCGTTGATGTTTCCCAATTTCTTATATGGTGCAAGAAATAATGAATATCAATTGTATGTCTCAGTTATAGTTATATAAGGACCAGAACATATGATCAATGCATATTAGTAGATGGTGTAGACAAATACTATTCAGTTCAATTACTGAACGACTTACCAAAAGAGCGTGATTTTCACGGTCAACATTCTCCAAAATGACTTGGACAAAACTCTGTTGGTGGGCCCAAACCCAACTCATTTTGCTCTAACCCGGCTAATGGGCCTTTTTGACCTTTTGCTTCGCTGACTGTAAAAATAAAGTATGTTGCTTTAACAACTTGGAATCACCCATGACCCTTATAAAACGAATCATTGTTGCTTGTTTTTCAGCTAGGGTATCGAGCATACAAAAACTTAAAGACTATCAGACCAAATATGGTGCTCTCGAGCCACCTCTTTCTTAACGAAACTATGGACTGGCTTGAGTTTCAATGGGTTATACAAAACGCGCATAAGAATAGACAAGGTCAAGTTAGGTTAAGAAAGGAGACACAATCTATATATACCTATCCCAAACCAGATTATATGTGTCAACAAGATTAGTTAGTTCTTTTTTCAGTTTTGTAAAGTTAGAGAAACACGTGTAAACGAGCACGGATAATAGTAAAACACATATTCAATATATATTTGTGCTTCTCTCTGAGGGTGTTATGTGCATGCACAAGTTGTACCAAATAGATGAACCGATATTTTTTATAGGGTCATATGTCGGTAGGTGAATGATGCAACATCTGGTTTGGTTTGCAAGTTTTAATCCAAATGTATGTTTTGCATGTGTTTTTTTTATCATTGATGATTAGTTATATCTGATTTCGGTATACTAGATTTGTTATTACGTGTATATCTATGGGAGGGTGCTTTAGGCGACTTACGGATAGTCAAATAAATTGAACTACGGACGTCATGTTATCAAGTAGTTAGATTATACAACACACCCATTACCGAGAACAAGTATATGGGATCTACTTCGGATATCACAAGGATTGCCGCACTTTAACCATGGTTCCTATCCATCGGATTTTGCATTATGTCAATGTTTAATTGGTACATGTATTTCATTTTGCTCAATAAACATGACTTATTTTCACCAACAATTGTCATGTTATGCAATTTTTCTTTATATACACCATCCTTTATTGAAGTCAAAAAATTAGGGGCTAACATGGTTTTGTTTTGCTCAGTTTTTGCATAAAAGTGAAACCAATCCATAAATATTTGGTTTTTGCTTTTGAGAAACCATTCTCTTTCAGTTTTGATCACGGTTTGGTTATCGGTTTTTCCTCTCCTCCACCTCCACGGCCTTGGAGACTTTTTCCACGGCCGTGGTTTCAACTACTAGTGGAAGGAAATGTTCATTTCGTGAACAATTCACAACTTCTAAAATCCAATGCTTTTTTGGTCATACTGCACTCCTTTTATTCCTTAACAGGCTATACATATGTAGCAGTTCACTTTCTTTAAACTTAACCAGTTTCATTTAACAACGAACTAACTTTTCATCCTTCAAGCTACAAAGCTACATACATAGAACTAAACCTATAATTTCAATATGCTATGAACTTAAACAATGCGAGTTTAGAACGATAATAGTCTTCATATGTGCAAAACTTATAGTACCACTTACCACCAAAATTACTGTGATCTATCAGCATAACACAACATTGAATATCTAGTGATCTATTCGCATTACAAATCACACACAACTAATTACAAGACATACCTTCCCACACATTTTATGACACGAAATCTGGATAAAAAAACAAGTCGGACTCATCCGGATCTACCGTCCTAAACTTACTCTCTCGAATATTCTGAAAAAAATACCCCTCACTCGCATACTTCCCAGTCAACTTCCTAGGCGTCTGATAAAACGTCTTCGGATCACAAAGTAAAGTACATGAGAGATCATTTCACATATATATAAGTTCACACAATTAGTTTACCTTCCACAATAAACATTCTACCATATTATCATAAATTGGTTCGACGAAAGTACAAAAAGACATTAGCTAAATACGTTCTAACTAGAAATAGTAAAACGATCAAACAATGCATGTGAAGATAGGCAGCTTCCACAGAGAGCAATAAACAAGTTTGAACACACATTGAGACCATTCACCAACTAAACTTAACGAAGAGCTTGTTAGCATTTCCCATTCTCCTTTGAGACCATTTCTTATTTCACAAGATTTGAGGCCAGGCCAATTTCCAGATTTGTTTTCCGTCACCCCCATATCAATTAGCTTCAAGAAGTAATCAGCGGCTTTGAGCCTCATCCGAAGAGGATGTGCCTCTACGTACAGGGGCTGGCAAATAGAAAACAATGCATCAAAGAGTACCGAGTTATCCAACAAACCATCATCTGAGAATGTTTCAAACGAGAGTTTTTCAACATTGGTAGCCGGAAACAGGACCCTTGTTCTCACATCATCAATGTTGAATGCTAGAAAAGATTTTGAAAAACCTTTTATTACAATGTTAAACTTGCTTGATAAAGTGAGTGCATCCCTCAACTTAAGAAAGAAAAAATGATCGATGGGATCATAACAATGATTCACCCACAGAGTTAGCTCAATTTGCTCGGGAACAATGGTTGGAAACCCGAGACTAGGCATTGCAAAGCCTCTGTAGTGGAAAGAAAGTAATTTGGGAGCATTAACTTGTATTTCTGTTAGTGTCCTGAATTGACCCAATAGTATTTTCAATCTCTGCAACAAATTGGATCTGATATCCAAAATTTCCACCCAACACCGCGAGATATGAAGGGTTAAACTCTCAAGAAAAGGAAACTTGGCATTGATAATGTTACATAATACATCATTATCAATAGTCACATCACTTAAATGTATCTCTCTTAAGCTCCCAATTGAATCTGTAATGGATAATACAGGCATAGAATGTATCCTTGCCGCGTCGTATGAAAGTGAACACAGACGTGGGACATCATAAATTTCCAAACTCGCATTATCATAATAACCATCATGAGCTATTTTTAACTCATGAAGATAAAGGAGGTTGTTTACCTTTAATTTATCCAAGCCTTCAAAAAGTCTAAGGTTGATCTTTTCAAGTAACTTACATGTCGATAATAAATTATGAAGCACCTCTTCGTGATCTATGTGCACCTTAAGCAACTCTAGCACTCGCAAGTTCACACAAACGATCAAAGGATTGCTACTAATGTGAAGGGGGTGGTTATTCTTGTGAATGCAGTGCATGTCCATGAGAAAGGAAATATCGAGTTTTATACTTAATGTATTTAGGTTCTCACTTGAGAATATCTCATCTGGCAAAGTAAATGAAGCAATGCCATCAACGACTGTGAGGCAAAGCTCCTTAAGAGAACTTTTGGAAACTACACGCTTAATAAACTTTTCAGCACGAGTAACCGACTTTGGCTTGCGGATGCCAAAGTGAATATCACATGATATAATCGGTATGTTGTCCCTGTGATACCTTCGTATAGTCCGTCTGATCAGCCTCAGGTACCTTCTTTCTTGCTGTTTAGTTAAAGACTTACCGGATCGGCAAAACCTGAGAGTGGGGATGGTAGACCAAGCGTGTAGCCATGACTTGGACAAGACGCAGGTGCGGGCAGCATCTTTTGCCGGTAACAATGCTTGAATATGATGAATCAACTCAGGTACATCTTCTAGTTGCCGTCTATGGGTCAGTTTCATTCTCTTCACTTTCTCCATCTGTCACAAGAATAACAAAAGAAAATGAACGAGATGGTTATGTTCAATACACAAATAACTGACAATTCTGTTTAGTTAAACAGTTTAACCATTAAACAATTAGAATAAGAGCCATTGTCTAAAATAACGACGTCGAGGAACATGTTGACTCATTCTGTATCCATTGTTTTAATACGCGCAGGAAGAAACCTCAACAACTTTGCATCTAAGCTAATAGAGTGAAATCTAAACGACTAAAGCGAACTTTACATAAGGGGGGGTGTTTGTTTTAGCTTTTATAAGAAGCTTATTAGCTTATATAGCAAAAAGAAGTACATGAAAGTGTTTAGATAAGGTCAAGGATTCAAACCTCGCTAGGTGTCTACAGTTGGGGGTGGCCACGGAAGGGTCGGAAACGGTTCCGGGATTAACCCGGTGAGGCCGCGTACATGTGAGTCAAAAAAGGCTCGACATCCCCGGGTAATCTTAACCTTCACCGTTTACCCGTAATAAACTTTAAGCTTATATGGGGGTTTTAGTAAGCCATGGGCTTATAGGAGAGGTGTTATAGCTGCTTTGGAATACGTCTTTTGTGGTCATTTTACCATCATAAGCTTAGTACAAATAGTCAACAAGTGTTTATTAGCCCATAAGCCGCTTATATATGTTCAAGCTTATTTTGGGGCTTATGAGCTTATTTAGTTTTGGTTCCGGCTTATGCAAAATAAGCCGAAATAAAAAAAGCTTAACACGAACCCCCAAATCAACCTAGCAAATAATAAACCCAACTAATAAGGTTGTTTCATTTCATCTGTCTAGGGGGGTGTTTGGGTAAACTTACAATGGTATCTTAAAGCCAAACACCCCTCCTAATACACAAAAATTAATAACAACTCAAAGGGTTAAGTAAAGAAATTAGTACCCTGTTAACTAAAAAGAAAGACAATATTATAAATAAACCTTAATAATTAAAATACAAACTACCTTGAATAGATTATAGTAAACCTTAATAGGAATTAAAAGTTTTGATAAACAAACTTCTTACCTTGAAATTGAAGATCGGAAAAACATAAAAAGAAAGGAGAGAAATGTTGTTGCTTTCAAGGTGTTTTATTAGTAGTTTAGTACCACCACTGCATCATTTTATATTTTTATATTTAGGAAAATAGTGATATAGGTATTGTTTGGGACGAAACTTCTTTAAAATTTACGAAATAAGTTTTATTATTATTATTATTATTATTTTTTAATATAATGAATTATTGTAAAAGTTGAAATATTTGAATTTAGTTTTATATATTTTTATACAATTTTATTAGCTACGACTTTTGACTTATATAATAAGCTCCTCATTTCGCCAAATATACCACTATTTGTAAATTTTCACATATTTAAAGTATACATCTTTGTAAAAAATTTAGGGCTATCTACATCCTTCTATAGCAGTTTTTAAACATTTTACACCCCTATGGATTCACGGTGCAAATGTTTTCCCGTTATTATCTAACGTGGATCCAACGTCAACAGTGTTTTCATCATTTTGTTTGTCCTAACTACCATCATCACCTTTTATTAATCCAGTTCACTTTATACTTCATTAATAGCCTACCAAATCTCCAAATAGAACAACGTTGATTATGTTCAATCAAAGAATTTGTTGTTGCGTGTTACCAAAAATAATTCGTACTTTATGGATTGAACATAATTAAGGTTGGTGGTAACTTTGAAAAAAAAAAAAAAAAAAAAACTCGCACGTGGGATTCATGTAAGTAGATAACGGAAAGTCATTTTACCTTGTTAGTCTCTAAAGATGTATAATGTTTGACTTTTGCCAGCGAAGAGATACGCAGGCTAATATTTTGGATAGAGACACGCTAGCAAATTACTGGCAGAAAACGAAATAGCATAACTAAAGTTACGAAATATCAAAGGTGAGTAGTCTTCATATATCAATGCACTTTCAAAACCCATCTATGAGTTTTAGTTATTACTAACGGTAGAATATAAATGGACCGTAAAAAAAAGTTCACCCTTGTTCTTCTAGTTAAAATGTTTCAATAATCTCTCCTAGTCACTTATCAATAAAGATATACAATAAAAATGTAGTTTAACTGTCCTTTTTGATGAAAAGAAAAAAAAATAAAAAAAAAATAAAGTTTGTTTAATTTTTAGCCAATAAATGAGTGATACTTCAAATTTGAAAAAAAAAAAAAAAATTTTGATAGTTATAAACTAGATTCAATTTAAACCAAGAAAAATAGTTACTCCATATTTTTTAATTGGGAGAATTTCATATATCACCCTAAAAATTCTTGTAATTTCATATATACCCAATCCAGTTTGCAAATATCAAATATGCCCATTTGAAAAACATCAATATCATATTTGCCCATTTTCAAATATTTTAATTAAAACATGCTACTATATGACCATTATACCCTCTCTTTCATCTTTATGCTAAAAAAGATAATAACAAACTCATCAATCAATAATTTCATATACACTGAAGATATTAACGATCAAACATTTTAACAAATTCTAAATTTAAAAGCAATTTCATAAACAAAGTTATTCAAAAACAATCTTGATAAGGAGTGTTATTTAAAAGCTTACAAAAATATTACAGTAACACATATTTATAAATACGCTAAAGTTAATATTATATAATTTGCATTACGAATTGCAATGAGAAGAGAACCATATGTTTTTTTCACAATGAGGTCCCAGTAACAAAATCTCTACCTTTTAATTGTTGATTTGAAAAGACAATATCTAGAATTTAAAAACAATTGCACTTCCATGTTCCAATAAATTCACAATTGCAGACTTCATATCGATGACTTTGTGGGAAAAGATGACGACCATTTCCATCTCTTGTTGTGGAGATTGGATCGATTTGTTTCGATGCTTGGTTTAGGGAAGGAGAACACAAGGGTATAATAGTCATAAATATGATAACATATAATAATGGGTATATTTGAAATTTAGATATAAGACTGGGTATATATGAAATTAGAAGAGGTTTTAGGGGGATATATGAAATTGTTCCTTTTTAATTTGAGAGGAGGAAAAAAAAAAAGAAAGGAAAAAAAAGAGATAAAAAACCTCCCAAATCACCACTTGTAACTTTTCACACATAAACTTGACAAAATTCCGCAAAAAAAATTGGATTAACCGCGCAAACCACAAAAAAGAATAGTTGTTTGGTATCCACGGGTCCGCAAAAAAATTACTAACATGTGGACTCATGGGTACAAAAAAAAAAACAAGTTGGTTGGTACCAACGGGTTCGCAAATTCCGCAAACAAATGCACACACCTGTTGCCCAAATCATAGAACCTCTAGTATTATTTGATTCAGAGTCTAGTTTCAATTGTTTTTCCTGTTCAGGTTGGTTTTGACCCGATGAGCACACCTAATTGGTGAACAACACACATACACACGTATGAACACGACCAAGAATTGATCATTTACGAATGCAACACACTCCCAGCTCCACAATGATATACAAATCGTGGGATTTTTGCGAGATAAATACATCATAATCGATGCAAGCCTACTAAAAACCAGCTCGTTGCATCTCTAACCACACTACTCCCAGAGTTCTACATTGTTGCCCCATGTAAATACTTCATACCATGCCAGGATAGTGGCTCAGGCTCTCGGCATATACAAAAGCTTAAATGGTCAGGATCCTGGAAAAACCATTCTATCCAAGTCCACAGCAGATTCCAAGAGTGACTCACAAGAGAACCACTCAGTGAATTGTCTAGAATCACCAGTGTTTTCGCTTTAGGACAAAAGGAAGAATTGAAGACGATGATTCCATTGAACTCATTTACTTACTGAGAATTGTTTTCGTTGTACTACTCGGCTTGAACAGATTAGTGGTTTTTGGTTGGTTAAATTATACTCAATACCGTTGATACGACATTAGTGAGGCTTGGTAGTAATCATGCAGTGCCCCCGGAATAAGATCAACCATCTGTCACTCCAGGAAACATAGTAAAGCCGTAACTGTTCTTTACAGTCTTGCATATACTATTTAGCGACAAAATGCAAGCCTGAATTGAATGAATGAACGTATATGCAAAAAAATAAAAACAATCCTCAAGCCCAAAACAGCAATTGTAATAACAAATAACAAAGCCTAGTAGAATTGAAAATGGAAGAGAGGTTCAGAGGAGGCTGAATAAGACTAAAAAACCGAGGAGAAAAAGCCAAAGAATGTGAGCCAAGAGAAGCGCCTGACCTGATATGGTGGAGGAAATGGTATTGATATATTTAACGAGGGTTTTCGCTCATTAAATATACTGTCACGAGAGTTTCTGCAAGAATTCGAGGAAGAAAGTGGGAGTGGCTGGTGAGATAAAATCATTTCAGACATACATATAAGTTCTCACATAACTAGTTTACCTATGTCACAATAAACATTCTACCATATTATCATAAATTGGTTCGATGAAAGTACAAAATACAAATTAGCTAAATACGTTGTAAATAGAAATATTAAAACGATCGAACAATACAAGTGAAGATAGGCAGCTTCTATGGAGAGCAATAAGCAAGTTTGAACACACATTGAGACCATTCACTAACTAAACTTAACGAAGAGCTTGTTAGCATTTCCCATTCTCCTTTGAGACCATTTCTTATTTCACAAGATTTGAGGCCAGGCCAATTTCCAGATTTGTTTTCCGTCACCCCCATATCAATTAGCTTCAAGAAGTAATCAGCGGCTTTGAGCCTCATCTGAAGATGTGCCTCTACGTACAGGGGATGGCAAATAGAAAACAATGCATCAAAGAGCGGTATTGAGTTCACCAAACCATCTTCAAATGTTTCAAATGAGAGTTTCTCAACATTGGTAGCCGGAAACAGGACCCTTGTTCTCATATCATCAATGTTGAATGCTAGAACAGATTCTTCAAAGCTTTCTATTACAATGTTAAACTTGCTTGATAAATTGAGGCATTCCCTCAACTTAGGAAAGAACAAATGATTGATGAGACTATCCACCTGCAGAGTTAGCTCAATTTGCTCGGGAACAATGGTTGGAAACAAGAGACTAGGCACTGCACAGCTTCTGTATTGGAAAGAAAGTAATTTGGGAGCATTAACTTGTATTTCTGTTGGCCTGAATTCATACAATAGTATTTTCAATCTCTGCAATGAACTAGATCTGATACACATCCTACAACTTCCACTATCAAAAAAAAAAATAGCAGCTTTGGAGAGAAAGATTTTCTGGAGATTCGAAAGGTGTGTGGATTTGCTTGTGGCGGATTCGGGTTCAAGTTTTTTTTGTTAATCGGCATCTATTGTAGTCTCTCTTTTTCTATCACTCGCACTTTTGCACTTGCCGGAGGTCTCCTGGAAGCAGTCTCTCTACTCCCAGTTTTGCTGGGGTAGGGGTAGGATCTGCCTACATTCTACCTCCCCCATACCTCGCTTCCGCGGGATTGGGTATTGTTGTTGTTGTTGTTGTTGTTGCAATGAACTAGATCTGATATACAAAATTTCCACCCGACACCACAGGATATCAAGGGTTAAACTCTCAAGAAAAGGAAACTTTGTATTGATAATGTTACAAAATCTATCATCATCGAGGGTCTTTAGAAATAAACATAACTTTTTCAAGCTCCCTATTGAATTTGCAATTGATAATACAGGTGTATGTAGTATCATAAATGTCACGTATAAAAGTGAACACAGACGTGGGACATCATAAATTTCCAAACTCGCATTATCATGACTACCTGGAGATATTTTTAACTCTTGAAGATAAAGGAGGTTATTTACCTTTATTTTATCCAAGCCCTCGGGAAGTTTAAGGTTGATCTTTTCAAGTAACTTACAAGTAGATAGTAAGTTATGAAGCACCTCTTCATGACTTATGTGCACATCAAGCAACTCTAGCACTCGCAAGTTCACACAAACGATCAAAGGATTACTACTAATGTGAAGGCGGCAATTCTCCTTGAAAAGGGAAAAATCGTGTTTTATACTTAATTTATTTAGGTTCTCACTTGAGAATATCTCATCAGGCAAAGTAAATGAAGCAACGTCAACAACGAGTGTGAGGCAAAGCTCCTTAAGAGAACTGTTGGAAGCTACACGCTTAATAATCTTTTCAGCACGAGTAGCCGACTTTGGCTTGCGGATGCCAAAGTGAATATCACATGTTACGATTGGTATGGTGTCCCTGTGATACCTTCGTATAGTCCATCTGATCAGCCTCAAGTACCTTTTTTCTTGCTGCTTAGTTAAAAACTTAACGGATAGGCAAAACCTGAGAGTGGGGATGGTAGACCAAGAGTGTAGCCACGACTTGGACAAGACGCAGGTGCGGGCTGCATCTTTTGCCGGTAAAAATGCTTGAATATGATGAATCAACTCAGGTACATCTTCTAGTTGCCGTCTATGGGTCAGTCTCATTCTCTTCACTTCCGCCATCTGTCACAAGAATAACAAAAGAAAATGAACGAGATGGTTATGTTCAATATACATGATAACTAACAATTCTGTTCACTGCTGATTAAGATGGAAAGTTTGGGTGATTGAATAAAATGTGGAGAAGTAGTGTTTGGGATATTGTGGTTTTGATCAGAAGTGAAAGCTCTTAATCATTCATAACTATTTGGAGATGGAAAATGGATTAATATAACTAATTTTGATTAGCATTTTGGATACTCACCAAAAGTTCTCTGCTGGATATTCTTTAATCAGGGATGTTTGGGATAAAAATGAGTATATCATAAACAGAGGACTATTTAGATCACTACAGTGAGTTCAACACCTTGTATCTTGGAGTTTTTCTAATATGACTGTACCTTGCTAGTAACCATGCACTTCTAGTTTGGCCTTGGGAGGAAACTAGTGGGTACATGGTGAAAAGAAGGAGGTCTACATTGGAGAAATGTACCATAAAGAAGGGTTGTGCACTGTGAAGGGTAAGTGGTCTAGTAGGGTGGTGTAGGATGAGTGGAATAGAGAGGTGTGAAAGATGAACCTTCTTGGTCCTCTCAATACACCACCACAGGAGGTAAGGGTTGGCATCATGGAGGGTATGTGTTCCTAAGTAGTTGAAGCCTTCCTTAGAGAGGGAAATGTAGGCTACTTGGCAGAGCCCCCCATGGATGGGATATAGGTACCTAGTGAAGCCACACGCCATCTTCTGTCTATTCTATTGTGGTTGCAGGTTGAATGGATTGGATAGAAAGGGTGATGTGGAAATGTAGCTAGATGGTATGTGCAAAATGGTGAATTGAGATGACAAACTCGCATGGTTTACATTATAGTGCAGTTTGTCTATTGGATTTGACCACTATATTGACAGTGATTGGAAGCTTGTTGACTGATATTGGATACCAATGGAATGTAGCATGTTATTGAATAGTATGTTTTAGCTTGATGTTTCTATATTGAATGTAGATGATATGAAAACTGAATGGGATTTGTCCATTCCAGTTTAAGTGAATTTTTGTAATTTGTTGATTGTTATAATATAATTCACCATTTTGCACCAAAAAAAAAAAAAAAAAAAAAAAAAAAAAAAAAAAAAAAAAAAAAAAAAACTTTAAGCTTATAAGCTTATATGGGGGTTTCAATAAGCCCATGGGCTTATACGAAAGGTGTTATAGCTACTTTTGAATAAGTCTTTTGTGGTCATTTTACCATCCAGACTGCTTACTACAAATAGTCAACATGTGTTTATTAGCCCATAAGCTGCTTATATATATGTTTAATAAGCTTATTTTGGGGCTTATGAGCTTATTTGGTTTCAACTTAGGGAGCATTTGTTTAAGCTTATTTGGCCAGCTTATGAGCTTATTGAACTTCTAAAAGTTGAACTTATAGTCTTAAATAAGTCATAAGCTCATGTTGATAAATTCATAAACCCAAGATTTTGAGTCTATAAGCTTTTCAAAAGTTCAATAAGCCCCCTCCCCCTGAATACACAAAAATTAATAATAACTTAAAAGGTTAAGTAAGACCCTGTTAACTAATACATCAATTCAAAGTATTTTTCCTATTTAAAAAAAATATATATATATATATAAACCTTAATAATTAGTAAACGTTTTGATAAACAAACTTACCTTGAAATTGAAGATCAGAAAACTGTTGCTATGAAGGTGTTTTATTTGGTAAAAATAATTTATGGAAACTTTATATTTAGGAAAAGAGTACTGATATACGCTATGTTTGGCATCAGGGTTTATACTGTAGTTTAAGTTTTTAAAATAAGAGTGATATGTGCTAGTGGTAGAATTAATATACGGCTCACACCCATGTTCTTCTAGATAGGAGGGGTGTTTGTTTAAGCTTGTATCGTGAAAGGGTGTGAGAGCCCCTCCTCACGAGGGTGGCGCGCGAGGACTCAGGACCATTAAACCACGCAACCAAATGTGAGGAGCTCACCGAATATGGAATCGTGCAAAAGTGGGCCCCTCTTTTGTTTTTATCAGTGTCGGCGATTAATCCTTAGGTGAGGATTAATCTCCCCGATTTTCATTAATCTGCCTTATTAATCGGTTTGGTCAAAAATCGGTCAACATACCGATTAATTGGATAAAAATCGGACAAAATTCGGATAAATCGGCCAACTTGGTTACGGATAGAAATCGGCCAAATCAAGCATAAATGGGCCAAATCGAAAAAAATCGGCTAGATTAGCCAAATCGGACACATAGTTTCAATATATTTTCGATGCTCTGCTTAAGAAAATATATTTTACAACGCTTCCACAAATCCCTATTAACAAATGACAATAACTTTAATACTTTAGCAAACTAATCTATGATGAGATACATAGTATTGAATATGCAGATTATTTATTTAAACAAGATGAGATAGTTTATAATCAGATTATGACTAGCATTAAATTGGATTCCTTTAAACACGTTCCTAGCAATATATTACAAGTGTTTATTAGCCCATAAGCTGCTTCTATATGTTTAGGCTTATTTTGGGGCTTATGAACTTATTTGGTTTCGTCTTATGCAATATAAGCCGAAATCAAAAAAAGGCCCCTAACCTACCTCGCAAATAGTAAACCCAACTAATAACATTGTTTCATTTATTCTGCCTAGGGGGTGTTTGGGAAAACTTACAATGGTTTCTAGGGGGTGTTTGGTTTGATGGTATGGGGATGAGAGAATAACTTTGATTCCAACAAAGATGTTTGGTTTGTAGGTTTGGTTTTTGAAAATAGGAATGAAATCCATAAATCTAGGCATTTCCTAAACCCACCAAACATTTTGGGTTTCATTCCAATACCTATAGTCATACATACCCCAATGCAAATAAAAAACCCCCTTAATTGATAAAGTATGCCCGATTTACTTAAAGCCCCAACTCAAATGGTTAAATAAAGAACTTATCGACACTAGTACCCTGTTAACTGATAGTACATAGTAATGAAGCCTATATACATAAAAAATCGAACTAGTATTTACTAAAAATAAAATAAAAATGTTACTTTGCATATAACAGACAGATAGATTATAAACATTAATAGGAATTAAAAGTTTTGATAAACAAACTTCTTACCTTGAAATTGGCAATCCTTGTGGTCTTGTCAGCTTCTAGATGGTACTTTAAGTACGGGTAAAATGGATTGACAAAGGGTAATTGAGAACAGTAAACCTGTAAAAAAAAAAAAAAAGCGCGTTTGGTTTGTTTATCTTATTTTGACTCTGGTGAAGGGGATAAAGTTTGACCTGGTTGTGAGGGGTTTAAGGAGTGGATCCGGGTCACTGGTTTTGTTGGGATTGGGCTCGGGTTGTGTAGCTAAGGGAAGTGGGCTTTGGGGTAAAAGGCTTGGTAATATTTTGGGTTTATGGATTTAATTAGTTTTAGGTTTAGGTTACAAAGTTTAAGGATTGTTTTTGTAAATGTGAGAAGTTCAAGGACCCTTTGTGCCAATTCTTCAAAATAATTCCAAGGACTAAAGTTGACAACTATTGATTCTTCAAGGTTGATTTAGACACTTTGAGCTCAAATATAATCAATAATCGAGAAATCCTTCCTCGTCCTCGGCTTTTGATCTCTTTTCCATAATCCCGTGCTCGTTTCGTCGTTTTTGGCACGGTTTTGTCCATTTCTTACATATTCATACCTGCACATGCATAAACAAAAAAACACAACATATTTGGCCTTTATAGTCGGTTTTTGGTCATTTTGGTCCGTTTTACAAGATAAAGGTATTTGAAATTGACACATACCACCCTTCAATAATTAATTATATTAAAATGAGGATTAATCTAGACCCTTTAGATTTAAAATAGATGGATGGTTGAGATCTTGTTTTTTGTTCTTTAGATAAATGTTGTTTCGTATTGAACTTTTCTTATGTCTCTAGAACAACCTTTTATATGGCTAAATTTGAGAAACTTGTTTTAAGTACTCGATCCCACATGGGTAAAGAAAAGAAGTTTTTCTTAGAGTGGAAGGTGTAGATGAAGAGTTTGGCTCTTCATTCCGGGCTCACGGATGCCACATCACCCCAACACCTCTTCACAACTAACTCATCCTCACCAAACAACTAACCTCAACTTACTCATTTGGGCCCCACCACTTACAACTTTATTTTTTTACTCGACCGTTTGTTTTTCAAACGGTAATATATCCGTTTTTCACCATTCCAACGTACACTTTGCACAAGTTTTGTCAGGGAAAATACTTCGCCGTGCCCACGAATAAGTGACCAACGAAGAACAACGGCGAGGGGGGGGTCGGTGCAGCAACGAAGAACGGCGACCTGTTGAGCTGTCCACAGAGGAATGGCGAATGAGAACAAAGAGCTGCACCTTCCACTCTTATTTATATAGTGTGATAAATGAATGTAAACAAGTTCAAATTAGTATATGTTGTTGGGTGTATTATTGAATGTTGTTTTAGTAATTAAAAACAACTTATGAAATACATCTCTCCAGTTATACAGAATTTGAACTTTTTGTTATTTTTACTAAAACAAAATTCGAACTTTTGATAATTTTTACTAGAGTAAATTGCATAAATCGTCCTTAAAGTTTGGCCAAATTGAATGTTTCGTCCCGATTGTTACGAAAGTGCAAGGATCGTCCCACTGAGGAATCCTTTGGTGCAAGTATCGTCCCAGTGAGGACGATACCTCCCCAATTCCGAGTCTTTCTGGTTTCAAGTACTACGTTTTATTTTTGGATCATTATTCTCAGTATGTTTGGGTTTACCCGTTGATTAATAAGTATGATGTTTTGTCTAAATTTTAATTGTTTCGTAACTATGTTCGTACTCAGTTTAAGTGTGAAATTAAGTCGTTTTAGTGTGATCATGGTGGTGAGTTTGACAATAATGCATTTCATACATTATTCTCCAACAATGGCATTCAATTTAGATTCTATTGCCTTCGCACGTCTCAACAAAATGAAAAATCTGAACGCATGATTCGTACCATTAATAACCTTATTCACGCCTTATTGTTTCAAGCAAAATATATAGAGTACAAGATATGAATCCTAACCTTAATGGACTCAACCCACAAGTCGGGCTTGGGCCTATTTATTCACTAATATAATTGAACTAAGAAATTTTAATTTGATTTCTTTTAATGTTGTGGTCGCTTCAAAAATAGTACTCCCTCCATCCCAAAATATAAGTCCGGTTTGACTTTTGAAAGTTTTTTTCTTCAACTTTGACTTTAAATATTAATCAAAATACATTTAAAACCTAATTTATTTATATATTTTACATCAAATATTATATAACACGGAAAAAAATAGTTAATGTTAAAGTTAAAGAAAAAAGACTTTGAAAAGTTAAAATGAACTTATATTTTGGGAGGGAATGAGTAATACTTTAATGTGACAATAAATAACTTTGTTTTAGTTTGGCTATAAATGTGTAATAGACTACTCCGTATTACTTAAAGAAAAGAAAAAAAAAGAATTATAAAGATTACAAGACTGCATCAAAAAAATAATAGAAATGAAAAAAATCTTACGAATGAGGTTAGTAGTATGATTGTTTATCACTTGGCAATAATAATGTATAAACCTCATCATACCTTTGGGGTAATGTGTGCTCAGATTCAATTGTGAAGTCTAACTCAGAGGGCCTGTACCAATCATCTCCAGACCTAGCCGCTGCTTGATGGGCCGTACATAACATGCCAATTTTGGTTGCATTACATTGCATGTTCTTGATATTATACAAAATCTATAAGGATATCCAACTCCTATTTCATTGTCACTAAATAACCATACTTGAGTTAGTATCAAATATCAGAAGCGTGATAAGAAAATAAAATCCATGTGTAAAAAGAAGATGCAACATATTTGATTGTGTCGACACAAAATCTTATGTCTCTAGAACAACCTTTTATATGGGCTTAATTTGAGAAACTATTTTTAAGTACTCGATCCCACATGGGTAAAGAAAAGAAGTTTTTCTTACTTATATATTGTGGTTAAATGAGTTAAAACAAGTTCATGTTTTTATTATTGTTGAGGTAACATGATCAAGATCTCTTTATATTTTAATGATGACAAATAAACCATCGAAACACATAAAATAACAAACGTTAGCCAAAATTCCCTGATTCACAAGTCTGCTGCTGGCGCGCCACCCACGCGTCAACGCGTGGGTAACGCGCCAGGCGTCTGTGAATTTCAGGATGAATTTTGAAAGTCGGCTTTCCCCTTACCCGACAAATGTGGATCTTTCAATTCAGGTATGAATTTGTTATGTGCTTAATTGAGAACACTCGAAACGAGTTTTGGGATTAGAGAGATCCAACTTTTAAAGCACCAATTTACGGGAAAACGCCAACTCATGTTTTCTATCTATCGCCTCTAGCCAAGGCTTTGCTAAACTTAGGGAGCTTATATATTTCACGTAACATCATGTGAAAGCATTCATATGCTCATATCCCGTGCTTACGTCTTCCCTAATTATGTAACGGGTTTACTCCCTTATTGGTCAAACTAATTCAAAGGTCACTTTGCGTAAACGCATCCTTTCCCACTTGGGTTATGCTTTACATTAAGGCAAAACACTTAACTTGTTTGAACCAAGGTATTAGTTGAGAACGTCGAGTCGTGAAAAGTCACGAGGTATGAAACTATGGATTCTCGACGTTGTGTTACTTGAACTTATAAGTAACTTATGATTTTCTCAACTTATAATCTTAATTGTCTAAATCTTTTCCTCTAATGACAATTAGATTATATTCTTCTTAATTACTTTTCTTAACCATCTTCTTCATCAAAATACCACTTACACCAAAACCATTGATGAGGCGAAAAATGATCCGTTTTTAGGGGGTCATTTAAGCCGGAATTTGAATTTATTTGATCAAATATTGCCCTAAATCGTTCCGTTTGTGATTTTAGGTACTTTGGGAGTGAATTCTGGAAAAGGAAGCATTTTGGACGTTTTTGGAGCATAAAAGTGAAGAAAATGGCAAAGTCTTAAATTTCCTTGCTGGGAACAGTACCTGACGGCGTCAATAGCAAATTGATGACGGCGTCAAGAGCACTAAGTTGGTGACGGTCCAGTGGAAACGTGACGGCGTCAAGCCAAGACCGTCAAGAGTAAAAGTGGTGACGGCCCTGAACAAAATTACACATGACGGCGTCAGATCTGGATCTAGGCAATCCGATTTTATTATGGGCGGCGGGTTGACGGCGTCAGAATTTTCTTCTTGACGCCGTCACCTTAGTAAATCTATATATAGTTTTTATTATTTTCATTCTAAAGTGTGGAGAATTTTAGGGAATTGAATAAACCCTAACTCGTTTGTAGCAGTATTTTCAAGGGTTTTCACTTTTCACCCCTTGAAACCCTTCATGTTCAATTGAGATAAGTATCCTTTCAATTCATTCAATATGTCTATGTGTTGTTTGAATATATCTTACGCTTGTCTTGATTTTAACATGCTAGGCTAGATCTCTTGAGTGTTTGCTTAGATGTAATGAAACCTAGATGTTGATTATAGGTTGATTGCTTGTTTATAGTTGTAATGGATGAATGATTCCGATGTTAGGCTTAAGAAAACTGGCAGACTTCCATAGTGTAACTTGCTTGAACGTCTTAAGAAACATGAACCAATGCGTACTAAGGTTTTTATGGTTGTATTTAATGCATGAGCGAATTCTAGTGATCCCATGTCAGGAGCTTCTTGCAGGCTCACATAGGAGTGAAGTAGGAGCTTATAGAGTTGGGGAAGTACGTGCGCCACCCCATGAATGGTATTAAGGAATATAACCCGTCATCCACGCAACTGTAACAAACAATTAACCTGTAAAAGATATCTAGGGAGTAGTGAAATCTAAGTAAACACAATTCTCCCATTTATTGTTCACACCACTAGTTTAATTAGTTTTATTTTTATTTTTTTGTTATTTTATTTTGATTGCATCTTAGTTATTGGGTTAGTTGACTAGCAACTAATTCCGCTCATTCCTCTAAAACCCGAGATTTTTACTTACTTTTATAAAATATAAAAATACAAAAAGAATCATCCCTCACCTCTAGACCTAGTTTTTAGGCTTTCTAATCCTAGCGACACTATTCCTGAGTTGAACGATCAATCCCCCGGTACTTGTCACTATACTATACTACAATGATCAGGTACACTGCCTAGTGGGGGTTGTAAGCTTCTCGAGATCCCTCGAGAGGTAAAGGCTGGTGCAATTCCCACTCATCAAGTTTTTGGCGCCGCAGCCCGGGGAATAGTTATTGTCTAGGTTAGAATTTCTTTTTATTAGGTCTACTCATTAGATTCCTATCGAGTGAGATTTTATTTTTCTTTTTATTAGCTTTCTCATAGTCTATCTTTTCTTTGTGTCTTTGTTCGTAAAAACCTTTCCATTGACTCTTCCGTTCACCATTATGGGGAACGTGAATCCACCAAGTCCGACACTTGAGTTTTACCAGAAAAAAATATAATTACACTAGTTTGGATATACCAAGATGGACGAATGAAATGAGGCGGACAGGATCTTATATTGATTTTATTGAGTACCTTGAGAAAAGAGGCCAAGTGCATAAGACTTTTAAAGAATTCACCTTAGGAGCTCCATCAACCCCTCAAAATGCCTCACTTAGTGAAACCTATGCACCATATGAGCCTTCACCTAGGATAGTTTCGTATGAGCCACCTAGCTGCAGGTCATGGTTAGGCACTACCATAATACAGGATGAACACATAGGTGACCTTGATGTGATGGAGGATTTAGCCGAACATGATCACATTGATCAAAAAGACCTAGATTTTATGATCGATGATGATGAATCTCAAGAAACACATGATGAATCTTTTGGGCAATTTGTATATAGCAGTCAGAATATTGAGGATGATCCTTATGATTCGGAAATAGAAGTTGAGATGCCTAGAGAAGCACGTGAGATACTTGGGAAAATGTTAGGGTTAGATTATAATAAAACACATGTTGAGGATATAGGTGATCTTGACACAAGGAATGATGAAGTAGAAAATCTAAGCCCACCAAGTACCCTACAAGTCCTACCATCATTTGAGGTACACACACCGCCCGTGACTTACCCGGAAGAAGTAGAAGAGACTATAGGAACCCCAATTGAGGTAGAACCCTTGGACCAAGCACAATTAAAGAATATAGGTTTTAACACTTGTAGTGATGACCTTACTCTTAGTTCTAGGGAAGTTCCTAGTTTTGATGAACCGGAGCCTCGACAAAATCCGTTACCTAATCTTCCATCCTTGGATGAAAATTTAGGAATTGAAATAGGTCCCGATCCACCCATCAAACAATATAGTTCGGGTAGTCTTAGGATAAAGGTAGTGGACTCTAAGCCTTGTAGAGAGGAAACCAATATAGGAGTGGAAAATGACCTTACATGCTTACATCACCCATTTATGTTTGATCGCAAGAAACATTATGGGTTTAAACCAGGTTTATTTGGTCAAGATGGATTGTCAACTAGGAGTCTCTCAAAGTTGATAGAAGATGATCCCTTTTTAGGAGAAAACTTCAACTCACCCATTGACCAAAGTGAACTAGGTAAGGTTACGATGATAGGAGCATACCCCTTTGAGCATATAATTCATCCACCACTCTTACCTCACGTGGCATATTTCCACCCTAAGGGTGTGTATCGCTACTTCCACCCGCACTTAATTCAAAGTGTAGGGAAAACCTCCCATATTTCCGTTAAATAAGGGTAGAGTCAGGCTCGTGACTCGAACAAAAACAAGCGCTTCTTGGGAGGCAACCCATGTTTTGTGTGTTTTTATTTTTATTTTTTTATTTTTTTATTTTTTTTTTTAATTTTATTTGTTTCCGTATGCATGTTTTATTTTTATTGTTAGTGGCTCATGTTTCAAAGTAAATTGTGAAAATGCTCTATTTTGTTTTTAACTTCGTCTTAATTGCATATAAAGGTATTTTGCAAAAGATAAGTGTAAGGGAGATCCAAATTTGTTTATAAGAACGAAATTGAGCATGAACCACAACAATATTAAATGGACATGTGTATTAGTACTTGTTAGAGTCAAATGCTTGTATCGAGTCATAATGATGTTTTGCAGAATTTTCCAGGAAATAGGATAAAGTTTTTCCAAAAATTTTTCGGAAACTTAACGTAAGAATTTCTGCAGGTCACTTCTGACGGCGTCAAGAAGAAATTCCTGACGGCGTCACGTGTAAAAATCTGGAAATTTTGCTAGTTTTGTTTTTCTAACGGAGTCTTAAGGTTTTTGTTAAATCTTTAGTTTTATAAACTCCAGGAAATCTGCAAACATTCATTCCACAAGCATTATATCTTACTTTGTTTTCTAGGATTTGTTATCATATATAGATTGCCGCCGATTTTACGCGAGGTTGCCTTGTTTGTTTTCTCAGGTTTAACAGGTTATGTATGACAAGAAGATGATTTATATTTCTGGAAGGGAAGCTTTGATGGTTCATTTTCTTGGAGGAAGATCTAACCTTGTTAACACACTATCCATACCGAGCGAATCAGGGGAGTATTTGATTTCATTCTTTTACCTTTATTTCACTTTTAGATTCTTTAATTGAACATTGGGGACAATGTTCATCCTAAGTGTAAGGGGAGGGTAAATGATGATACCTTATAGTATAAACTTGCGCTTGAGTTTGTTTGTTTGATCGTAGGTGTGTAATAAAACTATAAGAAATACTTGTTAGTGTAATTTTAGCGCCAAATTAAAATTTTTTTTTACAACATTTAGGAGTGAAACTTTAGCCTTAGCAAGCGTCTCATGGATAGGAGGTTGTATGACTAGCACAAAACCGTACCACTTAAAAAATTTTCCACCCAAATATGTGAGGTTCGCCTTTAGATTTGATAGGAGAAGCACTCATTATTAGTGCTTATGTGTGTACCGGTAACATTTAGATTCTAGAACTTACGTTAGTGATGCATCCCGACACCGCTTGTGAGACTACATTCGTGTGGTAGGATTTACTACATGATAAGAGGCATTAGGATCACCCATGTGTTAAACCCGTATCATAATTACTTGACCATTTAAGTCATATTACTTGGCTAGTTAAGTCAACTAATTTTTCCCACACTTTAGCTTTGTACTCATTTTTAGTACACGAAACCCCTAGTACACCCCTCCTAGCCTATCTTTTCGTTTCTAACTTTAAGCATCTTACTTAAAGGAAGAATTTGTTACACCCCACTTAAATGTACAACCAAATCGCCTTAGCCTTCCGTGTATGCACTCATCTTTAGTGCATTATTGTTATTTGTTTAAACCCTTAGTTAATTATCTAATTGATTACATGGTTGCTAAGTCGAGTCATATCCTTGTACATATTGTTTTGGGATGATTGGGACTCATGGGTAAAGTACTAATGTTATGGAGTAATGGGGAAGAACATCATATTATTACCCCCATATGTGCATTAATCTTAAAAGTACTCCAAGTGTTTTGATTATCTTAATTCGAGTCATTAGATTTGTTTATTGTAAAGTATGTAAATATTCAAGTGTAAGGGGAATGTACATTCCCTATGATGTATTATTTTCGATAGTATGATAAGAGTGTATGCACAAAAAAAAAAAAAAAAAAAAAAAAAAAAAAAAAAAAAAAAAAAAAACATACTTCGATAGGGAATGTACATTACCCCCATATTATCTTAAGTCGAGTCTAGTCTTGGCTTAGCAACGCCATATTGTACATGTAATTAACCAAGATGATTAACTCGCCACCAGTAAAGATTGCCTATATCCAACAAAACCGTGTATTTCATATCCCTATACCTAACGTTATAACCCTTTAAAAGACCTCTTTGATAGTTTATCCTAGGTGCTTACGCCATGTGGTGGAGGTTTGATCATTTCCCAAGCCTATGGTAATCTATTTGTTATGACAGGTAGTGAGAGATGTTTTCCATTTCCATATTGTGATATATACTTTATTACACCCGAGAGATGTGAGTATCTAAACACTATTTGTGAGGTGCTAGTATATGACCTCCGTGCTTGTCTTTGGTCTTTAGTGGAACGATTATTTGTTGTAATTACTTTTATATTAGTGTTAAATGACCCCTAACTTGTATTTTGATTAGAATAAAAGCGTATTTGCTTGAGGACAAGCAAATCTCAAGTGTAAGGGTATATGATGAGGCGAAAAATGATCCGTTTTTAAGGGGTCATTTAAGCCGGAATTTGAATTTATTTGATCAAATATTGCCCTAAATCGTTCCTTTTGTGATTTTAGGTACTTTGGGAGTGAATTCTGGAAAAGGAAGCATTTTGGACTTTTTTTGAGCATAAAAGTGAAGAAAACGGCAAAGTCTTAATTTTCCTTGCTGGGAACAGTACCTGACGGCGTCAAGAGCAAATTGATGACGGCGTCAAGCGCACTAAGTTGGTGACGGTCCAGTGGAAACGTGACGGCGTCAAGCCAAGGCCGTCAAGAGTAAAAGTGGTGACGACCCTGAACAAAATTACACATGACAGCGTCAGATCTGGATCTAGGCAATCCGATTTTATTATGGGCGGCGGGTTGACGGCGTCAGAATTTTCTTCTTGACGCCGTCACCTTAGTAAATCTATATATAGTTTTTGTAATTTTCATTCTAAAGTGTGGAGAATTTTAGGGTCGAATTGAATAAACCCTAACTCGTTTGTAGCAGTATTTTCAAGGGTTTTCACCCCTTGAAACCCTTCATGTTCAATTGAGATAAGTATCATTTCAATTCATTCAAT
This sequence comes from Artemisia argyi, assembly GCA_030686995.1. Taxonomy (NCBI): domain Eukaryota; kingdom Viridiplantae; phylum Streptophyta; class Magnoliopsida; order Asterales; family Asteraceae; genus Artemisia; species Artemisia argyi. Next base: position 4,510,450 of record CM060703.1, read on the forward strand.
ATGTCTATGTGTTGTTTGAATATATCTTACGCTTGTCTTGATTTTAACATGCTAGGCTAGATCTCTTGTGTGTTTGCTTAGATGTAATGAAACCTAGATGTTGATTATAGGTTGATTGCTTGTTTATAGTTGTAATGGATGAATGATTTCGATGTTAGGCTTAAGAAAACTGGCAGACTTCCATAGTGTAACTTGCTTGAACGTCTTAAGAAACATGAACCAATGCGTATTAAGGTTTTTATGGTTGTATTTAATGCATGAGCGAATTCTAGTGATCCCATGTCAGGAGCTTCTTGCTGGCTTGCATATGAGTGAAGTAGGAGCTTATAGAGTTGGGGAAGTACGTGCGCCACCCCATGAATGGTATTAAGGAATATAACCCGTCATCCACGCAACTGTAACAAACAATTAACCTGTAAAAGATATCTAGGGAGTAGTGAAATCTAAGTAAACATAATTCTCCCATTTATTGTTCACACCACTCGTTTAATTAGTTTTATTTTCATTTTTTTGTTATTTTATTTTGATTGCATCTTAGTTATTGGGTTAGTTGACTAGCAACTAATTCCGCCCATTCCTCTAAAACCCGAGATTTTTACTTGCTTTTATAAAATATAAAAATACAAAAAGAATCATCCCTCACCTCTAGACCTAGTTTTTAGGCTTTCTAATCCTAGCGACACTATTCCTGAGTTGAATGATCAATCCCCCGGTACTTGTCACTATACTATACTACAACAATCAGGTACACTGCCTGGTGGGGGTTGTAAGCTTCTCGTGATCCCTCGAGAGGTAAAGCCTGGCGCAATTCCCACGCATCAACCATCAAACCCAAAACCACCAAATAATCCTTTCCAACATTCCCTTACATCACTTACACAAAGTGTACCTTTTATCCCCTACACACTTTAATCCTAACCATTCATTTCAAACCCAACTCATCTCAACCATTCATTTCCTTACAACATCACATCTCTTACACATCTCTTATATTCCTTACACATCTTCAATCTCAACCATTCAATTCAAATTAAACACATCTCAACCATCTATCCAATCTATCTTCTATTTCTACACATGTGTTTAATCACAACCATCCATTTCAAACACAAACCAATCTCAACCATTGATTCACCTTCCTCCCCAAGCAAAAAGGCTCCTTTGATCTCCACCATCCATTTCAAATCAAAACCATCTCAACCATCCAATCTCTTACAACACATCTTAACCATCTATTTGAAACCAAAACAATCTCAACCCTTCATCCACCCTTTCCCCCCAAGCAAAGGAATATAATTTTGGAATATTCCTTTCTTAACCCAACCATGGTTCACCTCATCCAACCATGGTTAGTTCTCATCACACAACCCTAACCCAACCTTGGTTAACCTAACCAACATACACCTAACCCAACTATGGTTACTTCTCTACACCCAACCATGGTTAACTCTTAACCACACCAAGGATGGAACATTCCCTTGGGTAATAAACCCTTTAACCTAACCATGGTTTATTCTCTATACACTTCTCTCTAAACCTAACCATGGTTACTTCTCAACACTTAACCTTTCTTCTCTTAACCATGGTTAACCTCTAAACCTTTAACCTAACCATAGTTACACCTTAACAAAAGAAGTTCATGAAAGTGTATAGATAAGGTCCTTGGTTTCCTAACAAAAGGTGAAGGGTTCAAACCTCGCTAGCTGTGTGCATTTAGGGGTGGTCAGGGAAGGATCTGAAAGGGTCCCAGGATTAACCCGGTGAAGCCGCGTATCTTAACAGGGAAAACCTTCGCCGTTTACCTGTAATAAACTTTAAGATTATAAGCTTATATGGGGGTTTTAGTAAGCCATGGGCTTATACGAAAGGTGTTATAGCTAATTTGGAATACGTCTTTTGTGGTCATTAATCATTTTACATCATAAGCTTAGTACAAATAGTCAACAAGTGTTTATTAGCCCATAAGCCGCTTCTAGATGTTCAAGCTTATTTTGGGGCTTATGAGCTTATTTGGTTTCGGCTTATGCAAAATGAGCCGAAATCAAACAAGCTTAACATGAACCCCTAAACCAACCTAGCAAATAGTAAAACCCAACGATCCCAAGTAATAACGTTGTTTCATTTCATCTGTCAATGGTTTTATAAAGCCAAACATCCCCCGGCCCCCACTGAATTGTGGATGAGAGCACTCTAAATTAAGATAAGATTGTGGTAGTAATTATCATATATTCTAAATTAAGATAAGAGTGTGGTAGTAATTATCATATATTGTATTTCCTTAGTATAGGAGGTTGTTATGGTTTCTTTTTTCCGCATGTTGTATCCCTATATATGTATACTCTCTGTAACCCTAATGAATATACGAAGCCTACATACGAATTCTATTGTCTATATGGTATCAGAGACAGGTTAATCGTATTTTCTCTCAAATCTAAAACACCCCTCGAATCACCTCTTGAATCTGAAACACCCCTCGAATCACAATGGGTGAAGGATCCTCATCCTCTCAAGAACCTCGTTTCGTCGTCCAGGATCCTCCCTTTCCAACTGGGATTATCCTAGATGATACCAATTATCAGTTGTGGTCTCAACTGATGGAGATGAGGATTGGAGCACGAAATAAATTAGGATTCCTAACAGGATCCTCCACGAAACCAGCATCTGGTGAGAAACTAATCGAAACTTGGCTCATGGATAACAATCGGGTCAAGAGTTGGCTCATAGATTCGATGAGCCCAACCTTGATCCCCAGATTTATCCGATTGAAGACGGCGAAAGAGATCTGGGATGCGGTGGCTAAAACCTTCTACGATGGGACAGATGAGACATAGCTATTCGAATTGAACCGGAGGTCATTCAGTACAAGGCAAAACGGACGACCACTCGCAACGTACTACAATGAACTGCTAGGGATCTTCCAGGAGATAGACACCCGACTGATTGCTCAGGAAGACGATGTATATCAGGTGGTTTCACTGAATAAGATATTGGGGCGTCTTAGGGTACATATTTTCCTTGCCGGGCTAGATGCTGAATTCAATCAGGCACGTGGAGAAATCCTAAGGAAAGATCCACCCTTAGTTCTTGAGGCGTGTTATGCGTTTGTGCGGAAAGATCAGTCTCAGCGAACCACCATGGAAGATGTAAAAAATGAATCAGACAGCCTTGTTCATCTCATAACCCGGAACCGAACCTCAAAAGAAAAGAACTCAATTGGCAGGAAGAATACCCTCGTTTGCACTCATTGCGGAGAAGAAGGGCACTCAAAACAAAGGTGTTACGAGATAGTAGGTTACTTCGAATGGTGGGATTTTTCAAAAAAACCTCGAAGGAAGGTGGGACAAGCCTCCATGGCTACAACAAAAAATGATGAAGGTACCTCCATTGCGGCTCATGCAGAATCGACTGATAATTACGGTATGTCAAATACAACTAAGTCTATTCTGAGTAACTGGATCATTGATACTGGAGCGACGGATCATATGACAAATGATCCGTCTAAACTTGTGTCAAAAGTCCAACCAAAACAAAATATGGTGAAAACGGCAAATGGAGGCGTGGCTAAAGTAACGTGTGCGGGATCGGCTAAGCTGTCAAACTCTATGAATCTTGATAGAGTCCTCGTGATTCCATCTTTGTCATCAAACCTACTATCTATCAGTCAAATTATAGACCAGCTTAATTGTTATGTAACATTTTGGCCGAACCATTGTGTTTTTCAGGACATCGTGACGGATCGGACTCTTGGCTATGGTATTAGGAAGGGCAAGCTGTACTATCTCGAGGAAGAAGGACCAGCTGAAGCGAATAACACAGAAGGAAGAAATTCTTTGTCTTGGTTATGGCATCGAAGATTAGGACACTTGTCTTTTGGATATTTAAAGAAACTGAAACCTGAACTGTTTTTGAGTAATAAACCTTTTGATTCTAGTTGTGATGTATGTGAGATGGCAAAAGGTCATCGGGTTTCATATTACCCAAGTGAAAATAAAACCACAATTCCGCTCATGAAAATCCACTCTGACGTATGGGGACCAGCGAGAATAGCAACTCCATGTGGTTATCGTTTTTTTGTTACTTTTATTGATGAATTTTCACGAATGATTTGGATCTCTCTGCTTAAACATAAAAGTGAGGCGACACATGCCTTTAAAGAACTTTACTTGCACATTAAAACTCAATACAATAGTGAGATTAAAATCCTCCAATCAGATAATGGAGGAGAATATGTCAATCATGACATGAAGGTGTTTTGCAGGGAGAACTCGATTAAACACCAGACTTCGTGTGCGAACACACCACAACAAAATGGGCTCGCGGAAAGAAGAAACAAGCAAATTCTAGAAATTGTATGAGCCTCCTTGTTTGATATGAAGATGCCAAGCAAATATTGGGGAGAAGCAGTACGTAATGCCGCGTATTTAATGAATCGGACACCATCACGAGTTATCGAGTTTAAAACTCCATTACAACTCATACACGAAAAACTTGGACTTCCAATTGGGTCCAACCTTGAGCCACGAGTATATGGGTGTGTCGCATATGTACATCAGAATATGGGAAAGCTAGAGCCAAGAGGGATAAGATGTATCTTTCTGGGGTATGCTGACTTCAAGAAAGGGTATAGGTGTTATGACCCAAAAGAAAATAAAATGTACGTCACACGAGATGTAAATTTTCATGAAAATATCTCTTATTTTTCACATGAATATTTCCCTCAGGGGGAGAGGATGTATGAGGGTAATTTGCATGAGAAAAATAATGGGCTTGGTGAGAATTATGGACTCGACGGTAACGAAGATGGGCCAGAAATACCGTCTGGGCCTGAGGATTATGACGCAGGGGGAGACCAGGAAACCCCAGAAGTGCAGTCCGAAAGCCCAGAAGTGCAACCCGAGCCAGATAGTACAACGAGTCCAAGCCAAACTAATACCCAGCCGGATTCGACGCCGTCACAAGGTACGCGAAACAATGATTTTACTAATGGTTCCTCTGAGGATGTTGATGAACAGGTACCATCGGTGGCAAGATACCCTATAAGACAAAATAGAGGGGTTCCAAGGAAACAGTACCAACCAGACCTAAAGTCAAAATCAAAGTATCCGATAAATTACTATGTCTCCACTGAAAGATTGGCGGAGCCACAACGGCGTATGGTGGAAGAATTAGCTTCTGTGGTTATTCCTAAAACCATTCAAGAAGCTATGAAAGATCCAAAATAGAGGAAAGCGGTATTTGAAGAATTAGATGCGTTGAAACATAATCAGACATGGGACGAAGTCGTTCTCCCTTCCGGAAAGAAAATTGTGGGATGTAGATGGGTCTTCACGGTTAAGTTGGATTCAAATGGAAAGATTGATAGATACAAGGCTAGATTAGTTGCGAAAGGCTACACACAGAAATACGGCATAGACTATGGAGATACTTTTGCACCAGTAGCAAAGATAAACACTATTCGTATTCTTATTTCGATCGCTGCAAATAAGGATTGGCCGCTAAGACAATTTGACGTTAAAAATGCTTTCTTGAATGGCTATTTGGAAGAAGAAGTGTTCATGGAACCTCCTCCCGGAATGAATTATGGTAACAAGGTGTATAAGTTAAAAAAGGCGTTGTATGGACTAAAGCAATCCCCAAGGGCGTGGTTTGGAAGGTTTTCAAAGTTCATGAGGAAAATTGGATACAAGCAATCAGATGCAGATCACACGTTGTTTGTGACGAACATTGGAGAAAAAATTACTGCCCTCATAGTGTATGTAGACGACATGGTGGTGACTGGCAATGATCCCGACGAAATGGAAAAATTGCAAGCCATACTAAGTAACGAATTTGAGTTAAAAGATCTTGGAAACCTAAGGTACTTCTTGGGTATTGAAGTAGCAAGGTCTAAACGAGGAATCATAATGAATCAACGGAAGTATGTATTAGACCTTCTCGCCGAAACCGGTATGCTGGATTGTCAGCCGATAGATACGCCTATTGAGGTCAATCATAATTTGACTATCAAGTCGGGTCAAGTACCAACAAACAAGGAGAGGTATCAAAAGCTGGTTGGAAAACTAATATATTTATCACACACTCGCCCGGATATTGCGTATGCAGTAAGTGTAGTGAGCAGATTTATGCATGCACCTAATGAAAAACATATGAAAGCCGCGTATAGAATCCTTCGATATTTAAAGTCATCACCAGGAAAGGGTCTGTTCTTTGGAAAAAATGAAAACCTTGAAGTAGAAGGGTATACCGATGCAGATTGGGCCGGTGATAAGTCCGATGGCAAATCAACATCGGGATACTTTACGTTTGTGGGAGGTAATTTGGTGACTTGGAGAAGTAAAAAACAGAAATTGGTGTCACGTTCAAGTGCGGAGGCAGAGTTTCGAGGCATGGTTCATGGAGTGTGCGAATTGTTATGGGTGAAACGGGTGTTGAGAGATCTTGGTTTTAGGGTAGACAAAACTATAAATCTGTATTGTGACAATCAAGCTGCGGTAAAGATTGCAAACAACCCGGTTCAGCATGATAGAACCAAACATGTCGAAATAGATCGCCATTTTATCAAAGACCACCTCGAGAAGAAAACTATTAAGCTACCATTTGTGAATTCGAAGGAACAACTAGCTGACATGCTAACAAAGGCTGTGCAAACAAGAGTATTCAATGGCTCTCTGGACAAGCTGGGAATGATGGACATCCATTCACCATCTTGAGGGGGAGTGTGGACGAGAGCACTCTAAATTAAGATAAGATTGTGGTAGTAATTATCATATATTCTAAATTAAGATAAGAGTGTGGTAGTAATTATCATATATTGTATTTCCTTAGTATAGGAGGTTGTTATGGTTTCCTTTTTTCCGCATGTTGTATCCCTATATATGTATACTCTCTGTAACCCTAATGAATATACGAAGCCTACATACGAATTCTATTGTCTATATGAATAAACAAAAATTAATAATACTTACAGTAGTAATGAAACATCAATTTAATCACTAAAAAGAAAAACACAATATTATAAATAAACCTTAATAGGAGGAATTAACAGTTTTGATAAACCAACTTCTTACCTTGAAATTGAAGATCGGAAAAACAAATGAAAAGAGAGAAATGTTGTGGCTTTGAAGGTGTTCTATTTAGTACGGAGTACCACTGTGTTTCATTTTATATTTTGGGAAAAGTCATATAGCCATATAGGTATTGTTTGGGACGAAACATTTTTTAAGTTTATAAAATACTCGTAAGTTTTATTTGTTGCAAAAGACGGAGTATATAATTATTTAAATATTTTTTAAAATATAATAATTATTATGCAAAAGCTGAAAATATATGAATTTAATTTGATAATTTTTATGGAATTTTATATTAATAAGCTTTACTTCCAATTAATTCGTCAAAAAACTTTATAGAACTATAAGCTACAACATTTGCCTTATAATATAAGCTTCGACTTCGGCCCATTTCGCCAAATATACATATATTTTTTGTATTTGTGTTTTACTTACTTCGTCTCAAAATTATTGTTCATATTTTATTTTTAGAATGTCTCAAAATAATTATCCACTTTCCTTATTAAGTAGAAACTAGAGAATCTAATAGAGCAATATTCCATTTTAGTGGTTGAAAATTAAAGTACACTCACTTTTATTAAACTTTGAAATTTCTCTTTAATGACAATAATTTTGAGACGGGTGGAGTATAAAGTTATATGTGAGGCAGGGGGTGTCCTATAACACCAACTTTTGGAGGGAGAGTGGTTTTTGTTGAAGTTTTGGGCTCCTAGTTATAGGTAAAAAGTGTTGAGGTAACGACACTTTTTGCTATAACGTGAGACATATGGCTTGTGGGCACATGGTGCTCTTATCTATAATACTTATAAATAATGAATGCCCATTCCTTGAAATCTTGAAAACTTAAATTAGTGCAATTTGTCTAAATTACTATTAAGTATCATTTAATACACCTTAAGTTTGATCAATTATAAATAGAAATTGGCAAAAAAAGGCATCATACTTGCCACTTTTTGTCATTGTATGTAGCGTTCTTTTTTATTTTTTTATTTTATTTTATTTTATTTTTATTGTAGCACTAAGCTTTTTAAATCGTGCCATTGTGTGTACTTTGTGACCATTTTACCCCTACTTTTTTCAAATTTTGATGGGTAAAATGGTCATTTCACATGGCTAAAAAGTCGGAAAGTACACACAATGACACGATTTATAAAGGTTAGTGCTACAATAAAAAAAAAAAAAAAAAAAAAAAAAAAAAAAAAAAAAAGACGCTACATACAATGACAAAAAGTGGCAAGTATGATGTCTTTTTTTGCCAATTTCCCAATTATAAACTTTGCAACTTTTCAAATACGCACACTATATTAATTTTAAAAATCACACGCTTTACATAAAGGGTCGAACAAGAATCACAATTCACAAACATAATTATTTGTTGTTCTACACCGTTAATTATATATATATATATATATTAATTACCAAATAAAACGTCGTCGTGTAGCATTGCAGATCAACTTTTCTTTCTTCGGCCTGTTAACATCAAGGCCCATGTCCATTTAGAGAATTTAAAAAACATCCGAATGTGTGTGTACCAAAACATATACGACATACTTCCAAGTTCCAAGATAGATTCCTCAAAAGTATTGCAAAAAATTAAAAAACAATATTTACCAAAAGGTTATATGTGATTAGCTACGTGTCGATCATCCGAATGTGTATACCAAAACATGTACATCCAATACTTCCAAGATAGAACTTTCTTGAAAAGTTATTAATTGTACTACATTGATCAAAAGTATTGCAAAAACAAAAGGTGACAAGGAAGAAGTGGGGAAAAAAAGGAAGAGAATAACAGCGAATATAACCGTGATCCTTGGTTTAACAGGTAATATATACGTTGCTTTATGCTCTTATATTTGTTTTTGCTTTGTAGCTATTCCCAGTTAACTTTTGCATAGTACTTTACATAATTCACTTGCTTCATATGTCCTATGATAGTAGTAACGCACATGTAGATATGTAAAAATGTCTCTATTAAATCCTTGCTTGAGTTTTCTTCACGAATATTATTATTAGTCTATATACAATTCTTTCTTTCCGTTACTTTTACATATATACATCCATATTGCTGTGGTACAAAGCCTCTTATATGGTTATACACAACTTGCAAACTGAAATATGAAAACTAAACAAAAAGCGGTACGGCGCATACCTACTCTTAGTGATTTTGTTGCTTCCGATCGCATAGAATAGCATTTGCATCAGCATTGATAATGATAATCCCCAATTTCTTCCTCTCACCCGATCTCTTTCATCCTATCACCGGATCTTATCCCAATTTATTTTCCGTAAGCAACCACCTTCTTTCATTTAATTAGGTTAGTTTTATTACTTAGATTCTTCGAAAGTTTAGTATTTTTGGAATAACATGTTTTAGGCTTCAATAATTGACTTAGAAATTACTAAGTCAAAGTGTTCCGTTATAGTATTATGACATTTGAAGAGACCATGGTTCATAGAGTTATGTGTGGGCCATGGGGTGTCATATAACACCAAATTTCGGAGGGATGGTGTTTTTGGTTTAAGTTATATGTTCCTAGTTATAAGTAAAAAGTGTTGCGGTGACAACACTTTTTACTATAACGCGAGACGAATGACTTGTGAGCACTTGGTGCTTTTATCTATATTGATACTACTTATAAAGAGTGAATGTCTATTCTTGAAATCTTCAAAACTTAAACTATTGTAAACTGCTTAAATTACCCTTAAGTATGTATCCCTTAATACACCTTAAGATTGATCAATTCCAAACTTGGCAAATTTTCAAAAATACAAACTATATTAATTTCAAAAAACACATGCTTTGCATTTCAAAAAACACACGCTTTGCATCAAATGTCGAACCAGAATCACGATTTCACAAGTATGATTATTCGCCGCTATACACATTAGCTTTGCACGAGTATTCGTCTAGTTGTTAATTATTTATGAGTTGTTTTAAAATAGTGATTCCCCTTCCCTTAATTCAGTTTTCAAGTTTTTTTTAGGAAAAAAAAAATCCATTTTCAGCCCAAATTTAAGAGGAAACATATTATTTGAAAATCAATTTAATTAGTACTTTTCTTTTTGAGTTAAAACCGAATTTAAGAGGAAACATATTATTTGAAAATCAATCTACTAGTATAAAACCGAACATCCTCTTCCCTTAATTCAGTTTTTAAGTTTTTTTTAGTAAAAAAAAGTAAAAAAAATAAAATAAAATAAACATTTTCAGCCCAAATTTAAGAGGAAACATATTATTTCAAAATTAATCTAATTACTTTTCTTTTTGAGTTATTTTACTTTTCTTAAATTATATATTTCTTTACTTAAGTGATAGATGTATAGGGTACAAAAGTTTTGATTGAAAGAATAATAGTGCTCTCAAATAAAAATAAAACCCAAAAAGTAGTGTACGGAGTATTTGTTTGGTGAAATCACACCCGCATTTAAAACAACCCGGGTCAACCCGGGTTTAAAACAAACATCCTCGTCCCCGTGCCATGAAAGTAACTGAAGGGAGAGAGAGTAACTTCTTAACTCCAGTTAGTCAGGGTTTGAAAATTTGATGAAAATGAGAATAGCATCAGCAGCAGCAATTTCTTCCTCCCGGATCTTTTTCAACCTAATCTCACCCGATCTTATCCTAATTTATTCTCCGTAAGCAGCATTTCTTTTATTTAGGTCAATTCAATTTATTAGTTTTTATTTTTTTTAATTGAAGTTGTTATAAATAAATAGTAGTTCATACATTTCAGTTAGTCACCGCCTTTTGTTTATATAAGTTTGCAATTCAATAATTAGGTTACTTTTCACATATAATTGAGTTAGAAATTACTAAGTCAAAGTGTTCCGTTATTATACTTACTAGTATCTCTCACATTTTAAGAGACCATGGTTACATGGGTGAATATCTTGGGATGGCCAGGGATTACCCGCATACATCATCATAGCCAATAAGGCTCCACTTTCCCTTCCCTGGGTACCCGATCCAAGAGCTTGTGTTGTGTGTCTGTGTGTGTGTCCAACTCTTAGTTGATTGACACATATGCTTCGTGTCAATATAATTGCGTACTGTGGCATCTTATAAGTTAACTTTATAAACAATTACGTGAACATTTTTTAGTATCTTCCCTTGCCGGCATAATAATGCGACTTTTTGTACTAATTTTCCAACTCCTTGGAAGGCCTTTATGTAATTCTGATATACTCACTTCTAGGATTCACTTAAAAATCATTAGAAGGCAACAACAAGCTTGGATACTCAATAAGAAAGAAATGAGATCCAAAGTACTTGATGTTATTAATGGAGGAAAAAGTAGGTAAACGGTTACAATGGTTTGTTACAGTAATGGGAGGAATCATTAACACTCCACTTTGATCACAAGTAGGCAGAACCACTGGTTGTTGACTAGCTGGCTGCCTTTCACCCCTGCATTCCTTGAGTTGAGAGACATGAAAGATGTTATGAATTTGGGACTGCTCGGTCAAAGACAACCTATAAGCCACTACACCTATCTTCTCAATCACCTCAAATGGCCCATAATACTTTGGAGAGAACTTGTTTTGTCTGATGGTCACTTGCCTGTGTGGTTGAAGTTTGAGTAAGACCCAATCACCCACCTTGAAGATTCTTTAAGATGGAACTTAAGCACCTTAACAGCTTCTTTAGCTCTCAATGACCTATTAACAGCTTTCACCCTGTTCTCCCCACCCAGATAAGGAACATGTATGGGTGGTGGTTGTCCATAAAGTACTTCAGACGGAGTAGTGTTAATAGAGGACTGGTAGTTGGTGTTATACCTCAGTTCTGCCAAAGCCAACCATTTAGACCACTCCGTGGGCTGCTCACCAACCATACACCTCAAATAACCTTCCAAACACCTGTTCACAACCTCTGTCTGGGTGATAAGAGGTGGACATCAAGAGCTTAACTTGCAGTAGTTTGAACAACCCCTTCCAAAACCTACTCATAAAGATTTTGCCCTATCAGATACAAGACAATGCTACAGGCAGACCTTGTAGTTTGTACACTGTATCCAAGGACTGAGCTACTTGTGCATCAGTAAATGGATGGGAGAGAGGAATAAAGTGAGCATACTTGCTCAATCTGTCTACCTCCACCAAAATTTTATCTTTGCCTTGTGACTTTCGGAGAACCTCAATAAAGTCCATTGAGACACTCTTCCATACTCCTTCTGGAATGGGTAGTGGCTGCAAAAGACCAGGATAACTTGCTAAGTCTCGTTTATTCTTCTGGCATACCAAACACTCCTTAACCATCTGCTTCGTTTCAATTAGTTGCTTACTGTGGCACCTTTTAAGTTAACTTTATAAACAATTACATGAACGTGTTTTAGTATCTTCCCTTGCTGGCACGATGCGAGTTGTACTAATTTTCCATCTCCTTGGAAGGCCTTTATGTAATTCCTACAAAAAGTTATGTTGATTATGTATTATGCAAATATTTGCGTGTGGATTCTTTTTGTTTTACGAATGATTTTATTGTATTATAGGAATGGAATGCTCCAAGTGCTAAGCACGTTCGTTTATTAGACGGCACTTTACTTCAACAAATTGTGAGTAGGTGCTAACCTTAACTCATATGAATAACGATCATCTAAAACTCGTCTCAACAGTTATCGTTTATGTAATCTAATACCCCATACTTTTTTTGTAACCAGTCTGAGAAACAAAATTCGGATATTTGGTCTCCGTTGCCTGACCAAGGATGGAAACCTTGTACAGACTCGGCTACAGTTCCATGTGAGATCCTTAACATGCCTTTTTTACATTTTGTACTATGTCGTGAGCTATATAACCACTTCTGTTTCATCTCTCATCATCATGTAATCGAATCCCGATGTTATTTTTTAAGCCATTCCAGAGAAATCATGGGGATATATTCAGGTGTTTCTGGATGGAGGATTGAACCAGCAGAGAATGGAGTTACGCTCTATTTTGTCTCTTAAACAAGCATAAGGGGGGTGTTTGGCGTATGGGCTTATTCAACTTTTGAAAAGCTATTAAGCTATGATTTCAAGGATTATGAACTTATCAACTTGAGCTTGTGGCTTATCTAAGTTCATAAGCTCATAAGCCTAAAAGGTTGAGCTTATTAGCTTTTCAAAAGTTGAATAAGCCCATACGCCAAAAATATAAGCTAAAACAAACACCCTTTAAGAAAAAAAACGCAAGTAAATAATAATTTTTATATATATTTTTTTCTAAATTTCTTGCCCCTGTGTTAAAGATTTGTGATGCAGTCGCTGTTGCTAAAATCTTAAACGCGGCCCTAGTGATCCCGCATCTAGAAGTTAACCAAGTCTGGCAATATACAAGGTACTTTTACGGCCACTATCTTGGCTTTATATCGTGTTTTTAAGTTCTTAACTCGCAGATTGGTGGTAAGATGTTACGTTTACTATGCAGTTCTTTCACTGATATATTTGATGTCGACCACTTTATTGAGGTCTTGCAAGATGAAATCTCCATAGTTAAAGAGCTGCCGAGCATGTACTCTTGGAGCACAAGGGATTACTATGGTACTGGCATACGACCTACTAGAATCAAAACGGCGCCTGTTCATGCTTCTGCTAATTGGTATCTCGAAAATGTGCTGCCAATGCTAAATAGGTTCGTTATAATCTTTTCTTTGATATCGTAATTCAATTCTAGCATAAACAGGTCAAAGTTATCTGTTTTCTCAGTTTTCTGCTGTCACTTGATGATTTGATGCGTCACTATCTGATCTCTCACCTGATATTATGGTTTTAGGATGTTTGCTTTGTCTGATACTTTCACCTTATAAAAAAGTATTTGTGCGCCACTTAAAACTTATCCGTTTGTCCTGCGGAAGCTTTAATATTTGTATGGACACGTAATTTATGGAAGTGTCTAAGTAGTAGCCAAGTGTGTTCGATATCCATCACAAATACGCTTCCAAAAAATGATATTTCACAGAATATGCTCATACAGTGCTTCTTGTTGATATTTTACTGTATAAAATAGTAACAGAGGTTATTGCACTATGTATAACTAATCAAATTTGACGCATTATGGTACAGTCTTGTTTATATTATCGAGACAAACAGAACTGTTATATCTAACGATTACGGTTCTAATTTTTCAGTCATGGAATTGCTGCTATTGCCCCATTCTCGCACCGTTTAGGTTTTGATAACCTACCAAAGGAGATTCAGCTTCTTCGATGTAAGGTTAACTTTCAAGCATTTGTTTTGGTTCCTCACATCAGAAGACTAGGAGACACCCTTATTTGATCCGTTAGTGGTAGCAATTTAGACTCGTTTAGGTATGAATGGGTCAATTCATGTAAGGTTTTATCTCTAAGTGGACGAAAAGTGGTTCTGGTCAACCTAACTCCGTCAGTGTTCACCCATTACCTATCTTGCCCATATTGCCATTTGCCACCTTGATTACTTTTGCATAGTTACAAATAGGTGATTGTGGGACTATGAAGGACATGTTGTTTACAATATTTTTATCGAACAGGATATGGCTGCCCATTCAGCTTGTGATTTTGGTGGTGGAAAAGCTGAAAAGTTGGCACTTGCAAAGTACCGCCAAGTCATATGGCAGGGAAGGGTGATGAAAACTCAGTTCACGAATGAGGAGTTGAGACATCAGGGACGATGTCCACTTCCTGAAGAAATTGGACTACTTTTGAAAGCTTTGGGCTTTAACAATGATACACGCCTCTATCTTGCATCCCACAAGGTAACATCTTATCCGCCCCATGGAAAATTCAATTTTTAATTTGCAAATAATTTGGAAAATTTTTTTAACTGTCTGATAAATTCTGCACAATTTGAAGTAGTGTTACTATCACCCTTTAAAAAGACCGACACACAATTTTCTTAGACCCAAATCAATATCATCAATTTTTTTGGTCTGCTGATAATGGGCAAACTAGTACGTATTGACTATCTATAACTTAAATCTTTTTTCTGAATAAAAATATGCAATTTCCATGCATTGGTGGGTGTAAATATTAATGACCCTAAAAATACTTTGTTTTGAAAAAATCAGTATAAACAGCAAGTATTTGAACTTATAATGTTTGTTCACTCATCAACCATACCAAGGCTGTTATTTTAGCAATTCAAACAGTCAAACCAGAAAATTTATATTACCGGCTTGCTTTATCCTTGAAACATAGGTATATGGTGGAGAAGCAAGAATTTTCGTGCCGCGTAAACTGTTTCCACTTATGGATGACAAAAAAAGCCTTGCATCTGACAAAGAACGGCAGAAGTTGAAGGAAGAGTGCCGTTTGTTAGCGGCTGTTGATTATTATGTCAGTATGCATACCGACATCTTCATTTCAGCCTCACCAGGCAATATGCACAATGCAATGGTATGTATGGTTGACCTCATTCAGCATATCTCTATTAAAAACTAACAGTAGTGTTTTCCTTAACATGTATAAGAGAAACCAAATAAAAAGGAATTTTAAAACATTTTTTTATATTTTTTTATAAAAAATTAACTAAATGAGCTGTGGGATATTCTCTACCTTTTTATTTGGATATATTCTGGAATGACCCTATAATTCGCAAAATTAACCTTTTAGGAGACAGCAAAAAGGTAAAAAGTGCATAATATTTAAAATTGTTTTGAATTTTATTTTTTCACACCTTTTTTTGTTTTTTTTTTTTTTTTTTTTTTTTTTTTTTTTTTTTTGTGATAATTTATGATTTTTTATTGAAAATGTGAAAAATATTCCACGTTTTTTACTTATTTGAGAATTTTAGTTGTTTTGCAAAAATTTAATTTGCTAATTTTAAGGTCATTTGTGGATATGGATGAACAAAATGATTATTCATTCATTTGTATAGGGGTTCACACCAAAAATCCATTTAGGTGATTTCGAAAATATACAAATATGACTGTTGTACTTCACATTCTCATAGAAAATTGATCATTTTGCAAAAAAATTCTTGCATTTTAAAAAAGAACAATGTTTTGCTTTAGAAGCCGCTATTTCATCCAATTTAAATAAAAACAGATAAAGTCTGGTTGACTCTTATTGATAAAGAATCTAACGGGCCAAATATTTAGTTTAATGAAAAAGTGAACAGGTTGAATGTGGTCTGAAGTGTATTCGAATTCGAAAAGACTTGGGACAAAACTGTGCTGGTGTCCAAATCCAACCCATCTAAAGGGCCTTTTTGACCCTTTGCTTTGCTGACTATTAAAATGAAGTATGATGCTTTAACACCTTGGAATTATCCATGACTCTTGCTTATAAAACGAATCATTGTTCCTTGTTTTTCAGCTAGGGTATCGAGCATACAAAAAGTTGAAGACTATCGGACCAAATATGGTGCTCTCGAGCCAGCTCTTTCTTAACGAAACTATGGAGTGGCCTGAATTTCAATGGGCTATACAAAACAGGCATAAGAACAGACAATGTACCTATCCGATACCAGATTGTATGTGTCAACAACATTAGTTGGTTCTTTTTTCAGTTTTGTAGAGTTAGAGAAACTATAGTGTTCTAAACTGTTATTCACTCGGTGATACATGTAAATGAGCACGGATAACAGTAAAAAACAAATTAGCTAAATACGTTATAAATAGAAATAGTAAAATGATCAAACAGTACAAGTAAAGATGGGCAGCTTCTATGGAGATTGGAGAGCAACGAGTAAGTTTGAACACACATTGAGACCGTTCACCAAGTAAACTTAACTAAGTGCTTGTTAGTGTTTCCCATTCTCCTTCAAGACCATTTCTTATTTCACAAGATTTGAGGTCAGGCCAATTTCATATTTGTTTTCCATCACCCCCATTATCCATTAGCTTCAAGAAGTAATCAGCAGCTTTGAGCCTCATCTGAAGATGTGCCTCTACGTACAGGGGTTGGCAAATAGAAAACAATGCATCAAAGAGGAGTACCGAGTAGTTAATAAACAAGCCTAGCTCGTTTAGGCCTATACTCGACTCGGCTCGGATCATTATTTAGATCCGCCACTGCTTGATTCACCGTTTATGCGAGAATGCCACCTTAAAAACCAAGAAACTACTTTAGCATAAATGGAATTGCGCTGTTAGTATGAAATTAAAATGCAATCGACAATAGAGAATCTTTGAAAACAGATACAATAGTTGCATTTTATCCATGGACCGTCTACCATCTTTTGAAACTTTAACATCTTTAACACAATAAGGGACCAAAAGTGTAACGAGTTTTATAATGGATACCGTTTATGTAGATTTTGGTATTTAGAGACCAAAAATGTAATTTGCTATAAACTATAAGGACCACCGTGTAATTTACTTTCTTTTTTCTTTCTACAAAGCTACTGGTATTTATTTTGTTCCAATAATTTTTGTTGGCCAATATCAAATTCAATATTAAAATAAAGAGAAAAATGAATTTAGAAAACAAGAAAAGTGTGTTATTTACTCACGGGCTATTTAATCTTGTATGATGTAGCCTTTGTTGCTGACAAAGGCCATAAGGAAGATGTATAATCTTTGTAGCTGACAAATTCAGTCTCTTCAGAGATTCTAACTGGCCAATGTCCCACGACAACTCCCCAAGGCAAGAACAAACATAGAGCGACTTCAGACATTTTAGCATGCAGATGCTATCTGGAAGATATGCAATCACCTTACTCAACACATATAGCTCTTCTAAACATTCTAATTGGCCAAGATTCTCTGGTAACTTCTCAAGAAGAGTACAATGAAGAAGGATGAGATGCGTAAGATGTTCTAACTTACAAATGCTATCAGGAAGATGGTTAATCTTTGTAGATGACAAATTCAGTCCCATTAGAGATTCTATCCGGCCAATGTCCTCAGGCAACTTCCCAAGACAAGAACAGCCTCCAACATTGAGCGTCGTCAGACGTTTTAGCATGCAGATGCTATCTGGAAGATATTCAATCTTCTTACTCCTCACATGTAGCTTCTTTAAACATTCTAATTGGCCAAGATTCTCTGGTAACTTCTCAAGAAGATCACCATTGATTTGGAGAGATTTGAGACATTTCAACATACAAATGCTATCTGGAAGATATTCAATCTTCTTACCACTCACATATAGCTCTTCCAAACATTCTAATTGGCCAAGACTCTCTGGTAACTTCTCAAGAAGATCATTATCGACTTTGAGAGATTTGAGACATTTCAACATACAAATGCTATCCGGAAGATGTTTTATCTTTGTAGATGACAAACAGAGTTTAAGCTTTCTTAAGCATTGTAAACTACAAATCATGTCTGAAAATTTCTTTAAGTCTGTGCAAGCACATAGACCAAAAGAAATAAGTTTCTCAATATTTCCAACTGATGATGGTAAATTTTCTTTATATTTACAATCAAACTGAAACTTTGGGAGATTACTGTTGGGGTGCAATGGGCATAAATCACGGGACTTACCAACCAGACGTAAACTAGCTGAAGAACGACTAACCTTTGGTTCCTGTCCACCAACGGGAACCAGAAAATAGGAAAACCTCAAACATGAGTTTAAGTTTAAGTCGCCAAGTTTTTTCAGACATCCAACGGGAGCGTTAATTTCTACCAACTTATCACAACCTTCAAGATCTAACCTCTCAAGATTTGGAAACAGCTCAAGGTCAAGGCTCCTCAACCTTGATTTACGAAGTTCAAGGAATTTGAGATTTGGACATGCACTAGACACGTGAAGTTCTTCAAAATCAGCACAATAATTAAGAGATAATTTCTCGAGATTCGGAGTTAACCCAAGGTCAAACGTTCTTAACTTTGAGTAACTGATATTGAGATGCTTGAGCTCTTGACAGCTGACAGGCATGCAAAGTTTTACTAATTTATCAGAACTAAGAATTAGCATCTCAAGACTCGGGGTCATACTAAAGTCAAAGGTCTTCAAAGCTGACTCAGAGAGAGACAAGAATTTGAGTTTTTTGAGAACCTACCAACAAAAATAAGACAAAAAAGATTAATATTAGTGTATTAACAAGAACAATAAATTAATAGCATTATTACAAACAACCAATCAACAATTATTCTACCTTTTTTTCTTCCTCTTCCCAAAGTTGTACCATTCTGCTGTTCTCCATTTCAAGTCCAACAAGATTGTTTGCTTGAAATGTTTTGGGTAAATACAAGAAAGGGTAATCATAACATTTTATATATTTTAAAGAGTTTGTAAAATATTGGGCGGTATTATCAAGATCTTTGGCATGTCTTTTATAATAATCTTTATATGGAAAATACACTTGAAGATATCTAAGTTTCTTCATTTTTCCAAGACCTTTCATAACAGTTCCCGCATTTGTGTCCGACCCACGAAGTTCTAAACATATTGTTTTTTTAGTACCCTGCAATACATACAATATCCAGAAACCTCAGGAAATCAGAACAAATGCAAAAGTTTTAGTTTTCTCTACATTACAAGTAAACTTATCTTTACCTTGTCATCAGCCAATATATCTTCAATTTCCTCACTAATCCACAGTCGGCTATGTTTGTTAGGCTCACGGGGGTGCAAACGACGAACAATGTTCTTTCCCATTTCTTCTATATGGTCATGCATGCCCAAATATTCCCCATATTTAGAAGAAATAATAGTTATGAGAGATCTCTGCTCAAGAACTTTTAAACCAATTATAGGATTAAATCCACAACATTCAAGAATTCTGATTGCATCTTCTCTGCGCAAGCCTTTCAACATGCATGCAATGTCTAGAAACATTTCCTTATAATCATCCTCCAGACTCTCATAACTTAATTCTAGCTTTTCCTGAATCTCCTTCGGTAAGGGATATTTTTCTAATCTTTCTACGGCATCCTTCCATTCACGCTCATTTTTACGACAAAGAGATGAACCCAAGACTTTGAGTGTTAAGGGAAGACCAGCAGCATAATGTACAACTTTTCCTGACAGCTCTTTGAATTCTTGAGGTGGACTTGCCCTTCCAAATGCATGTCTACTGAGGAGAAAAGTTGCTTCCTCATCTGATAAGAGATCGATATCTCGAATCTTCACTCTGTGATCGTCCTTGTTTGATAAGAGATCGATATCTAGAAAGTTCACTCTGTGTGCTTCCAACACTTGCTCATCTCTCGTTGTAACGATAATTCTACTTCCCTGCTTAAACCAGTTAGATCTACCGGCTAACGCCACAAGTTGGTCTATGTGATTCACATCATCTAGAACAAGAAGAACCTGTGTACCGCGCATCCTCTGTTGCATCATGTTAATCCCATGAGTAACATCATTCACAGTGACGTCTTCTTTCATCACATCTGAAAGGACTTGTTTTTGTAAGTTCTTCAAACCAGACATAGAGGGCCCTGAAACTTCCCTCACATCCCCAACAAAAATTTTAGCTTCAAAATCATCAGATAGCCGATCGACAACAGCTAGAGCTGTAGTTGTCTTCCCAAGCCCTCCCATGCCCTTGATCCCTATCATGCGAACATCATCAACTCCCATTTCTAAAGAATCAACAACATCCTTTACTCGAGTCTCCATGCCGACCAACTTTTCATCAGAGCCGAAACTGATGGAGCGTAACTCTAGCGAAATCACTCCAACAATTTCTTTGATGAATTTAGATTCGTCCCTGTGTTTACGTAAAAACAAGATATCTTTAGTACTATAATACATAATAATCTTTTATCCATGCATTATCCTATTTCAACACATATTAGCAAGAAACAAAAGTAAGAAATTACCCATCATTGAGCGGTGCATAAGAATGATGGGTAATTTCTTACTTTTTAAACACATATTAGCAACAAACAAAATTAATGAAGGAATTACCCGTCTTTCAGCGCCCACCCATTCAGATCGGCTGCTTCTTTCAGAGCCCCTTTCCATTTCCTAGCAGCATCTTTCTCTTTATTCTTGGAAAAGGCATTTTTAACCGCCCCACTTTGGTATCGGACTTCGGTGGGTTCCACATCATAGAAAACAGGGTAAGCAGTGTGCCCAGTCATCTTCCGACACTCCATAATCTTTACAAGCTCATCCAAACACCATGACGAAGAAGCATAGTTTTTGGAAAAAACAATGATGTAAAGTTTGGAGTCTTCAATGGCTTTGATGAGCTCATCGCTGATAGGTTTCCCTTGATGGATTCTTACATCATCCTTGTAAGTGACAATGCCTTTTGTCGTAAGAGCTTCATAAAGATGGCCAAGAAATTTGTTGCGAACGTCTGCACCCCTGAAGCTTAAAAAAACATCATACTTGAAGCTAGGTGAAGTGGATGAGTTAGAAGATGATTCTTCTTTTTTTGGTTCAGATGAGTTTGAAGAAGATGCCTTTGAATAAAAGTAGTAATAGATAAAGCTCACTAGCATTAGCACCAGCGTAATTCCTAATGAAATTATGGTTGAAGGATCGGAAAAATTTCTACAAACTGATTGCAAAGAAAAGTGAATGAATTAATGGATCAAAGCTAGGCCTTTACTCAAAGAAACTTGATAATGTGAAAAAGTGTTTGTGAAATGATGTTGAGAAACAAAGGCCACTCATATGGTCTTTTTGGTCAATAAAAAACAAAGATAAGGTTCACTGTTCTTTTTATGGTCTTTTGGTCAATGATAAAAAGAAAGATAAGATTCAAAAAAAGAAAAAGCAACCCAATACATCCTTCTGGAAATTGCTTATTCATGTCAAAGTAATTATATCTTTATACTAAAGATGAGAATTTGCTACGCATGGGATTGTTGTACAACACTGTTGAATGAACAGTGTAACAGTGTTTCGCACAGTAACTGTGCTTCATTGAGTTGTACTTTACTGTTCATATAAAGTTACTTTCAAGCTATCATACTTACACATTTGTTTTTAGCAAATCTGTTTCAACAATGGGTTGTACTTAATTATAGATACTAAAAAAACGGCCCATTCTCTTATCTCTTTTTTTTTTTTGCCCAACACCATTAAAATATAGAGCCCACTAACTCTAAATATAAATATAACCCAACAAACCACAAACTAATACGCACTTTTTATAAATTCCAAATACACAGTTTTATACAGTCTTTATGAAATTAGTCATGTTTAAAAAAAATATATATACAAAAAAAAAAAAAAAAAAAATGAAAAAGAAAAGATAAAATACATTTTTTACTAACAACCTTCCTTATAAAACAAAACAAAAACGAATACGCCCTTTATCTAATACATTTCGAACACAGATAAACACAAAACGTACACACAAATTCACCCGTAGCAACGCACGGGCTTACACACTAGTTTAATCTGTTTCTCAAAAAAAAGACACAAATAAACTCATCAATTTATCTAACAACTTATTCACCGGGTATAAACCCTTTACCCAAAAATTTATCTAACAACTTCTTAGAAACTGCTTAACATAAAGACTTGCTCCGACATTGTTATTACAATTGTTTTTTACACATATGAGCTTCCTTGTAAACTATTGTCCGACCACTTATACTATATAATTGTTTTATCATTGCTAATGTTAGTACAAAATTCGGGTAAGGTGGACTTACTTGGAACCTGGTACCGTGAAAGTCTGTTGAACCTAATTTTCATATTAAGTATCGACGTGAAAAGTATCACTTCACTAGGATCACACAAAACACAAAATCCCCAACCTAATCATTAAAACTATTTTTCTTTTTTACAAAAAGCTAAGACTAATAGTGGTGGTGACCACAAACATGACCAAACAGCCCCGCCAACTCAGCTAGACCAAATGCGTGACCATATGCTCGTAGTAGTGGTCACTTGCTCAAATCATATACATGATGTGGTCTTTTAAGGATGGTCATGTCAGACAACTACAAATGTAGTAATAGCACTGTTAATATGAATCATAACCAAAACATTAGCATGAATCGTATCAAAACTAATAATATCACCATGAAACTTATTAACCAATATCACATTCAGGTACAATAATTTGTATAGTCAAAGCTGGAATAAAAAAAAAATAACAGTAAAATTACAAAGACTTGTGACATATAACTAAAAGGGCCCTTGGAATTAAAAAAAAAATGATAATACCTTTTGGTCATTGGAAGGGTTTTTGTTCTTCCATAAAAAAAATGATGAAATGAAAGCATCTTGGGAATGTTGTTTGTGATGGATAAAGTAAAAACTAATTATAAGAAATGATGAAGAAGATAACTAAACGGAAGATCAGGTTCCGGCGATGACGTCATTCGTTAAATGATGAGACCGGGAATGATTATTTGGATCATCTGTTCAAGGGAGTGTTACTTTAGGAGTTTGAAAAGTACCAAATTACCCTTTATCTTAGCAAATCCATTTTAAGACCGTAAATCCTTTTTATCTTTAGCAAATCGTAATTCATATTCAAAACTAGTAAATCTATATATGGGTGTTTGGCTAAGCTTATTAAATGTAAGAGCCCAGGGCTTACCTTTTATAAGCTTCAATTTTGTGGCTTATTTTGAGACTTGTCGGCTTATATAAGTTTATTATGATATGATAAAGTTATAAAAGCCGACAAGTCTAAAAATAAGTCATAAAATTTGGGCTTATAAAAAATAGAACTAATTACCAATAAAAAAACATGTTTTAGACCATTTTACAAAAATGAACACTTTAAAAGGCTTTTACAAAAATCTACACTTCGAGAATCATCAATTGCTCGCTACTTTCCTTTTGCTCGCTTGTTTAGAACAACATGGTTGTTTTGGGTAAAGAAAAAGTTACAAAGCATATATCTATGCTTGACAAAAACGAATCACAATGATGTTTGACAAAAGTGAAATGACGTACAACACGTTTAACCAAAGTGAACTACTAATTTTTTGTAATTCCTTGTTCAGAACTATGCATGATCAAATCAAAGAGTATTCATGCATTAAACACATATACTCATGCAAATAAAAATTGTACAATAACTGACTCTAGTTACTTGACGTATGGAAAAAGTAGTTTATTAGACATGACTTTACCCTACACATATATGTTCACGAGGCAAACCAACATGTGGTCCTCTGTACCACATCTAATTCTTTATCTTTGCTGATTCTTTATCTTTGGTCCACACATGCTAATACAATGAAGACTTCCATACATGCAAAATACAATGAAGAAAGTGTTGAAATTATAATATCATAATAATCATATAAAATAAACAAAACACATCAAGAGAGCAGCGTTATAACAAGATCATATAACATGTAATTAATTAATCAAATATAAAAGTAAACATACCTTTGTGATTCTAGCCCGAACAAGAATCAATTAAAGCAAATCTTCAAATTAAGAACCCTAATTAGGGTTTATGTAAATTGTAAGAATAACCTCTTACCTTTTTGTTATTCAATCCAAGATATAACCAATAGTGTGGTTATATCACGTTTTTGTACACACGTACTATTAGCGATTTGATGTGAATGCTAGTTCTTGATCACAATAACCAACCTAAACACTTTAGTTAGATCAAAAAATAGAAACAAGAAACCCTTAAAGGTTTGATACACAATCGACTTAGCAAGAACACCAACCGAAACCTTTTGTATTGGTGTAAAGTCAGTCGAATAAAGAAAACACTAAAACTATAATCGGTTTAGAGTTTGAATGGAATATAATACACGCATGACTAAAGAGCTAGGATCTCTTTATATAGTCAAGCTTACTTGTCCTCCAATCAAACAAAACCACAACCGACTAGGATTAGAAAATGTGCACATGCAATCCCAAAACCATGCAAACCAATCAGAATATATAATATCGTATGCATGTACAAAAGATTAAACCAAAACATAATTTCCATGTTTTCTTTCTTGGTTTTTATTGTGAAATATTAATTAAATATAACTATTTATATATTAATTAATAAACATCGATTCTCATACGTAAAATGTGCAATCCCGTGATCTCGAGTTCGATCCTAACATACAACTTCTAAAATAATATCCATAATCTAACAGCTCCCACTTGGACATATTTTAATAGTGTAATCACATCGGTTAGCGTCTAGCAACACTTCGATGCCTCTAGTACGATCTCGAGTAAGGCTCCTGGAAAAACCTTTTAATGATTTCTCATTATTATTATCCTTTTGTTTCTAATACCACGTTAATAAGGATATGGATTAAAGTCATTCCTTAATTAACCTTCTGTTTCTCGTTGTTTGTGATTGATCAAGATTACCAAATCTTCTGAACAAATTCAGGGGAGATCTTGGGTGCGGCCGCACATGCATCTTACCAATCCTACGAGAGGCCCAGCAGTATTAAACTCCAAAAATAAATTTGAATGAACAAATTCTATCTTGACTACAAGCAAAACCCACAAACTTTGTAACACTTCCGAAAACAACCCTTATGACTACCAGTTACGTATAGCGTTAAGTTGTTTCACAAAAATGTATTACATTCATGACACTTATCTTGCATCTCAAGTCTGAGGATAACTTCTCATGATTTACTTAATAACCAAATCCATAAAATAACATCATGTTGTTAGGATAAGTCCTATATTCGGTATCATTGAATATCATCTGAAATGGCATGACTACGCATCAATATACTTTAAGTATACTATACCAACATTCAGATTTGTCTTGATTTAATAATATTCCCATATTATTAACTGACAACGGACAATTTAGAATAACATTTATTCATGGATTAAACATACAAATATATGATACAATATATTATAAATTAAACATACCATGTATTTAAATTTATTATAATAATTGTTTAACATCCCTTATCCAAATACTAAATAGATCAATGTATGATAACTCTTATTGATGAATTAGGTCTCAAGTAATGACATTCATACTTGTTGACAAGACATAAATCATCCAACTTTGATCTATTGTAATTTTAAGAATACTTATTTCAAGAATTCAACTATTGAAGTTCTTGTATATGCATACTCAACTATTTTGATAATGCCATATAATATTTCATAAAATGTGTAACATCCTTAACCACCAATTTATAATAATCAAACTTCCAAACATTTTAAAGTTTAAAGTATTCTTATTCTCTTAATGTATAATGCAACTATTCTCTTAGTAAGCATAACTAGTAAAATTCCCACCAACGGCTGGGATGTTCCAAAAACTATCTCAATAAGAGTCTTTCTCTGAACAAACGCACCCTGAAAAGAAAAATAAAAAAAGAAGAGGCAGATTAAAAATAAGCTTAATCAAGCACCCCTGAAAATAACAAAGTTTGAATTGATGAAAATGAAGGTTAATAATAATATTTGCAACAAACTCAATCGAAGAGAATGGCATTGGCATTAGCATTATAAAAAAAATCCTAATTTGATTTAGGAGACCAAATTTTTTTTTACGGATTTATCTCTACCATCCACTTTATTTTATTTAATAAATGAGATTATCACAACAATTTAAAAAAAATCACGTTAATCGTTAATCAAAAAAAAATATACCGTACGACGAACATTTAATTATCTTTTTATAGATAGGCACTTCGATATACTTTTGACAAAATTATTTTTTTTTTGGTGTTTTTTTCGGATTTTTTTTTTTTTTTTTTTTTTTCATTACTGAAATTTGTATGAAAAAATCATATGTGATTTAACACTAATATCACATATGATATTATATATATATCATATGTGATTTAACACTAATATCACATGTGATATTTCATATCATATGTGATTTAACACTAATATCACATGTGATTTTCATGCAAATTTCAATAATGAAAAAACAAAACAAAAAAAAGACGATTTTTTTTGTCGAAAGTATACCAGAGTACCCGTCTATAAAAAGATAATTAAATGTTTGTCGCGATAGTGTAATTATTTTCGCTTAACAATTAACGGTTTAAGAGATATTAAGTTTATAAAAAAAATAAAATATTAAAATGCTTTTAATATCAACCATTAATTTCATTTTAAATGTTCAAAAAAATTTCATTTTAAATGAATGGCAGGGATATGTCTCTTGGTATATAAGATAAGTTTTGATATCTAAAATATTTTTCCTCAATAACTGTCCTATCATAATTTTTGTAATCAACCTTTTCATCTTTCGGCTTATTTTGTAATTTTGATTGTTTATATCAAATTGGATGGGGTTACATTAGTGGGTATATGTTGGTCATGAGTTAACCTTAATAGAAGTCGTTGACTAACATAATGGTTTAAAGTATAAACATATTCAAACATTGGCACTTGTGAAAGATCGAGTATGTTTAGAAACCAAAGATTTATTTCCAACAGACTTATATAGCTTCGCCACATTGATAGTGAATGATGGACTTCGATTACATTGTCACTAAATAACCGAACTTGAGTTTGGTGTCCATTTTCTCTAGCTTGATAAGAAAAGAATCAATGTGTGATTTATTTCCAACAGACTTATCTAGCTTTGCCACGTTGATAGTACATGATGGACTTCGATTACATTGTCACTAAATAACCGAACTTGAGTTTGGTGTCCATTTTCTCTAGCTTGATAAGAAAAGAAAATCAATGTGTGATAAGAAAATAAATAAGAATTGATTGCGTCTAACAAAAAGTGTTGTCTCTCGAACAACTTCTTTTATGAGGTTACTTAACTTGTTTTAGTTTATCATCCCACATGGGTAATGAAAAGAAGTTTTGCTTATGTATATAACGTGGTAAATATGTTCAACTAGGTTGAAGTTAGTATCATATTGTTGGTTTCTATTGCTCGATGCTGAATCAAAGTAACCATCAAATAGGGATGATCATTTCGAACCGAATCCCGGAACCGAACCAGCACCGTACCGGTACCGTACCAAACAGTACTGATTTCCGATATACAGTACGGTATCGGGACTAGGAAATAAGGTGAAAAAAAATCGGGACCATTAATTCGGTACGGGACCGGTACCAAATCGGGAAATTCCCGAAAAAACGGGAAAACCCGATTTCACCAATATCCGAATCCCGTTCGATACGGTACCGGTACCACTAATTTTGCTCGGTAAAAAATCGATATCACTAATTCGGTACGGGACCGGTACCGTGCTTATCCCTACATCAAATCATACAAATTCCAAACTTTTAGAGTTTTAGGAACTACGTGGGTAGTGTTATTGTTTATAGGCGTGCCATAATATCTTTGGGGCAATGTCCGATTAGATGGTGTGATCTAACTCAGACGACTTGTATCAATCTTCTGCAAACTGAGCCATTTGACTGGCCGTATAAAAGTCAGTTTAATCTTCCATTTCACCGGAACATGCCATTTTTTTTACAATACAATAGATGTTCTTGACATCATACAAAAACCATGGAGGATATACAATTATTCCAATTGCATTGTAACTAAATAATTATACATGAGTTTGATATCAATTTTCAATAGCTTGATAAAAAAGAAAATCTACAAAGAAGATAAATACTACTGTAATATTTTATTACGTCCACAAAAGGTGTTATGACATATTCTAGGAATATTTCTCAGCATATTCTAGGAATATTCTCTTTTTAATTTCTATATATATAGAACTTTTCATATTCGTATGAAATACACACAAAAACACACAGAAAATTGCATCCGTTTAAATCTTTTTCTTTTTGGGTGTCTCTTGACATGAAAAATAGATACATGAGAGAATAGTCGAAACACTAAATACTTTTTAGCGAATGGGTTCTTGTATATTGCCAATATAAAGAACAAACTCTCTGTCTTATCCCAAAGTGATATTCGTGTAACCCAGGCAATAAGGGTCGAATAATTACTTTTGGAAAGTGATACCACGATTTATTGAGATATCCGGTTATTGATTATCTTTACCCTGCTACACTAAAAGCCAAAAATTCCAACAAAGAGTAGAAGCTTTGTTTGCTTATATAGTATGGTAAACATGGTTTGAACAAATTGAGGTTAGTATTACATTGTTGGTTTCACATCTTCGATGTTGTTTATGGAGAAAAGAAACTATATCGATACCTGTTAACCATCAATTCATATAACATCTAAATTTTTTGTCACCTTATTGGAAGTCTATCTTATATATGCAATTAGCAAGTCACCTTATCCTTAATTTCCTATTAGCAATTAACATGATGAATGCCATTCTAATAGTAATTACTCCCTTCGTCTTAAAAAAATGTTCACGTTACTATTTATGTTTGTCCTAAAAAGTGTATGTTTTTATCTAAGAAGGGGCTGGCTAGGTATGGTTTCAGCGTATAATTGATGAAAATATACCGGAATATCTACAAAATTTTTTAGAAGATAAGTTCCAATCAAGTTACTAGTATTTCAAATGTCTTATAAAATGGGTAAAAAAAACAACTCCCTTGTGCATGTTGCACTTCTAAGCTTAAAGTATGTACTCTAGTGAGCAACTCAAAATTCCTCATAGAGAAGATTAAGCGCGGTATACATGTGTTGTTTACTTGTATGTCTACAAATAGAGTGCATAGTAAAAATGTGTAGAAATGAAAAAGGATCTTATGAATGAGATTAATAGTGTGATTGTCTAGAGACACACCATAATAACAATATAAAACTCATCATAACTCTTGGTGTAATGTTCAGATACGATGATGAGGTCTAACTCGGACGGCTGGTACCAATCGTGTATAGATTAAGCCATTTGGTGAGCCATGCATAAATCAGTTTAACTATACAGTTTACCACAATATGCCATTCTTTTTATTACATTACACAAGATTCTCTTGAAATTCTAGCCAACCTAATGGAGGATATTATACTCCAATTGCATTGACACTTTTCTAAGAAATAGGGTTACTTTTGTCAAACTTCCCACATGAAGTAAAGAGAAGAAGCTTTGCTTACTTATATATTGTGGTGACTATGGTTTGAATAAATTGAGATTTGTATTATGATGTTGGTTTCACATGTTCAATGTTGTTTATGGAGATAAGAAACAACTCGGGAGCTTGTGGAGATAAGAAACAATTGTGTTGACTCACTTGGCGATTTTGGCTCTTCTCTTAATCCTACTCTTCCTTTGACCTCCACCATTCCCAGTAGATTGTGATACATGACTTGCTTGTGTTCCAACTTGATGACTTGGCCCTCCTGCTACCTCACTTGCTTGTGTTCCAACTGGCTGGCTTGGCCCTGCTCCCACCTCTGTTGCAGAAGATCCCACTGGCTGACTTGATCTTTCTTGTACCTCATCTGGTACTCCTTCCCTTCTTCTTGTCCCTTGGTTGCCTCTTCGTCCCGTACAAGCTCTCTTATTATGACCCTGCCCACCACATGCACCACATTTGACAGTCTTGCCCCTTTTTGACAGCTTCCCATTCTTGACCATTGATTTTTTCATAACCTGTTCAGCAATCTCATCCCTTGACACTCTTCTCTTCTTCCGTGGTCTCCCAATTGGAACATGGTAGTGAGGTGGCTTTAGTTCACTAGGGATAGGGCAATTGGGTCAAAAGTGTCGACCAGCAATTCCTTCAATCTTGTGTTGATACATCGCCCTCCATGTGGTTAACCAATAGCATTGGTGCACATAATCCTCTAGGATCACAACCATGTTGTCACTTGATTCCTTGCTGTGTTTAGCCATGTCGTTGATAGCCGCAACAGCATGCTTACATGGAATACCAGTGAGTTCCCATCTCCTACATGTGCATTCCATTTTCGGCATATTCACAACACATTGGTCACCCCAACCTCCCGCACACTGGTATGTATCCCCCCCCCACTCCATAAAACCTTATACTCATTTGCTTCCTCCTTGATGGTTTCTAAAATTTTAGTTGCTGTTGGGGTTAAGAGACCTTCACATCTGTCTATTACATGCTGCACACTAACACTTCTCTTCACAAGATACTGCCTGATGTACTCCAAACAACCAATGATTGGTTGATCTCTGCCGCCCACTAACTTGCTATTGAACGATTCACATAAGTTGTTAAGAAGGATGTCACATTTAGCTCTCCCTGTAACCAATTTATCAATTTCAACATCACTTTTAATCTTATTAATATTACAGATGACAGTCATAATATCAACATCACTTTTAATCTTATTAACATTACAGATGACAGTCATAATATCAAAATCATTTTCAATATTATTAATAGTACAGATGAAAGTCATAATATGTGTATAGTGTACCTGAAAATGTGACCTTGACCATGATGATGCTGGTATCTTCCTTAACCAGTCATAAGCTTTAGAGTCGATTGATTTTAGCTCTTCCATTCCTCTATTATACTCAGGGATTGTTGATGCTCTGGCACACCTCCAAACAAGCTCCTTGATACTCTCCCCCTTAAATAACTGCTTCATGTTGTCATATATGTGTCGCACACAGAAGCGATGTTCAGCAGCAGGAAACAGTTCTGCAATGGCTGGTAATACCTGTAGATTGGTACAAAACTTACTATGGTAATGAGGATTGAATTGGATTGGAAATCAAGTAACTGAATTTACACAATGTTTATTCCTTTTGTCTGTCGGATATAAAGGTGAAGTTTGAATTTGGTTGCAAATTAAGGTCATCTCCAAGATTGCTAAGGAACCATAACCATGAACTCTTGGACTCAGTTTCAACCACTGCATAAGCAACTGGATAGAGGCCATTATTGCTATCGACACCAACAGCAGTTAAGACTTGACCAGTGTAATGTCCTTTGATAAACGCATCATCCAGCCCTAGTATGTCCCTTCTGCCTGCTTTGTAACCTTTTTTCAATGCACCAATACAAACATAGATCCGTCTGAAAACCCTTGAAGAAACACTTGAATCAGGGTTTGCTTCAACTTGAATCTTCACAGTTGTATCTGGGTTTCTATTCTTCAATTCCAAAGCGTAATCCCTAAGACTGGCATATTGTTCTTCATGGTCGCCGTCAATTTGTTTCTGAGCAAATTCCCTTGCTCTTGATATCTTTGTGGTCGGGACATCAAGCTGCAATTTTTCATTTATTTCCATTGCTATTGCAGCTGTCGGCGCTGTGCGGTCCCTAACAAGAATTTTAGCAACCTCGGATGAAAGGAATCGTGCAGTCAACAATTTGATTTTTCTTGTTTGTAGGCATTTATGTTCATCATTTAATGTTTTGACACTCCAACTCTTTCATCACCCACTTTTGACACATGTAGGACCATTCGCAAATGGCCTTGCTCTTTTTTTTGTAGGTTTTGGTACTTGCAAATTTGCCCTTTGACTGCGAAGAAGAAGCTGATGGTTGACAACTTCCTGTATCATTTCTGGCATAACCCACAACAGTCCCTCTACACATCGCTCGAATCCTTTCTTGGTCACACTTTTCAATCCTAATATCTCTTCGGGACTCCAACGCATACATTCTGAGCTTATCTTTGATTTCCTTGGGGTGTTTAAATGTTTCTGTTACAAAAAACTCTCCCTTCTTGACATTCGCCCTACCCTCATACTCCTTCCTTATTTCTTTTAACCTTATCTTGCGCAGGGTGACAAATTTGTTATTATTGCCTTCTTCATCACTATGAAAATCATCATCAAAGTTATAGCCACTATCATGATCCGTATAATCCGCCATACACTCATCAGCTAACTTTGCTACATTCTCAAAGTGGGGATCAAAATCAAACTTAAAGTCCGTCATTTCCACTTGTGGCTCAATAGGGGCTGTCACATCATCCTCTTCATCTTCAAACTCAGACACATGTACAACATGTTCTTCCTCGTTTACCTGCTGTCTTGAGGTGCCCACATCATCCCTTTCAACATCATCGATTTCAACATCATCCCTTTCCACATCATCCCTTTCCACTACTTCTTCTAAATCGACATAGTTTTTGTTGAGCTCTAAAACCACATCCTCACTCTGGTCAAGTTCTGCAACCATGTCTGTAATCAAGTCGTCTCCCACACCAACATTATCTCCAGGAATGGCAAATTGGTACAAGTCCTCATCTGTATGTTGAGATTGTTGCTCAACTTGTTCTGGGCCATCAACGCCACTTACAGGTTGTTGCGCAGCATGAGTGTCTATGTCACCAACAACTCGGCTTACATGTGGTTGCGCAGAAGGAGTGTCTGTAATCAAATCGTCTCCCACACCAACATTATCTTCAGCTTGTTGTTCTTGACCAGCAATCATAGGCACAGGTGATTGACCATTGGTACCATCAATTGAAGTCTCAGCTAGTTCTGGATCGATGGTAGGATCATTTGAAGGCTCCACTAGTACTTCATCCGTTATTTTACATTTTCGGCCTCTTTTGGGTCTTCTGCGTTTCAACTCAACATACACCTCAATCTCTCTATGCGTTGGAATTAAATCCAACATTTTCATCACATCCTCATCAGACTCCAACGGGTACAACCCAACATCCAACGTCTCGCCTGGTATCCTATAATAATAGCCTGCAACCCCACCTTTCACACCTATGTCATCTACCAACTCTTGAAAGGCGTAAAAGCTAAACAATTCATAATCCACACAATCATACCACGGAATAACTGGATCAACATACATCCTTCCTGGTAGTGGCGTAAATTTTCCACCGTGGGTTACTTTCAGAGTGAAGTAGGTCCGCTTTGATTCTGTATGAAAACAATAAACATCAACACACACACACTAACAGCATGAAAAATCAACTTAATGTATAATCCACATCCTGTTCATAACAATCACACACTACTACACAAACTGGTTTTTCCCACGAAAACGAAATTGTGTGAAATTTCACACGGGATACCGACAAATTACACACCAAATTGTTGACCAAATTTCGGTGGGAAATATGTCATAAATTCCCCACGGATTTCCTACTCATTACACACTAAATTGTTGACCAAGTTTTTGTGTGAAATATGTCGCAAATTTCCCACAGATTTGCGACCATATTCACACTATTTGTGTTTATTAGACGGCCGTGGGAAATTTGTGGCACATTTCACACATATTAGCCACGACCAAAAGTATGTGGCAAATTTTAGCTCCATTACTCACGAATTTTACACGGTTTTTTTTTATAAATTAAATACTTAAGTGATCTATGGGAAATATGTGTGTACTTTCCCACAGATTAGCTACCAATTTAATAAATTCGTGGGAAATAAGTGTGTAAATACCCACAGATTTCCCACAGAAACTATCATTTTTATATTTTGTCTACCTACACATTCTCACATTGCTTAATATATCTTCATATGTGTTTTTAGTTTCATATTATATGTATTTGTTAATTAATATAACTATTTATGTTAGTATTACAAGTGTATGTGTAGGTTTAGGAATAATTTTTTTCTGTAACAAACCATTATATGTTTGTGCATATCTACACGTATATGTTCTGTATGCTTGTTTATGACCTTCATTGTATCTATAAATTTTTTGTATCTAAGTATATCGGTATGTATATGCGTGAACGTGTAACTATATCAAAAAAGTAAAAGAAAACGATTATGTCCGTGGGAAATATGTGTGTGCTTTCCCACAGATTACCTACCAATTTAATAAATCCGTGAGAAATACGTGTGTAAATACCCACAGGTTTCCCACAGAAACTATCGTTTTTATATTTTGTCTACTTACACATTCTCACATTACTTAATATGTCTTCATATGTGTTCGTAGTTTCATATTATATGTGTTTGTTAATTAATATATCTATTTATGTCAGTATCAGAAGTGTATGTGTAGTTTTAGGAATAATCTTTTTCTGTAACAAACCATTATATGTTTGTGCATATCTACACGTATATGTTTTGTATGCTTGTTTATGACCTTCATTGTATCTATAGATGTTTCGTGTCTAGGTATATTGATATGTATATCGTGAACGTGTAAGTATATCAAAAAAGTAAAAGAAAACGATTATGTCTGTGGGAAATATGTGTGTACTTTCCCACACATGACCTACCAATTTAATAAATCCGTGGGAAATACGTGTGTAAATACCCACAAATTTCCCACAGAAACCATTGTTTTTACATTTTGTCTACTTACACATTCTCACATTACTTAATATGTCATCATATGTGTTTTTAGTTTCATATTACATGTGTTTGTTAAGTAATATAACTATTTACGTCAGTATCACAAGTGTATGTGTAGGTTTAGGAATAATCTTTTTGTGTAACAAACCATTATACTTGTGTGCATATCTACACGTATATGTTCCGTATGTTTGTTTATGACCTCATTGTATCTATAAATGTTTTGTATCTAGATCTATCGATGTTGTAACACCCCCAATTCATGGATGCAGCGAAATTCGAACTGGGTGTTACTTGACGGCACAATAGTCACAATAATAGAAAACGAACTCTAATTGAGTCGTTTTAAAAAGGTTTATCATTCAAATTATATAAATATCAGAGATTACAAAATGAGGTCGCAGTTGGTTCCATGTTTACAAATCACATTAAGTGAGATTTTGAATGATAAGTAAATTTATAGCCCTCTTGAGTATCCGTGTCCTTCCGTGCCATCCTTGATCGTCATGAACCTGAAATACATGCTTGAGAGGTCAACACAAAGGTTGAGTGATATTCATAGAGTTTGTTAAATCGTTTGAACACAATATGTTGGTAGTGTGAGTTATAGGCTCACACCAATATTTGGAAAACAAAACTGGTAGGCTACGTTATTATACGCCCGGAACAGTTATTATACACTAAGCTTATGACACCATAACGTTAACGTGTACCAATATCGATCGGCAGATTTATCCCGGTAGGTACTTTGCTAACATACCTAAATCTCAAATATTAATGCATTTGTTTGAACTTAGTCAATACAAATGGGATTCGTCAATCCCAATAGGCCTATTCACAATATTCGCGCTCACTATTGCTAGTGATTAAATGGTTCATAATAAGGAATCTCGGTTTTAGCAAGGCTGGTACTTAGTGATAATAAAACAATCAGGCAAGCATACAATTTAAAAACATTGTGCTTGGTTAAAAATAGCATGTATTCCCCCCAAGGGTTTGTAAAACAATTAAGTAATGGAAAGTGGGGCTATGAACTCACCTTAAGTAAGATAGCAAGTAATGAATGTAACGGTTGAATCGTGAATGTTTCTACGAGCAACCTATAATAGAATGTTGCGACTTAGGATTTGGGTAAAGAATATAACGGAGTGCCTATATATATATCTTGCATTTAGTCCATGATGTGGTATGATGTATATTGTATGTCCTTGAAAGAAAAGATTCATGAACATGTATGTTTTGTATATCGTTTACTACCGTTCGGGCTGACATATTTCAGAAGTCATGTTAGTAAGCGTTCGAGGAGCCAGGACACTTTAACTCGTAAATCCACAACTCATCTCGACGGCTTACATAATGAACTCCTCACATGAGGCTCCCTACTATTGTAGTAGTTGATAAAATATATAGATATAAGTTTTGATCCGAAAAGTTACATGTCCGATATTTGAATAAACTTAGGAAAGTTTATTAGTACATGAAGATTGTTATTAGGGGTAGTTTCATAAGTCTTGAATGACCATTTTCTCTTGGTAAAATCTCATGGTTTCCTTTTAAGTGAAGTAGATCCAAATTGCTTGTTCATGTTATCGCCTAATTCATTGTTTCATGTTTACGCCTTTGTAAGTTTACTTGGTCATCTCGTCATGGCCTAGCCATGACCTTTGGTCCTTGTTCCAAGGTCATGAGACACAACCTTGGCTCTAGCCATGGTGGTGGTCTTGATTATAGGTCATAAGACCTCTTGTTCCTTTTAAAGTATAACCATAATATAGTGACTTATATATATGTAAATAGCTGTTAAGAAATTTAGAAATATCTCACTCAGAAAGTGTTTTCAAGGCTCCAGCTTCTTTATTCCTGAAGGAAAACGTGATTCCGGACAACTTTCGTGTTTTAACTTTTTCATGAAACGGACCAGAAAGGCCTCTTTTTGCGTGTTTAAGGTTTCTGTAACAGAAAGTTTTGGCAGCTTTGCCGCAAAGTTTTGGTAATTTCAAATCGTCATAACTTTTGACTCGTATACTCGTTTTAGGTGGTTCAAATTGCTACGGTTTCCTTGTTAGGTCCTCTACTACAATATGTAATAATCCAATATCATATTTTTACCACTTTGATCAGGTCTTACCAAGAAAGTTACTAGTTTACTTGTTTTAATAACTTATCTTAACAATCAATTACAATAACTTGTTTTGTTCATTTTTATACATCATGGACATGCATACAAGACATAATATAGCATGAATAATAGGTAAATAACATGAACATGATTATTTAACAAGAAGCAAGTTAGGGTTTGCTTACAACTTGTGAAGAAACTAACTAGAACCAAGATCAAGACCAAGAACCACTACTTAATCTTCCAAAACCTTTCCAACCATAGCCATGCTTCCATATCAAAAACCCTATCTTATAATCCCTTGATAAACACTAATCTATCACAAAAACAAGCCTTAGTAAAAATCTTCACTAAGAACACTTGGAAATTTGATGAGTTTTTGTGGTGTTTTATGGTGATTTTATAGAGTTTTATGGTTGAAAGGTGTTAAGGATCAACTAGGAACTATGACTTGAACTTGTGATGGATTGAATGAGCAAGATCAATGATCAAAATGGTGCATTTTGATGGTTTAGGGTCGTTGGTATTGCAAGAGAAAGGAAGAGAATGAGTCTCTTTTATACTAAAAATGAGGAGGTTACTTGTGTTGACTTGTCAACCCTTGGAGGCCAAGTTGAATACATGTAATCATCCTAAGGCTCCTAGCATGAGATCAAGACACACAAGGCTGAATTCCCCCCCCCCCCCTAGGTCGGTTCCTAAACTTGGGGGACAAGGTGTGGACTTTGCTTGGTATTATCCTAAGTATTAGGAAGAGTTTTGACTCCGGGAAATGACAACCGTAAATGATTAGGCCTCAAAACGTAAAATCGGGTGTCGTAAAACTATGGAACTTTAAAGTATTGTTAGACATGTCCATATGTCCCATAATAAAATATAAAATGAGTGGTAGGTTCCATTTGGGTGGTAAAACCCTGCTAAAACTGGAAACACGGGTCTAAAACGCGTAATACGTAAAATGTACGAATATTGCGTAAAATTGAGAAAAGTAAAATGTTACTTTTCTAATAGGATAAAAATGATTTAAAATGACTTATAATGTCTAGACTAGGCTCAGTCTAGTGTCGGTTGGTATTAAAGGTCTTTTAGACATCAAACCGTAAGCCTAAAAATCAAGGAATGACTTATAAAATCAAGGAATGGTTTTTGGTCAATGGAGGAGGGAAAAATATGTTGACTTTTTCTAATAAGTTGAAAACTCAAATCTTTTTAGAAACGCGGTGCAGGTATAGGCTAAGGTTACGGCTGAGTAAAAATGCTTAAAACTGAAAATTCCAGTTTTTCACGGCCGAGGTTTATTTTGGTCATGTTTTTCTCAGTCATGATTTATTCTCAAATAAATCATGAGTGTGTCAAACATTTTTCTGATACGGGGAAAATTAACGCGACCGAATTTCGTTGTACATAGAATTTTTGAATGACGTTTTACCCTAAAACGTATAATTCCGTGTAATTCCTTAATAACTTTCACGAAAATGAGCTTATGAATGTCAAACTTTTAATTTGCCATGGAAATGATTTATCACTTCAGCCCAAGAAATAAAAATCAAATTTCGGGAAAATTTTCGGGAAAAATGAATAGTAAAAGTGAATAGTGAAATTTTCCGGGAATAGTAATTATCCTGAAAAATGCGAATTGTTACAGATGTGTATATGCGTAATTGTGTAACTATATCAAAAAAGAAAGAGAAAGCGATTATGTCTGTCGGAAATGTGTGTGTACTTCCCCACATATTACCTACCAATTTAATAAATCTGTGGGAAATACGTGTGTAAGGACTCACGGATTTCCTACAAAAAATATAGTTTTTGTGTTTTGTCTACTTACACATTCCCACATTACTTAGTATGTCTTCATATGTGTTTGTAGTTCCATATTATATGTCTTTTTCAATTAATGGAACTATGTATGTCTGTATTACAACTATATGTGTAGGTTCAAGTATAACCTTTTTATGTAACAAATTGTTGTATATGTGTGGATATATAAGTCCATTTTGACTTTGTCAAAGTCTTTTCATTCGGATATTGTGGAAAATGTAAATCTTCTTACGTCTTCAAAAGGTACTGGTGTTGATGCATACCAAGCTGGAATAAAAACAACTAATCCAAACACCACTTTATAATCTGTCTCATCAGGTAGCTAATGTTGCTTGGAGCATGGGTGAGTAGGATGAGATAGCATAAGACAAATAATCAAACCAGATGATGGTGATTATACTAAGCTTAGGACGATTTGGAAAACTGCCTCCACAGGAGATAGGGTGCATTAATGACATATTCTTCAGTGTTGTACCGTCAGCTCAGATGGGAAAGGTACTATTCGGAATCTCTATTCTTCAGTTCTGATTGTCCGTTTGGAAATTTATCGATGTATTATTTTAATTTGTTATTCACTTCATCTAAACTCTCTCTATATCATTATTAGCACATAGCTATAATTTTGGATATTTGCAGGTCAAGGATTCCAGTGATGATGATTCTGCAGTTGAGGCCAGTAACGATGATTCCAGTATTTATCATTGGAATTAGATTTTAACATCATGGATTCTTGGTTAACCGGAAGGAAAGAATGAAATTACTCATGTCGAGGTCTAGCCTGAGCTTCATTGTTTTACTTTGTGCTTGAGTTCGTGACATGCATTGAAAATATTCATTTTTGTGGATAAAATGTTGATTCTTAGAACATGTTGTTGATTCAGACACTTGGTGGAACAGTTAGTACTAATTATAAATTAGGTAGGTTACTTTCATTTTTCTTTTAACATATAATACATGAAACACTGTCTATTTGTTTCCATTATTTTTGTTCATATTTGCCATTATTCATAATTCACTTACATCCAATTAGATTTTGTCAAACAATAATATAAAGCTAACTCGCCCATCGGGCGGATTGTGATTCGTCTATTAATGTAACTATTTATGTGAGTATCATAAGTGTATTTGTAGGTTAGGTATAACTTTTTTGTGTATCAAATCATTGCATATGGATGAATATCTATGCGAATATATTTTGTATGTCCGTTGTGACTTTATTGTATCTTTAGATGTTTTATGTGTAGATATACAAGTTAAAGAATGTACTATAGTAAAAGAAAACGATTGTGAGTTTGAGACGCGATGTTAGCTAATAAGGCCTATAGGCCTGACCCGTTGTTTAGGCCCGTCTAGTTTAGGGTTAGATTTGTTTGTTCTTATTTATTCATGATGTATTATCATTTGTTTAGTAAAATCTAATTAATACAATTATCATTTTTCTTTGATTTCTACAAATTTGTCTATTTAAGTGATCGTGTCTGTTTATTTGTGGTCGACTAGGAACCAAACCAAACTTAAAGGTATTACTGGATCACCAACGAGCCTATGGTCTAGCAGTATGGAGGTTTCACCCTCCTAGCCAAGGTCTCAAGTTTGAGTCTTGTCTAGGGCGATAGGGGTTTCCTCTCGCGTGCGTAAAAGGAAGGGTGTCATTGTCTTCTGGGCTGGATCCAACCTGGTTGTGTGGGCTCGCTACGCCTTCTGGGCTAAAGGCCATGTAGCCACAATTGCCGTTCAAAAAAAAAAATACTACTAAGTCACTTTGTAAAAACGCTCTGATAATGTCTAATTTATCAAAAGTTTTTCTTAAATAAAAAATCTTATAAGTTTTTCAACATCTATAACATTGTTGTATTTTATAAATTATAATTAGTTTTGACTCACGAAAATATTTTGGGTTTATGAGTATGTGAATAGACTATTATTAATCAATATGTTGTGCGTGTGTTTGGGTCTCGTTCGAAGATGTGAAAAGATATTAGATAAGTAACAAATGTAAAATGGCAAGATCAAAAGGTTTAGCAACTTTTGATAAACAAGATCATCTCATTATATGTTCAAAGAAAAAAAGACGTCTCATTATCATAACTTACAAACTTATTATAGTATTTGTAAAGGAAGCATTTAACCTTTGGATAACCTCACAAGGATTGCCACCTTGTCAAATTCAATGAACAAGATGAAAACATACATCTCACAACAAACACAAAATACATCTATCTTATCTCTTTGTGTCATAGTAACACCACTACCACACACACTGGCCTTTAAAAAAAACTCAAGACATCTCTTTCTCCATATCTTGATTCAGTTTTTCAACCATCATTAACCCGTTGATGGACCACCATATTTCTTCCACCATTAAACCTTCAACAAATACATACTTAGAGTCTTAGACTACCATTGCGAGTGATCAAAATACGAGCCGAAACATATAAAATGTGCAATGACCACCTAAACAACCCACACTCGAACCAACCTTGTTAGATCTCGGCGCCATAAATTCATATCTATGGACTTTTTGGGTTTTTATTGGATCTAATATTATGTTGTGTTTTTAATTATTTAAGAGTATTATTTACAGATCTAAATAACTTTAAAGTTTGTGTTGGTTACATTTTTATTTTTATTTTGGTTCTATGCAGGTCGGAAAATTGCTCACATGGCTAAAGTGGATGGATTATAAAGATCATAGAATAGCTTATTTATGTAACTTGTAATGTTAGGATAGAATGCTTGTTTTGCGTACAATATGAAATAGATAGCGTCGATACTCGTGGGTTGAGTTTATTTGTAAATATATGTTTCACTGGAATATATACTGGTTTTTAGATTACGTCTTCATGTTCTTGTTACGAATTGCATTTTGGATATTCGACTAATGTATTTAAATAGATTTTTTTGCTGCATTTTAATTTCGGGATTATAGTTTCATATTTATGTTAAATATGAAAATTGATATTTTGCCACAAATCTGTGGCAAAAAACCACGGATATGTGTGAAAAATGGCTACTAGAAACCGTCGGAAATTTTGTGACAAATTTGTGAGAGAAATTGTAGTGTGAAAATCGTTGGAAATCTGTGGCAAAAAAACCACGGATATGTGTGGAAAATGGCTACTAGAAACTGTGGGAAATTTCGTGAGAAACTTGTGGGAAAATTATAGTGTGAAAATCGTTGGAAATTAGTGGCAAAAAAACCACGGATATGTGTGGAAAATGGCTACTAGAAACTGTGGGAAATTCGTGAGAAATCTGCGGGAAATTAAACCCACGGATTATCCACGGTAATATTTGTGGGAAAATAGTCAACACTCGTGGGAATTCTCGTGGGAAAATATTTACCCACGGGGTTTTTACACACGGAACGAATCCGTGTGAAATCTGTGGATAACGGTTGTTTCACACTGATTTTCCCACGGAGTTGGTAGTGGGTAAAACTAGTTTTTGTAGTAGTGACATACCATTGTAGATAAAAAAAAATCGATACAATTAACAATGCCCAAAACATACCGTAAAGTTGATGAAGATTAGGGATCGGGGACGATCGTTCGCGGATTTTCCCAAATAAACTAACCATCTTCTTCAATTTTTCCCGGTACGGAAATCGTAATTGGAAACTTTAGGGCAAAAAATGCGATTGACTTTGGGCAAGGGAGTGTTTGGATCAGGGTATTAATGTGCTTGTTCGGTGGGTCTAATATTATCTTAGGCGGGAACCGTGAAATGACGATACTATCGTCAACTACGTGGCACTTAACGGGAAAATTAACGGAAAAGGGCTCTCAGTGGCGATTTTGCGAAAATGTGGAACGTGGGTGGCTTTTTTGCGCTACTTTTTGTCTCGGTCCCGTTTTTGCAATTTTGTGGAACGTTAGGGACCATTTTTGCAATTTACCCATAATAATATTTGTAAATGTCTAAACTAAGAAATTGTATTTGATTTCTTTTTGTTGTATAGCTTCAATAGTAGTAATACTTAAGGGTGTTGGCAACATTTGTGGTACTCTGTCTCTCATCAATCACTTCCAATCAATCCCCTTATGCCACATCATTCACCCACTTTTTCTATCACCCACCCATATTTTTGTTGGCAATACGTCACTCACTACATCCCTTCACTCACTCTATTTTCTTTTTAAATTCCATTAAAATAAAAAAAAAAAAAAAAAAAAAAAAAAAAAAAAAAGAAAAAAAAAAAACCCTACTAAAGTTGTATAAAAAAACCAAAACATAGAGCATTAAAACTCGCCTTGGACTCTACCTTCTCCCTGCTTCACTTCTTCCTCACACACACACACAAATAGTGATCAAAGTACACTCCACCTCAAATATTCAATCTTCATAATTTCTTCAAAAATCACACTTTT
This sequence comes from Artemisia argyi, assembly GCA_030686995.1. Taxonomy (NCBI): domain Eukaryota; kingdom Viridiplantae; phylum Streptophyta; class Magnoliopsida; order Asterales; family Asteraceae; genus Artemisia; species Artemisia argyi. The sequence goes on from CM060703.1 coordinate 4,553,670, forward strand.
TTTGTTTTCTTTATTTTCCAGCCAAAAATATGGAAATGGATTTCTGGGGTTCAAGAACTCACACACCAAAACACCATCACTTTCTCGTTTTTTTTTTTTTTTTTTTTTTTTTTTTTTTGTCTATTGATGTTTGTCCACCCCGTTTGTACCTTTCCAACGTTCCAAAAAAGTGCACAACAGTCGAATTTTCCAGCCTTCCCGTGCTTGAAAGTTTCCCGTGTGAAAAGGATCCCGTGTAGTACCGCATGGCCGGCGGCGGTGCTCCCGCACGGGATAGATCCCGTTTGGTGCCTTGCCGTGACCACTGCCTACACTCTAATGTGACACTAAATAACTTTATTTGAGTTTGGCTATAAATGTCTAATAGACTTTTACTTAAGAAAAGAAGGAAAGAATTGTAAAGAGAACACAGACAAATAAATTACAAGACATTATAATAAAGATGTATAGAAATTAAAAAGGATCTTACGAATGAGGTTAGTAGTATGATTGTTTATAGACACATGATAAACAATATAAAATTCATCATAACTCTTGGCGAAATGCTCATATCCGATGACGAGGTCTAACTAGGATGGTCTATACCAATCGTCTATAGATTGAGCCATTTGGTGAGCCGTGCATAAATCATTTTAGCTATACAATTTACCACAATCTATTTTTTTTATTACATTAGACAAGATTTTCTTGACATTTTAGCCAATCTATGGAGGATATTCAACTCCAATTGCATTGTCTATCTTTTATATGCAATTATTATGTCTTTTGGAAAACTTTTCATATGGGGTTACTTTGGTGAACTTCCCACATGGAGCAAAGAGAAGAAGCTTTGCTTACTTATATATTGTGTTGAATATGATTTGAATAAATTGAGATTAATATTATGTTGTTTCTTTAACATGTTCAATTTTGTTTACTGAGAAAAGAAACAAAATTGAGTTTGTAGAGCAACAATTCATATAACATCAAAAAATTTTATAGTCTAACTTTTATATGCAATTAGCAGTCACCTTATCCTTAATTTCCTATTAGCAATTAACATAGAGAATAACTGAATATCCCAATGACTACAATAATACTTATAAATATTTTAAGTAAGAAACTGCAATTTTAGCTTTTTATAACGCTATAAAAGTTTTAATAATAATACTTTTATGTGACACAAAATAACCTTGTTTGAGTTGGCATCAAATGTCTAATATCTTCAAAGTGTAACCAACTTTTAAAAAAAGCATAATTTTTTATTTATTTATTTATTTTATTTTTTACCTGAGTTCCGACTAAAAGAACAAATCATAATTTTTGTAATCGACTTATTCATCGTTTTGCTTAATTTCTAATTTTGATTGTTTATATTCATCGTTCAATGTCCTTTAAAAAAAATAAAGAACATCGAATCATAATAATTGGTAAATTCATACAGGATTCGAACTTTTTGTCATTTCACTACAATTAATAATACTTATTAATGTTTCGACTTTTTGTCAATATTGAAGGATTCATCACGTCATCCAAAACTTGTGTGTCGATATTGTAACTTTTAATGTTCGAGACATGGTGAGTGTATATGTTTGCACCAAATAAAAGTTAAAGGGTGCTTGGTTGAAGGTATTAAAGTACAAAGAACGGTAACAATAATGAATATAAATGGTTGATTAAAGTATAATGTAATGAGTGATAACCCGCTAATTAATTGTGTTTACATAAACACTACATAACCGATTCGATAAACTTGGTCACTTTGAATCCCCAACTCGCTCTTTACGACTAGTCAAATTCCTTTGTCACGTCAAAAATGAAAAATGACACCCACATTTAAAACAACCCGGGTTTTAAAAATTGCTAGTATTAACCGGGTCAACCCGGTTTGAAAACAAACATCCTCCTCCCCCTGCCCTGAAGAGAGGGAGAGTACTAGCTTCTTTAACTCCAGACACCAACCAGTTGAGTTTACTCTTTTTTTAATAATCGCCTTCAATAATTGACTTAGAAACTAGAAATTACTAAGTCAAAGTGTTCCGTTACCACGGTCCATTGGTGTACCGGTTAGGCCGCATACATCATCAACCAACAGCTTGTGTGTGTGTGTTGAACTCTTAGTTGATTGAGACATATGCTTCCGAGTACTACTAGTAGTAGTAGGTGTTATTTATTGTGGGGTTTGCCTACTCAAAGTACAGAAAGGAGTAGTTGTTTGTTTTAATAAAGCGTTTGCCTTTGGTACCATAGCTGTATGCCTATAAGTACTACGTGAAAACACTGGTTGCTAGTAAATGCTACTAAAAGTAGCATTTTGATTTGGAGCATTTAGAAAAACTAGGAATGCTAGTTGCTTGTTTCCAAACAAGCATTTTGTACAAATGGCCAACAGCTAGTTGCTAGTTGCTTCAAAATGCTCGCTGCCATACCCTTGCTATACATTTTGGTAGCTTTATATGATGACATTAGAACCAGCTTCATCTTCAATATTGTTATAGCATTATGTTGCTCGTTTCCTACTAAATGTGTTTTATCATGTTAATTTCGTAATATTACATGTGTAGTACTAGTATTATGTGTGTCAATATAGTTGATTACTGTGGCACCTTGTAAGTTAACTTTATAAACAATTACGTGAACATGTTTTAGTATCTTCCCTTGCTGGCATAATAATGCGACTTGTACTAATTTTCCAACTCCTTGGAAGGAAGGCCTTTATGTAATTCTGATAAAGTTAGTAACTTTCAATCCCCAACTCGTTCCATATAATTAGTCAAATTCCTTTGTTACGACTTAGGTATCCGTATCATTTGATCATTGTAAATTTGAATTGATTTTAGGCTAAAATTCGGTTTTGAGTAAAAATTCTGTCGTATGAAAACACATGTAACGATTTTGTAAAAGAAAAAACATAAAAAAACGATAATCCATAAAACTTTAGTCGAATTTATAATAAATTATGTGGACTTAAGACTTTCGACCTCATCGACACCTAACTTCTATCTTTAATTAACTCTCCTCACTTCTTGTTACATTTCACCCATTTACCTTCATGACACGTGATGCTCTTATCACCATGTACTACCTGACTAGCTGCTAGTATTGACTTACTTTACAAGTCACATAATTGATTTTGAGTTTTAATTGACGGTTGGTTTTAGAAAAGTGACGTTAACCAAACATCCTCCCCCAAAGTCTCAAGTGAGAGTAAACTACTTAACTCCAGACACCAATCAGTTGATGAAAATGAAGGCTAATAATTATTTGCAGCAGCAAAGTCAATCGCAGATATTTGTTGATCGCTTTGCGTGTGGATTCTGTTTGTTTACGGGTGAGTTTATTGAATTGTAGGAATGGAATGCTCCAAGCGCTAAGCATGTTCGTTTATTAGAGGCTGCTTTGCTTAAACAAATTGTGAGTACGTGCTGCCTTTTTATTCCAGAGAAATCACTGGGATTTATTCAGGTGTTTTTGGATGGAGGATTGAACCAGCAGTGAATGGGGGTACTCTCTATCTTGTCTCTTAAACAAGCATAAGGGGGTGTTTGGCGTATGGGCTTATTCAACTTTTGAAAAGCTAGTAAGCTCAAATTTCAAGTTTTATGAGCTTGTCAACTTGAGCTTATATCTTGTTAAGTTCATAAGCTCATAGGCCTAAAAGATTGAGCTTATTAGCTTTTCAAAAGTTCACTAAGCCCATACACCAAAAATATAAGCTAAAACAAACACCCTTTAAGAAAAAACGCAAGTAAATAATAGTTTATATATATATTTTTTCTAAATTTCATGCCCCTGTGTTAAAGATTTGTGATGCAGTTGCTGTTGCTAAAATTCTAAACACGACGCTAGTAATCCCGCATCTAGAAGTTAATCCGGTCTGCAAGATACAAGGTATTTTTACGTCTGCTATTTGGCTTTATAACATGTTTTTAAGCTCTTAACTCTTAGACTGGGGGTAAGCTGTTACGTTTACTATGCAGTTCTTTCATCGATATATTTGATGTCAACCACTTTATTGAGGTCTTGCAAGATGAAATCTCCATAGTTAAAGAGCTGCCCAGCATGTACTCCTGGAGCACAAGGGATAACTATGGTACTGGCATACGACCTACTAGAATCAAAACGGCGCCTGTTCATGCTTCTGCTAATTGGTATCTGGAAAATGTGCTCCCAATGCCAACTAGGTTCGTGATACAATTTTCTTTGACAATTGTAATTCAATTCTAGCATAAACAGGTCAACGTTATCGGTTTTCTCAGTTTTCTGCTGTCACTTGATGATTTAATGCTTCACTATCTGATCTCTCGCCTGATATTATGGTTTTAGCATGTTTGCTTTGTCTGATACTTTCACCTTATAAAAAAGTATATGTGCGCCACTTAAAATTTATCTGTTTGTCCTGCAGAAGCTGCAATATTTGTATGGACACGTAATTTATGGAAGTGTCTAAGTAGTAGCCAAATGTGTTCGATATCCATCACAAATACGCTTCCAAAAAATGATATTTCACAGAATATGCTCATACAGCGCTTCTTGTTGATATTTTGACTGTATAAAATAGTAACAGAGGTCATTGCATTATGTATAACTAATCAAATTTGACACATTATGGTACAATCTTGTTTATATTATCGAGACAAACAGAACTGTTATATCTAACAATTGCAGTTCTAATGTTTCAGTCATGGAATTGCTGCTATTGCCCCATTCTCGCACCGTTTAGGTTTTGATAACCTACCAAAGGAGATTCAGCTTCTTTGATGCAAGGTTAACTTTCAAGCATTAGTTTTTGTTCCTCACATCAGAAGACTAGGAGACACCCTTGTTCAGCGCCTTCGAAGCTCTCCTGCCACAAACAAAGGAACAGCGAACGATATATTGGAGGATGAAAGGGGAAGTGGAAAGTTTATCGTTTTACATCTCCACTTTGACAAAGTATGTCTCCTTCCGTGTTTCTCCATCATGATCTTTAGAATGTAAATTTAGGCCGTCTTTATCTCTTTTACTCTAAAAGTGATTCTTTTACTCTAAAATTTAGATTGCATATACCTTTTTGTGATTCAACAGTGGCTCCAAGTGATTCAAAATCGGTCGGGTTGACCCACCAACACTTTTTTGTTTCTCACAGTTCTATACACATGAATCCCCAACCAGTTGAGTCATAGTAATTATTTGAAGCTAATCTGAGCCGATCTTATCCCAATTTAATCTCCGTAAGCAACCACCTTCTCTCACTTCATTTATACATCAATTGAATTTATTTATTTATTTTCTTTTTTTAATTGAAGCTTTTGTTATAAATAGTTTTGGTGTTTGTTAGGTTAGTTTCAATTAGCGCTTTCTTTGAAAGTTTACTGTTTTTTTAATAATCTCCTTCAATAATTGACCTAGAAATTACTAAGTCAAAGTGTTCCGTTACCACGGTCCATTGGTGTACCGGTTAGGCCGCATACATCATCAACCAACAGCTTGTGTGTGTGTGTTCAACTCTTAGTTGATTTGAGACATATGCTTCCTAGTACTACTAGTAGTAGTAGGTGTTATTTATTGCGGTTTGCCTACTCAAAGTACAGAAAGGAGTAGTTGTTTGTTTTAATAAAGCGTTTGCCTTTGGTACCATAGCTGTATGGCTATAAGAACTACGTGAAAACACTAGTTGCTAGTAAATGCTACTAAAACTAGCATTTTGATTTGGAGCGTTTAGAAAAACTAGGAATGCTAGTTGCTTGTTTCCAAACAAGCATTTTGTGCAAATGACTAGTTGCTTCAAAATGCTCGCTGCCATACCCTTGCAATACATTTTGGTAGCTTTATATGATGACATTAGAACCAGCTTCATCGTCAATATTGTTATAGCATTATGTTGCTCGTTTCCTACTAACTGTGTTTTATCATGCGTATTACTAGTATTATGTGTGTCAATATAGTTGATTACTGTGGCACCTTGTAAGTTAACTTTATAAACAATTACATGAACATGTTTTAGTATCTTCCCTTGCTGGCATAATAATGCGACTTTTTGTACTAATTTTCCAACTCCTTGGAAGGAAGGCCTTTATGTAATTCTGATAAAGTTAGTAACTTTCAATCCCCAACTTGTTCCATATAATTAGTCAAATTCCTTTGTTACGACTTAGGTATCCGTATCATTTGATCATTGTAAAATTGAATTGATTTTAGTCGATATAGACTAAAATTCGGTTTTGAGTAAAAATTCTGTCGTATGAAAACACATGTAACTTCTTGTTTCATTTCACCCATTTACCTTTCATGACACGTGATGCTCTTATCACCATGTACTACCTGACTAGCTGCTAGTATTGACTTACTTTAGAAGTCACATAATTGATTTTGAGTTTTAATTGACGGTTGGTTTTAGAAAAGTGACGTTAACCAAACATCCTCCCCCAAAGTCTCAAGTGAGAGTAAACTACTTAACTCCAGACACCAATCAGTTGATGAAAATGAAGGCTAATTATTTGCAGCAGCAAAGTCAATCGCAGAGAATAGCATTATCACCTTCTTTCATTTTAGGCTTCAATAATTGAGTTAGAAATTACTAAGTCAAAGTTTTCCGTTATGCTAGTATAACATTTGAAGAGACCAGGGTTCAAACCCAACATCTTGGGATGGCCAGGACATCGTCATAGCCAATAAGGCTCGACTTTCCCTGGGTTGCTGATCCTTGACCTTTAACCAGCTTTATTTCTTAGTAAATGTGTTTTTATCATGTTAACGTGAGTTTTTTAGCCCATCAACCAAGAGGTTATGCTGATTATGCATTATGCAAATATTTGTTGATCGCTTTGCGTGTGGATTCTGTTTGTTTACGGGTGATTTTATTGAATTGTAGGAATGGAATGCTCCAAGCGCTAAGCATGTTCGTTTATTAGAGGCTGCTTTGCTTCAACAAATTGTGAGTACGTGCTGCCTTTTTATTCCAGAGAAATCACTGGGATTTATTCAGGTGTTTTTGGATGGAGGATTGAACCAGCAGTGAATGGGGGTACTCTCTATCTTGTCTCTTAAACAAGCATAAGGGGGTGTTTGGCGTATGGGCTTATTCAACTTTTGAAAAGCTAATAAGCTCAAATTTCAAGTCTTATGAGCTTATCAACTTGAGCTTATGGCTTATTAAGTTCATAAGCTCATAGGCCTAAAAGATTGAGCTTATTAGCTTTTCAAAAGTTCACTAAGCCCATACACCAAAAATATAAGCTAAAACAAACAGCCTTCAAGAAAAAACGCAAGTAAATAATAGTTTATATATATATTTTTTCTAAATTTCATGCTCCTGTGTTAAAGATTTGTGATGTAGTTGCTGTTGCTAAAATTCTAAAGGTGACGCTAGTAATCCTGCATCTAGAAGTAAACCCGGTCTGGCAAGATACAAGGTACTTTTACCGCCACTATCTTGGCTTTATATTGTGTTTTTAAGTTCTTAACTCGCAGATTGGTGGTAAGATGTTACGTTTACTATGCAGTTCTTTCACCGATATATTTGATGTCGACCACGTTATTGAGGTCTTGCAAGATGAAATCTCCATAGTGAAAGAGCTGCCGAGCATGTACTCTTGGAGCACAAGGGATTACTATGGTACTGGCATACGACCTACTAGAATCAAAACGGCGCCTGTTCATGCTTCTGCTAATTGGTATCTGGAAAATGTGCTCCCAATGCTAAATAGGTTCGTTGTAAACTTTTCTTTCTTTGACATTGTAATTCAATCCTAGCATAAACATGTGAAAGTTATCGGTTTCCTCAGTTTCTGCTGTCGCTTGATGATTTAATGCGTCACTATCTGATCTCTCGCCTGATATTATGGTTTTAGCATGTTTGCTTTGTCTGATACTTTCACCTTATAAAAAAGTATTCGTGCGCCACATAAAATTTATCTGTTTGTCTTGAGGAAGCTGCAACATTTGTATGGACACGTAATTTATGGGAAGTGTCTAAGTAGTAGCCAAATGTGTTCGATATCCATCACAAATACGCATTATGATACAGTGCTTCTTGTTGATATATTGACTGTATAAAATAGTAACAGAGGTCATTGCATTATGTATAACTAATCAATTTGACGCATTATGTTACAGTATTTTTTATATTATTGAGACAAACAGAACAATTATATCTAACAATTGCAGTTCTAATGTTTCAGTCATGGAATTGCTGCTATTACCCCATTCTCACACCGTTTAGGTTTTGATAACCTACCAAAAGAGATCCAGCTTCTTCGATGTAAGGTTAACTTTCAAGCATTAGTTTTTGTTCCTCACATCAGAAGACTAGGTGACACCCTTGTTCAACGCCTTCGAAGCTCTTCGACTACAAACAAAGGAACAACAAACGATATAATGGAGGATGATAGGGGAAGCGGAAAGTTTATCGTTTTACATCTCCGCTTTGACAAAGTATGTCTCCTTCCATGTTTCTCCATCATGATCTTTAGAATGTAAATTTAGGCCGTCTTTATCTCTTTTACTCTAAAATTTAGATTGCATATACCTTTTTGTGATTCGACAGTGGCACCAAGTGGGTCAAAATGGGTTGGGTTGACCCACCAACACTTTTTTTTTGTCTCTCACAGTTCTATACACGATCAATCCCTAAAAAAGGTTTTACAAAAACCATCACTAAAATAATGATCCACTTTTTTCCGATCAACTTATTAGGAGGTTATAAACACTTGAATGTGCTTTTGATAAGAACTGTTTGATCCGTTAGTGGTAGCAATTTGGACTCGTTTAGGTATGAATGGGTCAATTCATGTTCTGTTTTATTGTTTTTTCTCTAAGTGGACGGAAAGTAAAAGAGACCATGGTTCAAAAGGGTGAACATCTTGAGATAGCCAGGGAATACCAGTTAAGCCACGTACATCATCATAGGCAATAAGGCTCAAGTTTCCCTAACAGAGATCCTTCACATTTAGGGGGTGTTTGTTTCGCCTTATATAACTATATTATAAGCTGAAAACCAAATAAGCCATAAGCCGAAACAAACACCCCCTTAAAGCAGCTTCATCTCAATATTTGCTCGTCTCCTATTAATGTATTTTTATGATGTTAATGTGAGTTTTTTTAGCAATACGGCCCCCATCAACCAACTGGTTGTTTGTTCAACTCTTAGTTGATTGAGACATATGCTTCCTAGTACTAGTAGTAGTAGGTGTTATTTATTCTCTAGCTCTCATTGACCTATCAACAGCTTTCAGCCTTTCACCCTGTTCTCCCCACCCAGATAAGGAACATGGATGGGTGGTGGTTGTCCATAAAGTACTTCAGAGGGAGTAGTGTTAATAGAGGACTGGTAGTTGGTGTTATACCACACTTCTGCCAAAGCCAACCATTTTGACCACTCCGTGGGCTGCTCACCAACCATACACCTCAAATAACCTTCCAAACACCTGTTCACAACCTCCGTCTGGGTGATAGGAGTTGAGATTTGCATTTATTGGCACCAACTGGTATGGGAAACAGGAAGCGGTCACATCTTTGAATGACACATACAAAATATTATGGACCGGTATATATGAGTCAGGGTGAGCTATTTAGCATGTTGCTTGCTTTAGTTTTTTTGCTGCATTTCACGAGTGATATACCTATAATTGGAATGTAAATAATATCTGTAAATTGTATAATCCCAATCTGGAAGTATGTAATCAGTCGCATCAAGCGGGAAAATAAACCGAAAAATATGGGCTTATGAAATTAAGGCGAATAAAATAAGCTCATAATCCTGAAAATAAGCTAAAAGTAACATATCCTTTGTAATCTATATACAGTGATTTGCTCTCAGTAGTAGAATACCGTTACATCTCTCTTTCAGGATGCTATGAACTCCTTATTGTACATTTATACTTGGTGTAGTTGGGGAATTCTTTTATCGTTCAATTGGTCATCTTTTAGAATCAAATCGATAAATTTTCTATATGTTGACAACTTGGGATTATTGTTGCAGGGACACTGTCCATGGGCATACCCAAGCATCTTTCCCGAAGTATCTTCCCTGGTAAGTGAAATGAAATTTTCTTTGGTGTTGAAAGCATATATAATAAGTTCAAACATCAAGCAATGTGTTTTGGCATTAATGTCGATCCATACACTTTACATAATTATGGATGCTTGCAGCTTTGATCAACCTTTTGAAGAAGTTATCTATCCAAAAGGGGAAGTTGATGCTGTTTCTATTGGCAAGAGAGACGTCGATATGCTCCTACCAGACACTTTTGTCAATGACACCATCATTGACTTTTATATCAAGTATGTTAGTCTGTATCTTGTTTCCTCTTTCCGATGATGCTTTTAATTGACCATTAGTTAGCGTACCTTGTATTTCTCGCTAATAACAAGTGTCAACTTTTCAACTGACGCAGATACTTAAAGAACAAAATCAACCCCGAGGATAGACCGAGGTTCCATTTTCTCAATAGTTTCTTCTTTCGAAAGCTAGCTGACCCAGATAAAGAACCTCTTGAGGCCTGTAAAGGGAAGGAAGCTTTTCAACGTGTAAGAAAGTGGACAAGAAAAGTGAACCTTTTTGAGAAAGATTATGTCTTTATTCCTGTCAACTACAAGTAAGTTTATAAACCTTTTGAATCTGGCTCGCTTACGAACTCGTTTGACTAATTAAACCTTTAGATGAAGATGTAACCAAGTTAAGTAAAGTGCCATGCGTTCTGCATATGGATCCTATTCGAGGCAATCATACTGGCTTGAACGGTCTTATGCAAAGGTAGCATTTGACCATGTTTTGTTTTATAAGTTTAAGTTAAAACAAGTATGCTTCTTACACTCTGTCAGAGATAGCAAGGTCGGCTTCTAAAAATTTTCCGTTTACCGTGTTTCCTAAGTTTTACTGTCACCCTTTGTCAACTTGTATCGTGTTTTCAAACTTGTATAATCGAACAACTGTTTTTTACATGTGGATATGTCAATGCAGTTACCTTAAAGAAGAATGGAGAGGGAGGGTACCGGAGACGTCTGAAGATATTTGTTCAAGATTTGATAATTTACGCTTTATCTCACTTGAGGTAGTGTGTGTTTTCTGACTTGTGTACTTTTTAATATTATCTTTTTAATGAATATCCTCTTTTTGTAACTCCATAAATATTATCACACAATAATCCGTTTTTACGAGTTTACGCTTTTTGAAACTGACACGGAAAATAAAAACACTAGTAATGCCAACCGTGGCTTTGTTAGTACAATCTGTTTTTACATTCTCACTTGTTGAATCTGGAATCTTGTTGTTTGTGCAGTTACTGCAGCAGCCAAATTCATATGACTGTGGTCTATTCTTGCTCCATTACGTAGAACTCTTTTTGGAACAGGCTCCAATTAATTTCAATCCATTCAAAATATCTCAGAGTGTCGACTTTGTAAGTAAACTGACTCATCTTTCAACCTCGTATCATTAGTTTTAGTTACATGTCTAATTTATTTTTCTACCAAGAACAATGAGGATTTGAACCAACCATTTAATACTACGTATCGACATTTAAGCAGATAAAGATACCTTTTATGGTACTTTATAATATACTTGACCTCACACCATTTGTTCAGCATCTTGTATTGTGATTGTGACTGTGCTAGTTTTTCCGGATTATTATTCTTAAAGTTAATACGATTGCATATTTTTCAGCTAAATGTGGACTGGTTTCCGCCTGCTGATGCATCCCTTAAAAGGGTGGTTATCCAGAGATTAGTATATGATCTCCTAGAGGCACCTTCTCACGAAGCTCCTCCCGTGCGTGCCAATGATGATAACTTCCATATAGAAACTGCTGTAAATTTCTTTCCAGAAACGTTCAATAATAATCCTTCAACGGTTTGTCAAACTTCTCATGATGATGATGAAATTGAAATTTCTTTGTTACCATCATTAACTATGACAACTGAACCATGCCCTGTGGGTCCTACTGAATCCTTAAAACCAACATTTGAACCAAGATCATTTCTGAGCATGCAATTTCCGTCTTTCAACGAGGCAACATTTGATGGGTACAAAAGCTCCCTAGCGCCATCACTTGAGGTAATTCTGTTCTAGTTTTTGTCATGTGAAGTCCTAAGCTACATGTGGCAAAATGGGCAGGTTGGGTAACAGGTCAAAACGGTGTACGGGTCAGGTCAGTTGGGTTTACCCGAAACACCTTTTTCCATTTTTTTAAAATTTTTCTATAAATAATTAGTGCCTTTAAAATAATTTATACTTTCGAATAACATGAGTTGGAAATTTTATCATTGTAAATAAACTTTGGGTGGCTTTTGAGCCTTTTGATCCATTGGAGATAACCGTAACTTGAATTTGACCCGTTGATGACTGTTTTGGGTAAATTTTGACATTTTAGTCTGACATAACATGGCTTTCATTGTAAAACAGGGAAATATAGAAAACGGAGGACAATCTGTTTATTCTCTAACAGAAATTGATCTTGAGCAAGACAATGGAATCACACCCGAAATCCCATATTCATCCCAGGATCTCAAAAACAGTAACTTTTATGAAACATCGCCACAAACATCAATTTCTGGATGTGAAGATTCATTAGAAGTCATCAATAGTAATAAGCAAATGAATGAAGTCGACTTCATGGAGATAAGGCATGAACCAAGATCACCATTAATGGAGCATGTGGAAATTCCTGATGATAACGATAATGGTAACAGCTATGCTTATAATCTTACATTATCTTCTCATTTTTCCGAAATGCAAGCAAATGGGTCCACTGGTTCCGGTGAGTCCTCAGGCTTGGAATCAGATGTGCAGCACCCTACTAAAAAGATGCGAACGACAGAACCACCTCTTGAAGATGGGTCTCCGTTTAGCTGAATATAGTGTCGATAGGTTTTTGTTGGAAATTTGAAGATATGTAGCAGTTAGAATGAACCACCCCCAACACAGATACTGTCGGTTATTCATCTTTTGCATTTTGGTGTTTGTTTTTGAATGGTCCAGTTATGGGGGATATGATAAATAATACTAGTAGTGTTTAATCCTTTGAAGTTTGAACTACTCTACTTGCTTTTAGCATTAACTTGATAGCTTGTAGTTTTGAGGATATTCCAATTTTTGATCAAACATGGCACTTGTGGAAGATCAGGTATGCTTAGGATTCAAATATCTATTTCCAACAGAGTGATCTAACTTCGACCACGCTGATAGTGAATGATGAACTACCAATGTTGGATTTGAGCATGTACTCGTTGATAATCCGACCTTCTATTATTTTATTTCTTTTCCAAAATCTTCAAAAGTGAAAGATTAAAGGTTAAAAGAGGATCTGAAGTAAGCCGAAATCTACCCTCTAGTGGGCAACTCAGAATTCCTCGTAGAGAAGATTAAGCGCGGTGTATGTGTGTTGTATACTTGTATGTCTACAAACAAAGAGCATAGTAAAAATGTGTAGAAATGAAAAAGGATCTTACGAATGAGATTAGTGGTGACTGTTTAGAGACACACGATAATAACAATATAGAACTCATCATAACTCTTGGTGTAATGTTCATATCTGATGACGAGGTCTAACTAGGACGGTCTGTACCAATCGTCTATAGATTGAGCCATTTGAAATGGCGAGCTGTGCGTAAAACAGATTAATTATACATTTTACCACAACATGGCATTTTTTTTTACTAAATTACACAAGATTTTCTTGACATTTTAGCCAACCTATGAAGGATATTCAACTCCAATTGCATTGTCTATCTTTTATATGCAAATTAGTATGTCTCTAAGAAAACTTCTTATACGTGGTTACTTTTGTGAAACTTCCCACATGGAGTAAAGAGAAGAAGCTTTGCTTATTAATATATTGTGGTGAATATGGTTTGCATAAATTGAGATTAGTATTATGTTGTTGGTTTTACATGTTCAATGTGGTTTCTTTTCTCTTTAAACCACACTGAATTTGTAGAGCAACAATTCATATAACATTTAAATTTTTTGTAGTCTTTCTTTTACATGCAATTAGTAAGTCACCTTATCCTTAATTTCCTATAAGCAATTGAAACAGTGAGTTTCCCAATGACTACAGTAGATAATACTTATAAATATTTGAACTAAGAAACTGCAGTTTTAGAAAATTTTTGTTTTTTATAACGTTATGATAGTTTTAGAAATAATATTTTTATGTGACACTAAGTAACCTTGTTTGCATTGGCATAAATGACTGAAAGCTTCAAAAGAAAAAAAAAATGCAATATAAATTTCAATGACGTGTAACCGACTTTGAAAAAAATCCTAATTTGTGTAATCAACTTATTCATCTTTTTGCTTAATTTGTAATTTTGATTGTTTATATCAAATTAGATGGGTATAGAATGTTTATGTCTAGTGGGTGTACGATGGTTGTGGGTTATCTTGATACAAGTTGTTGACTTATATAATGGTCTAAAGTGTAAACATATTCAACATGACACTTGTGGAAGATCAAGTATGCTTAGAAACCAAAGATCTATTTCCAATGATCTAAGTTCGCTACATCGACAGTCAGTGATGAAGTCCGATTACATTGTCACTAAACAACCTAACTTGAGTTTCGTATCAGTTATCTTCAGCTTGATAAGAAAAGAAATTCTATGTGTGATAATAAGACAAATAAGATTTGATTACGTCAATAAAAAAATGTTATACCTCTCGAACAACTACTTTTATGGGGTTACTTAACTTGTTTTAAGTTTACAATCCCACATAGATACTGAAAATAAGTTTTTCTTATCTATATAATGTGGTAAATATAATCAACAAAATTGAGATGGGTACTATGCTGTTGGTTTCTATTGTTCAATCTTGTTTAAAGAAACAAAAACAAGAGTGAAGATAGAGAGTATTAACTTATACAAATTCCTAACTTTTTTATCAATTTGACTAAATAGGTCAAAACTAGTATTACGAAAGAAATGTTGAATCACAGTAACTAAATAACCCTACTTGAGTTAATTATCAATTTTCACTAACTTGATAAAAAAAGAAAATCTATGTGTACAAAAAAGTTAAATACTAATGTTTTATTACTTCAACAAAAGGTGTTATGGCATATGTCATTAGAAAGACTTTTTCAAGGGAGGGGGGAGAAGCACTTTTGCTTACTTATATACGGTGTTTAACATGTCTTAAATAGATTCGGATTAATTTTATGTTCTTCGTGTCAAATGTTGATTAGTAACTAGCAATTTATATAGATTTCAGAGTTTGTCATTTCTTTTAGCGCCTGACGTGATATGGTCGAACCAGTCCCATTTCAACGACTGGTGACAGGATTGATATATTTAATGAGGGTTTTCGCTCATTAAATATACTGTTGCTACAGTTCTGTATGAATTCTAAGAAGATGAATTAGAGGGTGACAGTGAGATAAAAACACATTAGTAAAGAACATGCAGATCATTTCACATATACAAGTTCACACATAATTAGTTTACCTATGTCATAATGAACATTCTACCATATTATCATAAATTGGTAAGATGAAAAGTACAAAAAATAAATTAGCTAAATACGTAATAAATAGAAATAGTAAAACGATCAAACAATGCAAGTGAAGTAGGCAGCTTCTATGGAGAGCAAAAAGCAAGTTTGAACACACATCGAGACCATTCACCAACTAAACTTAATGAAGAACTTGTTAGCGTTTCCCATTCTCCTTCAAGACCATTTCTTATTTCACAACATTTAAGGTCAGGCCAATTAGATTTGTTTTCCATCATCACCCCATATCAATTATCTTCAAGAAGTAATCAGCGGCTTTGAGCCTCATCTGAAGATGTGCCTCTACATACAGGGGGTAGGCAAATAGAAAACAATGCATCAAAGAGGAGTACCGAGTAGTTAATAAACGAGCCTAGCTCATTTAGGCCGACTACGCTTGAAGTGCTGTTTATACCAGATTGCCACCTTTAAAACCAAGGAACTACTTTAGCTTATATGGAATTGCGCCATTAGAATGAAATTAAAATGCAATGGACAATAGAGAATCTTTGAAAACAGGTACAATAGTAGAATTTTATCCATGGACCGTCTACCATCTTTTTGAAACTTTAACATCTTTAACACAATAAGGGACCAAAAGTGTAACAAGTTTTATAATGGATACCGTTTATGTAAATTTTGGTATTTAGAGAGCAAATATGTAATTTGGTATAAACTATAAGGACCATCGTATAATTTACTTTCTTTTTTTCTTTCTGCAAAAGCTACTAGTATTATTTAATAATTTTTGTTGGCCAATACCATCAAATTGGATATTAAAATAAGAGAAAAATGAATTTAGAAAACAAGAAAAGTGTGTTATTTACTCACCGAAGGTGACGGGTTGTATTCTTTATCTCCAAACATGAAGCTTGGGAGATGCAGCGATATCTTCAGGTAGCTTCTCAAGAAGAGCACAATCATAAAGGAAGAGATACTTAAGATGTTTTAACATACAGATGCTATCAGGAAGATGTTTAATATTTGTAGCTGACAAATCCAGACCCTCCAGAGATTCTAACTGGCCAATGTCCTCAGGCAACTTCCCAAGACAAGAACAGCCGCTAACATCGAGCCACTTCAGACGTTTTAGCATGCAGATGCTATCTGGAAGATATTCAATCTTCTTACTCCTCACATATAGCTCTTCTAAACATTCTAATTGGCCAAGATTTTCTGGTAACTTCTCAAGAAGATCACCATAGACTTGGAGAGATTTGAGACATTTCAACATACAAATGCTATCCGGAAGATGTTTTATCTTTGTAGATGACAAACAGAGCTCCTCTAGACATTCTAACTTGCCAAGATCTTTGGGAAACTCTGGAATATCGCATCTGAGTTCAAGCTTTCTTAAGCATTGTAAACTACAAATCATGTCTGAAAATTTCTTAAAGTCTGTGCAAGCACATAGACCAAAAGAAATAAGCTTCTCAATATTTCCAACTGATGACGGTAGATTTTCTTTATAATTACAATCAAACTGAAACTTTGGGAGATTACTGTTGGGGTGCAATGGGCATAAATCAAGGGACTTACCAACCAGACGTAAACTACCTGAAGAATGACTATCCTTTGGTTCCAATTCACCAGCGGGAACCACAAAATTGGAAAACCTCAAACATCTGTTTAAGTTTAAGTAGACAAGTTTTCTTAGACATCCAACGGGAGCGTTAATTTCTACCAACTTATAACAACCTGCAAGATCTAACCTCTCAAGATTTGGAAACAGCTCAAGGTCAAGGCTCCTCAACCTTGATTCATGAAGTTCAAGGAATTTGAGATTTGGACATGCACTAGACACGTGAAGTGCTTCAAAATCATCACAATCATTAAGAGGATTCGGAGGGAACCTGACCAGGTCAAGTTCAAAGGTAATGTTAAAAGTCGTCAACGATGGCTCATAGAGACACAGGTATTTGAGTTTTTTGAGAACCTACCAACAAAAATAAGACAAAAAAGATTAATATTAACGTATTACCAAGACCAATAAATTAATTATTCTACCTTTTTTTTCTCCCTCTTCCCAAAGTTGTACCATTATGCTGTTCTCCATTTCAAGTCCAACAAGATTGTTTGCTTGAAATGTTTTGGGTAAATACAAGAAAGGGTAATTCTCAAACTTTAGATATTTTAAAGAATTTGAAAAGTATTGGCTGGTATCATCAAGACATCCCACATCTGTTTCATAATAATCTTGATTTCGAAAATACACTTGAAGATATCTAAGTTGCTTCATTTTTCCAAGACCTTCCATAACAGTCCCCGCATTTGTGTCCGACTCACGAAGTTCTAAACATATTGTTTTTTTAGTACCCTGCAATACAAAAACAATGTCCAGAAACCTGGGAAGTCAGATCAAATGCAAAAGTTTTAGTTTTCTCTACATTACAAGTAAACTTCTCTTTACCTTGTCATTAGCCAATATATCTTCAATTTCCTCTTTAATCCACAGTCGGCTATGTTTGTTAGGTTCATTCGGGTGCTCACGACGAACAATGTTCTTTCCCATTTCTTCTATATGGTCATGCATGCCCAAGAACAGATCAAATTTATTAGAAGAAAAATCATATTCAGAAGAAATAGTTATGAGAGATCTCTGCTCAAGAACTTTTAAACCATTTATAGCACGAAATCCACAGCATTCAAGAATTCTGATTGCATCTTCTCTGCGCTTGCCTTTCAATATGCATGCAATATCTAGAAATATTTCCTTATAATCATTCTCCAGACTTGTGTAGCTTAATTCTAGCTTTTCCTGAGTCTCCTTTAAGGGAATTTCTTTTAGCCTTTCTATGGCATCCTTCCATTCATGCTCATCTTTACCACAAAGAAATGAACCCAAGACTTTGAGTGTTAAGGGAAGACCAGCAGCATAGCGTACAACTTTTCCTGATAGCTCTTCGTATCCTTGAGATGGAATCTCCCTTCCAAATGCATATCTACTGAGGAGACAAATTGCTTCCTTATCTGATAAGAGATCAATATCTCGAATCAAGTTCACTCTGTGAGCCACCAACACTTGCTCATCTCTCGTTGTAACGATAATTCTACTTCCCGGCTTAAACCAGTTAGGTCCACCGGCTAACGCCTCAAGTTGGTCTATGTGATTCACATCATCTAGAACAAGAAGAACCTTTATACGGCACATCCTGTTTTTCATCATGATTTTCCCATCATCAACACTATCTAGAGTGACTTGTTCATTTAGCACTCTTGAAAGGACTTGTTCTTGTAACTTCTTCAAACCAGACATAGAGGGTTCTGAAACTTCCCTCACATTCGCAACAAAGCTTTTGGCTTCAAAATCAGCAGATAGATGATCAAAAACAGCTCTAGATGTAGTTGTCTTCCCAGCCCCTCCCATGCCCTTGATCCCTATCATGCGAACATCATCAATTCCCATTTCTAAAGAGTTAACAACATCCTTTACTCGAGTCTCCATGCCTACTAACTTTTCATCAAAGCCGGAATTGATGGGACGTAACTCTAGTAAAATCTCTCCAACAATTTTTTTGATGAATTCAGCTTCGTGCCTGTATGCATGGTAAAAGAAGGTTCAGTTTAGCATACCCTATATCCCACATGAATCATGTTTTAGATCTATAACATACAATTATATATCACACAAAAACATAGTACTATACTAATATAACAATATTCCTTCACCCATGATCCTTTTTAAACACATATTAGCAACAAACAAAAGTAATGAATATGGCAAACATAGATATGATGAAGGAATTACCCATCAAGAGTGTTCTTGAGCTCCCAACCAGCCAGACCGGCTGCTTCTTTCAAAGCCTCTCTCCATTTCCCAGCAACCTCTTCATTTTCATGTTTCACAAAAGCTTGACCAACAGCTCCAATTTGTTTTCGGACTTGGGTGGGTTCCACATCATAGAATATAGGGTAAGCAGTGTGCTCATCCATCTTCTGGCACTCCATAATCTTGACAAGCTCTTCCAAACACCATGACGAAGAAGCATAGTTTTCAGAAAAAACAATGATGTAAAATTTGGAATCTTCAATGGCTTTGATAAGCTCATCATTGATAGTTTTCCCTTTATGAATTCTTACATCATCCTTGTAAGTGTAAATGCCTTTTGCATTAAGAGCTTCAAAAAGATGGCCAACAAAGGTCTTGCGAGTGTCTTCACCCCTGAAACTCAGAAAAACATCATACTTGAAGCTCTTTTGAATGGATTGGCTTGAAGTGGACGCCCCTGGAGTTATGGATGAAGGATGGGATAAACGTAATCTCTTGTTGGAGGACATTTCTACAAACTGATTGCAAAGAAAAGTGAATGAATTAATGGATCAAAGCTAGGCGTTTACCCAAAGAAAAGGTGATTGGTTAGGTGTAAATTATGATGAAACTGAAGCTGTTGAAGGAGTTTATTATGTTGAGAAACAAAAGCCCATTCATATGGTCTGATTAAAAAAGAATGATAAGCCGCCCGCCCACTTTTCTTGGAAACTGCTTTTTACACTCAAAGTAGTAATTTAATCTATTTCTCC
The DNA here is from genome assembly GCA_030686995.1 of Artemisia argyi. Lineage (NCBI taxonomy): Eukaryota > Viridiplantae > Streptophyta > Magnoliopsida > Asterales > Asteraceae > Artemisia > Artemisia argyi. The sequence continues at coordinate 4,573,639 of CM060703.1, forward strand.
AAAAAGACAAATAAACTCATCAATTTATCCAACAACTTCTTAGAAAATGCTTTAACATAGAGACTTGCTCCAACATTGTTATTATAATTATTTTTTCCACGCATGAGCTTCCTTGTAAACTATTGTCCGGCCACTTATACTATATACTAATTGTTTTATCATTGCTACTGTTAGTATAAAATTCGGGCAGGGTGGACTTACTTGGAACCTGGGTTCCGCGAAAGTCTGTTGAACCTAATTTTCATATTAAGTATCGACGTGAAAAATATCACTTCCCTAGGATCACACAAAACACAAAATCCCCAACCTAATCATTAATACTATTTTTCTTTTTTACCAAAATCTAAAACTAGTAATACTCGTGACCACAAACTTGACCAAACAACCCCGCCACCTCAGCTAGACCAAATGCGTAACCATATGCTCGTAGTAGTGGTCACTTGTTGGAATCATATAAATGATGTGGTCTTTTAAGGATGGTCATGTCAGACACCTACAAATGTAGTAATAGCACTGTTAATAAAAACATTAGCATGAATCGTATCAAAACTATTAACCAATATCACATTCATTTCTATAGTCAAAGTTAGAAATCAACAAAATTAACACTAAAATTACAAACACTTGTGACATATAACTAAAATCAACAAAATTAGAGATTTAAAATCATACCTTTTGTTCTTCGATTAAAAAACTGATGAAATGAAAGCATCTTGGGAATGTTGTTTGTGATGGATAAAGTAAACTAATTATAAGAAGCTGTGAGCAATGATGAAGATAAGTAAACGGATTATCGGCCGCTGTTTTGGAAGATCAGGTTCCGGCGATGACGTCATTCGTTATGGACTGACCGGAAATAAATATGATTATTTGGATCATCTATCTGTTCAAGGGAGTGTTACCTTTTGGGAGTTTGGACCATCTAAAAGTACCAAAACGTACTAGAAAAAGTTGTTAAGACTGTAAATTATATTCAAAAGGTTATTAAAAAAAAAAATTATTTTTGCCACTTTTTGTTATTGTATATAATGTCATTTTATTATTATTATTATTATTTTTTAGCATCAAACTTTTTAAATCGTGTTATTGTGTGTACTTACCCTTTTAAATCTCACATGTCAAACAAAGCTACACTTTGACTTAAAAAATAACAGGAATTATTTGACTTTTATTGAAAAATTTAATACTTATATTGAGCTATATAAAAAGGTACACAAATTAAACAAAAGATTTACCAAGTAAACTTAAAATAACTAGGCTAAATTCAAGTTCAAAATATACAAAGTTTGACTCATTGTTAAAGGTCAACATGATCATTCACTAAAGTTCATAACATTAAACATGAAAAGATAAGAAGATATTAATAGGTGTTTGTTTAAGCTTATTTGATAAGATCATAAGCCCAAAAATAAGCTTAAACAAACACCAAATACCTAGAGCTTCACAAACTCAGTACGATCATAGAAACTATAAACTTCAAATTTTCTTGCTCAAACACATGATTGCATACTATACTACTCGTGTTGGATAGCAACTTTGTTCACACACAAAAAGAACCTTAAAAGCATCAACATATAAAAAAAGAAGAAGATGACACTGTTTAGGGTAGAAACAAAAACCAAAGTGAAAAGATGTCGTGTGTTGTAGGGCTGAGCATTATAAATCGCGGACGAGACCGGACCGGGCCGAATGTATTTCTGGTCCTCGGTCTATCCTTTTAACCATTTTTGGTCCTCGGTCCAGTTCGGGTTTTAACTAGGGGTGAGCATTATAGACCGTAGACCGGACCGAACCGAGAAACCGGAAAGAACACTTTTCGGTCAGGTCCTCAGTCCACTCTTTTCTTCATTTCGGTCTTGGATCCAGTCTTGTGCACAACAGAATATTATGCCTTGTTGGACCTGACCTATACCCCCTTGTTTAGTTTTGGATAAACCAGGCCAGGCCCATTAATAAAATTGAGCCCAATGTATAAAAAAGAAGAAGATGACACTGAGATTAGGGTTAGAAACAAAAACCAAAATGCCGTGTGTTATCTGCCCCGAAGGAGAGTGCCCGCCGAACTGTCCTTACCTGGAGGTCTTTCCGGTGGAGTCTCCTTTTAAGACCCGCCAAGAGCTGATCGACACAGGGTTCAACTGGGAGTTTATAAAAAGGTCTTTATTGCAAGCAAAGAATGCTGAAGAGCAAAAGATTCTGGTTGAAGGGATGATAATAAGCCATGAGGCTAGAATGAAAGACCCTTATGAAGGAGAAGCAAGGCTTGAAAGAGAGTATCACGAGTCTGTTGCTAGGGAGGAGGGACTGTTGAAACAGCTAGAGTCGCTTACAGATAAGTTTCGAGAGTTTACTGAAAAGGAGGAAGCCAAGAAACTTGTTGCTGCCAGTGATGATGCTGTTGCTTAAGGATTTAGGTCAGTTTTCCTATCTTATGCCTTATTTGATTTTTCTGGATTATTTTCAAACTTTTATATAAGCTTATTATTATGACACTAGAACGGTACCCGCGCAATGCGGCGGCGAATATATTTTGTGTTATTTGGTTACACATTTAATTGTCTTTATGCTTTATAAATAGAGATGATAGAAATAATTAAGCCAAATAATCTTAGTTTGAACAACTGACCTACTTCCTAACAAACTTTCTAACCAATTAATTTTGAAATCTTTCCATAATAAGCAAGTAAAAGTATGAATTTAAAGCCTTTCTAATTATTATGACATGGAAATGTTTCAAATTAAGCCGTGAGCTTATGAAAACATAAGTCCAAAACCAAACAACCCATATAATTTTGAAACATGTGGGCTTATAATAAACTTATATAAGCCCATAAGGGGGTGTTTGTTTAAGCTTATATGAGCTTATTTCATTTTAGTTTATTTCGAGACATAGTTGTTTATATAAGCAACTTAAATAACCAAATTTGGGCTTATATGAAATATAAACTGAAATCAAATAAGTTCATAAGCAGGGGCGGAGGCATGCTTTAAGTTGTGGGGGGAAAGACCCCCAATAAATGCTTCGGAGAATGGTTAAGTTAGTAGGAAAATGTGTTTGATTTGTTATAAAATGTTAAAGTGCCCTCAATTAAAAAGCTTTAGTGCCCTCAACTGCAAGAATGAAAATAAAAAAATGGAGTCTATTTTCTTTTCTAAATCATCTCGTTCAGAGAAAGTGAAGAAGAACGCCGGAAAAAAGTGAAGACGACGGTGGATATTGACTATTTACTATTGAGAACCGTAAAATTAGAATATCAAGAAATGGGAGTGGGTAGCCAATAAATATAATTAAATATGCAATGTGTGTATGATATTATTATATCATCATTAATATAAAGTAAGGGGCTATTTTTTTTCTAAAATATTACTCCAGTACTAATAACTTATTTTCAGTATGAATATGCATTTTCTAAAATATTGTTGTCAATGTTTAAACTTCTCTTAGTATTAATTAGTTTTCCTTAACTGTGGTATATTTTTCAAGTTTCCAAAATACATTTTGGTTATTGAATTTGATAATAATATTGTTTTTATAAGTGATTAAAAGTGTTTAATACGAAATATAACTTTGGTCGCTTTCAACTAGCCTTATTGTTATTAATTTTTTATGTATATTAACGAGAACGAAATACAAATCAAATTGGTCCATTTTATAACACACTCGAAGCAATTACGTTTCTAATTTCTTGCGCATCAAATCACATATCTAATTGGATCCTATTTTTGACACCAAACCTTTAGTTAGTGTTCATTGTACTTGAAGTAGTAGATTTTATATGTAATTAAACCAAACCCGACACGACCCGACCCGGCCTGTTTTAAATTTTTATCTACCGTAGATATTTGTAAGCCATTAGTGACTCGAGTGCCCCCTTTAGCAACAATTCCTGGCTCCGCCACTGTTCATAAGCCCACATATAAGCTAAAAAAGCACCCCCGATGACCAATATTTGTTGTTTCAGTTGTTGGTTGTATATCCTAAATCATATTAAGTGGCGATTTTTTACCTAATTTTGACTCTTATGATCTTATCTACTTGATCTGCTTGTTGTTGTGAATTGTAAGATAGTAGATGCTTAGATTTGTTGCGATTTTATGCTTTGATTACTTTTTGATTTGTATATCAAAAGTTTAAGCTGTTCGAAACTGTTAAATCGGATTGTGTATAAGTACTAGCTAGATTTAGCGGTAAGGTGCCTACTGTGTATACATTTGTCATGTTTAATTTGTAAGAAATTTGAAGTTGTTACGGTTTCGATTTTCGAATGAAAATTTGAATACTGTAGTTTCATATAAATGTGAAAATATGAAGCTGATATGGTTTGGATATAGGTGTATCAGAATGACAGTGATATGGTATATAGTTGATTTACTTGTGGTTTTAGGTTTAGTGTTTGCAATGTGGTTTGGTGAAGGTTTTTGTTGTTGTGTGGTTGTTTGAAGTTAAATAGGAATGTTAGTGGTTAGTTTATCCGGTTATGTTTTGGTATTGGAAGTTGATGTTAGCGAGTGATGTATTATAGCTAAGCAGTGAATTTGCATGTTTTCAGCCTTTAAGATTAAGATCATAAGCCCAAAAATAGGTGTTTGTTTAAGCTTATTTGATAAGATCATAAGCCCAAAAATAAGCTTAAACAAACACCAAATACCTAGAGCTTCACAAACTCAGTACGATCATAGAAACTATAAACTTCAAATTTTCTTGCTCAAACACATGATTGCATACTATACTACTCGTGTTGGATAGCAACTTTGTTCACACACAAAAAGAACCTTAAAAGCATCAACATATAAAAAAAGAAGAAGATGACACTGTTTAGGGTAGAAACAAAAACCAAAGTGAAAAGATGTCGTGTGTTGTAGGGCTGAGCATTATAAATCGCGGACGGGACCGGACCGGACCGAATGTATTTCTGCTCGGTCTATCCTTTTAACCATTTTTGGTCCTCGGTCCGGTTCGGGCTTACGCACAACCGGACATTATGCTTTGTTGGACCGTACTGACCGACAAACCGAACTGACCCGGACATGGACCGAACATTTCAGTTCGGTGTTTTGGGCCACATCGGTTTTCAGACCGTGCTCAACCTAGGTTGTAAGTTTTTTACAACTACACTTGAAAAGTAATAAGGCCGTACTTTCTATTTGGACAAACCAAAAGGCCGAGTTTACATTTTCTAAAGAGACAATTGATTCTTGCTGCCTGCTTTAACAGGACCCACTATCTAACAATGAGCAATGCTATGTTCAAAAAAAAAAAAAAAAAAAAAAAAAAAACTTCCACATAATGACATGGTAAAATTATTTGTCCAATCAAATAAACTGCTTTTTATAATTGTTTTGATTATACAAATAATTTTGGCACATCATAATGTGAAAGTCTCTTTATAAATCTTTTGTGGATATAACATTTTTCTGCAACAATATGCATTTTGACAAAAAGTCATAGTCTAGTGATTTTTAATTTATATTGATAATGTAATGGGTTTTAACTAGGGGTGAGCATTATAGACCGTAGACCGGACCGAACCGAGAAACCGGAAAGAACACTTTTCGGTCAGGTCCTCAGTCCACTCTTTTCTTCATTTCGGTCTTGGATCCAGTCTTGTGCACAACAGACTATTATGCCTTGTTGGACCGGACCGACCCGGACCTAGACCAACAAACTAAACTATTACAGCTCCTTGTTTAGTTTAGTCAAGTAAAAGAAAGAGGCCAGGCCCATTAATAAAATTCAGCCCAATGTATAAAAAAGAAGAAGATGACACTGATTAGGGTTAGAAACAAAAACCAAAGAAAGAAACCATGCCGTGTGTTATCTGCCCCGAAGGAGCGTGCCCGCCGAACTGTCCTTACCTGGAGGTCTTTCCAGTAGAGTCTCCTTTCAAGACCCGCCAAGAGCTGATCGACACAGGGTTCAACTGGGAGTTTATAAAAAGGAGTTTGTTGCAAGCAAAGAATGCTGAAGAGCAAAAGATTCTGGTTGAAGGGATGATAATAAGCCATGAGGCTAGAATGAAAGACCCTTATGAAGGAGAAGCAAGGCTTGAAAGAGAGTATCACGAGTCTCTTGCTAGGGAGGAGGGAGTGTGGAAACAGCTAGAGTCGCTTACAGCTAAGTTTAAGGACTTCATTGAAAAGGAGGAAGCCAAGAAACTTGTTGCTGCCAGTGATGATGCTGCTGCTTAAGGATTTAGGTCAGTTTTCCTCTCTTATGCCTTATTTGCTTTTTGTGGATTATTTTCAAACTTTTATATAAGCTTATTATTATGACATGGAAACTTTTGTATAACCTTATGAAAACATAAGCCCAAAACCAAATAAGCCATAATAAACTTATATAAGCCCATAAGGGGTGTTTTTTTAAGCTTATATGAGCTTATTTAACATAAGCCCATTTGGGCTTATTTTTGATAAGCTCCAATTTTGTGGCTTATTTTGATACTTGTTGGCTTATATAAGTTTATTATGATACGATAAACTTATAAAAGCCGACAAGTTTCAAAATAAGCCGTAAAATTGGGGCTTATCGAATTTCGGCTTATTTTCGATAAGCCCCAATTTTACGACTTATTTTGAGACTTTTCGGCTTATATAAGTTTATTATATAATAAACTTATATAAGCCGAAAAGTCTCAAAATAAGCCACAAAATTGGAGCTTATAAAAAATAAGCCCAAATGGATAAGCTTAGCCAAACAGGCCTTTAGTTTATTTCGAGACATAGTTGTTTATATAAGCAACTTATATCATAATAACCAAATTTGGGCTTATATGAAATATAAACCGAAATCATAAAGTTCATAAGCCCACATATAAGCTAAAAAAACACCCCCAATGACCAATATTTGTTGTTTTAGTTGTTGGTTGTATATCCTAAATCATATTAAGTGGCAATTTTTTTACCTAATTTTGACTCTTATCTACTTGATCTGCTTCTTGTTGTGAATTGTAAAATAGTAGTAGATGCTTCTTTGATTACTTTTTGATTTGTATATCAAAAGTTTAAGCTGTTCGAAACTGTTAAATCGGATTGTGTATAAGTACTAGCTAGGTCGTAGATTTTAATGTTTGATAGAAGAAATTGTAAAACCGTCACCAAATGGTTTAGTGGTAAGGTGCCTACTGTGTATACATTTGTCATGTTTAATTTGTAAGAAATTTGAAGTTGTTACGCTTTCAATTTTCGAATGAAAATTTGAATACTGTAGTTTCATATAAATGTGAAAATATGAAGCTGATATGGTTTGGATATAGGTGTATCAGAAAATATGACAGTGATATGGTTTTAGGTTGTGTTTGCCAATGTGGTTTGGTGAAGGTTTTTGTTGTTGTGTGGTTGTTTGAAGTTAAATAGGAATGTTAGTGGTTAGTTTATCCGGTTATGTTTTGGTATTGGAAGTTGATGTTAGCGAGTGATGTATTATAGCTAACCAGTGAATTTGCATGTTTTCAGCCTTTAAGATTAAGGGATGTGTCGCTAGAGTAACAAAACAATGAAAACTTAGGAGTTGAGTTGTGTATATATTGTATGCTATCTTCCACGCATGACTCTAAAGAAGAAATTTATGTAAATATAGCTTATTGATTAAGAACAAGTACTGCTGGATATGAAGATGTATGGTATAAGAGTGTTGATATTTAGGCCTAATTAGTGGACCTAAAAATAGGAGTAATTTTCTTATTGGTACACTTGTCATTTACTTAACTTAATTAATCTTTTAATTCTATTCCTAATTAGCCCTTTACATACATTGCTTTCTAGATTCTAATACGGAGTATTTCTTTTCACATGTATAATAATTTCACCACTTTTTGATATACGCTTTCTGTTCTAGCCTATGATTTAAATTATGCACTTGGACCCTCATATACAAGAATAAATTATGGATCATTAGTACCCTCCTAAGCTTACTAGTTAGGTCGTAGATTTTAGCGTTTCATTACTGTTTGTTTTGTATACCAAAACTTAAAGCTGTTAGAAACTGTTAAAATTGGATTATGGAGCGATTATGTATAAGTACTAGTTAGGTCGTAGATTTTAGCGTTTCATATAAGAAAATGTGAAACCGTACCGAATGGCTTAGTGATAAGGTGCCTACTATGTATACATTTGTCATGTTTAATTTGTAAGAAATTTGAAGTTGTTATGGTTTCAATTTTCGAATGAAAATTTGATGACTGTTGTTTCATATAAATGTGAAAATATGATATGGTTTGGATATAGGTGTGTCAGAATGACAGTGATATGGTATATAGTTGATTTACTTGTGGTTTTAGGTTTAGTGTTTGCCAATGTGGTTTGGTGAAGGTTTTTGTTGTTGTGTGGTTGTTTGAAGTTAAATAGGAATGTTAGTCGTTAGTTTATCCTGTTATGTTTTGGTATTGGAAGTTGATGTTAGCGAGTGATGTATTATAGCTAAGCAGTGAATTTGCATGTTTTCAGCCTTTAAGATTAAGGGATGTGTATAGGCGTTAGAGTAACAATGAAAATTTAGGAGTTGAGTTGTGTATATATGTATGCTATCTTCCACGTGTGACTCTAGAGAAGAAATTTATGTAAATATAACTTATCGATTAAGAAAAAGTACTGCTGGATATGCAGATGTATGGTATAGTTATTCCATGGACGCTTTTGATTTGCTTGTAATTATTTAAAAATGAGACTTTTGAGCTTCGTTTTTGACTTTTTATATGTTTTAGCGACATGGAATCTCTAACTATGAGAATGCATAGTATCTTTTCGTATTAAATGTGGTAATAATGTGTTTTGTGTATTATATATGATTCAAAAGTATTTTTTATAAAGTTGTTGCCTCGAGTACATGATGCGTGCGCTTTCACTTCGGCGCCTCGACTTTTTGACCCATATCGCGACCGAGCGCTTCGCTCTTTTTAAAACCCTGGAATCAACACATAATTTCGGGGATCTATTAAACATTGGCATTCTTTTAATATGTTAACTTTAAATGGTTCAAACTTCGACAATGCTCTTTACCAGTTTGTCCTCTCTAACCATTCAATAGAATCATTATTCTTGTTTTCTTAATATTATTGAGCATGCATTTTCATTTAAAATAAAATTTTGAGTCCGAATTTGAACCAACTGCTCAAAGTATCGTTGCTTTTGCTGAACAAGATTTTGTTTCGTGAGCAATTCGGATAAAAAGTTGAAAAATAAATAGTTTTGCACCCTATTAAAGATGAAGTTATTTAGAATTTGTCACAAGACCATAATAACAAACGAAGCCATTGATAAAACTTAACTTACAAACCAAACAACAGAATTTAAAGTAATGCCACATCTAATGCCTTTATAGAATCCACCCTACTATTAAACCCATTCTGATTGTGAACCAAACACACCCGTTATGTTTGGTCAGATGCTCTCACCTTGAATATTTGTAAATTGTACTCAAGTATTTCTGACCTCCCTTCAAAATGTCATCTCTTTTCTCCTATTGCCTATTCATTTGTTGTGTACCGTGTCCTTATTTCTGATGATCTAATTATTGTTCTTATTAACGTTTTTGCAGGATTATCTAACATGCACCGTGTCCTATTCATTTGTTGTGTACCGTGTCCTTATTTCTGATGATCTAATTATTGTTCTTATTAACTTTTTTTGCAGGATCATAAACACCAAGTATCTAACATGCAGTGTGTTGCATTTACTATCTTGTGGATGTATTTTGTGGTAATGCAACTATGGACATATTAGGCTTAAAGTTTAGTTATTTTAAAATTTATATGTTTATGTTAAGGCTCGAGGGGCCCAAAGCAAGTTTTGCGACATGGATTCCCGAACAAGAAAAGTAGGTTAACTTAAAGCTAGAGTAAATTACTTTTTGTATGGTTCTTTTGGTTTGTCGGGTGCTTCATTTTTAAGTTCAATCTAAAATGAAACACCCGTTACGGGTTTGGTCCAATTCTACTGATGCCGTTAGTTTGACTATCTTTGACTATGTTTGAGTGTTAAATGGGAGGGCATATGGTGTTTTTGTCATTTCACACCCATAACACAAACACACACCACTCTCACTCCCTATTTCTCTCTATGTAACCTGGCCACGACCACCACCAGGCTGCCAACTACCACATGATAATCAACTAATCAAGGGTACTGAACATGACAATGCGTACTTGATTAGCATAACAAATAGACTTTAATGTTTATTCAACTAACTTCTGATGCAAAGACTTGGTCACACAAGAAGATTTTTGGTTCACTACTAGAGTTGTTATGATGTGCTATGTTGTCTCTTTATCATTTTTCAGTATTTCCATGCCTACTGCATTATTACCAGCACTTAAAACCTGTCAAAAAAACAAGTAAGCACCTTAATAGATTCAAGCTTCAAGTGACTATTTCAGTATGACAATACATGATTAAGTGAAACCTCATCAACAAGTTGAGTTTGATCCTTCAGACGATGATAGTACAACTCGGATGCATCCTATTGTCCGAACAGCTAAAGCAGGCGATTAAAGGATTTTGGTCTTGTGTGTCCTATTGATTCCGATAGATGCAGTAGTAATGTGATCAAGTCTAGTGCTAAAATATACAACCATAACGTGTGCAACTAAATTTGACAATTTTCCAAGTTCTACCTTTACAAAAGTATTCACGGCAAGTATAGCCAAGTCAGGTTGACTTTTAGCATAATTGATGAGATACAAGTAAACAAGCTTTTTAAGTTCCAAATTATCAGTTTGCATATTAAAATCATCTGTGAAAAGTGACGAAACATCCTTCCCGACAGTCATATCAGCTATCACCTTTTTTACACCATCTCTTCTCTTATCCTGCATCCAAGAACACAAGGTTCCATCAACTTAACATACCAAAACTACCACAACAAAAAAGGGGTTCTAGCACCGAAATCTTCTAATGAACTTTCATTAAACTTGGCACTCTATCTTACGAACTATTTTTCACATTTTGAGGTAACAAACATTCTTCCGGTAAGTTGAAATCCTACGTTTTGCATATGTGGTATCAGGTTTTGATGGCGTGGCACGTCACCATCTAATAACTATATGTTCCGCCAACATTCACTAAACTTGGCACTGTATCTAATGAACTGCTTTTTAACCTTTTTATGAAACAAACATTTTTCCGCTAACCATGTGTGAAAGTTGGCATTCTACGTTTTGCCTACGTGGCACTTATTTCTGTATGATGTGGAGGCTTGCCACATCATCATTTAATAACTAACATTTCCGCCAAATTTTAAAATTCGGTTACATAAAAAATCAAATTGGTTAATCATAACACAATGACTAATGGAACAAGATCGGATCATCGCAACGAACCTCGTAGTGAGAAGTTGAGAACAGAGCTCCTTTTAAAATAAAATATTCTAGAAAACTCACGATCCAAAAGATACGCGAACATGTGAATACTAGACTATCGAGGTCACATTGCCTATAGAATAGTTTTAAACTTATAACTAACTTTCAGAATCTCAAGTGAGGGACAACGAGTTATCAGTTCTCCAATATTTCCGCTTACAAATCCTACAAGATACAAGCCTAGAACTTTAACATTTAGAAAACCACAAAAACTAGGTGGCATGTATAACCAACAATGACGAAGCTTCAAAAGTTTAAGCTCTAGTTAAGAGAAAAGATGGCTGGGCTAGCTAGGCAACTTAAGGTCTTAAGTGGTATCGGATCCATATTTACAACAGCCAAAGACTAATATCTACAGCATTCAGTTCCGTGCGTTCTGGTAAAGTTGAAGAAGAATGTTTATTTATAGTCCTCTCATTGCAATCAATTTGGCCATCATGTAAATCTGGTTCAAAGAAGTCTGCATCAAATACGAGTTGGGTGAGCCAAGTCTTACTTCATTCATCAGCAGTTAGTTGAATAAACATTAAAGTCTCTTTGTTATACTAATTGAGTATGCATTGTCATGTTCCAAAAAAAAAAAAAAAAAAAAAAGAAAAAAGAAAAAACATTTGAATGAAAATATAACATACGACTCTTTGCATATGTAACATTCGAAACGTGTTGATACAACGTACCACTAAACATTATTTTCATGTCCATTTAAAGTTCAAACCAGAACCAAACCGAATTAAACGTATTTTAAATTATGCTTAAAATAAAATACAATCCTAGAAGTTCCACTAAAGACACTAAACTACATTTTCTCAGTAAAAAGCTCACTTTTTCAACTGATTTGTAATTTTAGAAGATTATCAGTTGACTTCACTTAATTTATTGGGTTTAGAACATTAAATGAACTTTTTTTCAAAGTCCATTTTATGATCCAAAAATAAATTATCACATGAAATGTATCAAGCTTTCAATATGTATTTCTATGTACATATTTTTGTGATGTGTACTGTAGATGCAATAATCCGCACCTTAGGTATTGAGAAGAAGTTCGGGTCTTCAAGGGTGTTCAAATCTAGTGACGTGCTCCGAACCTCGAGGAACTTCGTATCTCCTACTAAGTCTTGAGCTGTGATAAGACAAGTAACATGCGTTAGCCTCGCCTCGGGTGTTTAGTCCGAGACCCAGCTCCAGATTGAGAATGAGTATTTGTGATATGAGTAAAGTATGAAGTATAAAGTATAAGTGCTAGTTTGCTTCGGAGTAACTGCCCTCGAGAATATCATGCCCCTCAACTGTGAATAGTTGAGGCTATTTATACTACTTACCTATTCCGAGGATTAAACATGGGCATGATGGGCCTCTCGTACAGCCCAATAGCTAGGACGTCCTTTTCATAGTGACGTGGAGCTTGTCAGCTAGTGACGAACCTTTTGGTTTGTCGTTTTGGTTCATCACTTGGTATCGTCCTTTTGAATCGTCAGTGTACTTTGGTTCGTCAGTGGATCACACTTGTCAGTGGATCATATTCGTCAGTGGATCATGCTTTGGCTCATCAGTGGATCACATTCGTTAGTGGATCACACTTGTCAGTGAATCACATTTTGGTTCATCATGGGAATTGGGTCTCTCGAGACCCGATACACCGTACATAGTAAGTACTGATGCATATCTTTTGAGGTGTTACACGTCACAAGATATGCATATTAAAATATTTTTTAAAAGTTTGTACAAGTAACATTTATTGAAACACATTTTGCCCACAATTTAAACACGAATTTTAAAAAAGTTTGTTACTTCCACATAAAAAATACAGAAAAGCATAAAAAATAATCAGTGTCAAACAATCCACTTAATTACTTTTTCCATCTCAAAATAATAGTTCACTAAAAAAATACATAGTTTAATAAAAACACAATTATTACTCCTTTATATTTGTCATTTTTTAAGAATAACAAATTTACCCACAATAATAAATATATTAAGTAAGCGTAATATAGTAATCTGGATTGAAATTTGCTATCTACTTTTAGCGGTAGATAAAACTAGGGTCGAGCATAATAGACCACGGATCAAACTGAACCGAACATAATTCGGTTCGGTTTTTGGTCCACTCTTTTTCTCATCTTGTTCGGTCCAGTTTGATCTTACGCATCTTTGACCATTATACTTCAACGAACCGGATCGAATTGACCCGGACCCGGACCCGGACCCGAACCCTGTAACAATTCGCATTTTTCAGGATAATTACTATTCCCGGAAAATTTCACTATTCACTTTTACTATTCTTTTTCCCGAAATTTGATTTTTATTTCTTGGGCTAAAGTGATAAATCATTTCCATGGCAAATTAAAAGTTTGACCTTCATAAGCTCATTTTCGTGAAAGTTATTAAGGAATTACACGGAATTACACGTTTTAGGGTAAAACGTCATTCAAAAATTCTACGCACAACGAAATTCGGTCGCGTTAATTTTCCCCGTATCAGAAAAATGTTTGACACACTCATGATTTATTTGAGAATAAATCATGACTGAGAAAAACATGACCAAAATAAACCTCGGCCGTGAAAAACTGGAATTTTCAGTTTTAAGCGTTTTTACTCAGCCGTAACCTTAGCCTATACCTGCACCGCATTTCTAAGACTATTTGAGTTTTCAACTTATTAGAAAAAGTAACATATTTTTCCCTCCTCCATTGACCAAAAATCATTCCTTGATTTTATAAGTCATTTCGTGATTTTTAGGCTTACGGTTTGATGTCTAAAAGACATTTAATACCAACCGACACTAGACTGAGCCCAGTCTAGACATTATAAGTCATTTTAAATCATTTTTATCCTATTAGAAAAGTAACATTTTACTTTTCTCAATTTTACGCAATATTCGTACGTTTTACGTATTACGCGTTTTAGACCCGTGTTTCCAGTTTTAGCAGGGTTTTAGCACCCCAATGGAACCTACCACTCATTTTATATTTTATTATGGAGTATTTTGACAAGTTTAACCATTCTTCCAAGTTTCGTATTTTTACGATACCCGGTTTTACGTTTTGTGACGTAACAACTTACGGTTAGCATTTCCCGGAGTCAAAACTTACTACATAAGCTAGGATAATATCTTCCAAAGTCAAAACCTTCCTCCCCAAGCTTGCAAACCGCCACTAGGGGGGGGGATTCACACTAGGTGGCTTGATCTTGTGCTTAAGGCCTTAAGATGACACCAAGTGTCCAAACTTGGTCACCAAGTGTTGACAAGTCAACTTCCTAACCTCCTCCAAGGCATATAAAGCCTCCCCTTGCTCCTTGAACGTCCCATATCACACACACACCAACACCCTTTCATTTTCTAATCTTCTTCCAAGTTTCATCCAAGAATCAAGTGCTTAAACAACATAGAAACCCTATTTTGGTTTTGATTCATCAAACACTTCCATAACTTCATATACTTGGTGATTTCTCTTGAGTTTGAATCCACTCAAGTCACCTCAACCTTCATCATCCATCTTTCAAGATTACAAGGGTAGAAAGATTGCATGAAGTGAAGTGGGTTGAAGCAAGTCTATCAAAGTCCTATCCTTACATGTTAACTTCCTTTCATCCTTGAAAGCCAAAAGTTGTAAGCCAAACCCTAACATGATTCTTGTTAAATAATCATATTCATGTTATTTACATATTATTTGTGCTATATTATGTCTTGTATTAATGTCCATGATGTATAAAAGTGAGTAAAACAAGTTATTGTACATGATTGATAAGACAAGTTCATAAAACAAGTAAACTAGTGACTTTGTTGGTATAACCTGATCAAAATGGTAAAATTATGATCTTGGATCATTACATATTACAGTAGAGGACTTAACAAGGAAACCATAGCAATTTGAACCACCTAAAACGAGTATACGAGTCAAAAGTTACGCCCATTTGAAGTTACCAAAGATTTCCGGCAAAACTGCCTAAACCTTACTGAATCGCATTCTGACTTTTTGAAAGTCACTCTTCTGGTCCGATTCATCAAAAAGTTAAAACACGAAAGTTGTCCGGAACGCCGTTTTCGTTCAGGTACAAAGAAGCTTGAGCCCTGAAAACGCTTTCTTAGTGATAAATTCTTCAAAATTCTAAACAGCCCATTTTTAGGCCAAAGTCACTATACTATGGTTATACTTTAAAAGGAACAAGAGGTCTTATGACCTATAATCAAGACCACCACCATGGCTAGAGCCAAGGTTGTGTCTCATGACCTTGGAACAAGGACCAAAGGTCATGGCTAGGCCATGACGAAATGACCATACCAACTTACATAGGCGTAAACATGAAACAATGAATTAGGCGATAACTTGAACAAGCAATTTGGATCTACTTCACTTAAAAGGGAACCATGAGATATTACCAAGAGAAAATGGTCATACAAGACTTATGAAACTACCCCTAATAACAATCTTCATGTACTAATAAACTTTCCTAAGTTTATTCAAATATCGGACATGTAACTTTTCGGATCAAAACTGATATCTATATATTTTATCAACTACTACAATAGTAGGGAGCCTCATGTGAGGAGTTCATTATGTAAGCCGTCGAGATGAGTTGTGGATTTACGAATTAAAGTGTCCTGGCTCCTCGAACGCTTGCTAACATGACTTCTGAATTATGTCGGCCCGAACGGTAGTAAACGATATACAAAACATACATGTTTCATGAATCATTTCTTCCAAAGACTTACATTATACATCATACCACATCATGGACTAAGTGCAAGACATACATATATTGGCATGTTTATGTTTCCTTAGACATTATTCCAAACCTAAGTTACAACAATTATTCTAGGTTGCTCGTAGAAGTTCTTACGACATATCCATCATTCTCATTATACATCATCCAACTCAAGGTGAGTTCATAGCCCCACTTTCTATTGTTTAACTATTTTACAAACCTTTGGGGGGAATACATGCTATTTCTAAATCGAACACAATGCTTTCTACTGTATGCTATTCGACTATGTTTTATTATCACTAAGTAACATCCTTGCCAAACCAAGATCCCTTATTATGAACCATTTAATCACTTGCGAGGGTTACTTGCAAGTGAGCGCAAATATTGTGAATAGGCCTATTGGGATTGACGAATCCCATTTGTTTTGACTAAGTTCAAACAAATGCATTAATATTTGAGACATTAGGTATGACGGAAAAGTACCTACCGGGATAAATCTGCCGATCGATATTGGTACACGTTAACGTTTTGGTTTCATAAGCTTAGTGTATAATACATTTTATGGGCGTATAATAACGTAGCCTACCTGTTTTGTTTTTCAAACATTGGTGTGAGTCTACAGCTCACACTACGATTATCGTGTTCAAACGATTTAACTACAAACACTACGATTATTGTGTTCAAACGATTTAACTACAAACACTACAATTATTGTGTTCAAACGATTTAACTACAAACACTACGATTATTGTGTTCAAACGATTTAACTACAAACACTACGATTATTGTGTTCAAACGATTTAACTACAAACACTACAATTATTGTGTTCAACGATTTAACTACCAACACATTGTGTTCAAACATTAAACAAACTCTATGAATATCACTCAACCTTTGTGTTGACCTCTCAAGCATGTATTTCAGGTTCATGACGATCAAGGATGGCACGGAAGGACACGGATACTCAAGAGGGCTATAAATTTTATTATCATTCAAAAACTCACTTAATGTGATTTGTAAACATGGAACCAATTGGGACCTCATTTTGTAATCTCTGATATTTATACAATTTGAATGATAAATCTTTTAAAATGACTCAATTGGAGTTCGTTTTCTATTATTGTGACTATTGTGCCGTCGAGTAACACCCAGTTTGAATTCCGCTGCAACCATGAATTGGGGGTGTTACAAACCCGAACCCGAACCCGAACAAAACATTTATGTCCGATCCTCGATCATGTAACTTGGGCCAAATCGGTTTTGATGGGTCCGGTCCGGTCAGGTTTACAAAACTAACCAACCCGACTATGGGATTTAGAAAACCCGACCCGGACAGTGGATCCGATACACAAACCGACTCCATCCATTCATCCAAATAAAATTTAGACAAAGAAGTATATATAACTCTTCCTCCTCCTGCTGCTGGTGTTGTATGTAGTTAGTTGATCATAAGCTATAGACACACAATAAAAACTTAATAATAATAAGAATTATCTTGATTGATTGATTCGATCCACATATAAATCCGATCATGGGACAATCATCTCATTTCTAATTCATATTGTTAACGCTGAATATATATAATTATCAATATAGAGTAATTGTTTGTTTGTTTTTTATATAAGGGGGTTGGCATCGTAGTCGGTATGGGCTTCGGTGTATGCGGCATCACTCGGCATCCCCAATGACAATCCGTCGGCATCATGAATTCGGCATGCTCATCGGGGATGTTCACCGAATCGGTATGAAGACTAGTATTTAATTTTTTGACCGTTGGACTAATTAATTAGTCGACCGTTTGGTGGTTTTTTCCAAAATAAATTTCCTTTAAAGTTGAGGCATGGTTAGGCATTACATTGCCACTAAAAATAAGTAGTTAGGCATGGGTAGGCATGAAATGTGTTGAACTCATTTTATTGGTTAATTACAATCAAGGTTGTAAAAATCGCTAGGCGCTAGTGAGGCGGTCGGGTAGGGCCTAGCGATTAATCGGTTAGGCGGGGATTAATCGGGGATTAATCGGATTGGAATTTTTATGCACAAAATTATAAATTTAGATATTATTTTATATTATATGTATAAGATAAGCATAATGCATCAAAGATCAAATCTTTCAAGTGTTCAAATATAAACATAATACATAATTCTTTAAAGTTTAAACTCAAACATAGATGTTACTCGGTTTGTTGACCATTTTTAAGCGATATTTGACTGATTTTTGTCCGATTAATTAGTTTGTTGACCAATTTTTAAGCGATTTTGTCCGACTTTTAAGCGATTTTGTTGACCGAATTGTAAGCGATTTTGTCCGATGAATCCGAGTAGACTAATTTTGTCCGATTAATCAGTTTGTTGACCGATTTTTAAGTGATCTTTGACCAAAGCGATTAAATAGGCCGATTATGAAAAATCAAGGCGCTTAGTGAGTGATCAGCGATTATGCGGGGATTAATCGGCCGCCTGGGCCGATTTTTACAACAGAGATTACAATATACTTTGAGGCATGGTTAGGCAACATTGACACCCACTAACAGGTGAAAAAAGTGGTAGACCTAGCAAAAAGCACTAATATTTTTATGTTAATTATCATATTACCTTTTTGTATTCATTTCACATTTAATTCTCGAGTCGACTACTAGGATGTTTAACCTTTTATTTTGCTCGCCTTAATTTTGTAACCTCATTTTTAACAAAATTATGCGTGATTAGGTCACATTGTAACTCATCAACTGTTTATCGAACCTCGTATTGTTGAACATGTCATGTTCGTATGTCTTATCACTATCATTTCGTATTTGATTTTCTATATAGACAAACTGTTTGTTTGTTCAGTACTAGGATGTTTAACCTTATATGTATGGGGCTTCAAGTTGCCGTCTGTGGGTCAGTCTCATTCTATTCAAGTCCTCCATCTGTCACAAGAATAACAAAAGAAAATGAACGAGATGATTATGTTCAATATACAAATAAATGACAATTCTGTTTCGTTAAACAGTTTAACCATTAAATAATTTGAATAAGAGCCGCTATCTAAAAAGACGAGGTCGAGGAACATGTTGACTCGATTCTGTATCCATTGTTTTAGCTTTTATAAGAAGCTTATTAGCTTATATAGCTAAGAGAAGTTCATGAAAGTGTTTAGATACGATCCTTGGTTTCCTCACAAAAGGTCAAGGGATCAAACCTCGCTAGGTGTGTACATTTAGGGGTGGCCGGGAAGGGTCGGAAAAGGTCCTTGGATTAACCCGGTGAGGCCGCGTACTGCGTACATGTGAGTCAAAAAAGGTTCGCCCTCCCCGGGTAATCTTAACAAGGAAAACCTACACCGTTTACCCGTAATGAAGTTTAAGCTTATATGGGGTTTTAGTAAGCCCACGAGCTTATATGAGAGGTGTTATAGCTACTTTCGAATACGTTTTTTGTGGTTATTTTACCATCATAAGCCTGAACGAGGACACAATTTGACCAGGTTCATTTACGAATAATTATACAAAACGAGGAATGCAACTTTTTAGACTAGGTGCATTTAAGAAAGATCGAGGTATTTTACAAAAATTAACACTACGCCGCAAAATTCCATGGGTGTCCCAGGACCCACCTGTACCTGGGCGGCTGAGCTTAGGTACAAATAGTTAACAAGTGTTTATTAGCCCATAAGCTGCTTATATATGTTTAAGGTTATTTTGGGGCTTATGAGCTTATTTGGTTTCGGCTTATGCAATATAAGCCGAAATCAAAAAACCTAACTCGCAAATAGTAAAATAACGTTGTTTCATTTCATCTGTCTAGGGGGTGTTTGGGTAGAATTACAATGGTTTCTTAAAGAAATTAAGGCCTCTGAGTGGTACCCTGTTAACTAATACATACTCCGTAGTAATGAAGGATATATACATCAATTCAAAATATTTCGACTAAAAAAAATTAAAAAGATAAAGGTACTTTGCATCTTATCTTATTATAATGGGGGTGTTTTGTTTTACGATTCTTAATTAAAGAACAATATTATAAATAAACCTTAATAGGAATTAAAGTTTTGATAAACAAACTTCTTACCTTGAAATTGAAGATCGAAAAAAGAGAGAAATGTGGGTTTGAAAGTGTTTTATTTGGTGCAACAATAGTACTACCACTCTTTCATTTTATATTTTGGAGATGGAGAAATCAAGTATTGTTACGCTCTGAAAGGGGATGGGATGGGAAAGGAAAGTAGAGAATGAAAATGTGAAGAAAGTGGTTATTTTTATTTGTGTTCTTGTATTTTTATTTTAAGTTGCAAAGAAAGGAAAGAAAGCTACTCAAATTACAAATATACCCTCAAAACATAATTTACTCTTCACTCTTCATATGAAATACTATCCAGTTTTTTCTCAAAAAAAAGAAATAATAATAATAATAAAATAATAATAAATACTATCGAGCCATTCTACGATTAAATGTGACCAATAACGTTTGTAGCCCATGTCCATTGTTCTTGGTTCATCAAACATGCTGAAAATAGGACGATTATTGACGCCTCTGTTAACTTTTTTTTGGTACATACTCACATTGACATGTAGCTCACTCGCATGTAAGGAATTTGGAAAACCTATTTTAAGAACATTTTGGCTATCTTGAACTGTTTATATACTATAAGTAGATAATTACCAACAAAAGCTTGCTATCATTGACCTGCCATTTTTTTTAATACTTAAACATCAAATATATGTTGGTTATTTATTTCCAAAAATTCTATACGCATTCCATTCATTGCAACAGCTACGCCTACAATCTCATTATACAACTCATTAACAAGGTATGTTCCCACAAGATAAAACTTGAAAACTCATATCAGACTATCAATATACGTTACTTGCAGGCTTGCAACATACTTTTCTAGTGTTTATTTAAGAACCTTTTATGGTACGTACATGAAGAAACATGGATATAATTGTAATTAACCAAAGCCCATGTTCTCAGCTGTACCCATTCCCTCCCGATCATCCCAAATATGGGAGGATTAGAAATACACACAAAAGCCCATCCCTTCCCTCCCTCCCACCTTTCCATCCACTACCTTTCCATCTTAAAAAAACTCAAGAACGCCCCTTTTTTTAATTTCCCTTCCCATCCCCTTCCATTACTTTCAAGAATGCCCCTTTTTTTTAGTTTATCAAGAGGAAAAAGTATATATAGGTAACGACAAAATAATAAATAATAAATAAATAAATAAATAAAATAAATAAATACACAGATTAAAAAAAGGGTAAATGGCACTCATTATGGCATGCAAAAACGCTACTCACGTTTCGGATAAATGCAAAAAAAACCACCGAGACCTAACTCTCGTTATTTTCCTTATTAAGTGTCACGTCACTGAGGGTATTATCGTCATTTCATTACTTTAAGGATTAATATGTCCACATGTAATAGCACTGTTTTTTAGGGATTAAATTTGCAATTTAAGTTTTATCTTTTATTTCACATCCACCACCACCCTCTACCACCAACCACTAACTGTGACATCATAAACATGACATCAAACGGAAATAATAATGGGGATTCATTAACAAAATGAATTTTATAGGTACCAATTTATGTAACATTGCATTGAAACTCGTTTCTTTGAAGCTTTAGATCACCAATTTTAATCATCTCCCAATTTTTAGTCACGATAGCATTATATACAAACGGAACCTTAAACCTCTCACAATAAATAGCCAATCTTCTACCCGTTTCCTCTACTTGTTCAGCAGGCCTAAAACTACGTTGTGGAAGCTCAATTCCCGTAATTCTCAGCTTAGGCGGCCCACCAGGTCTAATTTGTTGTAGTGGATCATGTATTCCCATCCTTCTTGATGTTGCAAAATGAGTTGAAGCCATCGTTGCTTAAGAAATCCTAACAAAATTACAAAACACAGATCAGATGCATAATCACTGTAAGTTTAACTACGCAAAGCCATCGTTGCTTAAGAAATCCTAACAGTTGACTCTCACATGTCAAACAAAGCTACACTTTGACTTAAATAACATGAATTATTTCACTTTTATTGAAAAATTTAATACTTATATTGAGCTATATAAAAAGGTACACAAATTAG
The DNA here is from genome assembly GCA_030686995.1 of Artemisia argyi. Classification (NCBI taxonomy): domain Eukaryota; kingdom Viridiplantae; phylum Streptophyta; class Magnoliopsida; order Asterales; family Asteraceae; genus Artemisia; species Artemisia argyi. The sequence continues at coordinate 4,595,775 of CM060703.1, forward strand.
ACAAAAGATTTACCAAGTAAACTTAAAATAACTAGGCTAAATTCAAATTCAAAAGATACTAAGTTTGACTCATTGTTAAAGGTCAACATGATCATTCACTGAAGTTCATAACATTAAATATGAAAAGATAAGAAGATATTAATAGGTGTTTGTTTAAGCTTATTTGATAAGATCATAAGCCCAAAAATAAGCTTAAACAAACACCAAATACCAAGAGCTTCACAAACTCAATAGGATCATAGAAACTATAAACTTCAAATTTTCTTGCTCAACACATGATTGCATAATATACTACTTGTGTTGGATAGCAACTTTGTTCACACACAAAAAGAACCTTAAAAGCATCAACATATAAAAAAGAATAAGATGACACTGTTTAGGGTAGAAACAAAAACCAAAGAGAAAAGATGTTGTGTGTTCTCTGCCCCGATGGAGCGTTGCCGCCGAACTGTCATTTTCTGGAGGTCTTTCTAGTAGAGTCTCCGTTCAAGACCCGTCAAGAGCTGATTGACACAGGGTTCAACTTTGAGTTTATAAAAAAGTGTTTATTGGAAGCAAACACTCGTGATGAGCAAAAGATTATCGTTGAAGGGATGATAATAAGCTGTGCAGCTAGAAGAAAATATTCGTTTGAAGTTACTAAAATACTCGGAATTAGGTAAAAAGTTGAATTTGCAATGGTATTTTAGTCACTTCACTTTAGTCGGAGAGTGGATGTGTGTTGTAGGGCTGAGCATTATAAATCGCGGACTAGACCGGACCGGACCGGACCGAATGTATTTCTGTCTGGTCCTCGGTCCATCCTTTTAACCATTTTCGGTCCTCGGTCTGGTTAGGACTTACGCACAACTGGACATTATGCTTTGTTGGACCGGACTGACCGACGGACCGGACCGACCCGAACATGGACCGAACATTTCGGTTCGGTGTTTTGGGCCACATCGGTTTTCGGACCGTGCTCAGCCTAGGTTGTAAGTTTTTTACAACTACACTTGAAAAGTAATAAGGACCACACTTTCTATTTGGACAAACCAAAAGGGCAAGTTTACATTTTCTAAAAAGACAATTGAGCAATGCTATGTCCACAAAATATTTAAAAAAAAAAAAAAAAAAAAAAAAAAAAAAAAAAAAAATCCCACATAATGATGTGGTAGTAAAACTATTTATCCAATCAAATAAATTGTTGCTCTTTTATATGAGCAATGCTATGTTCACAAAATATAAAAAAAAAAACCTTCCACATAATGACATGGTAAAATTATTTGTCCAATCAAATAAACTGTTTTTTATAATTGTTTTGATTCGACAAATAATTTTTTTTGGTAAAGGGGAGTAATCCTGCACCCGGTAAAATACATTAATCAAAAACGTTTAAGTACAATGGAAGAGAGTGAGTCTCTCATCGAAGTCCCTAACGACACTACCACTACCACTATATAAGAATGACAGGCCATTCTTATAACTACCAGATCTAAATACAACTAACGATGACTAGCAATAAAAATACAATACATCACAAATCAAATAAAATTGAAGTCTTCTTAGTCATCCTAGCGATCCAGATCATAAACATGCGAACTTCTAGCTTCAACAAATTGCGTCTTCTATTAGTATTATGCAAAGCATAATCTAATAACCTAATAAGAGTGACTTCCGTAGCAAATAAATTTGAAGCATAAACATGGACAAATAATTTTGGCACATCATAATGTGAAAGTCTTTTTATAAATCTTTTGTGGATATTACATTTTTCTGCAACAATATGCATTACGACAAAAAGTCATAGTTTTACATGGTTCTAACTGGGTCTTGGCCAGAATAGCCGAGTCTTACCTGGTTTTAACTGGGTCTTGGCCAGAATAGCCGAGTCTTACCTGTTTCTAACTGGGTTTTGGCCAGAATAGCCGAGTCTTACCTGGTTCTAACCGGGTCTTGGCCAGAATAGCCTAGTCTTACTGAGTCTTACCTGGTTCTAACTGGGTCTTGGCGAGAATAGCCGAGTCTTATATGGTTCTAACTGGGTCTTGGCCAGAATAGTCGAGTCTTACCTGATTCTAACTGGGTCTTGGCCAGAATAGCCGAGTCTTACCTGGTTCTAACTGGGTTTTAGCCAGAATAGCCGAATCTTACCTGGTTCTAACTGGGTCTTGGCCAGAATAGCAGAGTCTTACCTGGTTCTAAGTGGGTATTGGCCAGAATAGCAGAGTCTTACCTGTTTCTAACTGGGTCTTGGCCAGAATAGCTGAGTCTTACCCGGTTCTAACTGGGTCTTGGCCAGAATAGCCTAGTATTACCTGGTTCTAATTGGGTCTTGGCCAAAATAGCCGAGTCTTACCTGTTTCTGACTGGGTCTTGGCCAGAATAGCCGAGTCTTACCTGGTTCTAACCGGGTCTTGGCCAGAATAGCCTAGTCTTACCGAGTCTTACCTGGTTCTAACTGGGTCTTGGCCAGAATAGCCGAGTCGTACCTGGTTCTAACTGGGTCTTGGCCAGAATAGCCGAGTCTTACCTGGTTCTAACTGGGTCTTGGCCAGAATAGCCAAGTCTTACCTGTTTCTAACTGGGTCTTGGCTATAATAGCCGAGTCTTACCTGGTTCTAAGTGGGTCTTGGCTAGAATAGCCGAGTCTTACCTGGTTCTAACTGGGTCTTGGCCAGAATAGCCGAGTCTTACCTGGTTCTAACTTGGTCTTGGCCAGAATAGCCTAGTTTTACCTGGTTCTATCTAGGTCTTGGCCAGAATAGCCGAGTCTTACCTGGTTTTAACTGGGTCTTACCCAGAATAGCCGAGTCTTACCTGGTTCTAACTGGGTCATAGCCATAATAACCGAGTCTTACCAGTTTCTAACTGGGTCTTGGCTAGAGTAGCCGAGTCTTACCTGGTTCTAACTGGGTCTTAGCCAGAATAGCCAAGTCTTACCTGATTCTAACTGGTTCTTGGCCAGAATAGCCGAGTCTTACCTGGTTCTAACTAGGTCTTGGCCAGAATAGCCGAGTTTTACCTGGTTCTAACTAGGTCGTGGATGAATCGAGTATCTCGTCTTGTAAGCCTCATCCATGATCAACTTTCTCACATCTCCTACTAGTGGAACCCATATTCGATCCAAGAAATATAATCCATCATCCTCCTTTCTCTCCATTTGTTGGTCTAACCCACGCAACATTTCAGTCATAGCGTTCTCATCCTTGAGAGCTTCCTCTTGTGCCGCCTATATCTTACTCTTAATTCTTGACTTCAATGTCATGCTCATAGCTCGCACACGTTTAGGCTTAATCCTTTCCTTCCTACTCAACGCATCAGCCACCACATTCGCTTTTCAAGGATGATAGCGAATCTCACAATCATAATCACTAAACAGTTCAATCCAGCTTCTTTGGCTCACATTCAGCTCCTTCTGAGTAAAAATATGCTGAAGGCTCTTATGATCAGTGTAAACAATACTCTTCGTGCCATACAATAATGTCTCCAATTTTTTAGAGCGAATACTACCGCACCAAGCTCTAGATCATGAGTGGTATAATTCTTCTCATGAATCTTGAGTTGTCGAGATGCATAGGCTATCACTTTCCCCCTCTGCATTAATACACACCCAAATCCCTGATTTGACGCATCACAATACACCACAAAATCCTCTGGTCCATCACGTAACATCAAAACAGGTGCATTACACAAACTATCTTTTAATGTCTTAAAAGCCATCTCTTGCTCATCTCCCCAAACATACTTCTTATTCTTCTGAGTCAACATAGTGAGGGGCTTGGCAATCTTCGAAAAATTCGCTATAAATCTCCTGTAGTACCCTGCCAATCCTAAGAAAGAGCGTATCTCAGAAGGTGTCGTAGGAGCCTTCCAATTCATGACCACTTCAATCTTACTAGGATCGACATGTATACCTTCACTATTCACCACATGTCCAAGAAATGCACCTCCTGTAACCAAAACTCACATTTCGAGAACTTGGCGTACAACTTCTCATTCACCAGCAAACCAAGTATCAACTTCAGATGTTCTCCATGCTCTTCCTTCGTCTTAGAATATATTAAGATATCAAATGTTTTATTTGATTTCAAGTGATATGTATTTGTCAAGTCTACTTGGGAGATGAAAGGAAGTTGATTATGGAACGTCTAAAATGAATTAGGTGTTAGGTCGATGCCCTAGTGGTTAATGGGGACGGACTGTAAATTCGATGGCAATATGTCTACGCTGGTTCAAATCCAGCTCGACCCAACAATTCGCCAATCTACTGTCAGATGGTATAACCCTCTTGTTCTTAAGAAATACCTAATACAAGACAAGAGAATAAAAAAAAAAGAATCTAAATTTTCCGCTAGATCTCTTCTTATTTCCCCGGGATTGTAGTTCAATAGGCTAGATCCCCGTCAGTCCCGACGGATCCAATAAGTACATCAATTCGCCTCTCCATTTTCTGTGAAATGAAGGGACAAAGAGAATAATTGAATTCCGAAGGGGTTTCCTTTTTTTTTTTTTTTTTTTTTTTTTTTTTTTTTTTTTTTAAAGAAAGAACACACCCTAAAATAAAATGAAAATAACTAAAATAGTGAAGTTGACAGAATATTTCATCTTTTCTGCCGTGACTCGTCTTTCTCATACTTCTTTGTTTTGTCTTCCAAAGAAAAGAGGGTCACTAAAATTTAAAACCTAATTCCAGGATTTTATATTAAAAACCCATACTGTTCAGTAGGGGTTTTTTTATAACCCCTACTGAACAAACACCTACTGTCCGGTAGGGATTTGAACCCTTATTAGACAGTAGGGGTTTGAACTCCTACTGTCACACTAGGGGGTTTGAACCCCTACTGTCCAGTAGGGGGTTTGCTTATACGACCCCTACTATTCAGTACATATTAGACCCCTACTATCCGGTAGGAGCTTTTTTATAACCCCTATTGCCCCGTTGCCAGATGTAGGAGTTTTTTTTTGTGTTCTTGTCTCTTTATTTAGTTATTGTAATGATGAGAGAGTTTTGTATTCAGGGTCAAAGTTAAGTCCCCATCCCCGTTCCCGATAGGGAACGGGGATCCCCAATAGGGAATCGGGGATTTTTCCCCGTTACACAGTTGACATATGTTATATTTCAAATGGTGCAACCATACTAACATCAAACAAAATTCGAGTAAATTCAAACATTCGACACAAAATATAATAAAGAGTACGACTTATCGTAATAACGTAAACCAAAGTATGACTACAAAATCATCCTATTGTGGAAATTTGAAGTATTTTGAGTTAAATATAGTTACCAGTAGACCAAGATCAACAATATAATTTACAAGATTTAAAATATTATATACATATCTAATTTGTATTTATATAGAAAGATATTTGAGGACAGGTTCGGAGACCTGAGGGTATTACCATCCCCGCTTCCATACCCGCTTTTCATTATCGGGAATTCCCCACTCCCATCCCCATACTCGGTCAACTCGGAGATTACCCGGTCAAATCGGGGTTGGGTATCAGATTCTCCGTCGGATTCGGGGTTTTTTGCCATCTCTATTTGAGATGTAACTTTTTTATGTTGAATTTTCTCAATTGCGAGAGTGATATATAATATTTTGTGATTGCGGCCTCTCTTTGCTAGGGGAAAAAATAAATATGTAAATAAATGAAAATAAAAATAAAAGATACTATATACCATAGACCCTTTGAATATGATTCCAAAGGTAATGATTACAATTCTTTTACATAAGGCTGGGCACAGTGGTGACTCGGGTCATCCCCTACCACATCACCTTTCTTTCTTCGATGACTAGACATGACCAAGTTGTCACAATCGATGACCGGGGTTTTTTATTTTATTTATTTATTTATTTATTTTTAATATATTAAATATCAAACGGACATAGTTTTTGTGTGCAAATAATCGATCATAAATTCAATCGTTTTTTTTTTTTTTTGGTTCCTTCACTGATATTTGACCAAAGCTCCAGTGGGGATGACCGATGTGAAAATCGGTCGACCAAGTTATATGACCGATGTTTTCTGATCCATTGCTACTAGTGGTACTAGCCTAATAGATCTAACGTAAATATAGTACACGTATTTGCAGTAATTTGTTTAAGTAGAGCTATGACACAAATTAGCCACAACTATATACAAACAAAACATTGACGTTAAATCCATAAACAAACCACTATAGACCTCTTTAATACTTTTGAGTTTTGAGCCATAGAAAAGGCTAGTGATTTGCACACTCCCATTATTTATTGGGACACTTTTTTACATGCTTCAGTTAGTTGTACAAAACTCACACTGTGATTTATCTACTTGTACTGTAAAGTGTGTCAATCAATAAATTGAGTGTGCCAATCAATTCCCCATAGAAAAATCACAAAAAAAGCATTATATAAAACAAAGATCCACCTTCTGATTTGAGGTGATTCCCTTTTTTTAACAAAAACTATCGATCTTACAATAAATACAAGTGAAAGTGGAATCGAATGGGCTACACGTACAATTACCTTTAGCCCAAACAAAATTAAAAGGACCAACGTCCCCAAAATTCACATTCCATAACACTCGTGTCACTTGTTTCAGAAACCCTAATTAAGAAACTTAAAAATGTCAGACAATATTCCTTATGAAATCCAAATGGAAATCATTAAAAAGGTTCCTGATGTAAGTCGTTGATTCGTTTTAGATCTGTTTCAAAACCATGGAAGTCTTTCATCGATAGCTCTGAGTTTATCGCTTTTTACGGAGTTCGACAAAGTCAGCCGCATCGTTTACTTTTAAGGTACAAAGATGTTGTTAGTCCTCATGATAAAGTCAAATATATTACTTTTGTAGATGATGTCTCCTTCCCCCAACAACAACAAGACTTTGCTCCTAATGTTCCTGACCTAGTAAAACAACTTGCTTATTATTATTCAAAAGTACTCGTAATTGGTAGTTCTTGTGGATTGTGGTGCTGGCATGGTTACAACAGGAGCTTGGAAACACAGATGGTTGTTATTTGGAACCCATCAATCAGGAAATCCGTTGGTATTGTTGTGCCGTGTGTGCTCCGCAACACCTGTGAGAGAATGAATCGTTTTGGTTTTGGGGTTTGTCCTTCAACTTATGATCCAACTATTGTTGGAATGTCTAGGTGTTCCCAAAACATAATGTGGCAAGTTGGAATTTTTACATTGAGCTCCAAGACTTGGAAGATTTTACCAAGTAGCAATGTGCCTCGTGAATCAATTAGACTTAAATCATCAGCTCAAGTTGTTGCTACAGATAGGTTTATTTTTTGGGTTGCTTATGATTATGGGTTGCCCAAGAAGTTGATCTTGTCATTTGATTTGATTACCCATGAATTCAAAGAGGTAAACCTCCCGGATCGGATAGTATAGCAAACATTTCAGTACATCTCTTGATTTCTAAGCTAAGTGAGTCTCTTCTAGTGTCTACATACACTAATGAGGTCAATGGTGTACTAGTATATCAATATGACGTAATGGATGACGGGGAAGGAGGGTGGTGTTATGACATCTTTTACAAAGCTATTCACCATTAACACACCAGATACATCATTAAGTACATTATTGGGAATCAGGGAGTGTGGTGAACCTATAATGAAAACTGTAACGGAGGACGGACACTTTGCTGCACTCGAAGTTTATGAACCATGCTCAAAACACATCAATAATCTTGGGATTTATGGAGAAAATGATTCATTCTTCATTTTCCCTTACATGGAAACATTGCTTCTTGCTGACCACTCGGGTTGTTGTATTATTTCCAACGATTATTGATCAGGGAGAAAATGATGACTATAGTGGAGCTAGGAATGACAGGTTTTGGAAGCTTACAATTAGATCAATGATCTTTTGATTTGTGGAACTAGGATGTATAAAATTCTACAGAAGCTACTGTAAGTGTTACCAATGAATGTGGCTATTATAATTCAGTATATGGTGTTTGTATGAATCATAATTGGCTTATCTTTACTGCTCTAATTGCTACTGTTGTCTTAAATAACCCGTTACAGTCATGATGAATGCACTCCTCAATGATCAATTGGCCTTAGAGAAGTCAAACATAATAAACTAAAATGGCTAACTAAGTACTTCTGGGCTGAATATTTATCCTCTAGCTAGCCTGATATATAATAGTGCTCATTAATCTAATTCACCTCAGAGAAATCAAGCATAAATTAAAATAGCTAAACAAGTATGTTATACGCTAAATTATTACCTTGATGTTATCTAAACATGCGAGTGAACAGACGAGGGGTGTTTTGAAGATATTTTTGGAGAATGTGATAAGAGATCACTGAACATGCATGCGAGAAGGAAGACTGTTACTGCTACGGATGTTGTTACTGCTGTTAAGAGACAATGAAGGACTCTTTATGGTTTTGGTGGTTAGGTTTAGTTAGGGTTGGGTTATGTCTTTCAGTAACTGAATCTATTAATAATGCAATGTTATCTCTAGAGCTTTATAATTACATGCATATATAACTTTAATTGTACTTCTTTTGGATGTTGCCTTGATAAAATGTTGCTGTTCAGAAAAGATATATGTTGAATTTAATTTGATTATCAACTTGGCGATTGCAAATGCTGAGGTTTCTTTATTGTTTTGAGAATTTGAATTAACACAGAACAGTTACGAGCTAAGTCAATATACATTTTATCTGAGTGCCCATAGCGAAACTATGGAAATTGATAGTAACTTACATGAGTCATAAACTGGCTGACATTTATATATGTTGTCAGGCTTGAGACATAAAACTGTTGGTGTGATCTTCTTGTGAGCGTTAAAGATGAACGAAGTTTCACGGAAAACGATAACGCATGGGGCACGATAAAAAAACGGCGATGGACCACAGATATTCTCATTATCTTCAACCTTTATTATGATTGGTACAAACTTGAAATCAAGTTATCTAGTATATATATTTTGCTCAGTCAATTGTGGTGTATATTATACTTCTTGTGTACAATAAATACAAAGGCCACACATGAAAGATTTTGTAGTTTTTGGTCTCATTTTATCTACTATATAAGAGAGACACACCAAGATAGCATGGGCTCATTTCTAACAATGGCTCCATTTATGGTCACACTATCGGCTCTCGTTCTCTTCTTCCTTTACCTTATCTCGATACTTAGAAGCTTTATGTCAAAAACCCTCCTTCCACTACCACCCGGACCTCCCGGGCTTCCTATAATAGGAAACATGCATCAGCTAGATATGTCTGACCTCTCTGACCACTTATTGTGTCTTTCAAAACGTTATGGCCCTTTAATGTCCATTCGCCTTGGTATGGTTAAGACCCTCATAGTTTCTTCTGCTGATACGGTCAAAGAAGTAGTGAAAACTAATGATTTGAACTTCTACACAAGACATGTGTTAACAGGCCTGCGGACGATTTCATACGATAACAAAGATATATGAGAAAGATTTGCATGCTTAATCTCTTCTCAGTGAAACATGTTAAATCGTTCCGTTGGGTTCGTGAATAAGAAGTTTTTAACATGATAGATACCACAAAGACTCAAATTTTAACTAAACAAATAGTAAACTTGAGAGAAACTGTGATGATTCTCACGAGTAACATCATTTCTAGAGTAGCTTTTGGGAAGAGATCGGCTGCATACGCTGACGAACAGCAAGAAGTCATACGACTTCAAAAGAATCTATTAGAGTGTCAGGCTTTACTTGTCCACTTTTATTTGAAAGGCAAGTTTTCGTTCATGGGGTGGCTTGATAAACTCAATGGAAGCATTGCTAGGCTTGAAAAGAATGTCAAAGACATGGATGAGTTCTATCAACAACTCATCGATGAACAGTTGAATCCAGACAGACCGAACATAATGCAAGAAGACATGCATGGTTGATATTTTGCTAAAACTCAAGCACGATCCAAGTTCCTCAGTCAATCTCACTTTTGATCACATTAAAGCTGTGCTCATGGTGAGTGACCTACATTGTAATTGAAGATCCAAATATATATATATATATATATATATATATATATATATATATATATATATATATATATATATATATATATATATATATAGTGTGAGGTTCTTTTCAGAACCATTTGAATTGCGAGAACCACCTTTTTACTCCTGATAATGCATAATGTACATCATATGAATGCAAGATGGCATTTTTGTAAATATCTACAACTTATTTTAGAAAATTTAAATAAATTAAGGGCAAATTAGGTATTTTGATTCTCCATAAAAATAGCAATAGAATCAGTTACATACTAAAATCACTAACCACATCCGTAAGTCTCTATCCCTCCTCAAGATCTAACCACCACCATTAGGTTTCTTCGTCACAAAATCGATGAAAAAATCCACCACACGTCTATGCTTTCAGGTTCGTACATTAAACCATAACGAGATCTATCGGCCCTTCAAAACAGGTTCTTAATTCGATTCATGTAACTTATTTTCAATATAAAAATTGTTATATATTACCAAGTGATCATATTGGTCCTTGTTCATATTTAACGTTTTTTTTAAAGATGTTGTCAGTTACATGTTTTAGATGTTGTCAACCACATGTTTTTTTAACCTTACTTCTTAAAATTGTTAACTGACAACCATGTGGTATTTTAACAAAAAGAATATACATTAATTTAATATGGATCTATCTTAAAGGGAACCAAACGAGATTAAAAGACCTTATTATATAGATAATTGATTTAATGTGCATTAATTTGTACTAAAGACGAATGATGCATGATATATATATGTGGTAAATAAATATGGTCCTCCATAAAGCCGAAGAGCCTTGGTATTGTGTGGTTTCATCATGTAGATAACTATCATTAGGTACTCATTTACCTTTTTTTAGTTCTATTAGGTGCAAGTTTCTAGAATGGATATTTTTTGCATACCCGCAAAATTGCTTCGAACACCGAAAGAAATTATATGTGGCGTTGTACAAGTTATCTTTATTTTTTTAATTGTACCTTATCTTGTGTGAAGTTGTTTTCTTGGTGTGCTGATTGCCTCAAATGTTTTCCGAATATTGTATGCATCAATACCGTCGCCAAATACATAATTTTTACCAATAATAGCTTATGAGTAAGTGTGCATATGTGTTTTGTTAGATTATGCATATATGTAACACTACTTGTTATGATTAAAATATTTTGCATCATTTGATAAGAGGATAATTAGTTGTTATTAAACTTCAAGAAAAGAGTGTGCATATGTGTTATTTATTTTTTCACTGATGAAATAATGGTGTATATGTCTCTTGTGGGTGGTTGAGATTCAATGAAAAGAGTGTGCATATGTGTTACAGAAAGTGCATATATGTTTGTGCAATTTGTGATGAATTTGATACTTGTGCATATGTGTTTGTGTTTTGTGGGTGGTATAGATTTAATGAGTGTGCATATGTGTTACAAAGAGTGCATATATATTTGGAGTTTGTAATTAATTTGATACATTCTGTGCATATGTGTTTTTACCTTTACGGTGTTTAAATGTGTTAAAAATGCATATAGTTTTTAGTTATGATATAAAGATGTTTTGTGTTTAATTATGATTTAAGGGTGCACTTTTGTTTGTGATTAAGGATGTACTAGCTTTTCAAAGAAATCAATAATATGGTCCTGCGTACACAAGTCAAAAATCCATTGTGCATATGTGTTTTGTTGTAATGATTAAATAATTCGTTTATGAATTGATTGTTGTTACAGGTACGAGTATGATGTGCGATGTGAAGATTGCATATGTGTTTTGTACATACTACCTAGTGTGAAGATAATTATGATAAAGAAGTGAAGAGAAAATACATGTGCATATACGACAAACCATATTGGTTCTGTTAGAATAGACACGACAATACATCAACAAAACTTTCATTTATTTTTTAATTTTAGAATTTTGTATTTGAATTGTATATTGCATAATTTTAGATCTTGTGTATAATATTTTTGTTTTAAAATATTTATATTTGTCGTTCCATGCACTTGTATAAATATTTGTGACCAAAGCACATTAGATGTTTAAGGAATTGAACACTAAAAATACATGTAAATTTACATTTAATTGAAAAAAATAAATAAATAAATAAACTGAGCATAATACTTTTTGAAATAGTCATGCTGGAAAAAAAATTAATAAAAAAAAATTAAATAAATTCTTAAATTTTAAGAACTAAAAAAACGTTTTTTATTAAAAAATCCAAAAAGAAAAATGAAAAATGTAATTTTACTATTATACCCTTTTTAATTAAATAATGAAAATACATATCCAAAACAATCTGATTGGTTGATATTGGTTCTCGCAATTCAAATAGTTCTGAAAAGAACCTCACCCTATATATATATATATATATATATATATATATATATATATATATATATATATATATATATATAGAGAGAGAGAGAGAGAGAGAGAGAGTTAGGATCAAATAAGAAGAATAACAAAAATAGGAAGGATAGGAAATAACCACAACCACACATTCTAGATGCACCTACAAAAATGGATGCATCTTCATTCAAATTTTCCCTCTCACATTAAAATGTGTGGCTAGATTTACTTCTTACCCTTCTTATTTTAATTATTCTTCTTATTGGATCTCTTCCCTATATATATATATATATATATATATATATATATATATATATATATATATATAGGGTCCCTTTTTTACGAGAACCACCTTATCTACAAGAACTGCGAGAACCAGACTTTTACAACTAATAATACACCATGTACATCATTTAATGCTCCATAGCATTTTGTTATTTTTATTTAATTCGAAAGGGTATAATAGTAAAAGACATTTTCATATTATTTTTTATTTTTTTTATAATTCCCTTTTTTATAAATCTTAAAATTCGGATTTTTTTTTTTAATGCTAGCTTGTTTTCAAATATTTATAGTGCATACATGTTTTTTATACATAATCATTTATTTTTTTGAATTCTCAAGGTGCATGCATATTTATTTATTTATTTTTTCAAATAGGCAAAGGTGCATACATGTTTTTTTCTTTCAAATAGTCAAGGTGCATAAATGTTTTCAAATAGTCAATTTGCATACATGTTTTTTTTTTTTTTTTTTTTTTTTTTTTTTTTTTTTTTTTTATATCCAAATTGTCAAGGTGCATACATGTTTTTTTAACACTTTTTATTTTTTTGATCAACCTACCAACATTTTTATAAACACAAATTAAAGAACATCATTATAAAAAGAAAAAACAAGATTGATATACTTAAATGTTACATTTCACTTTATTACAAGTACAAAAACATGTGCAATAATCATATATCTCCAAAGGTCGCAAAATGTCTTCATGTGTAATCGTGTTTATCTCCCGGTCTTAAATGATATCATCGTCTTCATCAATCAATCTGAAACAAGCATGCACGAAAACAATTAAACCACAAACAAGTAAGAAACGAAAATTAATAACAACAATTAGCATAACGCATATGCACAATCTTGTGTATATTAAACTAATGATGTAAACACGTTTTTTAATCATAAACACAAAACATATATGTTTTATAATCCGAAACACAAAACATATATGTTTTATACGTAAACATATATGTATCGTTCCAAAACATATATGTTTTATAATCTAAACACAAAACATATATGTTTTTTAATCCAAAACAATATTCTACCTATTTTGTTTCTAAGATCAAAAAAAGAAAGAAGAAAAAAAAATAGTGACCTATTTTGTATCTATAATCTAAACACAAAACACATGTTTTTTAACCACCACAGAGCCATATGCGTCAATCCGATACAGGAAACTATCTAAACCAACAATATTGCACTTGACCAACAATAATCAAACCCTTAAAACTGAATAAAAAAATAGATCCATGTCAATCAAATACTATTTTAATTAATCACTATGGAGCCATCCAATATTCTTTTATATATTACCAAAAAGACTTATTAATAAAATAATTAAACCAACAATAATCAAACCTTAATTTGTTGAGGAAAAATATTCAGCGGACGAACCAATCGAATATCTTTTATATAATAAAAGAATTACATCATTTCGGAGTGTTTTTGTAAATCCCTTCTCAATGTAAAAAAAATTGGGCCAATAGGAGAGCTCGATTTTGCCACATAAGCAAAATCGAGGGACGTGATTGACCAATAAAAAGTCAAAATTGAATTGATTTTGGTCAAACTTTAATAAATTTGGTAGAGAATTTGATTGAGGAAAAAAACATATAAAAATATATGTGTCAAATTTATGAAAATAAAAACTTAAAAAAGAGAGGGTAATTAATAAAACATTAGTGGTTGAATTTTAAATATATTATATGAGGTTAAGTGTAAACTTATAAATCTCCATGTTTTTTTTATAACTTTAGATAATAAAAACAATAATCCCTTACACTTTATAACCCCTACACTCTATAATATGAACTTTGTTTACAATTACATGAGTATTAGTACTCGCTTGAGACTTTCATTCATTAAACTTACAAAATTCTACAAATATACGAATTAGGTTTAATATACGTTAAATATTTAAAAAACAAATATTTGTTTTAAACTTTCATCCATTAAAATATTTTTTACTATATACATTAAATAAGGACTCATGTTATCCTATTTAAAAATTTAATCTATGCGTACACGGATTTGAATATTAAATACGGCTAAATTATTATTAACGGTAATATAAATATCAACAACTCATGTAATTATTATTTAAAGTTTATATACGGATATCCTGAAAACATTTAAAAAAAACAGAGTCCACAAATTTTAACTCACATAAGAATCAGTTTTTCCATTCCTCTCTTCTCTTCTACCCCACATAACAAAGCCTAAACATTCGTTCTTTCAATTCATGAGATTGGATATTCATGATGTATTGCAGATTTGCAGTGATGAACAAATGTTTATGTTTTAATTCATGAATATCCAATATCACCAGACATAACAATCGCATCCATCTTCTATAACCCCGAATCAAACCATACCTTCCCAAAATCAAACCGATTGGAGAATCAAAAACGAATATTAAAATGTATAAAACCGTACAAAAACGTATACAGTTGTCGATGTTTAAGCTTAAAAATGTATTAATGACTGAGATTAGGTTTAAGTTCAGTTTATTTTATTTTATTTTTATTTTTTTAATGATCTTTTGGTGTTGGGTTTAGCTGATAAAGTTTGTTAAATTTGACTTTGTGTTTTGTTGAAGTTTTGCTTTTGTGGGTCTTTTGTATTGTTTAGTTGATAAAGTTGTGAAATTTGTTCAACTTAATGGTAGATTATGTTGAAGTTTTGATTCTTATAGCGTTCAGGCATAATAAAGCGGTGATTAGTATGCTTTCTGTATATGTTATGATGATCTCAAGTAAGAATCTCCCTCTATTAATAGTTGTAAATGGAGTTTGTATAAATAAGTTTTTAGTGTTTTTGTGTACTTTAAGTTAACTATTATTAGGGGTCACTAATGTTGTCAAGTGAGTTTCGACATGTTTTCATAATTTCGTAGGTCTTGGATGCAAACTCTATAAGATTTGACACAAAGATTCAATGGCATACGTGAGATATATTTTGTTTAAAATACAAATTGGGTGTAACACAGTGAGTATATTTGCAATTATAAACTCATCATATGGTGACTATCTGAGCTGCAAAGAGACTTCACGTCGAATATTTACTCTACGGGTAAATTGTGTATATCCTTATAAACAACTATTTGATTGGAGCATAATGGAGTGTTGTTCTTTATACGGAAGTGATTGGCACACTTTCATTTTTTTATCAGGACAGTCACGGTACAAACAGTTAAAGCAGTTTATACTAAAGGTACAACTGTTTTATTGTATAATGTGGAGTGTTCCAATAAAAATTGAGAGTGCTGCCAACCACTTCCCTTCTTCATATGATATGGGGGATGCTTATATATCACACTTGAAAAAAGATTATGCGTTGCAAAGTAATTTATGTACCTTCTAATATAATCTGAATCATTAAACAACCCATAGTAATACTATTCTTTTGAATTTGAATTTGATTTGGATATATAACATCAACAAAAATAGTTAAGGTTAAAGTTGAATCAAATTAACTCTGAAAATTTAAACTGAACACTTATTTTGAGACGGAGGTAGTATAAAGGTTCGGCTTTTAGCACATTTACCTTAAATTAACAATTACTCAACCGAAAAAAAACATTATAATTAAAATTTATGTCAAAACCCCGTGCGTGCACGGGTATTATAACTAGTACTAATTTAAAATGAACCTTTTTATGGAATCATTTCTTGGTAACAGTCAATCTAATATGGAGATAAGCACCGTATTTTGTTGCTCTTTTTCTTAGGCGGGTGATAGAAACATAGGGACAATGGAGATGGTGAAACATTTCTAGACCATGAACAATTCAAACGATCCTTGAATGGAGATGGTGAAACGAGATCATAAATCGTCGGAGTGGGAAAAGTAGAGGGCGGCGGCTAGGGTTTTTGGTTAAACTGATGAGAAGAATACAGGGGGTGGGAGAATTCTAGGGAAAAGGGAAAGAAAATAGAGAAATAAAAGTGGCATGCCAGTTATTTTTTAACTGATTCTATTCAAATCGCTATTTTTATGGAAATTAAAAATCCTTAATTTGCCCTTGATTTATTTATTTTATCTAAAATAACTTGCAGATATTTTCAAAAATGTCATCTTGCATTGATATGATGTACATTATGCTTTATTCTGAGTAAAAAAGATGGTTCTCGCAGTTCTTGCAGATAAAAGTGGTTCTCGTAAGAAAGTTACAATATATATATATATATATATATATATATATATATATATATATATATATATATATATATATATATATATATATATATATATATATATATGGGGGAAGGTTAATGTGAGAACTTTTTTAAAGTTGTAAAAATGAGAACTATTTTAAAATACCATTAAAACATTGATACATAACCATTTTAGCAAAGTTGCACCAAAATATTATATATTAATAAAAGTTAACATTAAATCGACTAATAACCAACTCATACATGAGAAACTGATTACTGATACACAATTAAATTTTTGATACATATACATTAAAATCTCAAAAAACTAATTTCTTATAAATAAATTGATACACCTAATACACAACAACCACTAAAAACTTGATACACAATACTAAACCTTGATACACATTATACGTTGAATCAAAGTGTATCACTTAGTTTACGTCAATTTTCATAAGAAAACCCATCAAATCTTTAACAATTTTAGTTGTAATTAATTATGTTTTTATTTTTTTATGTTGAGTGTCATATGTAAGATTTTTGGTTGGTTCTCATTTTTACAACTTTAAGAAAGTTCTCATTTGATCTCAATCCTATATATATATATATATATATATATATATATATATATATATATATATATATATATATATATATATATATATATATATAATTGAGATCAAATGAGAACTTTTTTAAAGTTGTAAAAATGAGAACCAACCAAAATCTCACAAATGACACTCTACTTAAAAGAAAATAAAACATAATTAATTACAACTAAAATTGTTAAAGATTTGATGGTTTTCTTATGAAAATTGACGTAAACTAGGTGATACACTTTGATTCAACGTGTAATGTGTATCAATGTTTATTATTTTGTATCAAGTTTTTAGTGGTTGTTGTGTATTAGGTGTTTCAATTTATGTATAAGAAACTAGTTTTTTGAGATTTTAATGTATATATATCAAAATTTTAATTGTGTATCAGTAATCCGTTTCTAATGTATAAGTTGGTTATTAGTCGATTTAATGTTAACTTGTATTAGTATATAATATTTTGGTGCATCTTTGCTAAAATGGTTATGTATCAATATTTTAATGGTATTTTAGAATAGTTCTCATTTTTACAACTTTAAGAAAGTTCTTACATTAACCTTCCCATATATATATATATATATATATATATATATATATATATATATATATATATATATATATATATATATATATATATATATATATATATATATATATATAGTGTAACTTTCAAACGAGAACCATTTTAACTGCGAGAACTGAGAGAACCACCAAAAACATACATGTATGCCTTCAATAATTGTATTTTTGCACATATGTTTTAAAAACAACACATATGTTTTAAAAAAAACATAGTTGTTATAAAGAATTTGATAAGAAATTGGAAATACAAAATTTTTCTTTGAAGGTGTGCATGTATGTTCTTATAAGACGTGCAACGACAATATTGCGGTCGTGTGTAAGTTTTTTGTGAAAAAAGAGGATGCGTTCATAATGATATTAAAGAACATAGGTGGATGCTTACGATTATTGATGATTTGCATGTATTTTTATTTTATTTTAAAAGACGTGCATGTATGTTTTTGGTGGTTCTCTCAGTTCTCGCAGATAAAATGGTTCTCGTAAGAAAGTCCCCCTATATATATATATATATATATATATATATATATATATATATATATATATATATATATATATATATATATCACATATTTTAAGTAGAACTTTAACTAACAATTATTTGGTTAGAGAGATTTTCAAATAAAATAAAAAAGTAGCAACGTGTTCATATAGAATTAACCGACGTGTCATGTTACGTCATGAATGCTATATCAAATTGTGCATGTGGGGATAATGACTCAACAAATTGCTACGTATGTTAACGGATATAGAGATCACCAAAATAATAAATACATCCGACACAAAAACCATGATAATATGATATATACATCATAGATAAATTTGTTGAAATTAAGGGGTTTGATATTAAACGTGTATTATGTGGACGGCTTGGACCTGTATCCAAGTTTATTTTAGGGATCGATGTGAAGGGTAAACGTCAAAAGAAAAATGATGACATGTATTGGTGAAATTAGAAACCGCCGCGTGCAAATATGTAACATTCCTTCTCCTCTTTCCAGTTCTAAAATTTTCACTTAGCCAAATCTAGTATACTATGCTTCACCTAAATAATTCAAGATACTATATATTAAACTTTGTCAAGTTCAAGTCTTGGTTTTAGCCTTTGTTATATTCGAGAAATCTTTGAGAGATTTAAGAAAAGCTTTAAACTTATGAAAGACTTTATTTTTCATGTCATCAATAGTAAGTTTTTATTTCATTCTTATGTAAAATTAAAATATTCTAAATTTTGAATCTCTTAAATATTAAGTGCATTATTAGGAAAAAAAAAAAAAAAAAAAAAAAAAAAAAAAAAAAAAACCCTTTATAATTCATTGATTTGACTGGGCACATTAATAGTAATCTTTTCGATGTGGATTTCTTCTATCAACATATATGCAAGTAGTGGTGTTCATAGATCGGGTAATATCCACAATAACCGAAAACTGAAAAGAACCGAATTAGTCAAAATCGAACCGAACCGAACTAAATATTTGCTTATCGGTTTGGATATGGGTTTGACAATGAAAACCGAAAACCGACAATATATAAATATATATATATTTTTTATGTATTTATATATTTAAATAATCACTAAAAGTCTTTTTTAGTATAAATATAACATTATTTATGCTTGAAAAAAAATTTGTTCTAAAAATATATATAATTAAATAAAAAATAATAATTAAAATTATGTAATTCGGGTTATTCGGTTCGGTTTTTCGGTTATAGGGGTTCGGTTTTCGGTTATTCGGTTTGACCTAGAAAAAAATTAACCGAACCGAATAAACCGAATAACCCGATAATCGAACCGATAAAAACCCCTATATACAAGTGAAAGTGAAAGTGTAATCCAATGGGCTACACAATTACCTATTTACCTTTAGCCTAAACAAAATTAAAAGGACCAACGTCCCCAAAATTCGCTTTTATGTTTTAAAAAGGTGTACAAATTTGAAATGTGGTCAATGTATAAATATGGTGTACATATTACATAATATGTGAAATGTGGTCCGTGACGTTTCTCAATTTCTTATATGGTGCGAGGAATAATGAATATCAATTGTAGGTCCCAGTTATATAAGGACCAGAACATATAATCAATGCATATCAGTAGATGGTGTAGACAAATACTATTCAGTTCAATTACTGAATCACTTACCAAAAGAGCCTGATTTTCACGGTCAACATTCTCCAAAATGACTTGGACAAAACTCTGTTGGTGGTGGCCCAAACCCAACTCATTTTGCTCTAACCCGGCTAATGGGCCTTTTTGACCTTTTGCTTCGCTGACTGTAAAAAGAAAGTATGTTGCTTTAACAACTTGGAATCACCCATGAGTCATGACCCTTACTTATAAAACGAATCATTGTTGCTTGTTATTCAGCTAGGGTATCGAGCATACAAAAACTTGAAGACTATCAGACCAAATATGATGCTCTCGAGCCACCTCTTTCTTAACGAAACTATGGACTATACAAAATGCGCATAAGAATAGACATGGTCAAGTTAGGTTAAGAAAGGAGACACAATCTATATATACCTATCCCATACCAGATTGTATGTGTCAACAATATTAGTTAGTTCTTTTTTCAGTTTTGTAAAGTTAGAGAAACACATGTAAACGAGCACGGATAACAATAAAACACATATTCAATATATATTTGTGCTTCTCTCTGTTATGTGCATGCACAAGTCGTACCAAATTGATGAACCGATATTTTTTATAGAATCATATGTCGGTAGGTGAATGATACAACATCTGGTTTGGTTTGCAAGTTTTAATCCAAATGTATGTCTTGCATTTTTTTTTTTTTTTTATCGTTGATGATTAGTTATATCTGATTTCGGTATACTAGATTTGTTATTACGTGTATATCTATGGGAGGGTGCTTTAGGCGACTTACGGATAGTCAAATAAATTGAACTACGGACGTCATGTTATCAAGTAGTGAGATTATACAACACACCCATTACCGTGAACAAGTATATGGGATCTACTTCGGGTATCACAAGGATTGCCGCACTTTAACCATGGTTCCTAGCCATCAGATTTTGCAATGTGTTTAATTGGGACATGTATTTCATTTTGCTCAATAAACATGACTTATTTTCGCCAACAATTGTCATGTTATGCAATTTTTCTTTATATGCACCATCCTTTATGGAAGTCAAAAAATTAGGGGCTAGCATGGTTTTGTTTTGCTCAGTTTTTGCATAAAAGTGAAACCAATCCATAAATATTTGGTTTTTGCTTTTGAGAAACCATTCTCTTTCAGTTTTGATCACGGTTTGGTTATCGGTTTTTCCTCTCCTCCACCTCCACAGCCTTGGAGACATTTTCCACGGCCGTGGTTTCAACTACTAGTGGAAGGAAATGTTCATTTCGTGAACAATTCACAACTTCAAAAATCCAATGCTTTTTTGGTCATACTGCACTCCTTTTATTCCTTAACAGGCTATACATATGCAGCAGTTCACTTTCTTTAAACTTAACCAGTTTCATTTAACAACGAACTAACTTTTCATCCTTCAAGCTACAAAGCTACATACATAGAACTAAACCTATAATTTCAATATGCTATGAACTTAAACAATGCGAGTTTAGAACGATAATAGTCTTCATATGTGCAAAACTTATAGTACCACTTACCACCAAAATTACTGTGATCTATCACCATAACACAACATTGAATATCTAATGATCTATTCGCATTACAAATCACACACAACTAATTACAAGACATACCTTCCCACACATTTTATGACACGAAATCTGGATAAAAAAACAAGTCGGACTCATCCGGATCTACCGTCCTAAACTTACTCTCTCGAATATTCTGAAAAAAATACCCCTCACTCGCATACTTCCCAGTCAACTTCCTAGGCGTCTGATAAAACGTCTTCGGATCACAAAGTAAAGTACATGAGAGATCATTTCACATATATATAAGTTCACACAATTAGTTTACCTTCCACAATAAACATTCTACCATATTATCATAAATTGGTTCGACGAAAGTACAAAAAGACATTAGCTAAATACGTTCTAACTAGAAATAGTAAAACGATCAAACAATGCATGTGAAGATAGGCAGCTTCTACAGAGAGCAATAAACAAGTTTGAACACACATTGAGACCATTCACCAACTAAACTTAACGAAGAGCTTGTTAGCATTTCCCATTCTCCTTCGAGACCATTTCTTATTTCACAAGATTTGAGGCCAGGCCAATTTCCAGATTTGTTTTCCGTCACCCCCATATCAATTAGCTTCAAGAAGTAATCAGCGGCTTTGAGCCTCATCCGAAGAGGATGTGCCTCTACGTACAGGGGCTGGCAAATAGAAAACAATGCATCAAAGAGTACCGAGTTATCCAACAAACCATCATCTGAGAATGTTTCAAACGAGAGTTTTTCAACATTGGTAGCCGGAAACAGGACCCTTGTTCTCACATCATCAATGTTGAATGCTAGAAAAGATTTTGAAAAACCTTTTATTACAATGTTAAACTTGCTTGATAAAGTGAGTGCATCCCTCAACTTAAGAAAGAAAAAATGATCGATGGGATCATAACAATGATTCACCCACAGAGTTAGCTCAATTTGCTCGGGAACAATGGTTGGAAACCCGAGACTAGGCATTGCAAAGCCTCTGTAGTGGAAAGAAAGTAATTTGGGAGCATTAACTTGTATTTCTGTTAGTGTCCTGAATTGACCCAATAGTATTTTCAATCTCTGCAACGAATTGGATCTGATATCCAAAATTTCCACCCAACACCGCGAGATATGAAGGGTTAAACTCTCAAGAAAAGGAAACTTGGTATTGATAATGTTACATAATACATCATTATCAATAGTCACACCACTTAAATGTATCTCTCTTAAGCTCCCAATTGAATCTGTAATGGATAATACAGGCATAGAATGTATCCTTGCCGCGTCGTATGAAAGTGAACACAGACGTGGGACATCATAAATTTCCAAACTCGCATTATCATAATAACCATCATGAGCTATTTTTAACTCATGAAGATAAAGGAGGTTGTTTACCTTTAATTTATCCAAGCCTTCAAAAAGTCTAAGGTTGATCTTTTCAAGTAACTTACATGTCGATAATAAATTATGAAGCACCTCTTCGTGATCTATGTGCACCTTAAGCAACTCTAGCACTCGCAAGTTCACACAAACGATCAAAGGATTGCTACTAATGTGAAGGGGGTGGTTATTCTTGTGAATGCAGTGCATGTCCATGAGAAAGGAAATATCGAGTTTTATACTTAATGTATTTAGGTTCTCACTTGAGAATATCTCATCTGGCAAAGTAAATGAAGCAATGCCATCAACGACTGTGAGGCAAAGCTCCTTAAGAGAACTTTTGGAAACTACACGCTTAATAAACTTTTCAGCACGAGTAACCGACTTTGGCTTGCGGATGCCAAAGTGAATATCACATGATATAATCGGTATGTTGTCCCTGTGATACCTTCGTATAGTCCGTCTGATCAGCCTCAGGTACCTTCTTTCTTGCTGTTTAGTTAAAGACTTACCGGATCGGCAAAACCTGAGAGTGGGGATGGTAGACCAAGCGTGTAGCCATGACTTGGACAAGACGCAGGTGCGGGCAGCATCTTTTGCCGGTAACAATGCTTGAATATGATGAATCAACTCAGGTACATCTTCTAGTTGCCGTCTATGGGTCAGTTTCCTTCTCTTCACTTTCTCCATCTGTCACAAGAATAACAAAAGAAAATGAACAAGATGGTTATGTTCAATACACAAATAACTGACAATTCTGTTTAGTTTAACAGTTTAACCGTTAAACAATTAGAATAAGAGCCATTGTCTAAAATGACGACGTCGAGGAACATGTTGACTCATTCTGTATCCATTGTTTTAATACGCGCAGGAAGAAACCTCAACAACTTTGCATCTAAGCTAATAGAGTGAAATCTAAAGGACGAAGCGAACTTTGCATAAGGGGGTGTTTGTTTTAGCTTTTATAAGAAGCTTATTAGCTTATATAGCTAAAAGAAGTTCATGAAACTATGAAAGTGTTTAGATAAAGTTCTTGGTTTCCTCACAAAAGGTCAATGGTTCAAAGTTCAAACCTTGCTAGGTGTCTACAGTTGGGGGTGGCCACGGAAGGGTCGGAAACGGTTCCGGGATTAACCCGGTGAGGCCGAGTACATGTGAGTCAAAAAAGGCTCGCCATCCCCGGGTAATCTTAAATTCTTAACCACCATTTACCCGTAATAAACTTTAAGCTTATATGGGGGTTTTAGTAAGCCATGGGCTTATACGAGAGGTGTTAAAGCTACTTTGGAATACGTCTTTTGTGGTCATTTTACCATCATAAGCTTAGTACAAATAGTGAACAAGTGTTTATTATCCCATAAGCTGCTTTTATATATGTTCAAGCTTATTTTGGGGCTTATGAGCTTATTTGGTTCCGGCTTATGCAAAATAAGCCGAAATAAAAAAAGCTTAACATGAAGCCCCTAACCTACCTCTCGCAAATAGTAAACCCAACTAATAAGGTTGTTTCGTTTCATCTGTCTAGGGGGGTGTTTGGGTAAACTTACAATACAATGGTTTCCTAATACACAAAAATTAATAACAAGTCAAAGGGTTAAGTAAAGAAATTAGTACCCTGTTAACTAAAAAGAAAGACAATATTATAAATAAACCTTAATAATTAAAATACAAACTACCTTGAATAGATTATAGTAAACCTTAATAGGAGGAATTAAAAGTTTTGATAAACCAACTTCTTACCTTGAAATTGAAGATTGGAAAAACATAAAAAGAAAGGAGAGTAATGTTGTTGCTTTCAAGGTGTTTTATTAGTACCACCACTGCATCATTTTATATTTTTATATTTAGGAAAATAGTGATATAGGTATTGTTTGGGACGAAACTTCTTTAAAATTTACGAAATAAGTTTTATTATTATTATTATTTTTTTTAATATAATGAATTAATGTAAAAGTTGAAATATTTGAATTTAGTTTTATATATTTTTATACAATTTTATTAGCTACGACTTTTGACTTATATAATAAGCTCCTCATTTCGCCAAATATACCACTATTTGTAAATTTTCACATATTTAAAGTATACATCTTTGTAAAAAATTTAGGGCTATCTACATCCTTCTATAGCAGTTTTTAAACATTTTACACCCCTATGGATTCACGGTGCAAATGTTTTCTCGTTATTATCTAACGTGGATCTAACGTCAGCAGTTTTTTCATCATTTTGTTTGTCCTAACTACCATCATCACCTTTTATTAATCTAGTTCACTTTATACTTCATTAATAGCCTACCAAATCTCCAAATAGAACAACGTTGATTATGTTCAATCAAAGAATTTGTTGTTGCGTGTTACCAAAAATAATTCGTACTTTATGGATTGAACATAATTAAGGTTGGTGGTAACTTTGAAAAAAAAAAAAAAAAAAAAAAAAAAAAAGCTCGCACGTGGGATTCATGTAAGTAGATAACGGAAAGTCATTTTACCTTGTTAGTCTCTAAAGATATATATTGTTTCACTTTTGCCAAAGAAGAGATACGCTGGTTAATATTTTGGATAGAGACACGCTAGCAAATTACTAACAGAAAACGAAATAGCATAACTAAAGTTACCAAACATCAAAGGTGAGTAGTCTTCATATATCAATGCACTTTCAAAACCCATCTACGAATTTTAGTTATTACTAATGGTAGAATATAAATGGACCGTAAAAAACAGTTCATCTTTGTTCTTCTTTCTAGTTAAAATGTTTCAATAATCTCTCCTAGTCACTTATCAATAAAGATATACAATAAAAATGTAGTTTAACTATCCTTTTTGGTGAAAAAAAAAAAGAAAAAAAAATTGGAGTTTGTTTAATTTTTAGCCAATAAATGAGTGATACTTCAAATTTGAACAAATTTTTTTTTTTTTTATAGTTATAAACTAGATTCAATTTAAACCAAGAAAAATAGTTATTTTCTAATTTGAGATGAATAACCTATTTTTAGAAAGAGGGAAAAAAAGAGAGAAAAAAAACCTCCCAAATCACCACTTGTAACTTTTCAAACACATAAACTTGACAAAATTCCGCAAAAAAAATTGGACTAACTGTGCACTCGTGGGAACCAAAAAAAGAATAGTTGTTTGGTATCCACAGGTCCGCAAAAAAAAAAAAAATAAAAAATAACATGTGAACCCATGGGTACCAAAAAACCAAAAGTTGTTTAGTACCAACAGGTTCGCAAATTCCGCAAACAAATGCGGACCCGTAGGTAAAAACGAAGTAATGGTTAATGTTTTTGACTGTGTTTCTCTTTTGAATATGTGTATTTATTTTCTTGTCTCAGTTCACTGCACCGCCATTTGGGCCCAAATCAGAGGCGGAGGGGGTGACTAGCAGGTGCTGGGCCCCCTCCAGTAAGCCCACTTTGTCTAATATCTCATAAGCCCATAACTAGTAATTTTAATGATAGGTATAATGGGCAACCCCAATTGTATTGTTTAAACTCTTAAGGAACAACAAAAAGAAACAACTGAGTGAACTGATCGACATGAATCTTTTGATCTAAAAACCAAAATCCCAAACAAGTTTCGGTAGTCTGCTACTATATCTGTATGTGTATATCATAATAAATCCTTAGAGATTTTGTTTTTCTTCATCTTTCAACTTTAGTGTTGCATGCCTAGTTCTTCTTTTGGATGGATATGGTTTTACATACGTACATGTTTAATATTTATGTCTCTCATTAGTATTTTTCATAATCCGTGTGATTTAAGAATTCATGTTATGCAGTTTGGAAATTTAACTCTTATATTTTGGTTTGTAATGCTCTAGTTTATATCAAACATTAAGTATAAGTTTGGTTGAAGTTTGTAAACTCATTTTCTACTTGTGGGGTTGTGGTAAATTCATATAACATGTAACGCTATTTTAGTTATAAAAGTTTGTTTGTTGCTTGCATTCAATACAACAATAAAATTTTGAACTCAAATACCTTATAATCGTTAAATCGTTTTCAACTTATACTGTTCGACTTATAACATTACTATTGTACACTAAAGTTTGACTTGGCCTCCCCTAACCTAAAATCCTGGCTCCGCCCCCGGCCCAAATCATAGAACCTCTAGTATTATTCGATTCAGAGTCTAGTTTGAATTGATGTTTACTATATTACCATGTATTGTTGTTTTAGTTATGTTTTTTCTGTTCAGGTCGGTTTTGACCCGATGAGCACACCTAATTGGTGAACGACACACATACACACGTATGAACACGACCAAGAATTGATCATTTACCAATGCAACAATCTCCCAGCTCCACAATGACATACAAATCGTGGGATTTTTGCGAGATAAATACATCATAATCGATGCAAGCCTACTAAAAACCAGCTCGTTGCATCTCTAACCACACTATTCCCATCGCCAAACAATAACAATTTACCTCTTTTCTTGTTCTCTTTGTTCACTTTGTGTACTTCCCGACCCTAACGAAGCCTTGTCATCTTTCTGATCTTTGTTGTTACTCGTAGTGGACCCACCACTCCCGTTTAGACAACTAGCCATTTCCTTCGACTCCGGGCCGGTAGGTGAAGATATGGGCCCCATTTCATCATCTTCAATCGGAAGCATCCTTTTTGAACCCTCTAAAGCCACACCTAATACTATGTATCATCCAATGCTGATCTTTGGGTCAACGGCTTCTCACCTTCCAGCTTTGTATTAGCACTTGATGATGATGATGCTGATGATGATCCAGTGGGTCCCACATTGGAGGTTCTGACTTCGGGGGTCAACTTTGGATTGGGATCTGCGACTGGGTCGGATGTAGTTACCGGGGTCAACTTTGGATTGGGATCTGCGACTGGGTCGGATGTAGCTGCTACCGGGGTTACAGGCTTGGAATCTTTTTCTTCCGGGTTACTAGTAGGGCGAGGTGTTGACTTATTTTTGTCCTCTCCGTTGACTTTATAAGAAGGCTCTATAAGTAGGAAGGGTCGATTTGCAGCTGCTCGGTTATTAGTGAATATATCAGAATACGGAACATTATCAATATCTGCATCACGGTAGATTTTCTGCACTGTTCGAATAGGTGTGGCAAGCCGCGCCCGGTGATAGCTGATAACTCTGAGGAGATCCAACAATATAGCTTCCTGTTTACAGATTGCATTAATAATGCTAATAAGTGATAATAAAATGGATAGAAAGATGAAAAAAGAATAGAAATAAATTGAGGTTTTCGAGAATCAAAGAACTTCTACCTTCACACCAAGATATACTTCAAAATGTGATGTTTTCACAAAGCAAGAAACCAAAATCTGTCAAACAAAAAACAGGTGCATACGATATAACATTAGCATCTGATGATTTTTAGTATAAGCGAGGAAAAATGAAGATCAATTGCAAGTCCAGTTATATAAGGGCCAACAAAATGAACATATGATCATTGTATGTCAGTAGATGGTGTGGACAAATAGTAATTACTGAACAACTTACCAAAAGAGCCTGATTTTCACGGTCAACATTTTCTAAAAACACTCGCCTATGCAGCCTTTGCTGCTCAACTTGAGGATTTTTGGCCAAAACTTTCCGCATATCAGCCACAATGTTCTGTTCCCATAAGATAAGCCAATATTTTAGGGCATGCATGAATGATGAAACAAAACAATCGAGAATAAACTACTCACATTAATTTTGTTGACATCTACGTGGCTTATAGCAAGATGAGTCTTGATGCGCCAATGTGTTTTCTGGGTCAGATTTCTCACCACATTGACTGTAAATTTATGGTTAGGGATGTGAATCGCCTCACGGTCATCACCTCTTATTATTGTTGGGGACCACCAACCCACATGCTGAAACACGCAACAAAATATATGAATTAGATCACCTAGAAAGCAATAGACAATGGCAAGTTGGGCAACGAGTCAGAATGGGTTTATTAATACGGTTCCGGTTTCGGTTTAGGTTTGGGTGTGCCTGCCAGTATTTTTTGTTCCATGTTCTTTATATAGTACAACTAATGTATTTATATATACACAAAATACTTTTTAACATGAACATATATTTTTTCTTAATAAGGTGATTTAAGAGATTATACACTTCAGAGTTCAGATCACTTTCGACCCATTCCATTTTTTAGGTTTACCAGTTTGGCCCGTTTGAGTAATATATAACCCATTTCTAAGTAAAAGGGACAAAGCTGCCACCTAAGGTGTAACTATTATGCTACTTAAGGTCAGCAGCCTTCTATCTAGACGCTGGACAGAGTTAGAAAGACCATGAATCACACACTTGTGTAACTGTCTTAAACACAACCTTCATAGAAAGCTGCTCATTACTCTTTTTTTAGATTAAGATAGCCGAGCAAGAACATATGGATCTACAAATGCAGTGATGCCACTAAATCTTTTAGTTTATTCTTGAAGTATAGAAGAAAAGCATACTTCAACTGTACCAGAGACTTCATACCCATCGATTTTTGTTTGAATCCATTCACTTAGTACGAACGGCCTTGTTGCATGGATCATTACACTTGACAGGAAATTTGTGAATATCTGTGCGGAAATTATGTTTGAAAACCATTATTCGCAATAGAAGTCTTAAAAGAAGTCTTTTAAGTATAAGAGGTAGTACCTCACGGCCTGCAATACAGTACCAAGACCTCCAGCTGTGACCCATTTCTGAGTAGAGAAACCCAGCAACTCCATGAATAATGAAATAGATGCAACCCACACTGCAGAATAAACAGCTTTTCCAGCAAATTCATAACCCGTCTGTAAATCAAAATATACAGAATATAAGAACTTAAAAGTCATTTAGCAGTACTTATCATACCATCATAATAAAAGCAACAATAAACAATTGGTTGAAAATGAGTGTTTTTTGTATGGATTGGGTTGGGTTGACCCACAAAATGATTATGATAATACTCTAATTTTTTTATAAAATGATTTAGGAGGTTTTAAGCAATTAAAAACATTGAGGGCATCTTTCCACCCTGTTGAGTCATTTGACAAGTCTCCTTTTTGGCTAAATTTTTATTTTTTACACTACACGTTTAACTCGCTAGAGATAAAAACTAGCCTGAATCAACCCATTTATAAGGAAGTAGGTCAAAATTATCACATATGGTGAAAATTATAGAGTATGACTACATGTAAAATCCAATAAAATAAAATATTGATGGGACATGGGACATGATTTATGCCGAGACCATAACAGTTTATCAGAACTATCTTATCCCTTCCACTTGCATATACATGCTTACGTACATACATATATTATCTATGTGTACATACAAATATACTTTCCAAAGAATTTAGATATGCTAGAGTCATAGATACATACAGATCTTGCATCGCTAGGATCCTTTTTCTCCACAAAGAATTTCTGTGTTTGTTGTATCAAGCTGCCAAAACAAAATACAGGATCGTCTAAACATCTACTGATGAAAAGACAAAAAAAAATAACCTTCCCAAGCATATGAACAAGTTATTCAATAGTGATGACTCCCACCAACCAGCTACCATCTACTCATGTAATGAACTAATAGATAGGATAATGGGTTCCATTTGCTTAAGCTTTACCACGTAAGATGTAACACAAGATAGATTATTACCTCGATAAGCAATATGCAAATGCCAAAACTGTAGACAATGAACGAACAAAATTCAGAAGCCGTTGCTTAAACTACTAGTGGAGGAAATGATATTGATGGTTCCTAGCCGTTGCTTGAACAAAATTCAGAACACGCCAACCATGGTTCCTACTGATGGTTCCTAGCCATCGGTGTTTCAGTTTTTATCACGGTTTGGTTATCAGTTTTTCCTCTCCTCCAGCCGTGGTTTAAACTACTAGTGGAGGAAATGATATTGATATATTTAACGAGGGTTTTCGCTCATCAAATATACTGTTACTAGAATTTTTGCATGAATTCAAAGAAGACGACGACGAATAAGAAGGTGAGTGATAAGATAAAAACATAGTAAAGCACATGCAGATCATTTCACACATAACTAGTTTACCTGTCAAAATAAACATTCTACAATATTATCATAAAAGTAAAACGATAAGACAGGCAGCTTCTATGGAGAGCAATAAGCAAGTTTGAACACACATTGAGACCATTCCCCAACTAAACTTAGCGAAGAGCTTGTTAGTGTTTCCCATTCTCCTTCGAGACCATTTCTTATTTCACAACATTTGATGTACGGCCAATTTCCAGATTTGTTTTCCGTCAACCCCATATCAATTAGCTTCAAGAAGTAATCAGCAGCTTTGAGCCTCATCTGAAGATGCGCCTCTACGTACAGGGGCTGGCAAATAGAAAACATTGCATCAAAGAGGAGTACCGAATTCTCCAACAAACCATCATCTGCGAATGTGTCAAATGAGAGTTTTTCAACATTGGTTGCCGGAAGCAGGACCCTTGTTCTCACATCATCAATGTTGAATGGCAATAGAGCAGCATATTCAAAACTTGTTATTACAATGTTAAACTTGCTTGATAAATTGAGGCATTCTCTCAACTTAATAAAGAACGATTGATCGATGAAATTTATCACCAACAGAGTTAGCTCAATTTGCTCGGGAACAATGGTTGGAAACAGGAGACTAAGCATTCCAAAACCTTGGTACCAGAAAGAAAGTAATTTGGGAGCATTAACTTGTATTATTTCTGGTGGCCCCCAGGAATGATAAAGCACTATTTCCAATCTCTGCAACGAATTGGATCTCATATCCAAAATTTCCACCATACACCGCCTGATATCAAGGGCTAAACTCTCAAGAAAAGGAAAGTTGGTATTGATAAGGTCAGAAAATCCATAATCAATGATCACACCATTTAAATGTATCTCTCTTAAGCTCCCAATTGAATCTGTTATGGAAAACTCAGGCATAGAATTTATCATTCGTGCTTCATATGAAAGTGAACACAGACGTGGGACATTACAAATTTCCAAACGTGCATCATCACAAGGACTACAAGGAGCTATTTTTAACTCAAGAAGATAAAGGAGGTTATTTACCTTTATTTTATCCAAGCCTTCGGGAAGGCTAAGGTTGATCTTTTCAAGTAACTTACATGTCGATAATAAGTTATGAAGCACCTCATGACTTATGTGCACACCAAGCAACTCTAGCACTTGCAAGTTCACGCAAACGATCAAAGGATTGCTACTAATGTTAAGGGGGTAGTTCTTATTGAGGAGCTCAGAGCGAATGTGAAAACCGAGTGTTATACTTAACGTGTTTAGGTTCCCACTTGAGAATATCTCATCTGGCAAAGTAAATGAAGCAGCGTCATCGACTGTGAGGAAAAGCTCCTTAAGAGAACTTTTGGAAGCTACACGCTTAATAAACTTTTCAGCATGAGTAGCCGACTTTGGCTTGCGGATGCCAAAGTGAATATCACATGATAAAATCGGTATGTTGTCCCTGTGATACCTTCGTATAGTCTGCCTGATCAGCCTCAAGTACCTTTTTTCTTGCTGTTTAGTTAAAGACTTAACGGCTGATAGGCAAAACCTAAGAGTGGGGATGGTAGACCAAGCGTGTAGCCATGACTTGGACAAGACGCAGGTGCGGGCTGCATCTTTTGCCGGTAAAAATGCTTGAATATGATGAATCAACTCAGGTACATCTTCTAGTTGCCGTCTATGGGTCAGTCTCATTCTCTTCACTTCCGCCATCTGTCACA
This sequence comes from Artemisia argyi, assembly GCA_030686995.1. Lineage (NCBI taxonomy): Eukaryota > Viridiplantae > Streptophyta > Magnoliopsida > Asterales > Asteraceae > Artemisia > Artemisia argyi. The sequence continues at coordinate 4,628,396 of CM060703.1, forward strand.
AGAATAACAAAAGAAAATGAACGAGATGGTTATGTTCAATATACAAATAACTAACAATTCTGTTTAGTTAAACAGTTTAACCATTAAATAATTAACAGGGAAAACCTTCACTGTTTACCCGTAATAAACTTTAAGTTTATAAGCTTATATGGGGGTTTCAATAAGCCCATGGGCTTATACGAAAGGTGTTATAGCTACTTTTGAATACGTCTTTTGTGGTCATTTCACCATCCAGACTGCTTAGTACAAATAGTCAACATGTGTTTATTAGACCATAAGCTGCTTATATATATGTTTAATAAGCTTATTTTGGGGCTTATGAGCTTATTTGGTTTCAACTTAGGGAGCATTTGTTTAAGCTTATTTGGCCAGCTTATGAGCTTATTGAACTTATAAAAAGCTCATAAGCTCGAATTTTTGGGCTTATGAGCTTATAAAAGTTGAACTTATAGTCTTAAATAAGTCATAAGCTCATGTTGATAAATTCATAAACCCAAGATTTTGAGTCTATAAGCTTTTCAAAAGTTCAATAAGCCCCCCTCCCCCCTAAATACACAAAAATTAATAATAACTTAAAGGGTTAAGTAAGACCCTGTTAACTAATACATCAATTCAAAGTATTTTTACTATTAAAAAAAAAAAAAAAAAATTATAAACCTTAATAATTAGTAAACGTTTTGATAAACAAACTTACCTTGAAATTGAAGATCAGAAAACTGTTGCTATGAAGGTGTTTTATTTGGTAAAAATAATTTATGGAAACTTTATATTTAGGAAAAGAGTACGATATACGCTATGTTTGGCATCAGGGTTTATACTGTAGTTTAAGTTTTTAAAATAAGAGTGATATGTGCTAGTGGTAGAATTAATATACGGCTCACACCCATGTTCTTCTAGATAGGAGGGGTGTTTGTTTAAGCTTGTATCGTGAAAGGGTGTGAGAGCCCCTCCTCACGAGGGTGGCGCGTGAGGACTCAGGACCATTAAACCACGCAACCAAATGTGAGGAGCTCACCGAATATGGAATCGTGCAAAAGTGGGCCCCTCTTGTGTTTTTATCAGTGTCGGCGATTAATCCTTAGGTGAGGATTAATCGCCCCGATTTTCATTAATCTGCCTTATTAATCTGTTTGGTCAAAAATCGGTCAACATACCGATTAATTGGATAAAAATCGGACAAAATTCGGATAAATCGGCCAACTTGGTTACGGTTAGAAATCGGCCAAATCAAGCATAAATCGGAAAAAATCGGCTAGATTAGCCAAATCGGACACATAGTTTCAATATATTTTCGATGCTCTGCTTAAGAAAATATATTTTACAACGCTTCCACAAATCCCTATTAACAAATGACAATAACTTTAATAGTTTAGCAAACTAATCTATGATGAGATACATAGTATTGAATATGCAGATTATTTATTTAAACAAGATGAGATAGTTTATAATCAGATTATGACTAGCATTAAATTGGATTCCTTTAAACACGTTCCTAGCAATATATTACAAGTGTTTATTAGCCCATAAGCCGCTTCTATATGTTTAGGCTTATTTGGTTTCGGCTTATGCAATATAAGCCGAAATCAAAAAAAGGCCCCTAACCTACCTCTCGCAAATAGTAAACCCAACTAATAACGTTGTTTCATTTATTCTGCCTAGGGGGTGTTTGGGAAAACTTACAATTGTTTCTAGGGGGTGTTTGGTTTGATGGTACGGGGATGAGAGAATAACTTTGATTCCAACAAAGATGTTTGGTTTGTAAGTTTGGTTTTTGAAAATAGGAATGAAACCCATAAATCTAGGCATTTCCTAAACCCACCAAACATTTTGGGTTTCATTCCAATACCTATAGTCATACATACCCCAATGCAAATAAAAAACCCCCTTAATTGATAAAGTATGCCCGATTTACTTAAAGCCCCAACTCAAATGGTTAAATAAAGAACTTATCGACAGTAGTACCCTGTTAACTGATAGTACATAGTAATGAAGCCTATATACATAAAAAATCAAACTAGTATTTACTAAAAATAAAATAAAAAAGTTACTTTGCATAAAAAATCAAACTAGTATTTACTAAAAATAAAATAAGCTTTACAAAAGTTCAATAAGGCCACAACCCAGCCAAATAAGCTTAAACAAACACCCCATTAAGACTAAATTTTTTATACATATAAGCCGAAATAAAAAAAGCTTAACATGAACCCCCAAACCAACCTAGCAAATAGTAAACCCAACTAATAAGGTTGTTTCATTTCATCTGTCTAGGGGGTGTTTGGGTAAAATTACAATGGTTTCTTAAAGTTGAAAGCTATCTTAAATCCACTGTTTGGTACCTTCTATTCCTCTGAAACTTTAACATACCTCATTTTAGCACACAAATATGCTAACTATAACATTTAAAAATCATCTTTAAGCATAACTATAACAAATTTACCCACAATACTTACCTTAATCCCCAATTAGTGAGACTAATTTAATAGGAGAATCATAAATTAACACTTCCAATTGATGATTCTTGCACTAGAATGAAAATTGACTTTCCCTGCTTTCTCCTCTCTTCTTGTCGACACACACACACATATACTTTACCAAAATCTGGAAATGTCAATAAGAACCTAGTAATAAGTATTTTATTATTTTATTATTTAAGTTTGCACATATGGCAACATTAGCCCTTCAAGTCTCATTCCTTTTATTTTGACCACATAACTTTCTATAACTTAACACTATTATACTTATAACTTAACTATTTCATAAAAACAATGTTTTGTAAACCACGTTTTTAATCGACCCGATCGAGTCACCGGGTTACCGGTTCGACCGCCGGGTCAACCCGGTTTTTTATTAAAAAACTATTTTTTTCAACCGGTTCGACCACCGAGTCAACTCGGTTTTCTATTAAAAAAATGAAAAAAACCAAACCCGGTTAGGTTTCGAGAACCGGGTTGACTCGGGTCACATAAAATCCGGTGGGTCTAACCGGTTAATCCATTTTTTAAAACCTGGTTTTTTACCCCTTTTTCTGGCCACAACCGGTTCAAAACACTACAAATAATTTATATTCTAAAATAATATAATACTATTAACTATATAATGAAATAATACCTTATCGGGTTTTGGGTGTAACATATGTGGGTGGTGTAATTGTTTATAGGCGTGCCATAGTATCTTTGGGGCAATGTCCATATCAGATGGTGAGATCTAACTCGGACAACTTTTACCAATTGTCTACAAACCAAGCTGTTTGACTGGCCGTATAAAAATCGGTTTAATCTTGCATTTCACTGGAACGTGCCATTTTTTTTACAATACACTAGATGTTCTTGACATCATACAAAAACCATGGAGGATATACAATTCCAATTGCATTATCACTAAATAATCATACATGAGTTTGATATCAATTTTCACTAGTTTGATAAAAAAAATATATACAAAGAATATAAATACTACTATAATATTTTATTACGTCAACAAAAGTTTTTTTTTTGTTTTTTTTTGTTTTTTTAAGTTGATAAAATGAAAATGACAACAAAAGGTGTTATGACATAGTTTGTCATTAGAAAAACTTCTTATATGGGGTTACGAAACTTGTTTGAAGTTCTAGTCCCACATTGGGCAAGGAGAAGAAATTTTGCTTACTTATATATTGTGTTTAATATATATATAAATTTGGATTAGTTTTATGTTGTTGGTTTCTAGTGTTGATATTGTTTGAGGAAAAAAAAAAGTTCAACTAGCAATTCGTATAAATTTCAAACTTTTTATCGTTTCTTTTATATTCAGTTAGTAGTCAGTAGTTAGTCACCTTATTTCCTTTATTTCCTATAAGTAATTAACATGTGAATCTACATCCCAATGACTATAATAATAATACTTGTAAATATTTGAACTAAGAAATTGTATTTGATTTCTTTTTGTTGTATAGCTTCAATAGTAATACTTTAATGTGACATTAAATAACTTTGTTTGAGTTTGGCTATAAATGTGTAATAGACTATTACTTAAGAAAAGAAGGAAAGAATTATAAAGAGAACACGGACAAATAGATTACAAGACAGCATAATAAAGATGTATAGAAATGAAAGAGGATCTTACGAATGAGGTTAGTAGCATGATTGTTTATAGACACACGATAATAACAATATAAAACTCATCGTAACTATGGGTGTAATGTTTAGAGAATGGGGTACCATGGCATGCCAATTTCTCATTTTCAGTGCTACCTCAGCGCTACCTCAACATCCCCACTTTTAACACTCACACACCAAAATACCCCTTCACTCATAACATCCCTTTCACATGCCATTTGGGACCAACCATAACCAATTAAAACACAAACTTAACAAAAAAAACCCCTTCAAAAATTCATCCTTTTGTCATTTTCTCATTTTTTTTTTTTTGGGTCATTTTCTCACAAAAAAATTTTTTTTGGTCATTTTCTCACATTCACCCACGCCAATTAATTGGCATTCAAATTGACACAAGGGGAAGGTGGTATGGTAACATGAGATTTGGCATGCCAAATGATTTGCCACCTATACTTTGACATGCATTTGTGCCACCATACCCCATGGTCTTAAATCCTATGACGAGGCCTAACTCAGACTGCCTGTACCAATCGTTTATTGATTGAGTCATTTGGTGAACCATGCATAAATCATTTTAACTATAGAATTTACCACAATCAATTTTTTTATTACATTACACAAGATTTCTTGACATTTTAGCCAATCTTTGGGGTGTATTCAACTCAAATTGCATTATCTATCTTTTATATGCAATGCAATTAGTATGTCTTTAGGAAAACTTTTCATACGGGGTTACTTTGGTGAAACTTCCCATATGGAGTAAAGAGAAGAAGCTTTGCTTACTTATATATTGTGGTGAATGTGATTTGAATAAATTGAGATTAGTATCATGTTGTTGCTTTAACATGTTCAATGTTGTTTACGGAGAAAAAAAACAAAATTGAGTTTGTAGAGCAACAATTCATATAACATCTAAATTTTTTGTAGTCTAACTTTTATATGCAATTAGTGGTCAACTTATCCTTAATTTCCTATTAGCAATTAACATAGAGAATAACTGCATATCCCAAATGACTACAATAGAAAATACTTATAAATATTTGAAGTAAGAAACTACAATTTTAGTTTTTTATAATGCTATAATAGTTTTAATAATAATACTTTTATGTGACACAAAATAACCTTGTTTGAGTTGGCATCAAATGTCTAATAGCTTCAAAAGAAAAAAAATGCAATATAAATTACAATAACGTGTAACCGACTTTGAAAAAATCCTAATTTTTGTAATTGACTTATTCATCGTTTTGCTTAATTTGTAAATTTGATTCTTTATATCAAATAAGATGGGTAAACATATGTTTAGTGGGTATATGATGGTGATGGGTTATCTTAATACAAGTTGTTGACTAATATATAATGGTTTAAAGTGCAAACATTTTCAAACATGACACTTGTTGAAGAACAAGATCAATTATGCTTCGCCACACTGGTAGTGAATGGAGAACTTTGATCACATTGTCACTAAATAACCGAACTTGAGTTTGGTATCAATTTTCTTTAGCTTCATAAGAACGAAAATCGATGTATGATAAGAAGATAAATAAGATTTGATTATGTCAATAAAAGTTACATTTTTCTATGAGGTTACTTTTGTGAAGCTTGTTTTAAGTTGCCAATCCCGCATGGGGTAAAGAGAAAAAGTTTAGCTTACTTATATGCTCTAGTAAATACGTGTAAATAAGTTGTGGTTAGTATTATATTGTTGGTTCTATTCTTAGATGTTGTTTAAAGAAATAATAACATCTCATAAGTCTGGACCTAATAATTTCATACAAAATCGGGACCTTTTTGTCATTTTGACTACAATAAATAGGTCAAAACACGCTTATGTTGTTGACTTCTAGTGTTGAATGTCCTTTAAAGAAAAGTAAAGAACATCGAATCATGGTAATTGGTAAATTCATACATTATCCGAACGTTTTGTCATTTTCACTACACTAAATAATACTTAATAATGTTTTGACTTTTTGTCAATATATATATATATATATATATATATATATATATATATATATATATATATATATATATATATATATATATATATATATATATATATATATATATATATATTTTGGACGGCAATTGTGGCTACATGGCCCCTAGCCCAGAAGGCATAGCGAGCCCACACAACCAGGTTGGGTCCAGCCCATAAGGCAATGACACCCTTCCCTTTACGCATGCGGGAGGAAACCTCTATTGCCTTAGACAAGACTCGAATTTGTGACCTTGCATAGGAGGGTAAAACCTCCATACCGCTAGACCAGATGCCCGTTGGTATTGTAACTTTTAGTCAATATATTGAAGGATTCATCACGTCATATGAAGCTTGTGTGTCAATATTGTAACTTTTAGCGTTCGAGACATGGTGAGTGTATATATTTGCACTAAATAAAAAGTTAAGGTGTGCTTAATTGAAGATATTAAGGGCCGTTTGTTTAACCTCTATGGTATGGGGTTTAGTATGAAAGGACCCAAAACAAATGTTTGGTTTGTAAAAGTCAATGGAATAATAACTAAAATATTGTACGGATACCTTTTTTATGATACCATAGCTAATAGGTGGAAGTCATGTTTTCTTTCTTACAAGTGGGTCTCACCCCTCTCACAATACTAATTTCTATACTATTTTTGCCTGACAACTTCCATAAACATTTTTGTATCTTTCCTTGTTTCACATTAAGATAATACATAAATATTAATTTAAATTTTACTCATAAATTATAAAATAAACAAATTATTATAATAATCAAATCATTTCTCTCTCATTCTTTTCTTTCAAACCCAATCTCACTCACATACCCATTTACAAAACAAATGTGCCCTAAAGTATAAGGAAGGGTAATAAACTAATAATAATGACTATAAATGGTTGATTAAGTATAAGGAACGGTAATAATAAGAGAGAACTGCAAAATACATCCCTGTGGTTTACACATTTTGGCATCTTACATCCCTGTCAGAAACTTTTGGCAATATACATCCCCCGTTAGGCAAACGTTTGCCACAATACATCCCTCGTTAACAATGAGGACTAACGGTGCAAATTTTTCCTCCGTTATCTCTAAACGAGACTGAAAATATTACACCGTTAGCCTTCGTTAGCCAAACATTTGCACCGTTAGTCCTCTTTTTTAGAAAAAAAAATTAAAAAAATAATAATTAATTTTTTAAAAAATGCGTATTTTTTTAAAAAATAATTTTTATAAAATAAATGAATTTTATAAAATAAATGCATATTTTTTAAAAAATGAGTATTTAAAAAAAAAATTTCTATATTTTTTTTAAATTAATGTTTTTATAAAAAAAAATTTAATTTTTTTATCGTAAATATTAATTTTTTAAAAAATTTTGATGTTTTTTTAAATATAAACTTTAAAAAAATTAATTTTTTTAAATTTTTTCCATTTTTTTTATATTTTTAAAAAATTCGTATTTATAAAAAAAATTAATTTTTTTTCGTAAATATTAATTTTTTTAAAAAAATTTGATTTTTTTTAAAATATAAACTTAAAAAAAATTAATTTTTAAAATTTTTCTCCTTTTTTAATATTTTTAAAAAATGCGTATTTATAAAAGAAAATTATTTTTTTTTCGAAAATATTAATTTTTTAAAAAAATTTTGATTTTTTTTTAAATATTTACTTTAAAAAAAATAATTTTAAATTTTTTTTTCCTTTTTTTAATATTTTTAAAAAATGCGTATTTATAAAAAAAAATTAATTTTTTTATTCGCAAACATTATTTTTTTAAAAAATATTAACTTTAAAAAAAATTAATTTTTTAAATTTTTTTCCTGTTTTTTAATTTTAACTTTTTTTTAATTTTGAAATTTTTTAATTTTTTTCTAATAAAAAGGACTAACGGTGCAAATGTTTGGCTAACGAAGGCTGACGGTGTAATATTTTCAGTCTCGTTAAGAGATAACGGAGGAAAAATTTGCACCGTTAGTCCTCATTGTTAACGAGGGATGTATTGTGGCAAACGTTTGCCTAACGGGGGATGTATATTGCCAAAAGTTTCTGACAGGGATGTAAAATGCCAAAATGTGTAAACCATAGGGATGTATTTTGCAGTTCTCTCTAATAATAATGACACCCACATTTAAAACAACCCGGTTTAAAAAATTGGTATTATCCGGGTCAACCCGGTTTTGAAACAAACATCCTACGCCTGCCATGAAAGTCAACTGAAGGGAGGGAGAGTAATAACTCCAGACACCAACCAATTGAATCAATCAGTCAGGGTTTCAAGATTTAATAGTAGTAATTATTTGCAGCCAAATCAATCGCAGAGAATAGCATTGGCGTCAGCATTCTTAATAATAATAATAATCCCCAATTTCTTTTTTTTTCAACCTAATCTGAGCCGATCTTATCCCAATTTATTCTCCGTAAGCAACCACCTTCATTTTTATTATATTTCATTTTCATTAGGGCTTATATTTTGTCAATTCAATTCATACATTTCAATTAGCGCCCACTGTTTTATTCCACCAATTAATTGAGTTAGAAATTACTAAGTCAAAGTGTTCCGTTTTTATACTAGTAGTATCACATTTCAACAGACCTGGGTTCAAAGGGTGAACATCTTGGGATGGCCAGGGAATACCCGCATACAACATCATAGCCAATAAGGCTCCACTTTCCCTGATCCTTGACATTTATAATGTCAGTTTTTTTTTAGCAATACGGCCCCCATCAACCAAGAGATTGTGTTGTGTGTGTGTCTCCAACTCTTAGTTGATTGACACATATGCTTCGTGTCAATTAGTTGCTTACTGTGGCATCTTTTAAGTTAACTTTATAAACAATTACATCAACTTGTTTTAATATCTTCCCTTGCTGGCATAATAATGCGACTTTTTGTACTAATTTTCCAACTCCTTGGAAGGAAGGCCTTTATGTAATTCTGACATACTCACTTCTAGGATTCACTTAAGAATCGTTACAAGATAACAACCACCTTGGATACTCAATAAGAAAGAAATGAGATCGAAAGTACTTGATGTTATTAATGGAGGAGAAAGTTGGTAAACGGTTACAATGGTTTGTTACAGTAATGGGAGGAATCATTAACACTCCACTTTGATCACAAGTAGGCAGAACCACTGGTTGCTGACTAGCTGGCTGGCCTTTCACCCCTGCACTCCTTGAGTTGAGAGACATGAAAGACATTATGAACTTGGGACCGCTCAGGCAAAGACAACCTATAAGCCACTGCACCTATCTTCTCAATCACCTCAAATGGCCCATAATACTTTGGAGAGAACTTGTTCTGCTTGCCTTGTCTGATGGTCACTTGCCTGTGTGGTTGAAGTTTGAGTAAGACCCAATCACCCACCTTGAAGATTCTTTAAGATGGAACTTAAGCACCTTAACAGCTTCTTCTCTAGCTCTCGGTGACCTATCAACAGCTTTCACCCTGTTCTCCCCACCCACCCAGATAAGGAACATGGATGGGTGGTGGTTGTCCATAAAGTACTTCAGAGGGAGTAGTGTTAATAGAGGACTGGTAGTTGGTGTTATGCCACAGTTCTGCCAAAGCCAACCATTTTGACTACTCCGTGGGCTGCTCACCAACCATACACCTCAAATAACCTTCCAAACACCTGTTCACAACCTGTGTCTGGGTGATAAGAGGTGGACATCAAGAGCTTAACTTGCAGTAGTTTGAACAACCCCTTCCAAAACCTACTCATAAAGATTGTACACTGTATCCAAGGACTGAGCTACTTGTGCAGCAGTAAATGGATGGGAGAGATGAATAAAGTGAGCATACTTGCTCAATCTGTCCACCTCCACCAAAATTTTATCTTTGCCTTGTGACTTTGGGAGAGCCTCAATAAAGTCCACTCAGACACTCTTCCATACTCCTAGAATGGGTAGTGGCTGTAAAAGACCATGATAACTTGCTGAGTCTCGTTTATTCTTCTGACATACCAAACACTCCCTAACCATATGCTTAGTTTCAATTAGTTGCTTACTGTGGCACCTTTTAAGTTAACTTTATTAACAATTACATGAACTTGTTTTAGTATCTTCCCTTGCTGGCATAATAATGCGACTTTTTGTACTAATTTTCCAACTCCTTGGAAGGAAGGCCTTTATGTAATTCCTACGAAAGTTATGTTGATTATGTATTATGCAAATATTTGCATGTGGATTCTTTTTGTTTTACGAATGATTTTATTGTATTATAGGAATGGAATGCTCCGAGTGCTAAGCACGTTCGTTTATTAGACGGCACTTTGCTTCAACAAATTGTGAGTAGGTGCTAACCTTAACACATATGAATAATGTTCATCTAAAACTCGTCTCAACAGTTATCGTTTATTATAACCAGTCTGAAACAAAATGCGGATATTTGGTCTACGTTGCCTGACCAAGGATGGAAACCTTGTACAGACTCAGCTACCGTTCCATGTGAGTTCCTTAACCTGCGTTTTTTACATATTGTACTATGTTGTGAGTTATATAACCGTTTCTGTTTCATCTCTCATCATAATGTAATTGAATCCCGTGTTATTTTTTAAGCCATTCCAGAGAAATCTAGGGGATATATTCAGGTGTTTTTGGATGGAGGATTGAACCAGCAGAGAATGGGGGTACTCTCTATCTTGTCTCTTAAACAAGCATAAGGGGGTGTTTGGCGTATGGGCTTATTCAACTTTTGAAAAGCTAATAAGCTCAAATTTCAAGTCTTATGAGCTTATCAACTTGAGCTTATGGCTTATTAAGTTCATAAGCTCATAAGCCTAAAAGATTGAGCGTATTAGGTTTTCAAAATTTGAATAAGCCCATACGCCCTTTAAGAAAAAACACAAGTAAATAATAGTTTATATATATATATTTTTTTCTAAATTTCGTGCCCCTGTGTTAAAGATTTGTGATGCAGTTGCTGTTGCTAAAATTCTAAATGCGACGCTAGTAATCCCGCATCTAGAAGTAAACCCGGTCTGGCAAGATACAAGGTACTTTTACGGCCACTATCTTGGCTTTATATTGTGTTTTTAAGTTCTTAACTCGCAGATTGGTGGTAAGATGTTACGTTTACTATGCAGTTCTTTCACCGATATATTTGATGTCGACCACTTTATTGAGGTCTTGCAAGATGAAGTCTCGATAGTTAAAGAGCTGCCCAGCATGTACTCCTGGAGCACAAGGGATTAGTATGGTTCTGGCATACGACCTACTAGAATCAAAACGGCGCCTGTTCATGCTTCTGCTAATTGGTATCTGGAAAATGTGCTCTCAATGCTAAATAGGTTCGTGATAAAATTTTCTTTGACAATTGTAATTCAATTCTAGCATAAACAGGTCAAAGTTATTGTTTTTTTCAATTTCTGCTGTAACTTGATGATTCAATGTGCCGCTATCTGATCTCTTGCCTGATATTATGATTTTAGTATACCTTTTAACAAAAATATTGACTGTAATTTATGGGAAGTGTCTAAGTAGTAGCCAAATATGTTCGATAACCATCACAAGTAAGCTTCCAAAAAATGATATATTTCCCAGAATATGCTCATACAGCGCTTCTTGTTAATATATTGACTGTATAAAATAGTAACAGATGTCATTGCATTATGTATAACTAATCAATTTGACGCATTATTGTACAGTGTTGTATATATTATTGAGACAAACTGAACTGTTATATCTAACAATTGCAATTCTAATGTTTCAGTCATGGAATTGCTGCTATTGCCCCGTTCTCTCACCGTTTAGGTTTTGAAAACCTACCTAAGGAGATTCAGCTTCTTTGATGCAAGGTTAACTTTCAAGCATTAGTTTTTGTTCCTTACATCAGAAGACTAGGTGACACCCTTGTTCAATGCCTTTGAAGCTCTTCGACTACAAACAAAGGAACAACAAACGATATAATGTAGGATGATAGGGGAAGTGGAAAGTTTATCATTTTACATCTCCGCTTTGACAAAGTATGTCTCCTTCCATGTTTCTCCATCATGATCTTTAGAATGTAAATTTACGCCGTCTTTGTCTCCTTTGGTCTAAAATAGATTCTTTTTTCTCACATGTTGTTAACAACTTGATTGCATATATCTTTTTGTGATTCTAGAGTGGCACCAAGTGGGTCAAAATGGGTCGGGTTGACCCACCAACACTTTTTTGTCTTTCACAGTTCTATACATGATCAGGGACGATGTCCACTCACTCCTGAAGAAATTGGACTGCTTTTGAAAGCTTTGGGTTTTAACAATGACACACGACTCTATCTTGCATCCCACAAGGTAACATCTAATCCACCCCATGGAAAATTTCAACTTTTGGATTCATACACGATTTAAAGGAATTATTTGACTATTTGTTTAAATTTGCACAATTTGAAGAAATAATATCTCTTATCCATCAAATGTCAAATCACACTTCAAGAAAGACGATACACGAAATCTTTTTTTTAACCTACATCAACCATACCAAGGCTGAGTTTTTAGCAATTCAAACAGTGAAACCAGCAAATTTTACATAATCTGCTTGCTTTATCTCTGAAACAGGTATATGGTGGAGAGGCAAGAATTTCTGCACTGCGTAAACTGTTTCCACTTATGGATGACAAAAAAAAAAGCCTTGCATCTGATAAAGAATGGGCAGAAGTTGAAGGAAGAGCGTCGTTATTAGCAGCTGTTGATTATTATGTCAGCATGCATACCGACATCTTCATTTCAGCTTCACCGGGCAATATGCACAATGCAATGGTATGTAAGGTTTACCTCATTCATCTTGTAAAACGGAATTTTTGATCATTAATGAGAATAAGCAAAGAGAAAAAGAACTAAATGAGCTGTGTGACATATTATAAGCTCTACGTTTATAATTGGATATATTCGGAAATGACCCTATAATTCGCAAAATTAACATTTGCGAAACGGCAAAAAGTCGCAAAACGGTAGAAAGTGCATAACATATGTAAAACTATTAGAAAAAGTACTCGTTTTACCTAAAATAATTGTTTTGAAATAAGTTTTTAACATTTTTTTCTGTGAAAACCTACCCTTTCTTATTGATGGGAAAAATATTGGAAGTTTTTGACTAATTTGAGAATTTTAGGTGTTTTGCAAAATTTAGTTTGCCAATTATAAGGTCATTTCCGGATATGGATGAAAAAATGTATAATTCATTATTTGTATCCGGGTTCACACCAAAAAGTCATTTTGTACTTCACATTTTCATAGAAAATTGCTGATTTTGAAAAATCTTTTTTCATTTTAAAATAAATAAATAGGATGTTTTGCTTTAGAGGCCGATATTTCAACCCGTAAAAATAAAAATGGATAAAGTCCAGTTGACTTATATTGATTAAGGAATATAATGGGTCAAATATGTAGTTTAATTATAAAGTAAACGGGTTGAATGTGGTCTCAAGCATATTCGAATTCAAAAAGACTTGGACAAAACTGTGTTGGTTGGTCCAAACCCAACCCATTCTGCTACAACCCGTCTAGGCCTTTTTGACCCTTTGCTTCCCTGACTATTAAAATAAAGTATGATGCTGTAACAACTTGGAATTATCCATGACCCTTACTTATAAAACGAATCATTGTTCCTTGTTTTTCAGCTAGGGTATCGAGCATACAAAAACTTGAAGACTGTCAGACCAAATATGGTGCTCTCGAGCCAGCTCTTTCTTAATGAAACTATGGAGTGGCCCGAATTTCAATGGGCTGTACAAAAAGCGCATAAGAATAGACAAGGTCAAGTTAGGTTGAGAAAGGAGACACAATCCATATATACCTATCCCATACCAGATTGCACGTGTCAACAACATTAGTTCTTTTCTCAGTTTTGTTGAGTTAGAGAAACGCGTGTAAACGACCACGGATAACAGTAAAAAAAACAAATTCAATATATATGTTTGCTTCTCTCTGAGGGCGTTATGTATAGGCCATTGAAACTCGGGCCACTCCATAGTTTCGTTAAGAAAGATGCAACATCTGGTTTGGTTTTATGTTTTGCATGTGTATTTTATCGTCGTTATATCTGATTTTGGTGTACTAGATTTGTTATTATGTGTTTTGTGGGAGGGTGTTTTAGGCGACATTCAAATAGATTGAACTATGGACGTCACGTTATCAAGTAGTGAGATTATACAACACACCCATACTGCGAACAGTTATAGGGGATCTGATTTGGGTATTCACAAGGATTGCCGCATGTCAACCATCGTTCCTAGCCATCGGATTTTGCAATATGTAAAATTGTAAATGTTTAGTTGGGACATGTATTTCATTTTGCTCAATAAACATGACTTGGGGGCTAGCATTGTTTGGTTATGCTCGTTTTTTGCGTATAAGTGAAACCAATCCATAAATATTCGGTTTCAGTTTTTATCACAGTATGGTTATGTTTTTTTTCCTCTCCTCCATATCTATGGCCTTGGAGATTGTCTCCAAGGCTGTGGTTTCAACTACTTGTAGAGGAAATGGTACTGATATATTTGATGAGGGTTTTCACTCATTAAACATACTGTTGCTAGAGTTTCTGCATGAATTCGAAGAAGATGAATGGGAGGGTGACAGTTAGATAAAAACACAGTAGTAAAGCACATACAGATCATTTCATGTATACATATAAGTTCACACATAATTAGTTTACCAATAAACAATCTACCATATAATCATAAATTGATTCAACGAAAGTACAAAAAAACAAATTAGCTAAATACGTTATAAATAGAAATAGTAAAATGAACAATATAAGTTCACACATAAAGTACAAGATGGGCAGCTTCTATGGAGGAGATTGGAGAGCAACAAGTAAGTTTGAACACACATTGAGACCATTCACCAAGTAAACTTAACTAAGAGCTTGTTAGCGTTTCCCATTCTCCTTCAAGACCATTTCTTATTTCACAACATTTGAGGTCAGGCCAATTTCCAGATTTGTTTTTCGTCACCCCCATGTCAATTAGCTTCAAAAAGTATTCAGCGATCTTGAGCCTCATCTAAAGATGTTCCTCAACGTACAGGGGTTTGGAAAATAGAAAACAATGCATCAAAGAGGAGTACCGAGTAGTTAATAAACGAGCTAGCTCGTTTACGCCTATACTCGAGTCGGCCCGGATCATTATTTAGATCCGCCACGGCTTGATTCGCAGTTTATGCCAGAGTGCCACCTTAAAAACCAAGAAACTACTTTAGCTTATATGGAATTGCGCCATTAGCATGAAATTAAAATGCAATCGACAATAGAGAATCTTTGAAAACAGGTACAATAGTTGCATTTTATCCATGGACCGTCTACCATCTTTTTGAAACTTTAACATCTTTAACACAATAAGGGACCAAAAGTGTAACAAGTTTATTAATGGATACCGATTATGTAAATTTTGGTATTTAGAGACCAAAAATGTAACTTGGTATAAACTATAAGGACCATCGTGTAATTTACTTTCTTTTTTCTTTCTACAAAGCTACTAGTATTATTTTGTTCTAATAATTTTTGTTGGCCAATATATTAAAATAAAGAGAAAAATGAATTTAGAAAACAAGGAAAGTGTGTTATTTACTCACCGACGGTGACAGGTTGTATTCTTTATCTCCGAAGATGAAGCTTGGGAGATGCAGCGATATGATCAGGTAGCTTCTCAGGAAGATCACAACAACCACGAAGGTTGAGAAAATTAAGATGTTTTAAATTCCAAATGCTATCAGGAAGATGTTTAATCTTTGTGTACGACAAAAATAGTTTCTCCAGAGATTCTAACTGGCCAATGTCCTCAGGCAACTTCCCAAGACAAAAACAGTTTTCAACATCGAGCAACTTCAGACGTTTTAGCATGCAAATGCTATCTGGAAGATATTCAATCTTCATACTCCACACATAGAGCTCTTCTAAACATTCTAATTGGCCAAGATTCACTGGTAACTTCTCAAAAATAGTACAAAGACGAAGATTGAGATGCGTCAGATGTTTTAACTCACAAATGCTACCAGGAAGATGTTTAATCATTGTAGCCGTCAAATCCAGTCTCTCCAGAGATTCTAACTGGCCAATGTCCTCAGGCAACTTCTTAAGACGAGAACAGTCTCTAACATCGAGCGACTTCAGACGTTTTAGCATGCAGATGCTATCTGGAAGATATTCAATCTTCTTACAGCTCACATGTAGCCTCTCTAAACATTCTAATTGGCCAACATTCTCGGGTAACTTCTCGAGAAGATCACCATTTTTGACTTTGAGAGATTTGATACATTTCAACATACAAATGCTATCCGGAAGATGTTTTACCTTTGTAGATGACAAACAGAGCTTCTTTAGACATTCTAACTTGACAAGATCTTCGGGAAACTCTGGAAGATCGCATTTGAGTTTAAGCTTTCTTAAGCATTGTAAACTACAAATCATGTCTGAAAATTTCTTAAAGTCTGTGCAAGCACAAAGACCAAAAGAAATAAGCTTCTCAATATTTCCAACTGATGACGGTAGATTTTCTTTATAATTACAATCAAACTGAAACTTTGGGAGATTACTGTTGGGGTGCAATCGGCATAAATCTAGGGACTTACAAACCAGACGTAAACTAGCTGAAGAACGACTATCCTTTGGTTCCGATCCACGAACGGAAACCACAAAATAGGAAAAATTCAAACATGAGCCTAATTTTAAGTAGACAAGTTTTCTTAGACATTCAACGGGAGCGTTAATTTCTACCAACTTATCACAACCTTCAAGATCTAACCTCTCAAGATTTGGAAACAGCTCAAGGTCAAGGCTCTTCAACCTTGATTTACGAAGTCCAAGGGATTTGAGATTTGGACATGCACTAGACACGTGAAGTTCTTCAAAATCAGTACAATCAT